>CM053622.1:393568122-393586809 GCA_028646595.1 Phalanger gymnotis | reverse complement strand
CCAAACTCTTCAAGGGCACTTGATTGAATAAGTGCTAAAAGCCCACCTTAATTACCAATACAACGGAAGCCTTTCTCAGTCCCTCTTAATGTTCGTGCCCTTAGTGCTAAGCATAGTGCCTGGCACATAGTAGGCACTTAGTGCTTATCGACTTCCTAGAAGACAGTTGTCCTGGAGTCTCTTAGGGATAGTGATCTAAGTCTTTCTAATATCAAACCTAGAGGGCATTGGCTGAACACTCACCTAGTTGAAAACAGAAAGGGGGAATTTTTTTGACCTCTATGAACACTCAATAGAAAACCCATGCTTTCTTAAATCGCTCACAACCTTCTTAAGAAAAATTCTAAAATTATTGTGTTTCAGAACAGACTAAGTTATAAGAGTGCTTGACTTGTTATCTGTGGTTACCATTATGTTTTGCCTATTCCACTGCTATAAGGAGTTATCCTTTAACTGAATTGTAAACATGGATCCTGAAGAGACTGGTCAAAATGGCAAGATGGGTTTTGAGAATTGTAAAGGATGAGTTTGTGCTAGACTGACAGGTCAGTAGCCTTAAACCCTTAGTAGACCCATCTTTTGGCAAGAACCTCATTTGTAGTAATAATGAAGTACTTCCAACAACTAGAAATGAATTGTGTCTTGGCATATTTTTTCTCTCTGGTCATATGAAAATGGTCTAAATCACTATTGGTTAGAGAAAGGCAGATTAAAACAACCTTGAGATATCATTTTGTACCTACCACATTATTGGCTAAAATGATAGAAGGGGAAACTGTCAAATGTTAGAGAGGATATTGAAAAATTGGGATGTTAATTCATTGTTTGTGGGATTGTGAACTGATCCAACCATTTTGGAGAGCAATTTGGAATTGTTCCCGCAAAATTATTAAACTACCTCTACCCTTTGACCTAGCAATACCACTGCTTGATTTATTTCTGAAGACAAATAGAGAAAAAGGAAAAAAACCTGTGTGTTCTAAAATGTTTATAGCAGCTCTCTTTGTGGTGGCAAACCGGAAATTGCAGGGATACTATCAGTTGGGGAATGGCTGAACAAGTGTAGTAGTAATTTAGATTTGAATATCTTTCCCACCCATTAATAGGCCATGTGACCTGCTTATATCACAGGAAGCCTAAGTCACATGTGGTAGGAGGAGCTTCCTGACAGGAAAAGGAAGTTATGTCACAGGAAATGGGGAGAGGGAGAGGGAGAGGGAGAGGTTATGGCTGCTAATGGCTATAGTGTTAGAGAGAGCTGAACAGACTATGACTTAGCTGTACTGTGAGTTTGTTTTGGGGAAGACCCCAGCAGGGGGTTGGAGCAGTTTTGGGATGGTGAGGCTCCATGTTGTGATATTATGTATTGAATGTTTTACTGCTATGATAGATTGGATAAATGGTTTGTGGGATATGGTTCTCTGGTGTCTGAATAAATGGTTTACTTCTTCTACCTTCTATGTGGAGAGTCTCGTATGCTTTGCAATACAGAAACATACGGGCATTTTGACAATTATCACCTATGTTACTTATTGATACAACGAGTTATGGCATATGATTGTGATGGAATACTACTGTGCTACAAGAAATGATGAGCTCGATGATCTTAGAAAAATATTGAAAGACTCGCATGAAATAATGGAGTGAAATGAGCAAAACTAAGAAAATGTATACAGTAACAGAAGAACTGCTTGAAGAACAACTTTGAGCAACTAAGTTATTTTGTCTATTATAAATACCCAAATTAACTATAAAGGACATATGAAGATGCTATCTGCATCCAGTGAAAGAACTGATTAATAAAAGTATGTATAGAATAATTTTCCATATATGTATACCTACTTGTGTCTAATGGTAACCATCTTGGGGAGGAGGGAAGAAAAAAAGAAAATTACATAATAATTTTGTTGCATATTTGAAAGGAATAGCAAGTTGCACATAGTAGATTTCCAGTTTCATGTGCAATCATCTTTTTTATCACACTGTGTTGTGGGAATACTTGTTGTGTTCCATAAATTTAAAATATTTTTAAATTAAATCTAAAATCATACTGTCACCCTCACCCTATACCTCCTACATCCATTCTCTCAACACCCAAATCATGAGTCTTATACAAAGAAAAGGAATTTATAGTGTGAGCCAATATTTTCTCTAGAGTTTTGCTCAGAAGTTAGGTATAGACACCATGCACCTTCTCTTCAGGGATGCTGTGAAAGACACTTCGTGATGCCACAACTGTGGTACTGGAATGACATGACCTTAAAACAACTTATTTGTGTCCTGTGAGTAGGGCTCCCAAGAAAACAACAAAATGATAGAAGTATAGCTCTACAAGCATTCTCATAAAAACTGGCCAGCCTTTACCAATCTATGCAGCAAGGTACTAATGGCTCCTAATATGCTCATGATGATACACTTTTGGACTGTCACAATTTGTTCAAAAGCAATTCTGTATTTTTTCTGTAGTAGTAGTTAGCTCACAATATCCAAGACTTCCTGGTTAACAGTGTCCCATTCCAGAGCATCTAGATTTGATGATGCCAACATTCTACATTCAGGTAGAAATCATTTTATAGACTCTTTTTTTTATTTATCATTGCAGGTAGAAGCCTAGTATCTGCGAAACACAAGGCTTATCTTCTCACCTAAATCTAACCCATAGTACTACATTTTTAATATCAACATCCAACTGGTGACCATATTTTCCTCACCAGTAATAAGTTTGTTCCTAAGTTGCTGTATCTGAAAGGATGGCACTCAGTACAGTCTCATTGAATATTTCATTAGTGGTTGATTGAAATTTAACAATCAGAAGGACAGCTAAACTTAGCAAAATCTCAGAGAACCACACCATTTTTCAATGGCTGTTTTAAGGACAATACACTTATTGCCCAATCTCTTTATAAGCCTGAGCTTACTTTGAAAAAATTTCTGCAGCAGTGGTGGTGGGTTGAAAGCAATGGCTCAAAGTAACTCATAAGAACTACTGGGCAATATGGCTTTTCTCTGTTGGTGGGGTAGGGGGCGGGGCAGCAATTATACCAGGAGTTTGGCTTTGATCATATTCACTGGGGTAAGTTTACTGCAATGCTGACTTGTATGAGAACAATGAAACAGACCTAGCTCTTGGCCCTTGAGAGGTTGACTGGATGTTCCCTGGAAATTGACACAACTAGCCAGTTTGGTGCAAACATGTTCCTCAAATGTGGATGAATCTAAATATACCAACAGCTATAGAGTTTCTTTGTGGCATTTTGGAAACCTTCCAGAAGGAAATGTGACCAAATGAAATACATTTGTTGAACCAGTGTCTTGATTTGTCACTTGTCATGGGGATCTTTAAAAAAAGCCATGTGTCTGGTTGTTCTGGATAAGGCTGCAGCTCCTCTTACTCTGGCAGAATATGAGATAATGTTGATGATGATGATATGATGATAATGAGGAAGTTAGACGATAAATTAAGACAGATTGATTAATGATAGATAGATAGATATCTTAATGGGCCCTTTTGCCCTGGCAGAATAGGAGATAGACAGATTATATGATAAATATTACGTATAAGGTATGTGGATGATTTATAAACAATGCTGAGATTTAAAATTCTGGTGGTGGATGTATTTGGTGAAAACTTTTTTTGAGCTCATCATTTTTACAGGCCTCATCCATTGGGTCATCTACAATCAACACAGTGACATGCTTGATAGGGGGGAAAAGCTCGCTGTCATTAAATGTCAAGAGGAGACCATAATAAAATGCTTGGAAATTAGCAATACAGGCCAATTTTTGGCACACCTTGTCTGCCAACACCTATAGCACCAAACAATGTTTTTAGGAACCTAGGACTCAGGAGTATTATTGCCAAATTCTAATATTATTTTCCAAAAAAATGGGATTGCTCCTAATTAGATATATAGTAATAGACACATGAAAAATGAATCTTGCAACTCATTCCACATCCAAAGGGTTTAGTAGCCATAAAGGAATGTTTTTGAAGTCACAGTTACGATCTATTTCTCATAGATCACATGTTGTATCTTTTTCAACAGCTTTTTTCTGTCAGTCAATGTCTCTTATCATTCACACTGCCATTCTGCTATATGATTATTTGTACAAGCTCACTCTGTCTGTATAATAATAAAGCATATTTGCAAAATTCACCATAACCATATCCTTGACTTTCAGAACAGTCTTTCCATCGCAAGTCTTAAAACGGTACGATTCGGAGCCAGCTGATGCCATCCATGCTCTCTTGCCAGTAATTAACTGGTCAGCTAGCTCATTTAGTTAATAATCCTCCCCAAGTGACTAATGAAAATCACAGAATTGATATTGTGGCGCTCCTGTAAATGATCAAAGAGCTTGTAAAAAAAAAAGCTTCACTCATGAGTAGGTGGTAGTTAAGCAAGCTATGAAGATGTTTAAGGTCCTCTATATCAGGTATTGATCCTTGTCCTATATCCATCAACACCCAGGTCTGTTACCCTCAATCACAATATGAGACCTCATAGGAGAAGGTGAAAAGACATCCTGGAAAGGCACTAAAAGTTTCATCATAATGATGGTATTGGGGAGTTGGATGGATGATCTATTGACTAAACATATTCCACAATGAATTCAAAAGCAGTTTTTCAATCTGCTTCCTGGCAGGGTTTGCATAGTTGCATTTAAGGCCAAGTTTTATACATTCTTTGCTAAGGTCATCCTCTATGTATGGTGCTTCCTAGTTGTCTGTCTTACACCAACCGGGGAAACCTGGCATTTTCCTGATTCTAGTGCAGGCATATACAGATAAACTCACTGGATATTTATGGAAATTTGTATAAAATACCCAGCTTCGCAAACTTTGGTAATTCTACAGCCCCTTTTCAGAGCTACAGTCAATTCTCCAGTGCACCAGGTCCCTATTACAACTTATTCCTCATCACCATGCCTGCAGGGTACGTGCTAATGTCTCTCCCCATATTTTCTCAAGCAACAGCTGCCAAAGCATAAAGTATACATCATAAGATTTTAAATTATGTGCAATGAATGTGAACTTTTAAAATCTGGCAGTCATGAATTTTTTCACAAACTGTTCCACACAGCCCACACTCTTAAATTCTCACTGCTAGTGATACTCGTACATGTGTGCTGCATAAATATCATTTGTGCTATGCACTCTTGTCTTTCGAATGCATTCAAAGTAGTTACATGATATCCTTTTCAGATTCTTTGATGGGACCCAGACAATATAAATGTCTGCTATCTTTTTCAACCCACATGGGACAGGTTCCACACCAGACATTCCTTACACTTGAAGTGTTTAGAAGACACATCCGTTTTACAGCTGTCCCAAAGTTTCTCATCCTTGCACCCTGTCTCTCTCCTGTAACTTCCAGAGTCACAGGCTATACCCAACAGGCATCTGGATGAGAAAAGGTTCTGTAGTGAGGGAGCCATGAGCAGTTCACATTTAGGCAGGTGGGTGATTGACAGCTCTGGAAGAAATATAGGCAGCAATGGTTGTACTTGTGCGCCTATGCACACCAATCACAGAGGTAGTGTGTACCAATAAATGCCTTTCTATCTAACAGTCCATTATAATAATCATCCATGTCGGTCAGTCAACAAGTACTTATTAAATACCTACTATGTCCCAGACACTGTGATAAGTGTTAGAGATAAAAAGAAAGGCAAGAGACAGTCCCTGTCTTTAAGAACCTCACAGTCTGATGGGGGAGACAACTGCAAACAACTAAGTATAAATTAGAGGTAATCAGCAGAGAAAAGGAGCCAGCATTAAAATGGATCAAAAAAGGCTTCTCAAAGAAGGTGGGATTTTAGCTGAGACTTTAAAGAAGCCAGAGAAACCAGGACTCAGAGATGAGGAGGGACAGAATTCCAGGCATGACAGACAGCCAACGAAAATGAATAGAGCCAGCAGGAGTGGGGAACCTGCAGTCTCCAGGCCACATGTGGCCCTCTAGGTCCTCAAGTGTGGACCTTTGACTGAGTCCAAACTTCACAGAACAAATCCCCTTAATAAAAGGATTGTTCTGTAAAACCTGAATTCAGTCAAAAGGCCACACCCAAGGACCTAGAAGTCCACATGTGGCTTTGAGGCCACAGGTTCCCCACTCCTAAAGAATGTCTTATTCAAGGAACAGCAAGGAAGCCGTTATAATTGAATCACATCCTCGGGGCAGGGGGGAGGCTTATGGTGACAGAGAAGAAGGGGTATGAAGGATGTAAGGAATAAGAAGACTGGAAAGGTATGAAGGAGTCAGAAAATAGAGGACTATAAAAGCTAAGGGGCCAGCTAGGTGGTGCAGTAGATAGAGTGCTAGGCACGGAGTCAGGAAGACCTAAGCTCAAATCTGACCACTGATACTAGCTATATGACCCTGGTTAAGTCACTTAACCCTGTTTGTCTCAGTCTCCTCATCTGTAAAACGATCTAGAGAAGGAAATGGCAAACCACTCTAGTATCTCTGCCAAGAAAATCCTAACTGGGGCCACAAAGAGTTGGATACAACTGAAAATGCCTGAAAAACAACATCATAAAAGCAAAATAGAGGATTTTTTATTTGATCCTGGTGGCAATAAGTTTCCACTGTAGTGAATTTGAATGGTGGTCGGGGAGGGGGAAGAAGGGAAAGGTTTGGTGGAATATGGTTAAACTAACACTTTAGGAAGAACTATTTAAATTTGAGTGGATGCCTTAGTCCAAAGCCTGCCTCGGATATGTGCTAGTTGTGTGATCATGGACAAGTCACATTAGGCCTTAGACTTCCTAACTGTGTGTCCTTGGGCAAACTTCTTTTGCCTTAATCCACTAAAGGAAGAAATGGCAAACCACTGTAGTATCTTCACCAAGAAAACCCCATGGACAGTATTGTCCACAGGGTCACCAAGAGCTGGACATGACTGAACAACTTAACAACCACGGCTTGACTTTACAGTTATTCGTGTGTGTGTGTGTGTGTGTGTTATTAAAGATACACACTCATATACATAATGCAGTTGTTAGTACTATCCTTTAGAGAGGAAGTTCTAATTGTAGTTGTGTATGGGGTGTTCAGGACTAGCACCTCTGGTGTGAGGGCTTACCAACCTTTTTCAGGGCTCTTCATCCACTGTTGATATCCACCTGCTACTTGACTCTCACCTGTGGCTCCAAGAAACTGTAGCATGCACAGCAGCCATATCTGGCAGACCAACTCTACAGATGGGCTAAACCAGGTTGAGGTTAACCAACGGGCCTCAAAACCACTGGTGAATTAGGCGGTGTCTACCCCAAGCACGTGAAGACTTACCCCAGAAGAATGGGTAGATGAGAACAGTTTGTTCCAACAGCCATGAAGGTGGCTGAAGCAGCCACTAGGGAACACTTAGAGCTTAGTCAGAAACAGAAGACCTTATGGTCATCCACTGCATCCTGGGTCACTGCAGGTTGTCTTGACTTTGGTTTTGCCAATGGATTTTGATGACTCTGGAAGAGAGAATGAGGCTGATGACTTGGTGTGTGTCTGCCTCACTTCACTCCAATTCACTCACAAGTTGAGATATCACTCCATGATGTCATTGGTCCTCTTCAAAAACAAAGTACAAACAACAACAATTCTTCACCATTCATAGAATGATGCTTCACTTACTTGTAGAAGGAACAGTTAGATCCACACAATGCCCACTCACTTGAGATCACGTTACTACAAATCTCAAGAGTTCTGGGACTTGGCAATAGACCAAGTTCATCTCATAGAATCACAGCATCTCAAGAGTTGAAAGAGATTTCAGAGCTCGGCTCAGCCAACACCAATGCCTGAAGAAAAATCCCCATCATAAATCTCCATGTGAAGACCTTTAGTAATGGGGAACTCGCTACTTAACAAGGCAGTATTTTTAGACAGTTTCAGTTGATAGGAAATATTTAAAGATAGGTCTCATGCCTTCCCTTCATTTTCTCTCCTTCAGACTAAACAGCCCTAACTCTTTCAACTAATTCACTCACGAAATGGTTTCACATCTCCTTAACAGCATGGTCATTAACTCCTATGAATTTTCCAGCTTGTCAAGGCTTCCTAAAGTGTGGCCCTTAGAAATTAATAAAAGCTCTCTGGGGTGTGGTCTGACCAGAGAAGAGTATTGCAGGACTACAAGCTCTCTCCTGTAAGGTTCTATGCTGCCAGTAATGAAGCCTTTTATGGTTTTTTAATCTAATAAAATTCTAGATACAGAGTTAATAGAGGATCATCTACATCAGATTTTATACAGTATTATACCCTTCCAAGTAGGTAAGAGTCAGCTCATTTTAGAGAGGTGCCCTGGCAACACATTTAGGGTCACAGAGGTGGTTTCAGAGCTGAGATTTGAACTTACATCTACTGAATCAAAGTGCACCAGTCTTTATGTTATCCTATGGTACCTCTCTAAAATGGGCTGATTTTTACCTACTCGGAAGGGTTCAGTGCTATATAGAAACTGTCGTTCACCTATTGTGTTTACAAAGTACTTTTACAAGTGAGCAGACACTGAGTCTGGAGTCAGGAAGACTTTGGTTCATATCAGGCCTCACTGATATGACTTACTAGCTGTGTGACCTAGGCAAGTCACTTAACCCTGTTTGCCTCAGTTTCATCATCTTTAAAATGAGCTGGAGAAGGAAATGGCAAACCACTTCAGTGTCTTTACCAAGAAAACCCCAAAAGAGCTCACAAGGAGTCAGACACAACTGAAAAATGACTAAACAACAAACATACTAAGAAGGAAAAGTGACTTTGGAGTCAGAAAGTAGAAGTTAATAAAAAGCAGAACTGGGACTTGAACCCAGATCTCCCAAAACCCTTTCCAGTGCTCTTTGTACTAAGATAGTAGCAGCAAATATGGCTCACTTCCCTGTGCTTTATTTGCTACAGACATTAACAAAGAAAGGGTAGTCATGGGATTGGCTGAGAAATATTTGTTCCAATTTCAAAAGATCATGGGATTTGGAACAGAGAGAAATTTAGAGCTCATTTAACACTCATGTTTTACAGATGAGGAAACTGAGGCACAGAGGGGTTAAGTAACATGCCTGTGGTCATATAGTTAATATACAGAAAAGCCAGAATTCAAACCTACCTAACTAAAATGGTTCATCAGAAAGAGCACTGGATTTGGGGTCAGAGGACTTTTATTTTAATTCTTTTTTTGCCCCCTACTACCTCTGTGACTTTGGCCAAGTGACTATACTTCACTGGGCATTCAGTTGCTCGTCTGCATAATGACGGCATTGGACAAAATTGCCTCTAAGATCCCATTTCCACCCCGCTCAATAATCCTGTGATCCCATGATTCCAATGCTACTGCTCTTTCTCTACCTCAAGGTTGCTTCACCTTCTTCTGTGTCATGGAGCCCACTGGCAACGTGGTGAAGCCAACAGAACCCTTCTCAGAATATGTTTTTATGTCCATAAAACAAAATACCTAGGATTATAAAGGAAACACATTCTATTGAAATAGTTACCCAAAAAGAAAGTTTTTTAAACCAGTTCATGAGCCCCAGGTTCACCTGCCCCTGCAGTTCACCAAAGTGGTTGACTCCAGATGTTGTAGCCCTAGGTAGGAATGCCCAGGACCAGATGTGATACTCTGGAGAGAATGGGGCATCTTGAAGCCAATAACTGTAGATTATGAGGTCATCGGCTCAAAATAGTGAGATGGAAGCATTCGCTGAGGGAGCATGGGGGGAAATATTGTCATTTTTTCTTATTTTCTTGTTTGAAGTTACTAAGCTACAGGGTTAAGCGGGAATTGTTGCTTTGATTCTATTCTTTTTGGAGGCAAGTGGCTGCCTGCCAGTGGCAGCTGCATATGGGATCCTTTGCATTGTGTGCAGTCTCTGGTTTTAAAGGGAACCTCTTCCTTTCCTTAGATCATATGCTTCTTTAGACTCAGGGCCATTGCTTCACACCGATTATATTCCTCCTTTAATCTTTGCCCTCCACCCACCGCTTTCTGTGATGACTTATTCCGTACAGTTTAATAAGCAACCCAGGAACAGGGCCAAAGGACTCATCCCGATAGCTATGAAAGCCAGTCCATGGACAAAAGAGGAATTATTTGATATTCTCATGGCTGGATGCTCAAAAAGAAGCTTTGGGGGATAACACATACACTGTCTCTCAGCTTTCCTTATCTTGCCTCCATCACCTAGGTATTAACTCCTCTTGCCCAGGAACCCAATAGGCATTGATACTCTCCTGAATATGATGAACACTAGCCTTTCAAAGAAGTCTCAGAGCATTGAAAGACTAGAAAGCCTCTCATAGGATGGCATAAATTCACTTTTGTGTGGCACATTATAGACTTAAACAGGGGAATCTTCTTATATTAATATGAAGGAATATAATAATTTAATCAAGTTACAAGTATTTCATAAGTGCCAACTGTATGCCAGGCACTATACTAGGCATTGGGGATAGATACAAAGACAAAAACAAAAGCTATTCCTGCCCTCAAGGAGTATAAGTTCTATTTGTGGAAATAACATGTACACATGCAAATAAACACATAATCATTTCAGGGGTCCACTAGTATCTGAGATGGGGAAGAAATCTGGGAGGGATCAAGAAAGGCCTCATGTAGACAGCAGGCACTTGAGCTGAGCTAAGGAACTAGGGATTCTTCAAGACAGAGGAGAGAAGAGTGTGTACTCCAGACATAGGAGACAGCCAGTGAAAAGGCAAGGGATAAAATGCTATGTACCAGAACCAAGTAGTCCAGTTCAATTGAAATGCAGAGTCCGTGAAGGGGAACAATTTGTAATTAGTCTGGAAAGGTAAGCAAGAGCCAGAATTTTAGAGAAAGGCATTAAAAGCCAAATGAAAGCACTTACATATGATCCTGCAGAATACTGGGAGCCATTGGAGTTTACTAAGTAGGGGAGTGATATGGTCATACTTTAGGAAATCACTTTGGCAGCTATGTGGAGGAAAACTTGATTGGAGGAAAGGATTAAGGAAGAGAGAACAATTAGTCAGCTATTGTAATAGTCCAGATGAAAGGTGGTGAGGCCTAGGCTAAGGTGATCATGATGGGAGCGGAGGGGAATCTGGTGTCATAGATGTGGAGGTAGAATTGACAAGGCCTGGCCACTAATTGGATGGGGGAAGTGAGGGAGAGTCAAGACTCAGGGATTAGAACCTGGGTGGCTTGAAGGATGGCAGTGCCCTCGAAAGAAAGAAGGAGGTCGGGAAGAGTAAAGGGTTCAGAGGCAAAGATAGCAAGTTCTGCTTTGACATATGGAATTTCAGATGCCTGAAAGAAATATAGTTGGAAATGCTCAAAAGGTACTTGTAATGTGGAACTGGAGCTCCAGAGAAAAAAAAAGAGAACAGGAGAATAAGCATTTATATCACGCCTCCTGTTTCCTAGGCACTGTGCTAAGAGTATTGCAAGTATTACCTCATTCGATCCTCACAACAACTCTGGGAGGTGGGTGCTATTGTTATCTCCATTTCACAGTTGAGGAAACTGAGGCAAACAGAGGTTAAGGGACTTGCCCAGGGTCATACAGCTAATTAAGCATCTATTCCATATCTATGCATTCAGTTCTAGAGGCAGCTAGGTGGTACAGTAGATAGAGGGGCAGGCCTGGAGTCAGAAGTTGTCTTTCAGTGGTTCAGTCATGTTCTTTAGTCATGTTCAACTTTTTGTGGCCCCGTATGGGGTTTTCTTGACAAAGATACTGGGATGGTTTGCCATTTCCTTCTCCAGCTGATTTTACAGATAAGGAAACTGAGGCAAACAGGGTTAAGTGACAACTAGTGAGTATTTGAGGCCGGATTTGAGTTCAGGTCTTCCTAACTCCAGGTCCAGTACGATATCCACTGAACTACTTAGCCACCTCAAAGTGGATACATACATACATACATACATACATACATACATACATACATTGACAGATATATAGATATGTGTATATACACATATGTGTGTGTATATATATATATAATATGCAATCATTTTTACTACCTTTAATAATTCACTGTTAAGCAAGCTTCTCCATTCCCTGAGAAGTTTAAACAGCTGTGCTTGGTTTTAGTCACATGACCCAAGATCTGGAAAAAATTATTTTACCCTTTTGTATATAATCAGATGAACAAACTCTCAACTAATATTTGCGTAGCACCTACATATGTATAAGGGGCTATGGTAGAAGCCATAGTCACCCCCCCTCAGGGAGTCGACTCTACTTGTGGAGATAAGTCTTATTATACAAATAAAAATGTAAACAATAGTACAAATGGGCTTTGAGCCAAAAAAAAAAGTAAACGATAAATGCTATAAAAATTCAGAGGAGGGAGAAATTATTATGGATTGATGTCATCAGAGAAGGCCTCTTGGAAATGGAGGATTAAATGAGCTAACATATGTAAAGTACTTTGCAAACCTCAAAAGGATTTAGAAATGCTAACTACCATTATTGTTGCTGTTCTTATTGGTATTATTAGTGGATGGAAGTATGTTTTGCATGATTTTACATGTATAACTGCCATCATATTACTTGCCTTCTTAATGGGTGGGGAAGGAAATGGAGGGAGGAAGATAATTTTGAACTCAAAATTTTAAAAACTAATGTAACAAATGAATAATAACCTTTTTTTAAAAAGCAGTATTATTAGTGGTATTTAAGTGGTTGATAAAATTAAATAGGGTCATTGTCATTCTGTATTTAGAGTCATTAAATAAGGTCATTTCATACATAAACAATAATATAATTTGTTCTGTTATGCTGGAATGGAAAGAGACAAGGAGTGAGTTTGGGCTGAAGTGATAAATGGAGAGAAGCCTAAGAGTGTGTATTTTCTGGTGTGGGCATGGGGAGCATCGAAGATGTTGAGTAAGGAGGGAAAGCTCTGTCTAGCAACAGGCTGCTGCCAGTTTGCAATAGAGTTACTGAGAGCCAAGGTGAGAAGGGTATGACTCAAAGGTTTTAAGCAATTTTTTCAAGCAGAATCTGGACATCCAAATTTTTTTTAAATCATCTTAGGTGGCAATACAATTATTCTTGACATTGTTAGAATTTCCCTTTTAACAATTGCCTGCAGAGCCTGCCTCACATTCTTTTGGATATCCTCGGTTCTAATAAATCCCCATCTTTAAAAGATGGATTTAATTTGGGGGAACGATGAAATATCATTCTGACTTGGCAAGTAAGGTAAATGATCCATGCCAAAGGAGGAAGCCTGAGTTACAAGTCACACAATCTTACGTTTATTTTTCATCCTGACCACAACCTCCAGACCCCCTCTACCTTCTTGTTCTTGATCAGCCACCCCAGCTCTGGCCTCTTTCCCCACTTCCTTCATAGCTTTGACCCCATATTTAATAGCTTCAGCAGTGTACTGTTCTCTAATCTTCACTCCCTTGCCTTCTCATCTTTCCATCACTCAAGCTCTGCCTATTCTCAGCACTGGGTCACCCCCAACAACTGCCTTCTATGCTCCTCCTACTCCTATACCACTGAAAGTCATTGGAGGAAGTGATGTAGCCATGCCGTCTGAGTCCACTACAAATTCATGTTATCCAACCTTAACTTGGCCCTCACTATCACACAGAAATCTCTTTTTTTTTCCTTTCCTGATTGACTATCTAACATATTCCCTAAGTAGCTGTTTCAAACTTCCTTTTCAAGCACTCAATGCCACTTTTTACCCTCTCTGTCTGAAAAGGACTTTATTTCCTACTTAACTGTGAAAATCAAGATCATTCATCTGTTTTACTGCACACATCAAAGCATTTCTACATCTCTATCCATCCTCTCATCTTTTGCTCTAATCTTAGAAAATGAAGTAGTCCATCTCTTTGTCTCTCTACCCATCCCTTCCAGAAGCTTTTCTCATTGAAAATAAAAAAAGGAAAGAAGAAAGGAAGGAAAAAAGGAAGGAAAAGAGACAAAGAGAGAAAAAAAAGGAGGAAAGAAGGAAAAGAAGAAACAAAGAAAGAAGCAATTAAACAAAATATAGAAGATACAAATAAGATACTTTTGTTTCTATATTAAATTTAATAAACTATGTGTAATAAAAGTTCACAGTTCTTTTCCTATTCTTTTTACATTAAAATGTTCTTGCTTGTTGATATTTGCTAAGTACATAATTAAAACAATTTTTTAAATGAAAGGATTACAATCTGCATTGGTAGAGAGAAAATCCACACTGATTAGATAAATTATGAATCATTTGAAGTAAAAAAAAGATTATTTCTTGAGTCGAATACTGCTAAAATTATCTCAAGGTATCATGAATAAATAATCCATAATAAATTGGGTTGATCTAAGAAAAAAGAAGTAATCTGGGAATCAAATTTCCTAGATTCATTTCTTGGGACACATCCTATGTGACTGGCCAAGTTGCTTTAACTTCTCTGTGTCCCACTTGGGAAATGTATGTTAGCTAGGGGTTTTGGCAGATCCCTTTACTGTTCCTTCCCCTAATACTCCCTGAGACTTTTCTCAGATGTTGGATTCTAGATACTCTGCTTGGCTCAGCTCCTACTCCCTAGAAACTACTCCTATGCATATGTACCCATTAAAATTCACTTAGACTTCATAGAATAACCAAAGGGAAATGATTTAATTGGATTAGAAAAATATAATAATATCAAAAAGCATCAGACTTAGGCAGCATGAAATAGAATAAACCAGTCACCATCCCCAATCATCATCAATCCACCAAGCCTTTAAGTACCCTAGACCTGCAAAACAAAGACAGGATCCAATTGTTCTCACTGGCATAGTTAATTGTTATTGTTTGTACTTCATTCTCTAAGAGAACTGTGATATCAGGGAAGTGATGCCACGACATGCAAGTGAATTGGATTTAAGCGAGGGAGGGCTGTGCAAAATCACCAGCCTCGCTTTCTCCTCCAGAGTCTTCTGGGTCCAATAGCAAGATACAGATCAGGATGGCTGGATGTGGCTCTGGATGTGGTGGGAGACTTTGGCCTTTTTAAGGTAAGGTCTTTAACAGGTCTCAGTTTGACTGAGGCAATACCCATTCAGTGATTAAGGCTAGGCAAGAAATGAGGCAGAGAACAGCCACTTTACCTAGTCAAAAAAAAATCAATCTGGGAGGGGAAGATGCTCAGGGTTTCTGGCCAAAACAGAAACAGTTGCTATTTACATTGACTGTGAGAGGCCAATCACAGCCCAAACAAGTGGGGCTTGACCTGGGACCTATTGCTGGCTAATCAATGAGAGCCAGAGTAATTTTGGTTTAAGGCACGGTCTTCAAGGGAAAAAAAGGAGAAGAGAGGAGAGGGGAGGAGAGAAAATAAGAGTTAGTCACTTAGGTGCTATCTCCCAGCCCTCAGGGTTTTTCTCATTCTGTGTAGTCCAAAACTCTCAGAGTCCCATAAGGTTGAGAGTTTTTATAGGTCTCTGTGGGGACATGGGTCGCTGCTATGTTGGGGCATTGTCTATCTAGCAAACTCAAATGTCTTTCCCTTCTGAGTGGATTCTAATCCACAGGATGGTGTTCCAAGCCTGGGGAGTGATACATATATGTCCATGGAAAGTGGTACTCACCAGAGTGCAGGGAGACTGCTGCACTAACAATGCCAAGTCCATTTCCCTTCTGGAGAGCCCAATTTGTTTTTCAGGGTCAGCTCAGGTCGACCTACTACACGAAGCTTTCCTGATCTCCCGGTTTTTTAGGGCTCCCTCAAGCAAAATGACCTTGTATTCACATTGTAGTATATATGTATGGTTTTTCATTCCCAGCAGAATGTCAGCCCTTTGAGAGCAAGGGCTGTCATATTTTTTGCCTTTCTATCCTCAGAGTTTAGCATAATGTCTTGAACATAGTAGGTACTTGATGTGAGCATAACAAAACTCTTTCCTGGACAAGACAAGATGAAATGAACTCAGTCATGTGCTTCACAGGGAGGAAAATAAAACTACTTGAACTGTTGGTAAACCTACGTGAGGAAATCCCCTCCTCCAATTATTAATCTCTTCACATTGCTTCCTAGTTCTAAAATTCTCTCTCTCTCTCTCTCTCTCTCTCTCTCTCTCTCTCTCTCTCTCTCTCTCTCTCTCTCTCTCTCTCTCTCTCTCTCTCTCTCTCTCTCTCTCTCTCTCCCTCCCTCCCTCCCTCCCTCCTTGCTGGCATCTTCCCATTTGGAGGGGCAAGGGTCCCACAGAGTTACTACAATCTAATCCCAGGTATAGCAAGTGGAGGGGTGGGGTGGTAATGTGGCAAGAATAATTGCTACATCATAGAAAGAAGGGGGTAAAGATCATGGAGCCCACTTATCATGGTAATCATTTTCTCTTTCCCTCTAATCTTTTCCCAAGTGTTCTTGTTCAAATATTCTTCCAAGAAATATCCGTATGGTTATCCTTCCAAAACTTGCAGGGCAGATAGTCAAGATTCAGTACCATATCTATAAATTCACAGACTTTAAGAAGTGAGACAGTTTAGAGATCATCTAATCCAGGGATGGGAACCTGAGACCTTGAGGCCACATGTGGCTGAGTCCAAGGACTGAGTCCAAGTTTTATAGAATAAATCTTTTTATTAAGGGATTTAATCAAGAGACTTTAATTAAGAAACTTTCGTGAAGTTTGGATTCAAAGGGCCACACTTGAGGACCTGGAGGGACATGTGTGACCTTGAGGCTGCAAGTTTCCCCACCCCTGAATTCTAGTCTAACCCTCTCATTTTAGATAATAAGAAATAGGGGCCAAAAAAGTTAAGTCATTTGCTTGAGATCATACAACTAGCTAAAGAAAGAGGTAGAATTTAAAACAAATTGTTGGCGTTTTTTTCTGACTTCCCAGTAAAGACAAGACATTTTTACACTAAAATATAATGTATTCCCATTTTATTTATCACCTTCTGCCTCTATGAGGATTATCTCTGAATTAATTAAACTCATTAAGCTCAAGTCAACCACCAGCTTCATCCTCCCTGAGAGCAGAGGGTACAGGCATGCACTACCATATCCCACTGTAACTTCTTTCTCTACATCTCTCCTCTGTGCTCCTTTCTCATCATTCACAAAACTAACACACTAGTTCAGCCCTTTATCACATCTCACCTGGACAATTACAGTATCCCTCTGGTTGGTCTCCATGCCTCCAGTCTCTTCCCACTTCGATATATTCTTCGAAAAGCTGCCAAAGTGAATTACTATGGTATTTTACCTCACCTCACCCTTCTGCCTGCTCAGTAAACTCTGTTTTTGTTGTTCAGTCATTTCTCAATCATGTCTGACTCTTCATGACCCAACTTGAGGTGTTCTTGGCAGACAAACTGGAGTAGTTTTGCCATTTCTTTCTCCAGTTCATTTTACAGAAAACTGAGGAAAACAGGGTTAAGTGACTTGCCCAGGGTTACACAGCCAGGAAGGATCTGAGGCCAGATTTGAACTCAGGGAGATGAGTCTTGCTGACTCCAGACCCAGCACTCTGCCCACAGCTCCACCCAGCTGTCCCCTAGTAAACTTGTAGTGCCTTTCTATTACCTATAGGATCAAATATAATGTCCTTTGTTGGTCATTCAAAGCCCTTAACTACCTGGCCCATTCCTACCTTTCCAGTCATCTTACATGCTATTCCCCTCCGTGTATTACTTGCTGTTTCTTGAACGCTCCATCTCTCCTCTCTGTATCTCTGCACTGGCTTTCCTCAATGCCTAGACATTTCTCTGAATCCCAGGCTTCTTAGACACTCATCCTCATGAGTACGTTCCTGGTCCCCCACTCCCTTCCCAGATGTCAGTGCCATTAGATACACCTCCTTGGTATTTAAATTGCATATCATCTCCCCTACTGGAATGTAAATTCCTTGAGGAAAGGGATTCTTTTTACCTTTTCTTTGTATCCAAGTGTTTATCATGTGGGGTCACCTGCAGTCATCCTGGTGAATATCTGGTCACTGGACCCAGATGGCTCTGGAGGAGAAAGTGAGGCTGGTGACCTTGCACAGCCCTCCCTCACTCAAATCCAAGTCAACTGCAAATCATGTAATCATTTCCCCGATGCCATGGTCCTCTTCAAAAATGAAGGACAAACACAATAAGCGTTTAGAATAGTACCTGGTAAATAGTAAATGTTCAATAAAGGTTTTTTGGCTGAGTGATAAATTGGTTTCACTTTCCTATTCCTGGCTTACTTGCAGTTAGACGATGTAGCGGACAATGCTGGCATGGGAAATTAGGATGACATGAGTTCAAATCCAACCTCAGAAATACTTACCAAAAATAAATAAATAAATAAAATTTTTAAAAAATTTTAAAAAAGGAAATACTTACTAGCTATATGATCCTGGACAACTCATTTAACTACTCTTCATCTCATTTTCCTCATTTGTAAAATGGGGATAATAATGGCACCTGTCTCACAGAGTTATTGTAAGAGTCAAAAGGAGATGATAAATGTAAAGTGATTTGAAAACTCTAAGCGCTATAGAAATATATTTTTATTCATTTTTACTCACTGCCCTTTTCCACATTCTCAACACAACATCCTTGAGCCTGGAGGTTTTGGTATGTACTAATCTTATGATTTGCTTTTCTAATTTCTTCTTCCAACTTTCCTGCCCTTCTGTTTCCTCGGAGCAGTCCAATTTGAATATCCCACGATTCTGGCATTCTACTAGTTTGTAAACAGTGCAGTTGAGGAAGCAGATTGCTGCAAATCACGTGGTTTCAGCTCCAGGAA
>CM053622.1:393543769-393561208 GCA_028646595.1 Phalanger gymnotis | reverse complement strand
CTGGTTTACAAGCTGGACAGCTCCTTAGCTACAGCTGCCAGGAGTCTCCTCAGCAACACCATCTCAAGAGCCCTGCACAAATGGCTCTGTCCTCCCTTCTTATAGGGCTTCAGACGTCATCAAAAGTCATCTGAATGACTAGAATTTAGGCTGCTATGATAGGTTCTTGAGTTAGCCCCTCCCCTTAGGACTCTGGGAGGTTCACATCCACATAGGTTAGGTTAACACCTAATGCGGCATAGCTCTGGAGTTAGCACCTCCCCTTAGCCAGCCCCACCTTGGGCCCCACCCCAGTCACCAATCCACACCCACATAGGTTCCACACCTAATAGGGGTTTGGGTCTGGGGCTTAGCACCTAGTGAGGCTCAATGAAATATACTGAATTACTCAAAGCAAACAAAAGCCAGACTCTTCAAGGGCACTAAGTGCTAAGGAGCCCATTTTGCTTACCAACACAAACATTAGTGACAACTACTTGCAAAAAAGAACATGAAAATAATTGTCCCATATGCAACAACATTGGTGGCTAAAGATAAAGATAGAGGAGGATATGAAGAAGCTTCATAAGACCCTTTACATCATATCAACATATATGCACATTCTTGGTGACATCAATGCTAAGGTGGAAAAAGGTAAGAATGGAGAGAAATATTAGTCAGGAAGAAGAAATTTGAGAGGTCAAAGACCTTTGGATTACCCGCAAAGCCTCACACCTCTATATCTGGAACATTTTCTATGAAAAAAGGGCAGGAAGAAATCACTAGGTTCTAGACGAGAAGGAAGGAATGAAAGAAGGAAGGAAGGAACGAAGGAAAGAAAGAAAGAAGCATCATAAAGAACAAATTAGATTATATTTTTAACATAAAGAAAAAACTTGTTAATTGATATGGGAGGTATCCCCAAGTCAGTTATCTTTATTCAGTCAGACCACTGACTCACCTATTGTAAGATCAGAATTAGTAAAACACAAAAAGAAAGGCAAGAAAAAGATATTGCATACAGTAGAAATGACTTGAGTCGGAATTATTTAAACAAGTACTTGAAAATCAAAAAGGGAAAATGGAGAAGAAAAATGACATAGACACTGAGTTTAATAATTTCATCTGGAAATTTAACCAATGAAAATTAATTGCTACAATAAAGAGACCAAAAAAGTTTAAAATGTGTCTTAGTCAGCAAATATCTGACTTATTTGTCAAATGGAAAGAAATGGCTGTCAAAGCAACAACATGTTAGAATAGAAACTTATTTGTAAAATCTTACAAACGATAGTGGTGAATTACTTTTGAGTAGTATCATCCCATAAAGGGAAGAGGAGAAATATAAAATGTTATACTAATGCAACATTATAGCCTTTCAATTAGCCTTTGTCATAGTATGATGCCTAGATAGAGTTATCACATTTTCTCATACATCAGTTATTTGTGCACATGTTCCCTGCCCCCAGAACCACTTTAGATTGTAAACTTCTTAAGAGCAGGGTCTGTGTCATATCTGCCTCAAGAGGTAATAGATTCTCCCTCATGGAAGATCTTCGGTGAGAGCTTTGATGACAATTTGTTGGAGGTATATTAAAAAAGAGTTCTTGCTCAAGGCTGGTTTGAACTAAATGACCTTTGGGGTTCCTTCAAATTGGGATTCTGGGGCTCTCTAGTTCTATTTGTTAGCACAGTGCCTTGCACACAATGAATAACAACTTTGCTGATTTGAATTTAACTCCTGGGTCCCTAAAACATTTAAACATGATCACCCGGGGCTCCTGATGGTTTATTCCTTGGCAATATTACTTTCTTCTGGGCCCTAAATGGCCCAGTCACTAGTAGAATTCTCTACTTCCTGGACCATAAAGCCTTTCCAAACACAAAACAAGACCTTCTTTGATGATCCATGCTATTCACCCTTTGTTACCCAACAGATGTGGAAAAGAAAGTTTCCTGTGATTTCTAGCACCTCCGTAACTAGCCCAGAAAAAGGCTGGGTTCAAGAGTTTGTTTGCTTAGCTCTCATTTTGCTGGTCTGAGGCAAAGGTGGTTGATTTTCTTTTAACTTATTGTTCTTTTCTAAAAATGTTATTTTTAGCTTTTTCATTTGTAGTCTACTGTTCCTCAGAATGTAGCCATGTTATCATGTCACTTTTAACAGTTACTGAGTCCGCTAGTCAGGGAAGAAGTGTTTATAGTCTATACTCGTATTTCTGGCTAAGTTAAACAATATAACCTTGCTTATCTCATTTTTGTTTGAAATTCCCATGACCTACGTCTGTCCAAATGTTGACAAATTAATTTTCAGTTCCATTCCATTAAACAAACATTTATTAAGTACCTACTATGTGCAGCACAATGCTAGGTACTAGAAGAGACCAAAAGAATAAATAAGAACCAGTTTCTGTCAGTACTAGCTGATACTCATTTGCAGATCAGCTCCACCTAAATGGGTCTGACTTGAAAGGCTGTCTGGGTTCAATGTTCTGTGAATATTCAAAGCATTTCTCCACTGTGCACAACCCTCTCAAAACTCATTCTTGCTCTATCAATGACTAATGTTTACTGGGTCCTCATTTGGCTAATGGGTTCCTTGTCTCTTCCATCTTAACATTTTTCACTCCTACTCCCTTCTTCTTGCATTAAAGACTAATTTCCTAGTGCAAGACTGTGACATAGAATGCTTGAGGCGTCCCCTCAGCCCATCCTTTGGAAGCAATAGTTCAGTTCACCCAGGCCATGACTAGTCCATTAGCAAACATTTATTAAGAGCTTACTGTGTGCCAGGTACTGTACTAAGTGCTGGGGATACAAAGAAAGACAAAAGACAGTCAAGACAACCGGCAATAGCCTAGGACACGGTGGATGATCTTAGGGTCTGTGATATGTGACCTTCATGGACATTGAAACAAATTGTGCTTACCTACCCATTCTACCAGGAGTGTCTTCACATGCTTGAGGGAGACATCTCTAACTCACCAACAGGTTTGAGGCCTTCTGGTTACTCTTCACTTGGTTTAGCCATTTGCTGGGGTGCGGCCACTGTGTGTGATACAGTTTCTTGGAGCCACAGGTGAGAGTTGGGTGATGGGTGGATATGAAAGGTAGATAAGCAGCCCTGAAAAGATCTCAGCAAGCCCTCACTTCAAAGGTGCTAGTCCTCCTTGAATGCCCCATACACCCCTGCAATTACTATAGCAAGGTCCTGAAGAAAACAGGAAGGGGTTGGGATCAAAAGTTTAGTTAGAAGAATTAGCCATGATAAATTAATAGAAATTCTTCTGCTTCCATGACAGGAGGTAAGAGAGCAGGCTGCTGATGAAGAGGTGGAGAAATTGGGAAAGTAGGGAGCAGAGCAGGGAGGGAAGGGATGGGATTTAAATTCAGGCCCTTGCTCCAGAGATGGAGCTCCTTCCACCATTCTAAGCCAGTCCAGGTCAACTGGAGCTCTTCAAACAAAGGCTGAACGACCACTTGTCAGAGATGCCATCATGGGTTTCCTTTCCAGTTCTCAAATTCCACAATTCCATTGTTCTGTGATTCTGAAATTGGATAAACTAAATACTTAACTGTTTTTAGGGGCTGGAGATACAAAGGCTTTAAAAACAATAATAGTACATTACTTATCTTCAAGAGTCTTGTAACATTTTGAGGGAGAGGGAAATGAGAATGATACGCATCCACCATTCTCTCCCAAACTTCTATAGAATGTAACTGATAGAATTTTAAGGAAAGGATGAATCTTGAGGTGAGCTGGATAAACAGCTAGAGCATTAATTACTATTCACTAGAGATTTATTAGCAGCTGCTAGTGCTTACTATGTGCTAGGGGTTGGCTAGGTGGCACCATAGTGCACACAGTGCCAGGACTGAAGTCAGGAAGACTCATCTTCCTGAGTTCAAATCTGGCCTCAGATACTAGGTATATGACCCTTGGCAAATCACTTAATCCTATTTGCCTGAGTTTTCTCATCTGTAAAATGAGCTGGAGAAAGAAATGGCAAACCACTCCAGTATCTTTGCCAAGAGAAACCCAAATGGGGTCATGAAGAGTCGAACATGACTAAAAAACTAGGGAACAGCAACAATAGCAACAACTGTGTGCTAGGTACCCCACTAAGTGATGGGAATATAAATATGAGCACACAAGACATTCTCTTCCACCAAGGAGCTTATGTTCAACTGGGGGAAGATAACACATCAACGGAACCTGGGAGAGATGGTAGGAGATCAGTACTGCAGGACAGCTTGGAGCAGTCCAGAAAGTAGTGCAGAGGCCTGAGCCCTGCAAAATAAGTCCAAAACCGACTCATCTGAGCAGAGGGACCCACAAGAGACATTTAGGCCATAAGCAGTAAGGAGGTGGAGTTGATTATCCCAGTAGAGAAGGCATGGATTGCATCAGTCTAGGAAGTGATGTGGAAGCCTGGCCTTGACAAGAGAAGGAGAAATTTATGTTTCTAAAACTGTCCCCAGTCTCAACTTCAGGGATCATAGTTGTTTTCTTTTTTAATAATATTTTATATTTTCCCAATTATATGTAAAAACAATTTTAAACATTCATTTTTAAAATTTTTGAGTTCAGGAAGAGGATTCTGGGAAGATGGCAGAGTAGGTTAGAAAATTTTTGGCTCTCCAAGTTTCCTCCACAAAAAAAGGACAGAATGTCACCTCAGAGGGAACATAGAGCAGAGGAAACAAGCAAAAAGTTGGAGTAAAGCAGTTATCTTCCTAAGACAATTTGAGAAGACCCCAGAAAAGAATCACCTCCAGGGGTAGAGGTTGAGCCTGACAGAAGTACAAACGCATCCAGGCTGACTCTGCCGAATCAACCAACAGCAAGCCGGGTTAAGAGGCAGCCTCAGCCTTACAAACTTTCATCTCACTGACACTGTAGGGGTTTGAAAGCTTAGTAGAAGATTGAAGGACCTTTCAGTGTCCAGGGATGACAAGCATACCTGTGCTGACCAGACGTGTCCTAGGCTGTGGGTGTAAGAAGGAAGAGCTAGCACACACCTGACAAGTGCGGTTACAGATGGGCAGGGACCCTGCTGGCTGTGGGCACTTACAGGAGAACAGAGTCCCTGGTTTCAGCTCCAGGGCAGAGAGGACAGCTGTAGTTTGCAGCCATTGGAGGGACCAAAAGGAGAAAGATCATTTGTGGGACAGTTTGGCCAGGGGCCCTAGCCATGGCTCAGCAGTAGAGCCCTCAGAGAGGAGAGCCCAAGGTTGGACCCTGGGACAGACCTCAGAAAATAACAGTAAGAAGGACCTGAGGCTTGGGACATCATTCCCCATACTTCAGGACTAGAACTTGATTACACTAATAGCTACTAAAAACAAAATAAAATAAAAATGAAAAAGCAAAGGAGAAAGAATCCAACCATAGATAGCTACTATAGGGATAGAGATCTGGATTCGTATTCAGAGGAGGATAATGGAACTAAAAAGCCACTCCTTTTTCAATGAGAAACATCAAAAGGTCCCAAGCACAAAAAGAGTTCTTAGAAATCAAAAAGGATTTTAAAAATCAACCAAGAGAGATTAAGGAAAAAAATTTTAAAGAAGAGAAATTAAAAAAAAGAAAAATCAAACAACCTAAAATAAAGAATTAAAAACTTAAGGAAGAAAATCACTTTTAGGGCTGTATCTCAAAGAGATCATAAAAATAGGAAAAGAAGCTACATGTACAAAAATATTTACAGCAACTCTTTTTGTGGTGGCCAAGAACTGGAAATTGAGGGGGTGCCCATTAATTCTGTAATGGCTGAACAAGTTGTGGTATATGAATGTAATGGAATACTATTGTACTATAAGAAATGATAACCAGGTGGACTTCAAAAAAACCTGGAAAGACATATGAACCGATGCTGAATGAAGTGAGCAGAATGAGAAGAACATTGTACACAGTAACAGTCACATTGTGTGATGACTGACTTTGATAGACTTAGCTCTTCTCAACTATGCAAGAACCTAAAACAACTCCAAAAGACTGATGATGGAAAGTGCCACCCACATCAACAGAAAGAAGTATAGAGTCTGAATGTAGATCAAAGCATAGTATTTGCTCTCTTTTTTTGTTTAGTTTTGTTTTGATTTTTTCTTTCTCATGGTACCTCCCATTCATTCTAATTCTTCTATACAATATGACTAATGTGAAAACATGTTTAATAAGAATGTATATGTAGAGCCTATATCAGATTGCAGGCCATCTTAGAGAAAGGGAAGGAGAGGAAGGTGGAGAAAATTTAAAACTTATGGAAATGAATGCTGAAAACTAAAAATAAATAAATTTATTTATTAAA
Organism: Phalanger gymnotis; assembly: GCA_028646595.1. NCBI lineage: Eukaryota > Metazoa > Chordata > Mammalia > Diprotodontia > Phalangeridae > Phalanger > Phalanger gymnotis. The sequence continues at coordinate 393,554,921 of CM053622.1, read as the reverse complement.
AATAGAAACAAAATATAGATCACTTACAAGAAAAACTTAAGGAAGAAAATAATTCCTTGAAAACTAGAATTGGACAAGAAGATGCTAATGACATTCTAAGACACCAAAAAATAATAAAACAATCAAAAGAATGAAAAATAGAAGAGAATATGAAACAGCTCATCAGGAAAAGAACTGATCTGGAGAACAGGTCAAGAGAAATAATATAAAAATAGTCAAACTACCTGAAAATTACAACAAAAAAGAATCTTGATACAGTATTATTAGAAATTATCAAGGAAAATTGCCCAGAAGTTCTAGAACAAGAAGGCAAAGCAGAAATAGAAAAAATCCACCAATCACCACATGAAAGAGATCCCAGGAGGAATCTTACAGGAATATCATAGCCAAGTTTCAAAGCTCCCAGGTTAAGGAGAAAATATTGGAAGCAACAAGAAAAAATAAATAAATATCATGGAACTACAATAAGGATTACACAAGACCTAGCAGCTGCTACATTAAAAGACCATATGTCTTGTAATACTCTATTTCACAGAGCAAAAGATCTGGGGTTATGACCAAGGGAAACTTACCCAGCAAAGTTAAGCATAATTCTAAATGGAAAAAATGGACATTTAACAAACTGAAAGACTTTCAGGTATTTGTGATAGAAACAACAGAACTTAAGGGAAAATTCAACATAAAACGTCCAGGAGAAATATAAGGCAAACATTAAAGACCAATTATAAGGGACTCAATGAGTCAAACTGTTTACTTATTATATGTGAAAATGTTTTAGTACTCATGGCTTTCATCATTATTTGGGGTAGTTTGAAAGAAAGGCTCAGGCCGAGTTGAGTATGGTGAGGTGTTTCTAAAAAAACAAAACTGTCTAGGGAGAGATATAAAGGAGTAATTATCTCATACAAATAAGGCATAAAAAGAAGAATTGATAGAGAAGAAACTAGTGGGGGGGGGACAGGTAGTGCTGGAACCTTACTCTCCTCAGGAATAGGTTAAAGATGGAATAACATATATATGTATACCTATGTGTGTATATATGTATTTACATATGTATACATAAAAGTCTTCTAAATTCATAAAGAAATAAGAGGGCAAGGGGATAGGGTTGGGGGAAAGGATAAGGGAGGGACTCTTGGAGAGGTGGATAAGTTAAGGAATAGGAGAGCAAGGTAGCAGATAGACGCAAAGCAAGAGAGTGAGAAAGGATAGGGTAAACAGGATAAGAAGGATAGTGAGGAGAAAAACCGGAAGGAGGAAAATACACAACAAGCAATTATAAATTAGAATGTGAACTGGATGAATTTACTCATAAAATGGAAATGGATAGCAGATTAAAAATTTGAATTCAACAACATGTTGCTTTCAGGAAACACTGAAAATGAGAGATATATACAAAGATAAAATGAAGGGCAGGAGTAAAATTTATTAAGTAAAAAATATCAGGGTAGTAATCATGATCTTAAAGTTAAAGGCAAAATAAATTTAATCAAAAGCGAAAAAATAAAGCAACTATACTATGTGTCAGCGATATTATTCTATATTGTTTTAGAACATTTGAAATAACCAGACAGTATAAAATACCCAAGAGTATACCTGCCAAACAGACACAAAAATTATATGAATACAAATATAACACACTTTTTATAGAAAGCCAGATCTAAATAATTGAAGTAATATGAATTGTTCATGGGCAGGTAAAACCAATACTTAAAATGACAGTTTTACCCAACTAATCTATTTATTCAATGCCACTCCAATTAAATTACAAAAAAAAATTATCTTACTGAGTTAGAAAAAACATCAAAGTTCATTTGGAAGAACCAAAGGTCAGGAACTTCAAAGAAACTGGGGTGGAGGGAGATGTAAAGGAAGCAGATTCAACAGTATCAAACCTTAAACTATATTATAAGATGAGAACAATGTTGAAGTGTAAAATGGATAATTTTGATTATTCTAAATTCTAAATTTGATTATTCTATGTAGCTAAGAATTGAAGGTATGCAGAAAATTGGGGGGAAACTTTTATAGACAATCTCTCAGAAAGGATGTGATTGGGTTGCAATATTGCTGTGGTAGAGGAAATGATAACTTAAAAAACCATGGAAAGACTTGAACTTATAAAGGCAGATGCTATCCATGTTCAGAGAAACGACAAATGGAAATAAGCAAAGTATGGTCTTACATATATGTGTTTGAGTGTATATTGTGTGTTTACAGATATCTGTGTGTATATATCTATGTTTAAGTGTAGCCTTCTTTAGAGTGCAGAAAGTGGGGAGGGACGGGGGAAAAATTAAAAGTGCACAGCAGAGAACAAAAGAAAATCTACAAGGAAGCAAAGAAAAGCTGGGCATTGTAAACAATGTGTAGTATTTATTAGCTTTTCTTGAAATGGAAATTTATTGTTTATATTGAATCCTCTCCTATGTTTTGCTGTGTACTTGGCAATGCTTATTTTTTTTCTTTTCTAATTTCACATTTAAGTTTAAAATAAGGTTTTTTTTTAATTACCCGAAAAAAAGAAAAGAAAAAAATCTTCGAGTCCCAAATTTTCTCCCTCCTCTTACCTCCCCCCTCCCTGAGATGGTAAGCAATTTGATAGAAGTTATATATGTGCAATCATGCAGAACATTTCCATATTAATCATAGTGTGAAAAAAAGACACAGACCCAAAAGAAAAAAACATGAAAAAATTAAGTGAAAAACAAATTGCGTTCAGACTCCATCAGTTCTTTCTCTGGAGGTGGACAGTATTTTCCATCAAGAGTCCCTTGGAATTGCCTTGGATCATTGTATTACTGAGAATAGCTAAGTCATTCACAGTTGATCATAGAGAGTGTAGCTGCTTTTCATGTACTTTTCATATATTTTCGTATCTACTTATTGTTTACCTATTGTTTCTCCCCAGTGAATATAAACTCCTTAAGGATAAGAACTGTCCTTCAATGCCCAGCACAGGATGTGACACCTAGTAGGAATTTAATAAATGTGTGTTGAATTGAATTATAAATGGGAAGGGATCTTTGATGCCACTGGTTGTCAAGCTCATGGTCTTCTATGGTCAGATGCTTCCATTTCCCTTTCTGCAAGGGTTGTGCCCAATCCAGTGAGTATAGCCTAAGAAAATGCACAAAACAACTCTAAGACCATGAGCACCACAGAGGTAGTACTCTTTCCATCCTCTTAAGGACTAGGGTTGTAGTGAAGATCAAATAAGATATTATGTATAAAGCACTTAACACAGTCCCAGGCACACAGTAGACAGTATGTTATTCCCTTCCTCCCCTAATATTAGGCCAATCTGAGACAACAGTGGGGTGGAGCTTGTGAACATAAAGTTGGAAAGGAATTTAAAGACCTTTTAGTACAATCCTCTTATTTTATGGATGAGAAAAGCAAGACTCAGGGACATTGAGTGACTTGCCCAAAATTATATAGTTAGTGGACACCAGAAAGATAGATAGATAGATAGATAGATAGATAGATAGACAGACAGACAGACAGACAGACAGATAGACAGATGGATGGATGGACGCATAGATAGATAGATGGATAGATGGAGGGAAGGAGAGAGACAGAGACAGAGACAGAGACAGAGACAGAGACAGAGACAGAGACAGAGAGAGAGAGAGAGAGAGAGAGAGAGAGAGAGAGAGAGAGAGAGAGAGAACATTTACTAACTATATGGCAGGCAAATAGCTCTGGAGCTCAATGAAACATGGAGGTGATATGTAGGAGGTCAAGTCTAGTATTCAGGCATCAATCTGTTAAGATATGTAGCCACAAACACATTACATGAAAAGACCCAATCTGTCAGCTAACTGCATGCATATGACACCAGGCAGTATAACTTTTGGCCTTTTGCTCCCAAACAACATGCTACCCAGACATTTAAAATTATGTATTCATAGCACAAATTCTATTTTGTGAATATTAGGCAAGCGGTAGGTAGAAATGAAACATATGACTGTTAGATTTTTCTCTCTTTGATCTAAAATGTGTTTGTGCACATACACTTACCATATATGTGCCTGATATGTAACTATCTATAATCAGATATTTCCTTTCTCATCCTCTAGTTGATATATTCTTATATCTGTCATTATTTATTTATATGTCATATATCACAATTTCTTAACCTGAAGCCCATGAAAACCCCAAGGTGTCTGTGGATAGATTTTAAGGGGTCCATAAACTTGGGACTTTAAATATTTTATTCATTGTATTTCAATCTAATTAGTTTCCTTTATATCTTATTATATCTTATGCATTTCAAAACATTATTCTGAGAAGGAATCTCTAAGTTTCACCAGACAGCTATAGGGTTCCATGTCACACAAAAAAAGATTTAAAACCCCTGTAATATATTGATAGGTGGATATGTATGACCTTTCCAAGGAAGGCAGGACAGCTGAACCACAGCATAGATAGGCAGCAAATGTGTTCATTGATACTGGAGAGACAGAAACTGGTTAAATGACATTGGAGAGCATAGAGGATGAGACTCATGAGCAATATTATTAAGGGGAAAAACTCAGGCTCTAAGGAATATACCCAAGGAGAGAAGTAGTTCTCTCTGGGAACTCATCCTGCATGTTGAGTAAGTCCACAGAGCCTATGCTATATAATTAACAAAAGTGGATAACTTAAAGAGATCAATCTTGGAAGGAGAAAATTATATAGTTATTAAAAGCTATCTTTAAAAGCCACCAAAGTTTTAAAGAACAAGTAATTCCTATATTATCTAGACTATTTCAAAACATAGAGAAAAACTGGAGAATTATGGTAGACTACACATAGGTATATGCACAAGCATGTATTGAACATATCTATATTTAGGCACATATATGTATTGGATATAATTGTATGTGTGTACATATATGTACTGGACATACCTATATGCACATACATATATAATTAGACATACATATATGTAGGAGTTTTTAACTAATAAAATAGACAAACCATTAACTAAGCTCATTTTTTAAAAAAAGGGAATCAAGTTAGCGAAATGAAAAAAGAGAATCACCATCAATGAAAATAAAATTTAAAAAATTATTAGAACTATTTTATTCCATTCTATGTCAGCAAGAATGCTTGCAAAATTTGATACTCAGATTAACATAATAAAAAGATGAGAATTCAAATGTCAAAATCTTAAAATAAGAGAAAGAAACTAAACAAACCTTGAATGAACTCCAGCCCCTTTTCTGCCAATTAAGTCTGTAAAAAAATCAACTCCTTTGCTTCAATATGAAGAGACTTCTAAGAAATGTAAACAGCTGGGCCTTAGCAAATGGATAAATCAATCCCACGGAAAATAGGGAATAAAATCTAAGATCAAGGCATAGATTAATAAAACTGAAAACTGTAAAAATAATTGACGTTATAAATAACATCAATAACTGTTTTGAAGAACAATTAACAAATCTAATCTTTTAAAAGGATGAAAGAAACTCAAATTACCTAAATGAAACTATTTCATACAGTTCAATGTTAATACACTTGTTCACGTAAAAGAAATACATGACTAATTACAAAAAAAAATAAGATGCCACAATTAACAAAAATGGATAAACTAAAGAAATCAATCTTTGAAGGAGAAACTTATTAAGAGCTATCTTAAAAAGCCACCAAACTTTTAAAAAACAAGTAATTTCCATATTATCTATACTGTTTCTAAACAGGGAAAAAAATGGGAGAATTACAGAGGCTACTTCATCCCAGCTCGTGGTATAGTGTGTAGAAAGAACACTAGTTCTTGAGTCAGGAAGACCTGAGTTTAAATCCAGCTTCTGACACTAGCTTTGTAACCCTGGGCAAGTTGCTTAACTGCTATCTGCCTCAGTTTCCTCTACTATAAAATAGGGATAATAATAGTACTTACCTCCCAAAGTGGTTAGGAGGACCAAATGTGATAAATATTTGTAAAACTGTTACCACAGTGACTGGGATATAGTAGCTGCTTAATAAATCTCTTTTTTTCCTTCTGAGGTAAATATGGTTTCAATTGATAACTCGAACAAAAATAAAGCCATAAAAAGAAAATTAAAGGCTGATATCACTAATGAAATAGCTACACAAAATTGTAAAATTACATTTTCACTAATACAATCTAATAATACATTCAAATGATGAAATTACTTTTGCATTTTTGTCTTTCTAAAACAAACACCTAAGGATGAACCATTTTCAAAGGAAGAAATACAATTTATCAACAACCATACGAAAGATTGCTTCAAATCTCTAATTATAAGAGAAATGGAAACTCCAAAGACTCTGAGTCTTTACCTCACGTCTCTCAAAGTGACAAAGATATTAAAAAATAGAAATAATAAATGTTGGAAAGATTGTTGAAAGATAGCACACATAGACAATGGATGGAGTTGTGAGTTATTTCCTCCATTCTGAGAAACAATTTGGAATTATGGGACAAAAGTCTTTAACCTTCTAGTGACCTTTGATCTAATAGCATATACCCTAAGATAGTCAAAAAAAAGTCCCTGTAACATGCCAAAATATTCATAGCAGCATTCTTTATGGAAGCAAAAAACTGAAAATAAAGTGTGTGACCTTCAGTCAAGAGATATCCGAAAAATTGTGAAATTAATATTATTTTACCTTAAGAAATGGTGAATATGAGAAATTCAGTGTAACATGAGAATACTTGTATTTTGCCAGGAGGCAAAATAATCTTATTTCTCATCACTTATCAAGTGATAAGATATGAAGTAGGACCAGAAGAGCAAAATGATGACTACGAAAATGTAAACAAATGTAACAATAAAAGCCAATCAGATTCTACATGATTATAATGACCATCTCAGTCCCAGAGAAATGATGATGAAACACACTTCACCCTTCTCAGTGGGGAGACAATTGACTACAAATATAGAAGGTGATGTGCACTTACTTTATCAGGCAAGATCACTAGGTTGACTGGTTTTGTTTAAACATCTTTTTCCTTTATCACAAAGGAAGGTTCATAGAAGACCTAGCTTCCTTTAAGTCTTATCTGAAGCTGTACTTCCTACATGGGTCCTTTCCTCACCTCAAGGTGAGGGACTTCCACCCCCAAATTACCTTACATTTATTTTGTATCTGCTTTGTATGTACTCATTATACATATATATACACACATACATATGTACATATATGTGTGTGCTCACATGTATATACATACATATACATGCAATGCACATTTATGTTCATGCATGTACATCCACATATAGCACACATGCATGTACATATATTCACATGCATGTAAATATATACATGTTTTATGTATGCATGTGTATATATGCATACATAAATATATACCTATGCATACACTTACAAATATACTACATATTCATATTAACTCTCCTGACAAAATATAAGCTCTTTGAGATCAGAGATTGCTGTTTTTTCGTTTTTGTATTAAGTGCCTGGCATTTAATAAATGCTTATAGATTGACTGATTGAGGTGGTTTAAGGGGAAAAGATTGTGGTGTGAAAACAAAAACCTTCAATGAAACTTACTCAAAATGGAAAGGAGGCAAAATAATCTTATTTGTCATCATTATCACATTTGAGAGGACGAGTGAACAGTCCACTCTATTAATAAAGCCAAGCTTCAACACCACCATCCAACTATGCCGAAGAAATCCAAATAATTGAATTAAAAGTTCCTTGTGTGATGAATAATTGAATGTCTCCCAGTATACAAAATTAGTCTTCTCTAGCCCCGAAAAGTAGGATTTTTTTTCATCTGCAATGGATGGAACTGTTTGCACAAGGAACTGCAGCATTAGACTTGTCAAGACACTGGCACAAGCCTTCTTTCCGGCTGTGCTGTGCTGTTATGCTATTGGAAAGGTATGTGCCTGTGATTTCTTAATTATCAGCATCTGCTTGTTTGGTCCTGCACTTAATCAAGTACAGTTAAAGCTAAACGTGACCCAAATCAATGAGGACATATAGAATGGGGGGGGGGGGAGAAATGTATGGGGGAGAGACACAAGCCATGTGTGTACAAGCAGAGACAAAACAGATCCCGCATGGGCAAGTAGGGCTGGTATGCAGTCGGAAGAGCCAGAGGGAAGCAGAGAGAGACATTTAAAATGTGGGAGCCAAGCAAAGTGCTAGGTGAGGTCTGAGCAGAAAGGGAGCTACAAGCAGGCAGGACCAGGACCAGAGGAGACCTCGTGGATGGTTGTGTAGGAATCCAACAGGCAAAAAGGGGGAAGGGTGGGCATTAGAAGTACAAGGAAGCACATGAACAAAGGCACAGAGGTGGGAAAGCAGTAGAAAGGTAGCCTGAAGTCAGATTGTAGAGTGCCAGGCTAAGAAATGTGAACTGTCAAAGTAATGATTAAAAATCAGGGGAAGATATTTGACCTTTGAGACCAAATCATTTCACCATTTAAGTTCTCATCCTAGTCACACATCATGCCAATCAATTAATCAAGAAGCATTTACTAAACACCTCTTAAGGGTCAGACACTGTGCTAGGGGCTAGAGATACAAAGAAATGAATGAGAGAACCCCTGCCCTCAAGGGGCTTACACCCTATAGAATGAGGCATGTCCATATAAGCCTATACAAAATATGCGCAAAATAAACACAAGACAAATGAAGATAGGAGACACAAATAGCTCATAGTCTCACATAGAAGGTTGCTTTTTAGCTGAGCGTTGAAGGAAACTAGAGATTCCAAGAGGCAGAGGTAAGAAGGAATTATATTGCAAGTATGGGGGACAGCATTTGCAAAGGCTTGGAGATGGGATATGGAACATTGTGAGGAACAGCAAGAAGGCCAGTTTGGCTAGACCATCAACATGCACAAAGGGAAGTGTAACGAAGGACTGACCAATGAAAGCCCAATCTTCATGAGCATGTGCAGCTCCTGGGGAGGCAATCTCCTATATGGACCTTGGAGCATACACAGGCATTCTGTGACTTTTTCCTATCCCTTACTGTGTGTGGTGAAGAAAGGGCCTTTGGGTTGGCTTCCGAGCCAGGACATGTGAAAGATACCCATAGGGTAACTCCATCTCTCTCCTTCTTGGTGATGATCAGTCCAAGAATTGCTTTAAGCCTCAGCATAAGGAGAGAGGTAGAAGTGGGGGTGGCAGCAGCCTCCTACTACCAGCTGCCTACCTCCTCACCCAGGCTAACCTGGGGCTGTAAACTCGATGCCCCTGTTTCTTTGCCTCTTGGTTAGCAAGTACTAGAGAAGGAAAGGATTAGGATTCAACCTTGTGAGATCTCAAAAGGTCCAGGAACCAGAATCCATACCAGAGTTTGCCAGAAGCCAAACTCAGTGAAGAGCAACCTTTTTGAGCACAGATGCCAAGAGAGTCACACATCCATTGGCTGCACCACATTCAAAACTGAACTTGATGGGGGCAAATACTTTGTAGCAACCACTCAAGTTTGAGCTCACTCTCCCTAGGACCGAGGTGGTATAAAGGAGAGTGTGTTCCAGGTCCAGGAGAATGTGTTAATTCTGTTCTTGCTATATCTTCTCAGTAAATATCCTTTTGTAAAAGCTAATTGATGTTAATTAATTAAATGTTACTGAGGTACACTAACTGTATAGTATTAATGATATGAGGGAGATATTAAATATGAATTTATATTAGAAAGAACATGCCAAAATATGGTTATCCCTTCCACATAGTGACTTTCCCCATTGTAGTTTCAATATATCCTGAGTCAGCATAAGAAATTAAACAAGAATTTGGGGGGAGTTTTGCAGAAGCTGCAGATGACATGCAAAGGCCAGGAGACAAAGCAGAAAAAGTTTAGAAACTCAGAAAAGCATAAAATGTACATATAGAATAGTGTAATATCTATATATTTTATCTTTTAATACAATAAATATGTGCAATTTCTTTTTAAAAGTTAAAATAAGTAAAAAGTTAAAGTTATTTATTTCATTTTTTTTATTTTTTCATACTGTATTTTTAACATTGACCTACAAATAGCCTATGACCAAATACTGAACCCAAATTTTACAATAAGGTACTGTAAACACTCCATAAAAGAAAAAGGAAAAATTCAGACTTCTCTGGTAGGAAGGGAAAGCCAAAAAATTTTTATGCATTTTGCAGTCACAAGGGTGTCATGCCCTTAACCCCTGCAAAGTGGAAGAGATAAACTGTAGTATCTTGAGCCAATGGCATTAGAGAGATACTCCCCATCCCTCAGAGGCTGAATCCTGAGGGGAAGACAGAGTCTTAGGGAATCCAATTTTCTATTGAGAGTGGAAAGTTGGATATGACCCCCGGAGGCTATAGCTGGTTGCCCTCTGGGAAACCAACTTGAAAATGAGACTGAATTAGAATAAGGATATCCAGAGTTTATACAGGAAAAATCCAAAAATCTAAAGATTAAAATTGCACTAAGACTTTTGGGATATCCTGTGTAGGCTACAAGAGTAATGCATAAAGCTAGAAAGGTAGATTAGAGTCAGGCTTGCAAGAACTTAAAATGTCAAAGAAAAGAGTTTGCATTTCACTTTAGAGGCAATAGGGAGTCACTGAAGGTTATTGAGCCTAGGAGTAATGTAGTCAGCCTTTGCTTTGGCAGCTACACGGAGGCTGAAGAGAAGAGAGAGATTTGAGATCATTAAGGAAACTATTACAATAGTCCAGGCAAGAGGTGATGAGGGCCTGAACTAGGGTAATGGATGTGTGAGTGAAGAAAAAAGGATAAATGTGAGACAGATACTTTGAAGGCAGAATCAGCAGGATTTGACAACTGATTAGATGTGTAAGAACCAGAACCAAAGAAGATTGTGAATGTTGTACCGTACAGTACGAAGGACAGAGCTTGCTGTGACAATCCGGCTAGGGGATTTGAGGATTCATGTACGATGTGAGGAGTATCCCCATGGCCAGAGGAAACCAAGGTGTCTGAGAGGACACCACCAAGTCAGGGCAACAGACCAGATACCCAGGGAGAAACAGTAAAGGAGGCTGAATATGGAAATAACAGCTCAAGGATGGACTAGGCAGGACCCAAAAGGTCCTTCCAGCTCTGAAATCTTAGAATTAGTGAATAAAAATAAGATGGAGGAAAATTCAAAAATAGCCATTCTGACTTTGAATATGAATGGGATGTTTATAGCAGTTCTCTTTGTGGAGGTAAAGTGCTGGAAATT
>CM053622.1:393505451-393535126 GCA_028646595.1 Phalanger gymnotis | reverse complement strand
GAGCCCCGCCTCAACGACTAGAGACCATTGGTTCCCGAGTTGGCCCCTCTTAAGTCATTAGTCTACGCCCACACAGGTTTCACACCTGATAGGGCTTTGGGCCTGGTGCTTAGCACTTAACAGCTGAAAGTACTTTTACTCAAGGTAAGCAAAGTAAACAAAAGCCAAACTCCTTAAGGGCACCCCCCAAACTAAGGGCTAAGGAGCCCATTTTACCTTATCGACACAGTCAGGTACTGGGCTAAGTTTGAGGGATCCTCCAAAAGACAAAAACACTGTTCTTAATTCCATTCCAATGGGGGAGATGACATTCAAATAACTATATAGATATTAGGTATACATATGATGTCAATAGAAAGTCAACTCAGGAGGGAAACACTGGCATCAGGAAGACCAGAAGAACTTTCCTCCAGAAAGTGGGATTTGAGCTAAGCCTTGAAGAAATCCAGGGGAGCCACGAGGCAGAAGTAAGGCAGGAGGGAAGTTCAGGCATAGGGCATGGTCATTGAAAAGTCGTGGAGTCTAGGGACAGACTGTTGTGTGAGAGAGAGCACGCAGGCCAATGAAGCTCTATCGTAGAGTGAATGAACAGGATTTAGGTATTTGAAAAGACTGTAAAAACAAGAAGTGCCAGGTTGCAAAGAATTTAAAATACCAACCAGAGGACTTTACATTTGATTCCAGGTGCCAAAGAGAGCTCTGGAGTTGACTGAGTAGAGGAGTGACATGATTAGACCCGAGTTTTGGGAAAATCATTTTGGCTTCTGAGTAGAGGATGGATGGAAATAGGTAGAGATTTGGATTGGGGAGGCTAGTTAGGAGATTATTGCTATAGTCTAGGCCAGAGGGGATGAGGCCCTAGGGCTTATATTTTGGTGGTACTCATGTGAATAGAAAATAAGGAGCATATACAAGAGATATGAAGGTGGAAATGACAGATTAAGGGAAGAAATCCTGAAAGAGGTGACAGATGAGTCAAAGAAGAAAAGGAAATATTAATAAAGAAGAAAGAAAGGAATATTAATAAATGATAACGGCAGTGAGAATCAAACCCAGGCACAGGGGACAATATAATCAAAGATGTGGAGGTGGGTGTGTGGGACCAGAACAAGGGACGGAAAATAGTTCAGATTGACTGGAACGTGGAGGAATGCTGTGAAATAAAGCTGGACAAGAGACTGAAATCAAACAGGAAGGGCCTTAAATGCCAGAATCATGAGTTTATTGTTGCTCATCCTTCAGTCTCGAAAGGGACCGATGACATCATGGGTGATGTCTTGACTTTTGAGTGAATTGGATTTAAGTGAGGCAGACCTGGGCAAAGTCATAAGCCTCACTCTCTCCTCCAGTCACTGGAGTCCAGTGGCAAGACATAGGTCAAGACGCCTGGCTATGGCCCAGCAAATCGTAAGCTTATATTTTGTTCAATAGCTGAGAGAGAGCCACTTAAGGTTTTTTTTTAAATTGTAATTTATTTTTTTATTTTTAGTTTACAATACTCAGTTCCACAAGTTTTGGGACTCCAAACGTTCTCTCCCTCCCTCTCCTTCCCCCTCCCCCTAAGGTAGCATGTAATCCAATGTAAGTTCTACATATACCTTCACATTGAACATATTTACATAATAGTCCAGTTGTAAAGAAGAAATATAACCAATGGGAATCATGAGAAAAGAGAAATGAAACAAAAAAAGAAGGAAAAAAAAGACAGCACATAGTTTGCCTCAATCTGCATTCTTAATACATCCATAATTCTTTCTCTGGATGTGCATAGCTTTTTCCATCATGAGTCTTTTGGAGCTGTCTTTGACCCTCGCATTGATGAGAAGAGCCAAGTCTATCAAAGTCAGTCCTCACAGATACCATGTGTCTGTAATCATGGATAATGATCTCCTGGTTCCCCTCACTCAATATCAGTTCATGTAAGTCTTTCCAGGTTATAATGAAGTCCGTCTGCCCCTCATTTCTTTTTTTTTTTTGGAGGGGGGAATGCAGGGCAATTGGGGTTAAGTGACTTACCCAAGGTCACACAGCCAGTAAGTGTGTCAAGTGTCGTTTGAACTCAGGTCCTCCTGACTCCAGGGCTGGTGCTCTACTCACTGTGCCACCTAGCTGCCCCTGCTCTTCATTTCTTATAGCACAACAGTATTCCATTACATTCATATACCACAATTTGTTTAGCCATTTTTGAATTGATGGGCATCTCCTTGATTTCCAATTCTTCGCCACCACAAAAAGAGCTGCTATAAATACTCTTGTACATACTGGTCCATTTCCCACTTGTGTGATCTCTTTGGGATACAGCCCTAGAAGTGGTATTGTTGGGTCAGAGGGTATGCACATTCTTATAGCCCTTTGGGCATAGTTCCAAATTGCTCTCAAGAATGGCTGGATCAGTTCACAACTCCACCAACAATGTAACAATGTTCCAATTTTCCCACATCCTCTCCAGCACACTTGAGGTTTTTGTATAAAGGAATGAAGTGATCATAGGAATAAATTAGGAAGATTACTCAGGTAGTAGTGTGAAAGATGGATGAGAGAGGGGCGTAAATGGGGCAATTCATAGTAGCCGAACCAACTTTATTATCACTGACTTCTCAGTACCCTTGAATCTCTTCCCTGCCTTGTCCGATCATTAGTCATCTACTGCCAACCCCAATCCTAGTTGCACTTAAATTGCTGAAGCCTTCTTATCTAATCTCATCTGGAGCCTCACTGCTATAAAATAACCCCTTTATTCCACTTAGACCTACTCTGTATCACAATGCCCACAGAAACAAATTCAAATCTTTTCTTTCCTTAGGTCTCCTACACCATGTCCTACCTTATTCTTCTCAGAGGAAAACTTTCACTCTCACTGGAACTTCCTGTTCTCCTTGCCTCACCAGCCCCTGATCTCTCCTTCTTTGCTGAAGCCTCTGACAAAAATTAGCTTTTCTTTTTGCCAAAATCAACCCCTCTGCCTCACTTAAATGCAATTCATGCACAAGTCATCACCCCATATCATTGGTACTCTTTGAAAAAGGACAAAACAACCAGTGTCCCGTCAATATGTGGCACCATTCCCATTCAAGACTCTCCTCCCTCCTCTTGTTGGGTTTCTTTTTAAACAACCCTATTTTTTTCAGTATTTCCTCTGGGAAGGACAATTCCTAATAGCATACACCAGGAAGGACATCCAGTGAAGAAATCGAATTATTTGGGAAGGGTCAATCTCAGAGTCATTTCCCTTCCTCTTTCTCCCCTGCTTTACATATCCAATCAGTTACTGAGTCAGATTATTTCTACCTCTACAACATGTCACATCTGTCCCCTTCTCCCAGCTACCACCCTAGTTCAGGTTCTCATCATCTCTTGCCTAGACTATTACAACAGCCTCCTAATTGGTCTTCCTGATTTAAGGCTCTCTCCTCTCTAATTCATTCTCCATATAGCTGTCAAAGTGATATTGCTAAAGCATGGGTCTGAGTGTCATTGCCCTACTAAACGAATTCCCTTGACTATTACCTATAAGACCAAATATGAGCTCCTCTGCTTGGCATTTGTAACGGACTTAGCACAATGCTTGGAACAAAGTAGTTACTTAATAAATGTTTTTTCCATTCCTCTTCCCCTCCATCACAACTAGGCTCCAGGCTACCTTTCCAGCCTTATTATATACTACTCCCCTTCATGAACTCTTCAGTTCAGCCAAATTAGTCTTTTTAATTGTCATCATATATGACATTCCATCTCCTGCCTCTGTCTCTTAACTATCTGCTATACTTGGAATGTCTTTCTTCCTCACCTCCAGCTTTTAGAATGTCTAATTTTCTTCAAAGCACAATTTAAATGTCATCTCCTACATGAGGTCCTTCTCAGTCCTAATAGTTCCTAGTGCCTCCTCCAGAAAATTATCTTGCATTTATTTCACATATATTTTGTGTATACTAACATGTATAAATAAATCTCTCCTGAAAGATATAAGCCTCTTGAGGGTAGGGACTGTTTCAGTAATATCTTTTTATCCCCAACATCGCCTGGCCCATAGCAGATGCAATAATAAATGCTTTTTGAATTATTGGTTGGTTGGTAAAATCATCTAGAAGGGTTTTGAAGGGATAATGAGGTCACCAAAGGCCAGTATACAGCCTGGGGGAGAGGGAGAAAAGGAAGAAATATGGACAAGAATGGGAAAACCACCCTTAACAATTTATATTACATATATTTCTTTTATATATAATTTATATTTTCATTTTGTTTTTATGTATAATTTTTATATATTTATATATATTATACATACTATATAATTAATAATAAAAATAAGAATTGTCCAAAATTGTAACAGTTGCTTCACAAGCTATTACACAGAGAAACCAAAAGAAAGGCTGATTCTAGCCAATCAGATCTCATCAAAGAAGTTTGGAATTAGGGCCATAAGTCAAGGAAGCCCATTTCTTTGATTCAGAAACAAGAGAACATAGCCAAAGAACCTGAGCTGCATTTCGCTACAAAGACAATCAAATATATATTAGACGCTCAAGAAAATAGTCCAACCCTGGTTTGCTATCCACTGAAGTCCACCAGATTAGCACTGAGAAAGAGAGATGAGGGCTAAAAATGAGAGCTACCCCAGATCCTTAAATCTTTAGTACTGCCACCAACAATCTTTCTACCTAAACTCATAAAACCCCCACACATCAAAGATAGTGAAGATTAAAAAAATAGTATATCTGAACTGTGGCCCCACATGACAGTTACATTCTAGTTGGTATTTTTATTACAAATTTACTTTTTATTTTTAGTTTACAACTCTCAGTTCCACAAGTTCTGGGACTCCAAACATTCTCTCCTCTCCCCTCCCCAACAAGACGGCATGTAATCCAATGTAGGTTCTACATATACCTTCACGTTGAACTTATTTACATAATAGTCCACTTGTAAAGAAGAATTATAACCAATGGAATGAATCATGAGAAAGAAGGAATGAAACCAAAATAGAAGGAAAAAAAGAGAGTTTGCCTCAATCTGCATTCAGACTCCATAATTCTTTCTCTGGATGTGCATAGCTTTTTCCATCATGAGTCTTTTGGAGCTGTCTTTGACCCTTGCATCGATGAGAGGAGCCAAGTCTATCAAAGTCAGTTCTCACAGATGCCATGTGTCTGTAATCATGGATAATGATCTCCTGGTTCTGCTCCCCTCACTCAGCATCAGTCCATGTAAGTCTTTCCAGGTTATAATGAAGTCCATCTGCTCCTCATTTCTTACATAGCACAATAGTATTCCATTACATTCATATACCACAATTTGTTTAGCCATTCTCCAATTGATGGGCATTCTGGTTGGTTTTTGAAGGGAATTTGCAGTATACACCTCTGCTACTTATGCAGGGGTCTAGGCCTCAATGGATTTAGCAAGAAGAACTACATACTTGGGTCTCATAGTAAGTCTGGAGTTTCCTAAGGGAAGTTATGGAGACAAGAGGTAAGGGATTCTAGAGTACTGAGAAGTCAGCAATAATAAAGCTGGTTCAGCCCCATTTACTCAACTTCCCATCCACTATCAACATTACTACCTGAATATTCGTCTTCCTGATCCATCCTGTGATCATTTCACTCCTCTACACACAAATTTTAAGTGGCTCTTCTTGTCTATAGAAAAAAGTATAAAGAGGTCAATGCAATGACAAACCAATTCCAGAGGACTCCTGATGAAACATGCCACCCACCTCCTGACAGAGTGGTGATAGAGTAAAATCTGAGACATATTGAGACATTTTGGACATGACCCCCAAAATGAGCTACAAAGATTTTGTCTTTATTTCTTTTCTTTTAAAATGGAGTGGAGTGGTTAGAAGAAAGAAAAATGTTTTAATTAGTTTTTTTAAAAAATAACTGCAACTATTTGGAACTTTCCCCATCTCTTCATTAAATTGGAATTTAGCTATAATATTTCTGGAAGTTTCTATGTTGAGATCTCTTTCAGGAGGTGGTAGATGGATTCTTTTGATTTCTATTTTACCCTCTGGATCCAAGATAGGACAAGTTTTCCTTTATACTTTTTTGAAATATGATGTCTAGGCCCTTTTTTCATCATGTCTTTCAGGTAGTCCAATAGTTCTTAAATTATCTCTCCTCAATCTATTATTTTCCAAGTCAGTTGTTTTCCTGATTAGATATTTCACATATTCTTTTACTTGTTCATTCTTTTGACTTTGTTTCATTGTTTCTTGATGTCTCATGGGGTCATTAGCTTCCACTTGCCCAATTCTCATTCTTAAGATTTGTCAATCAGCATCAGCTGCACCCAATGCCAACAAAGGTTCACCTATAATCTCTTTCTGACTGCTTTTCCAATCCCTTACTATTTCTGGGCTAAGAGCTCCCACATCTGCTGCTGCTGTCACAGCTGCTTCCAAGGCCCCCCACTGGTGCTACCCACAGTGAGTGCTCCAGACTAGCCTCTACCTGATGTCACAGACATCAACCTCCTAAGTTGTTTCGGGCCAGGAAAATGTCTCACCTTGACCTTTTATTGGCTCAGCCCCTCCAAAATTTAACTTGAGGAGTTATATTAAAGTTATTGGGAGATGAATATTGGGAGAGTTCAACTAGGTTACTGCCTGTGCCCCACCATCTTGGCTCCACTTCTTCATTTAATTGGAATAAACCTAAGAAACAATGCAGTCATGTTGTTCTTTTACTAAAACCTCAGACTGAAATCTCATGAAAATGATAAGATTTCTCTCTGTCCAACCTCAGGACTCTATATGAGGGAAAGGACAACCCAGGTAATTAGCTAGGGATCACAGAAGCTCCTTTGGAGAAAACCATTTTCTCCCAAGCATCTTGCATTTAACTGGCTCAACCTATGATTCAACTGCAATGAAAGGGGTAGTAAATTCCAAGGGCTGCAATTACTTCTGTCAATGACTAGAGAATTCATTCTGAAGACTTAAAAAATAGAGATGTGCACATAGGAGGCAATGGGGGAAGGAAAATGAGTATAGGAAATGGCAATATATGAGACAGAGGCAAAAAACTGGAGAAAAAGGCAGAAACATAAGAAGAAAGCAAAGCTGCATTGATAGTAGTTTTCCAAATTCAAACTGGTAAACATATGGCCAAGCTATTAGCTTGCCTGTAATTACTACCTTCTCAGCAGCAAGACGACTTACATTAAAAGCCGTGGATTGAAGCTCTTGGATCTTTTGGAATAATTTTGCTCCAGGCTCAGGCTTTATTTTGTTTCAATTCAGAGTTATGTTTCCTGTGGTAGGAGAGTCAATTATTCTGAATTTCAGCATTTTAAAATGTAAAGATAACAGTACAAATTAAAAGAGGGTGGGTTCACCTCTCTACTTAGCCTGGTCTTTTATCTAAGGACTTAAAATAGGTCCCTTAGGCCACAAAAGAAAAAGAGAGAATTGGACATAATGATCATAGGGAATAAAATGGTAGTGTGATGAGAGGCATGAAGAAAAGGGATCCCTTGCCAGCTTGAGTAGCACAATATCTCTTGCAAATGGAATATGATCAGGAAGACTCAAAGGCTAATTGATCACTGGTGTTTTTTTCTTTCTTTCTTTTTAACAAATTACTAGCATTTATTTTCTCTCATTTCCATCTCCCTATTACAAAAAAGAAAAGAAAAACCCTAGTGATGAATATGCATAGTCAAGCAAAACAAATGCCCACATTGTCCAAGTCCAAAACTGTCTGTCTCATTCTGCATATTTAGTCCATCCCCTTTGTGTCAGGAGATAGGTAGCATTCTTCAGCATCAGTCCTCTGGAATCACAATTGGTCATTGCTTTGATCGGATTCAAAATTGTTCACTTTCACAATGTAGTTGTCGTAGTATGTGTCATGCTACTGATTCTGATCACTTAATTATGATATATGAATGTAATGGAATACTCCTGTGCCATAAGTAGGTGCTGACAATGACTTGAACACACAACATGACATGAAAGCAATGGCATACTGGAAATAGCTCGAACTGTGTGTTTGCATTTACACTTTGGAAATCAGGAAACACTATAAATCGAGGCTTGATTTATTGTTTTATTAATTGTCTAGAACAGAGGTTCCCAAACTTATTTGGCCTATCACCCCCTTTTCAAAAATATTACTCAGTCCTTCTCTGGAAATCTACTTTCTTTAACCTTTTGATTTTTTTTAAATTTGCATCATTTCAAAAAAATAAGATTTTTTAAAATGGTGCATCTTAAATTTAATAATTTATTGTAAATTTGTGGGTTTTTTCCTGAATTGAAATTTTGATGACACAATATTGCATCATGTATCATACATACAGTATCATGTTGTAAATAAATCATTATATGCACATATTACTGCCAATGCATGCTGGACTTCCCCACAATGCATGACACACTCACCTGCCAACACTTGCTTGTTAAGACCTGTCGTCAGACTTGACTACTTGACCAATGCAGTTATAACTTGCATTTTGTGTTTTTATTTGGAAAGTAATGTAATCACTACAACTTTAACTCTGTTGCACAAAAAATGAAACATGTATGTGCAATTTTTCAAAATTTTCTTATCTTCTTTTCTTTCCTTATGTTTCTACCACCACCTTATTTTTATTCAATGCCCTTCAATCGCACCCAAGGTTACTACTGCCCCCCCCCCGGATTGTTCCAGCCAGCTCCCAGGAGGCAATATCACCCACTTTGGGAAACTCTGCCTCTAGACTTAAGAAGTAATGGAGAAAACATTTAAGATCCTTATTAAACTTAAAAGTGTATCATGTACATTTTTTTCCAGAATGCCTGTCATTTAATTTACCAGCACATTCCTGCATAAAAGTCACATCAAGGATACATATGAATGGGAAAAAAAAAGATAGGTCAGTAAAACAGTGAGAACAAAGGCTTAACAGACAGCTCAGGATGACACTGGTATTCACAAAATATTAAAATACCTAGAAGAACACCTCTAACATGTTAGGTAGGTCTTTTGTGGAAGATTTATGGAAGGCAGTAGACAAGAATCACAAGGTATGGGTGGTTATGATCTATACCAGTGAAGAAAGTATTTACAATGGTCAGTCAATAAACATTTATTAAACACCTTCTATGTTCCAGGAACTATGCTAAGCACTGAAGATATAAAAATAAATGAAAGACTGTCCTTACCTTCAAGGAGCTCACAATCTAATGGGGGAGCCAATATCTAAACTACATAACTATAGTTTATAACTATATAAAAGCAAGAAATATACAGGATAAATAGGAAATAATTAACAGAGGGAAGTAACCAGAATTAAGAGGGAGTAGAAAAGGCTTCCTGTAGAAGGTGGGATTTTAGCTGGGACTTGAAGGAAGCCTGGGAAGCCAGGAGCCAGAGTTGAGGAGGAAGAGGTTTTCAGACATGGAGGACAACCAAGGAATATGTCTGTGTCAGGAGATATAGAATCTCTTGTGCAAGGAGCAGCAATAAAGACTGAAGAATACATGAGATGTGTGTCAGGTCAAGGGGAGGGGAGTAGATCTGGAATGATCCAAGTACTGTGGTTTCAGAGCAAGAGTCCTGCCAAGGCTCTGTCAATCTGGTGTCAGTTTGATATGGTCTATGTGCCGATGGACTTTTTCAGTGTGATTATTTTTTTTCTCCTCACTTCTGAGCCCAAGGACTCTTTCTAACACAGGTGTGTGCTGGCCTATCTTGTACTGCTCCACTCATCTGCCAAACCCTTTTAACTCCTGGCTTCCCACTGCCATTAAAGGTACAAGCATTTGCACTATCCATTTAGGTGTGGGGTATTTCTTTTAAGTTTTCAGTCCTCACAGGCTTGTCCATGAAGCATGATGTCTTAAATCCAGCTGCATCCCCGCAGAGGTGATAGAGTAAAACTCAGGATAGAAATGCCAGGCTTTGAGTGTACAAGTGTACTCATTATTTTTGGCTGTGGCTGTCAACACCTTATTTAGGTACCATTCACAGCTGCTGGAGTTAATGAATTCCAGGCATGTTTGTTGCATCTTTTAGTTTTTATTTTCTATTGCCATGCCCACTGAGCATGAAATGTCTCCCAAGGGGAGGAGGAGACTGAAAGATGGAGATAAAAAGCCCCACACTTTCTTAAAGTGAATTAGTGTACGCGGCCAATCATATTATTCTCACACAATGAAAAGAATCTTCCATTTGTTTCTGGTTATCAAAGGCTTGCTAAATCAATGGAGGAAAAAAAGGCAATTTCATGAGTTTCACCACAAATAAGATAAAGACAGTATTAATTGGGTTTTGCAAGTTTAACTATCACCTCAGTTACATACCTGTTTTCTTAAGAGCATTCCCAATAGATCTGTAGTGTAAACGCCCCATCATGGACCTATTCACAATTAGTTTAGCAAATATGTGTTACATTGCTGTTTTCTTTCAAATGCACAATTTCAAAATACAAATAGATATTTGGAAAATTACAAAACTAAAATTAAAAATCTACCTAATTTAGAGCCTTCAGGTTATGTTCAAGTTCCTGTGATCTATTTGGAATTTTTATTATGCTGTAGTGGGAGAGCAATAAAGTTAGGGGACCTGGGAATAATTATCAGCTCCAATTCTGGGTCAAGGGAAGCTATGTCCAATTCTCAGCTTGGTAACAGTGGACAAATTAATGAATTTGTCTGAATCTCTGTTTACTCACTAATAAAGGGAGGATAACAATAGTTATGTGAACTATTTTCATGTAGTAGCTGTGAAGTGAGTTGTAAACCCTCAAGTGCTACAATATAAAAATTTGAGCATTATTATTGAAACACATGGCCCAGAGGGTCCTCAAATGATCTGTGAAGAAGGGCTAATTCTGGGGGCCTGACTCAAGGAAGGTCTGTTTTCTCTCTGATTCATTGCCTTCATGTGTAGCTACCCCAGGAACTCTCCAAAACATATTCGAGGTATAGCTCATGTCTAGGTTTCACCAAATATAAGTAAATGAGTCCCCAGTCCCCATACAAGCACTCAGGGTAGCAGATACAAATAGGGAATGGGACACCAGCAACGGCAGTGCATAGAGTATTTGATGTAGAGTCTGGAAGACATGAGTTCAAATATGACTTCACATACTTAATAGTTGTATGACCTTTGGCAAGTCACTTAACCTCTGTCTGCCTCAGTTTCCTTACCTGTAAAATAGGGATCATCATAACACCTACCCTCCCCTGTTTGTTGTGATGATCAAATGAGATATTTATAAAGTACTTAGCACAATGCCTGGTATATAGTAATTTAGTAGTCACTTTACGAAAGTGACTACTTTTTAAAAAAAAATTCAATTCAGAAAATACGCAAGAGGCAAAGGACTCGCAGGATCCCATAAGTCAATACAAAAATAAGTAAAGCATTCAATTGGCCCATCAGCATTCTTGACGGTGCCTTAAAATTGGAGTTGCTATCAGGGTAACCCATTAAAATTCCAGCGAGTCCCTAGTTTCCACAATGTCCTACCCGATCTCCCCAAACTCGTACTACTACCTTGTACTGCAGACTCCTCGCAGTAAGGCAATATATGTCTAGAGTTGTTGAGTAAACAACCCTCTTCCCATTGGACTTTTATTGTCCAAGTAACTAACTGTCCATGCCTTCAAGGTAGGACACTGTAAAAAAAAAATAAGTGAACTATCTTTTTCTTTCTCTAAGGAGCTTCTCTGAAAAGAGTCCAGCCTACTTAATCTCGATCAGCCAATTAGCAAGGCATCATTGGCCATGCCCACATTGCATAGTGTCTGGCACTAAAATGCTTGTTACCTGCCTTACCTAGCATGATCCTAGAATACAGCCTTCTAGCCAGAGATTAGCTTCGGGGGTCACCTTGTGGGTGATTCTAAGTTTGAGCATTTAGGGAACAAACCTTCTGAAGAGATGAGGGTCAACTAAGTGGCTTAGTGGGTAACAGTAGCTGGAGTGCCTGGAGTCAAGAAGACCCAAATTCAAATCCAGCCTCTGACACTTACTAGCTGTGTGATCCTGGGCAAGTCATTGGACCTCTGTTTGCCACAATTTCCTCACCTGTGAAATGAGAATCATAATAGCATCTACTTCCCAGGGTAGTTGTGAGAATCAAATAAGATTATATATGTAAAGCGTTTAGCACAGTGCCTGGCACATAGTAGGCACTATATCAATGTTAGATATTATTATAATTATTTTCTGATTCAGTGTGTTCCTTAGAGAAAGAAACAGGTGACCTCATATGTGAAAGGCATTTTGCTAGACATTGAACAGTCAAAGCCAAAGAGGAAAAAAAAATTCTCTGCCCTCAAGAAGCTTACTTTCTACTTGGAGTTGCAAGAGATACAACTCACATACAGGTAAGAAATGCAAGCTGACTTCAGAAGGGAGAGAACACAAGAGGTGAGAGTGGAGGGAAATCAGGAAAGGCTTCATGGAGGGGGTGGATCTAAGTTGAACCTGAGGTAAAGATAAAAAGGAAGTAATTATTCTAGAATTTCTCAAGAGAAATAATTTTTAAAATAAGGAAAACCACCTTTTGTTTTCAAGGACATTTTCTTGTCCCCTAAGAAGCTAAGAGCATTTTTTTCAAGGATTGGATATTTTGTGCAGCATGTTAAAATTTGCAAAGCATTTTACAAACATTATCTCACTGGAACATTATGACAACCACACCACAAAGGTATGTATCATGTGCATTTATTATCTACATTTTATAACTGAGGACATTGAAACTCAGAATGGTTATGGAAGCATAAATTTAGAGCTAAAAGATCCCTTAGAAATGATTTAGTCCAATATCCCTCCACCCTATAGATGAGGAAACTGAGGATCAGAGAGAGATCAAATGTCAGAGGCAGGATTCAAAGCCAGGACTTCCCGATTCTAGCATGAGCGTTCTATCTACTGACATCAATCTGCTTCTCTACAAGAGGTGTTGAACAAATGTTTGCTGAATTGAATTGCAAAAGAATATGATATTACTGACCACCATCAGTACATTTGGAGTTGTTTGGGTTGAGTTTGGGGGTTTTGTTTTTTGCTACATATGGTGGGGAAAGGTTTGCTTTGAATCATCCACCTGATCCTCCTTGTGACAAATGATAGTCTTTTACAAGACAGCTGGGTGAGATTTGGCCTAGAGGCTTTTATTATGGAACTATTATTATTAGGTTCACAGTCTTAGGAAGAGTATGACCCAGTGGGAAGAGAAAGAAAGGAATGAAAGGGTAAAATGATCATGAGACAGAATGCCAGGAAGATGAATATCTCTCAGCCAGATATAGATGTTACTCATAGGTTTCACTGAAAAAAAAGTCTGAGAGATAAGTGACATCAGTGAGAGGTTCATTTAGTCAAAAGTTCTGAATTCTAGCTTCAGGTATGCTCTTGGCTAACCATGTGCTGCTAGATCATTTAACTTTCATAGGTCTTAATTTCCACCTATTGGAAAATGAGAGAATTGAACCAGATGATATCTGAGGTCTCTTCTAGTGCTAGCATTCTACATTCTATGTTCTAAGGCTCCATTTTCATGGGTTCTACTCTCTCACTAAATGAGTGAGCCATTCCAGTGAATCCTGCCAGTCAGCACCATTCTATCTCAAATCAGCAGAGTTTCTAAATACAGCCCAGCTGTCAGCAGCAGGGATAGCCCTAGGCAAAATCACGAAGTCAGCAAAGCTTTTCTTTGGAATGGCTCGCGTTCCCTTCCATTGTGGTGAACCAGTGGTAGAGAAATATTCTTGGATGGATGCCTTACCAATACCCCTCAAAGCACAAAGGTGATTCCCACTTAATCCAAAGGCCAGCCTCGGTCTGCAGAAACAATTACAGAAGAAATATTAAGATGTCTCCTGGCACCAGATTCTTGACAGGGAAAATAAAATCCACAATTTGAATTCTGAACTATGAAAATTCATTAATCGGCCACGGCACATTTGTGCCATACAGTGGAAGAGAACCAAAAAAAGTCATGAGCAAGTGGTTTGACCTCTCTGAGACTCAATTTCTTTATCTGTAAAAGGGGGAATAACAATGCTTGTCGTACCTGTTTCACATGACTTTTGCAAAGATCAAAGGACAAAATGTGAAAATAGTTTTTTGAACCTGTATAAATCTCAGTTATTGTTATTATTATTAATTTACTGTTGAACATCAAAGAGCTCACTTTCCAAGTTCATAAATGCCTGTATGTCATGGAACTGCAGATCCCCAAAATGTTAGATTTAGAGTTGCCCCAGGCAAATCTCTAAGGAGATAATTGCAAATGAGTTGATGATTTATGCCATTAGAAATAGTTTCCTAGGATTCTACATTGATGTTTTCACATGTCCAAACCAAAAACCAAGCAAGTGAATAAATGTGTGAATGAATAGTTAAACAAATGAATAAACAGAGGAATAAACAAAGTAGCTCCATTGATATGGATGGATAGATAAATGCATAGATGTAGAGAGAGATGATAGATATGGATGGAGATAGAGATAGATAGATAGATAGATAGATAGATAGATAGATAGATAGATAGATAGATAGATAGATAGATAGATAATCATCCTCTCAGTAAGAATCAAAGATGGCAAAGAGAACCCAGAACTCTCATTCTAAAAGGGAATATGGTATGAGGAAGAGAGTAGAGATATTTTACAACAGTCACTTCTTCAATTACTCAAAGTCACAGGATATTAGAACCAGAAGGAACTTTTGAGTTTACCTAGTCCAACTCCCTCATTTTGTAGAGAGAATAACTAATGTCTAAGTGAAGTAACTTGCAACAGGTCACATGGCCAGTAACTAGCACCACTGGACTCACATCCATTTATACTGACTACGGAATCAAGAAGACCCAATATCAAACCTGGCCTCAGACACTAGTTGTATGACTTTGGGCAACTCATTTAATCTCCAACTGGCTCAGTTTCCTCACCTATAAAATAGTGACGGTAATAGTTCCTACCTCCCAAGGTTGTTGTGAGGATCAGATGTGACAATATTTTTTAAATGTTTTATTCATTTTGAACTTAAATACAAAAAGACAAAAAAATCCATGTACATAGCATAACACAAAAAGAGAATTCAATATGAAACAATGCATCTCCATTTCGTACTATTGACTTTTTTTAAAAAAAACTATGTAATAAATGCTACACATCATTTTCAAAACTATCCTGCATTTCTATGTTTCCTTCTAAGCCTTCTTTTTTTCTCAACTGTGCACTTGTTTTTTTCTCCCTCTGTTCCCACCCAGCACTAGAGAAGGTCATCATTAGACACAGATAAGTATATGTGTGCATATATGGAGAGGGGGAAAGGGGGGAAGGGGTGAGGGGAAGAGAGAGAACCATACTATACATGCTTCTATTTATCCATTCCTTCTCTGGAGTTCGATAGCATCTTCATAGGTCCTTTGTAGCTGATCTGAGTATTCAGCTTAATCATTTACAATTATTCCTCTAACAATATTGCTGTTAATACATATAATATTCTTGGTTCTGCTCATTTTGCTCTTCCTGCAAGTCTTTTCATGTTTTTTTTTTAAATCAGCCAGCTCATGATTTCTTATAGCACAGTGGCATTCCATAATATACCAGTGATCCTATACCAATAATAATCATATGCCAGTGATATTTATAAATAGCTTTGTGAACTTGAAAATGCTACAGAAATAACATTATTATGCTTATATTTTCCATACTCTTCAACTAAACCAAGCCTCCTTCTCTGGCAAGCTATTCAATATGCTATAATAGAGAGAACTTTGGACATGGAAAGCCATCTGCGACTGATTCCCAGTCTTATAATCAGATACATACCTGTGACCTCAGATAGAGAAATTGACCTTCTCAAGGCCTCAGTTTCCTCATCTGGAAAATGAAGGCATTAGAATGGATGATCTTGAAGGTCTCTTGTAATACTCTCTGATGTTCGGAGACCAATTATACAAGGTGTGGATCACCTGCACCCTGGGCTTCCCTTGTCTCCCTGCTCCTCTAGCTCTTTCTGCTTCATCTGCCTCTGATTCCCTGTCTTTGTAGGCAGTGGAGACGCAGTGTTGGGTAACAGGGAAGTATCCCTCTAAAGACCCTCCAGTTCTAAACTAGTTTATTTTGGAAAGCAATTTGGAATTATGCAAATAAACTGACTAAAACACCTATACCCTTTGACCCAGAGACTCTATTGTGGGATATAAACCAAAGAAGTCATTAATAAGAAGAAAGTCCCCATATACACCAAAACATCTATAGCAGCACTTTTTGTGGTAGCAAAGAAACAAAGTAGCTGCAATTTGGGTGCCATAATCATTAATGGTCTCTTTTCTATCATCCCTCTTACTATACAAGATCCCCCAGGTTTCTAAGTGGCATCATTGAAGACCATTATCCTGAACCATGCCTTTTCCCCTCTGGGTGAAACTCATCACTTGTCCTCACACCCATCCTGAATTCCCTTTCCTCTCTGAGTCTAAATTTGGTCTCTTGACAATGTTCCTGAGGTGGTATCTTCTGTGGTTAGATTTTCTGCATTGGACATTATTCACCATTCTTCTGATTTATCTCTGACTTTGTGTCACCAACACACAACACTTCTATGGAAGTGAATCCCCACCCAGATACAATATGCTGCAGTTTCAAATAAGAGTCAAGAGTTTTCAAACAAAAGTGTTTTTATCAGTTAATAAATCAAAAGGCATTAATTAAGTGCTTGCTGCATACCAGGAACTGGGCTAAGCACTAGGAACAGAAGGAAAGGCAAAAACACAATCTATTCTCAAGGAACTCACATTCTAATGGGGGAGACAACAGCATGGAAACAACTATGTACATACAAGGTATAGACAGGGTAAACTGGGGATAATCTTGGAGAGAAAGCACTGGCAGCAGAGGGAACCAGGAAGGCTTTCTACAGAAAGTTTGATTTGAGCCGAGTCTTGAAGTAAGCCAGGGAAGCCAGGAAGAAGAGACAAGGAGGGAGAATATCACTCTTCTTATATTTAACAGAATTATGCTACAGTTACTCTTCGGAGGAATTTGAGGATTTTTTTTTGTTTGGTTTGGTTTTAATTTTCCTTTCTGTTACCCAACAGACCATCTTTGAATAGCAGCTGAGTGATAGTCAGAGGTTATTAAAGAAAAATGTCCCTGACAGCACTGCTGATGTTAACAACATAAAGAAGATTCAGATGTGTTGCAACAAGTGTTTCTGTTCCCAAAGAAGTGACGAGAAGAAAATAGCAAATGGGAGACAGATTCAGATGAGACACAAAGAAAAATAAACACAACTAAATAAGGCACAAGGTTTACTATCAGGAGATCGGGATTCTTCTAGGCTGAAGAATGGAGAGCTTTACAGATATTGCTGGAGGGAAAGTCAGTGGGAGTAGCTGAAAAGGGTAGTGAATGATTTAAGTCCATCAAGGTACTTAAGGGATACCAGGAGCTTTGGTGAAGAAAAAGACCAGTCATTTGTTTTGCCGAAGAGTCAATGAATCAAAAATGTCTCATGTGAAATGAGGAGTTAATTTCATTCCATTTTTGGGTGGTCATCAGAATTTAAGAGGGCTCTGAGTGTGGACATCCAGGAAAGGAAGGAGAGAGAGAGAGATGGATGAAGGGGGCAGAGAGAGGGAAAAAAGAGAGAGAGTGAGGAGATGGGGGCGGGGGAGGGAGAGGGAGAGAGAGAGACAGAGACAGAGAGAGACAAAGAGAGACAGAGAGAGACAGACAGAGAGACAGAGAGAGACAGAGACAGAGAGACAGAGGGAGATGACAGAGGATGGATGAATATATAGACAAATAGCAGAGTAAGCACTTTACTACATACCAGGCATTGTGCTAGGTGCTAGGGATAAAAATATAGACAGAAGTATATTCCAGGTATGAATGAAACCTAATCCATAGCTACAGAGATGAAAGATAGAGTGACAAACATAAGGAACAGAAAGAGGGTTGTATGGTTGGATCATAGAAATTATGAGAAGGATTAATGTATACTAAAACTAGTTTGGGCACCAGGTTATGAGCCAATGAGAGTTTATATGTGATCCTCAGGCAGCCAGGTGGCAGAGTGGATAGAACTCCAGGCCTGGAGTCAGGAAGACTTGAGTTCAAATTCAGCCTCACTTAGTAGCTGTGTGAGCCTGGGCAAGTCACTTAACTCTGTTTGCCTCAGTTTCCTCGTCTATAAAATGAGCTGGAAAAGAAAATAAGCCACTCCAGTTTTTTGCCAAGAAAAACCCAAATGGGGTCACAAATAGTCAGACACCACTTCAAAAAAACATCTGAATGACAAGAACAAAGGTAAAAGGAATTGATTAAGTTTACTGAAGGGGGCATGGATTAAATGATCAGAACTGTGCTGTAGGAAAATCACTTTGGCAAGTGTTTGGAGAATGGATTGGATTGGGAGACTTAAGGCAGGGACACTACTTCAATAGCTAGAGGGGAAAAAAGGATAAGCATCTGAACTAGGGTGTTAATTGTATGAATGAAGAAGAGACATACTGGAGAAATATAGAAGTAGAAACAACATAGCCATGTGGGATGAGTGAGGTTGGGAAGTCAGAGATGACACTGATGTTGAAAACATGAATGACTGGAAGGGTGGTGATGCCCTCAACTAAAATAGGAAAATTTGGAAGAAGGGTGGGTTTTAAGGGAGAAGATGAAGGGTTCTGTTTTAGAAGCGTTTAGTTTAGCTGCCTATGAAACATCCACTTCTGAATGTCAGTGCTTTGTGATACAGAACTGGAGTCCAAGAGAGAGACTGAGAGACTAAGGCTGGATAAATCGATCCAGGAATCATTTGTATAGAGATGATAATTAAATGCAAGGTTGCTGATAAGGTCACTCAAGGAAAAACTGATTGAGAAAATGGTCCAGAACTGAGCCTTAAGGTGCGCCAACAATTAAGCAAACCAGTTGGCAGAGATTGACGGTTGGAGAGGGAGGAGGAATAACTGTGAGAACAATCTGCCAGAGAAATGAGAGGAAACGGGATCAAAAGTATTTTATGTTAGCCCCGAGTAGCCTTAGGTTTGAGATCTGTCAAAAAAAAAAAATGAACATACTCAGAATACGATAGTGCTAATTATACCTTTACTAAGATCTTCAAAGGATACAAGAACATTATTGATTAAGCCTACAGGACAAACCTGATAACAGTTTCAGTTAGATGTTAATGTCAGTGTACAGGCTCCCCTGTCCTCTGCAGAAGCTCATCCTGGGTCCCGATAGCAGCACCATATGGGAATTCTAAGGGTTTTGCTAGGTCAGAAGAACGACTACCCTACTCTTTGCAATCCTTGATGTCACATCAGCCCAAGGGTTACTCAGGCATTTGTTTAAAGAGGGATTTCTTGACTTGGTTACATATCTCCAGATCTACAATTTTGTTTTTTCTGGAATTTTTCCCCTTTCAGCTTTGTCTTCCTGTTGTAGTATCTCTTCATCTTAGGTCTTTTTAGAGCAATTGGGATTTAGTGGGCATTATAGAGGCCAACTCTGCACAGGTATTGGCCTTGGCAATAAGAAGGACCACTTATTCATCAGAAAGTAGAGTAAAGGAGAAGGTGGGATAGGGATGCAGACTGGACTAGAGAACCTCCATTGCAAGTTGGCACCTTCTGTGAAAGTTATGGTCTTAGACAGTTGCCTAAAGTACTAAGAGGTTAAGTGACTTTTCCAGGGTCAGACAAACAATATATGTCAGAGTCAGAAGTTGAATGCAGGTCTCCCTGGGTTCAAGGCCAACTCTTTAGCCACTATGGTCAGGCTCTCTCTCAAAGGACAAGACAGTCAGGGATAATGCCAAGCAACTCAAAAAGGCACTTCCTGCCAAAAATCAATTCAACAAATATTCACTGAGGCCTGTGTGTCCAGAACTGTTCTAGACTCAGATTCAAATGATTTATGCCCTACTTACCTATGAAGAACTTACAATTCTTCTGGGGATATACATGATTTGTTAAAAAAAAAAAAAAGACAATACTAGATTGTGTAACTCTATAGGACTTCAGAGAAAGGCAAAATTAATGTCAAATTCCCATGGTCTCTGACTGCCAGCATCCTTTGACTTCGACAGTGATGCTAAAGAGAATAAAGTATGGGTAAAGTGCTGTCAAAGAATGAATGATGTTGCTCTTATGACATAGATTCATCATGACCATTGTTTTGTTTTGTTCTTCATGCCCAAGACCTTGGACAGCTCTCTACACAGTCCAAAATACCAAATTCTGCCATGGGCACAGGCTGCACAGAGGAACACAGGGAAGGCCACCTGGGAACAACAGCTCTCCAAAGCTGCTGTGCTCCAAATCAAAGAGGTCTCTCGTGTTATTTCTATCTCTTTCCAGGAGAATCAGCTCTGCAACAACAAAAGGGAGCAAGCCTACAAATGCTGGTCCAAAAGTTTTTCTGTCTCCCTGCTTTTATTTGATGCATGTAGAGAGCCAAAGAGTTGGAGCAAGACTGGCTCAGTTCCTGAGGCTATTTCCATAGCTACTGCCTGCTGCTTCCAATGCTCAACTCCCCTGGTTTCTTAGTGGGGTAAAAAACACAAAGGCTAAATGGCTAATAGAACGAATGTATGATCACTTAGGAAATACATCATTCTAAGAAGAAAACAAATGAAATGCCATTTTTGAATGGAAAATAATATTTTTAAAACAATGGTTTTCATACCAGCTGCTACCTCTGTGAACCCTAGTACACAATGGTATACTTTATTCTCTTTGGTCTTATCCTTTTCCTCCTCCTGGGGTAGATAGGTTAAATGAGATGACTGAGATCCCCAGTGAATAGAGCAAAAATACCCAAAGTTGCTGCTCCTCCCCTCCCTTTGTGCCATAGATAAAAACAGAAACCAGATAGATTTGATGCTCCAGGGGATGGGTAATGGAATCCAGAAGTTTTTACTTCCATGGCTCTGGTTCAAATTCCACTGCCTAAAGGATTAACAGTCTAGTATCACTATTATCCAAAGACAGGACTAGGAGTAAGCAAGGCAGGCAGCTGCCTAGAACTCACAAGCAGAAGTGGGAGAATAACATCAGACCTTTTAAAATATTATTTTGCATAAACATGCAGCAGGCAGCAATGCAGAACACAGTGGTTTGAGATGTCGCTGTGCTGAGTGGGGTACGGGAAGAGGAGAAATCTCCTCTCTTCTCCTCACTTTGGGGAGATATGGCTTCCTTTCAGCTCCCTCCTCCCTCAGAGGCATGGTTTGCCTTTCACGAATAGCCAAACAATACACTTGACTCTGTGAAGACAGGGCACTTGCTTATCAGCCCGAGTTTCAAGAGACATCTGATTCTCAGTTAAATCAGTCAAGTTGTTGTTGAGTCTTTCACTCCTGTCTAACTCTCTGTGACACCGTTTGGGGTTTTCTTGGCAAAGGTACTGGAGGGTTTTGCCATTTCCTTCTCCAGCTCATTTTACAAATGAGGAAACTGAGCCAAACAGGGTTAAATGACTTGCCTAGGGTCACACATCTACTAAATGTCTGAGGCCTGATCTGAACTTAGGTCCTCTTGACTCCAGGCCTGGAGCTCTATCTGTCAAATCGCCTAGCTGCCCTTAAGCATTTATTATGCTTATTATGTGCCGGGTTCTGTGCTAAGGGCTGGGGATACAAAGAAAGGCAAAATATAGACCTTGTTCTCAAGAAGCTTACAGTCCAAAAAAGAGGAGATAACAAGCAAATAACTTTGTAAAACAAGATATATCCAGGATAAATTGGAAATAATCTTAGAGGGAAGGCACTAGAATTAACAGGAATCAGGAAAGACTTCTTGCAAAACGTAGGATCTTAGCCTTTACCTGAAAGATGTCACGGAAGACTGGAGATGAGGAAGCAGAATATTCCAGTCATGGAAGAGCAGCCAGTGGAAATGTATGGAGATGGAGTGTCCCATGAAAAGAACAACAAGGAGACCAATGTTACTGTGTCATAGAGCAGGTAGAAGGGAGCAAGGTGGAAAAAGACTGTGAAGGTAGAAAGGAGCCAGATTATGTAGGGCTTTAAAAATCAAACAGAGGATTTTCTATTTGATCGTGGAGGTAATAGGGAGTCACTAGACTCATTGAATGTAGGAAGGGGAGCAGATCAGATCTGTGCTGGAGGAAATCAATTTGACAGCTGACTGAAGTGGGGAGAGGCTTGAGACAGGGAGACCAAGCAGGAGGCTTTTACACTAGGCCAGGTAATGAGCACATATGCAAGAATGGCTGCAGTGGTACAGGAGAGAAGGAGGCATATGCAAGAGATGTTCCAGAGGTAGACTTGGCAACAATTGGACATAGAGGGGTGGGTAAGAAAGAGGGAGGAGTGGAGAATGACATCTAGGTTATGATCCTGAATGACTGGGAAGATGGTGGTTTCCTTAACAGTATTAGGGAAGTCAGAAAGAGGGGAGGATTTGGGGGAAAAGATAATGAAGTCATTTTTGGACATGCAGAGTTTAAGATGTCTATGAGACTTCCAGTTTGGGATGTAAATCAATAAGCATTTATGAAGCGCCTACTATGTGCCAGCTACTATACAAAGCAACGGGGATACAAAAAAGAAAAGCAAAGGACAGTCACTGTTCTCATAGAGCTCATGGTCTAATGGGGAGACAACGTGCAAACAACTATAGACAAACAAGCTATATACAGGATAAATGTGAAATAATCACCAAAGGCAAGACATCAGAATTAGAAGGGATTGGGAAAGTCTTGCTATAGAAGCTGCGACTTGGAGGAAGCCAGGAGGCGGACATGAGGTGGGAGAGCAGGGACAAGGTGGGCAGCTGGTGAGAACGCCCAAAGCTGAAAGACAGAGTATCTTGTTTAAGGAGAATAGCATAATGTTGGTGTCACTGTATAAAAGAGTATATGCAGGGAGGTGGGGATGTGTAGGAGGTAAAAAGGGGGCAGGATAAAGCATATGAAGATTAGAAAAGTGGAGAGTAAGTAATGAAGGACTTTGAATGTCAAAAAGAAGACTTTATATTTGAACCTAGAAGTGACAGGAAGCCACTGATGATTATTCAGCAGGGGAGTAACATGGTCAGACCTCGGCTTAAAGAAAATCACTTTGGCAGCTGAATGAAGGATAGACTGCAGTGGGGAGAGACTTGTGGCAGGCAGACAATCCAACAGGCTATTGCAATAAGTGTGTGAAATGATGGTCTACCAGGGTGGGAACAACATCAGAGGAGAAAAGGGGGCATATTCAAGACACATTTCAAAGGTGAACTAAAACAGGCCTTAGCAACAGATTAGCTGGGAAGGGGGACAGGATGGTGACAGATAGTGATACATCAAGGATGACATCTAGGTTTCGAGCCTAGGGGACTAGGAGGGTGGGGCCTCGAGTAAGTAATAGGGAAGTTTAGAAAGGGGAAGGGTTTGGGGAAAAGATAATAGATTCAGTTTTAAACATGTTAAATTTAAGGTGTGTACACAACATGCAACTTGACACATCTAATAGATGGTTGGAGATGTGAGTCTGGTGCTCCAGAGAGGGGTTAGGGTTGGATAAAATAGATCTGAGAATGACTCGCTTCAGAGACGATAATCAAATCCACTGGAGCTGAAAAGACAACTAAGT
The DNA here is from genome assembly GCA_028646595.1 of Phalanger gymnotis. Taxonomy (NCBI): domain Eukaryota; kingdom Metazoa; phylum Chordata; class Mammalia; order Diprotodontia; family Phalangeridae; genus Phalanger; species Phalanger gymnotis. Next base: position 393,511,571 of record CM053622.1, on the reverse strand, counting down.
GAAATAGAGGGAGAAAAGAGGGCCCAGGACAGAGCCTCGAGTGACACCCACATTGTGGGCATGATCTAGAAGAATATCCGGCAAAGGAGACAGAGAAGGAGCAATCAGAGAAGTAGGAGAACCAGGAGTGAACAATGTCAGGAAAACCTATAGAGAAGAGAGTATTAAGGAGAAGCAGGCAGTGGACAGTGTCAAAGGCTTATGAGAAGTCAAGAAGGGTAAGGAGTGAGAAAAGGCTCTAGAAGTTGACAATCAAGAGATTGCGGATAACTTTGGAGAGAGCAGTTTCAGCTGAATGATGAAGTCAGAAGGCAGACTAGAGAGAGTTCAGAAAAGGAAGTGGAGACACTGATCATAGACAGCTATATCAAGAATCCTAGCCACAAAAGGGAGAAGTAGGAAGCCAGGCAGCAGGGAAGGATAGATCAAGTGAGATCTTTTTGAGAATGGGGGAGATATGGACATGTTTGTAAGCAGCCAAGAAACAGCCAGTAGACTAGGAGAAACTGAAGATTAGTGAGGGAGTGGAGATGATAGAGGGGTCAATCTGCTGGAGAAGACATGATACAACAGGAATAAAGAAAAATAGAATTATACTTTTTATCCCTTGAATGCACTTTACTCTCAATTCAACATAAAGCTCAGGTCCCCAGCTGGTTTATGCTAATAAATCCAAATTTGGGGATTTTAAACTTCAGTATTTTAAATGTTCCCCTTCCAGATTTTGTCCTCCATCTGTTGCCAGGCTCATTGCTAGCCTACAAGTAAGCAGAATGAGCACAGATTCAAATGGCCACCCAGATTTTAATACATTGTCACATATACTGGGAAACATTTAAAATAATGCTATTTACAGAACTACCCGTTTTTAAATGGTCACAATATGTCTCCACAAGAAGAGAGAGGGGAGGCAAGAGAAGTAGAGCCAAGTTCGCATTTTTTGGTCATTTCAGTCATATCAGACTCTTTGTGACCCCATTTGGGGTTTTCTTGCAGGGATACTGAAGTGGTTTTGCCATTTCCTTCTACAGTTCATTTCTCATTAGGGAATGGGTAAAGCAAGGGAGAAAAGGGGTCAGATAAGTGATGAGCCTATTTCAGTTCCTTCAGAGAACCGGGCGGGGGGGGGAGTGGGAAATGTCTCCAAGGTGGTCCCCCTGGCAGCCCTATTCCTCTCTGCTCTTCTTCATCTCTCTTGTTTTGCTTGGCTTCCAACTCCCTAACCCACAAGGCCTTTTCAAAAAAAAGTGGCCCCTTCAAAGTCAAGACCCAAGGAACTCTGGTAAAGTCTGAAATCTTCCCCAAACTTGGAGAAGCAAAATTATTTACGAAAGGGGAAGAGCTGGTTAGATGAGTCCGCAATGGCCCTGCCCAGTTACCCAGCAGTAATAGGGTATCCTGAGATGCACAGAACAAGGGGAGAAGTCCTGAGCCATTGAGCTCAGAACTGCAATCAAGCAGTCCAGTGTGGAATGTGATCTGTTGAGCAGGAATGCCTGGGGGCTTGACATTTTTAAAAAATTTTTTTAGTTTTTCTGAAATTAAACACCAACAACTATGAGTATTTCCACATATAGAGAATAGAAAGAGGATTGTACATGAAACATCATGTCTCCATTATGTTCAGCATATTCTTTTTCAAAACATATAATTAATTAATTCAATATATTAGTTCCAAAGTTGTCCTGCTTGTCAGTGTATCCTGCCTGAACTCCCTTCTGTTTTTTTCCTGTAAGTTCTTTTGAATGTTCCATTGACGCTTTTATCAGGTTTTGGGTTTTTTTCCTGCTCCACTCTCATCATTTCTTGCTCCTTGCAATGTTTTAAAATCTCTCCCTTATAATCGAAAATTATCATCAAGAAAAACAAATCCACACATTAGCCATGTCTAAAAACATGTGTCTCAGTCTTCACCTCTAGCTCATCGTCCCTCTGTCAAAAGGTGGGAAGCATTTTTCATCTTCAGTCCTGAAAATGGTTAAGGTTTAGATATTGTACTCAACACAGTTCTTAAATCTTAGCTTGATTCCATGTTAAGGACAAGCATAGTGACCTATGCTGAAAGGAGTTCAGCCATAACACAGCTTTCATGTCTTGAAACTGAGCTCGGTTAGCCAATGAGCAAGCTGAAACTTACCTAAAGGACTACATCTCTGACTGTTGACTATGCTTCCCATCCATAGCACATTGACATCGTCCCATTCACTTTGCCCTGCCTTTGTTTCCTCTTGCTCTATCTCTGAGCCCTTCTGGCAGAGCTCTAAAAGGCAAGGCTACATATAAATAGTTTATTCCATATTCCATGGCACCTGGATATTTCTTTTTCAGATGAGTCCAACTATATGTGTTATAGAGAAGGCTCAAAATCCCCAGAAGGCAGAAACCCACAAGGGGCACGATTTGTAAACCTTGCCTAGGGCACACGAATGTATCATCATGGCCTTGCTATCCTTTCCCAACTTTGTGGCTTTGGGGTACATTATCAGGAATCAGCCCCATTCTCAGCAGCCTGATATCCACAGAGCAAATAGTTCTCCTTTCCCTCTTGATGGTTGTCTTGAATCCAGATGTTCAGGAATGAATGGCAATATCGGCTATTCTACCTGCAAATCCTGGAAAAAAAGACTTTTTTAGCAAGGCTTTTTCCAAACCCTTCTCTATTTCAACAAGAATTTATCACAAACTTATGAAATAATGGGTTTACATTGTTTGGGTTATTACAGAATATAAAACTTTTTAAAACACTCAAATACAGTTCTAACCTTTTCTCCTTCTTATTTACTTTTCCCCTTTGCTTATGTGAAAGGTAGATCTTTAATTAATTTTTGGTTCTTAAGGGAAGCAATGTAATATCGTGAAGGTCTCAGGAAGATCTGGGTTCAAATATTGCCTCCGCTACTTTTTGAACTTCTGGCAAGTGTTTGAGCCTCAGGCCATTATAGACAGGCTGATATCTGATACTCTAAAAACTGTCCATTTATTAGGTCACAAGATCATAAAATTTTTAAACTGGAAAGGAACCTTTAAGATCATGTACTAACACCCTCACTTTACAGCTGAGAAAATTGGAGCCCAATTAATTGACTTGCCCAAGGTGACACAGATAATAAGTGACAGAATTGGGATTTAAATGCATTTAAATTTGGATTCCTAATGCATTTTTATTCCTACTGCCTCCTACTCCTGGCTTGGTACAGGGAAAAGAAAACTAGCTTTCAAGTCAAAGACTTGGGTTCGAATCCTAACTCTGTTACATCCTACCTACATTACCTTGGACAATTCACTTAACTTATCTGGACCTTGGTATCCTCATCTACAAAACTAGGGGGGAGAGAGAAGGGATTTAGTCAGAGGTGTGCCGGGGTAAGCTTGAACCAGCTCTGAGCCAAATGTTAAATTTTCAATGTGATAACTTCTACTTCAAAGTTGACAGATGCTACAAATCAGGGCTTGATTTACTGTTTTGTTGATTATCTAGACTTAAAGTGATGGAGAAAATATTAATAATTCAGATTTAAATTTAAAAGTGCATTGTGTAAGGGCCATTCTCCAAATGATAAATGATCAAAAGATATGAACAGTCAATTTTCAGATGAAGTAATCAAAGCTATCTATAGCCATATGAAAAAAGATGTCTATATCACTATTGATTGAAGAAATGCAAATTTAAAAATTCTGATGAACCACCTCACACCTATTAGATCAGCTAATAGGGCAGAAAAGGAAAATGACAAATGTTGGAAGGGATGTGGGAAAATTGAGACATTAATATACTGTTAGTGAAGTTGTGAACTGATTCAACCATTCTGTAGAGTAATTTGGAACTATGCCCACAGGGCTATAAAACCATATATACCCTTTGACCTAGCTAAAATGCCACCACTAGGTCTATATCCCAAAAAAGATAAAAAAAAGAAAAAGGAAAAGGGACCTATATTTACAAAAATATTTATAGCAGCAATTTCGTGGTGGCAAAGAATTGGAAATTCAGGGTATGCCCATCATTTGGGGAATGGCTGAGCAAGTTGTAGTATATTATCGTTATAGAATACTGTTGTGCTATAAGAAATGATGAGCAGAATACTCTCAGAAGAACCTGGAAAGACTTACATGAAGTGATGCAAAGTGAATGAGCAGAACCAGGAGAACTTTGTACACAGTACAAGCAATATTGTTCGATGAAGACTTGTGAATGACTTAGCTATTCTCAGCAATACAATGACCTAAGACAACTCTGAAGCGCTTATGATGAAAAATGCCATCCATCTCCAGGCAAAGAACTGATGGTGTCTGAATACAGATCGAAGCACACTTTTTAAAAACATTTCTTTATTTTTCTTGAGGAGTTTTCTTTTTGGTCTATGTTTTCTTTTACAATATGACTAAAATGGAAATATATTTTGCGTGACTACACATGTATAATGTATACGAAATTGCTTTCCTTCTCAAAGAGGGGAGGGGGGAAGGAGGAATCAAGAGAATTTGGAACTCGAAATTTAAAAAATAAATGTTAAAAATTGTTTTTACGTGTAAAAACATGGGCATGGGCAAAATAAAATACTAAATATTTTTAAAATTTTTTAAGTGCATTATGTTTATGTTTGGGTTTATTTTTGAAAGCTGATTGTTAAGTATTTGGCTGCACAATCTTGGATTTAGTCCAGATAACCTCTAAGATTCCTTTCAGCTTTAAATCTATGAACCTTCATTATATTTCTAATTGCATTTATTTCAGTCATAAAATACTGGGATGCACTGGAGCAGACCTAGATTCAGTCCTTACTCTGCCCTAACTAGCTGTGAGGCCTTGAACAAGCACTTCATCTGTCTAGGCCTTAGCTTTCTCTGTAAAATTAGGAGGCTTGACCTACATGATCTGTAAGGTCCCTTACAATGCTGACATCCTAGGTTTCTGGGATCTTAGGTGGATGGTTGATTCAGTGATTAGTTTGCAAGTTTCTAAAATATTCACCACCCTTCATACATCTACAGGATATGATTTTAGCTTAGCTTTCTGTTCAGTAATGTGATTGTAAACTCCTTGAGGACAGTAGATATAGTGGTCTCTGTGTTTCGTGCCTTGTTCAGTCTACTGTCAGGCAGATCTTTAGTAATTGGTTTGCTTTGGTTTTGTTTTCTGACAACAGCAGTGTAAGAGATAAAATCTTACACTTAGGGGTGGGCCATAGAAGGCACAACTGAGAACGACTGGCAGGGCTGCCAGCAAGCTTGCATTGCCCTAACTCAGAGTGTGGCTAATGGGGAGATGTTATTTTGCATAGCTGCACATCCGCCACCTTTTCTACAAGCACTAAATTCACTATTACAAAACCTACCACTGGGGGGCGGAGCCAAGATGGCAGCTGGAAAGCAGGGACTAACGTGAGCTCCCCGCCAAGTCCCTCCAAAAACCTATAAAAAATGGCTCTGAACCAATTCTAGAACTGCAGAACCCACAAAATAGCATAGGGAAGCAGGGCTCTAGCCCAGGACAGCCTGGATGGTCTCTGGGTAAGGTCTATCCCGCACAGAGCTGGGAGCAGAGGAGAGCAGAACTGAGTGGAGCAGAGCTCAGTGTGGGCGGTGCAGACCAACCAGACCAGGAGCCGGGCAGAGCGTGCCCTAGCACCCAGAATCAGTGAGCTGAGGCAGTTACCAGAATTCTCAACCCACAAACACCAAGGACAACAGAGTAGGTTAGTGGGAGAAGCTTCTGGGGACTGGGATAAAGTTTGCAGTTCGGCCACCACCCTGGGGGAAGCTACAGAACTACAGCTACAGTTGCTTCTGGCCCCAGGCCCACCTGGTAAGAGGAATTAAGTGGCAGATCAGAGCAGGAGTGAAGAGCCTGCTGAAGATCTAAGTCCAGTCCAGGTTGGGGGTTCTTGGGGAAGGAGGAGTGCTGGTGTGGCAGAGCTGGCGCATCCCCCCAGGCTTGGAACATAGAACTATTTAGTCTACAAGCAGTGATACCCCACTAAAAAAAATTAAGGGTCAAGTATGTTGGCTGGGAACATGGCCAGGCAGCAAAAACACACCCAGATTCAGTCTCAGACTCTGGAATCCTTCTTTGGTGACAAAGAAGACCAAAACATACAGCCACAAGAAGTCAACAAAGTC
>CM053622.1:393416292-393495813 GCA_028646595.1 Phalanger gymnotis | reverse complement strand
GGAGGGAGGAAGGGAGGGAGATATCTTTTAAAAGGGCCCTAGAATTTGAGATATTAGTCTTGGGAGAGCACCCAAATTTAAATCTTCAAGCTTTCTGCTTATGAATGCATAGAATAAGCTGGAAGGATCTGTAGACATCATCTAATCTAGCACTCTTTATTTTATAGATAGAGAAACTGAGGCCGTCTGTAAAATGAGGAAGTTCTTAGGTGACTTCTATAGTCTCTTCTACCACTAATTATGCAATATGCTAGGATTGTTTTCTCTCTAGTTAGGAGAAGTGAGCTAAACCCCATGCATCTATCTGAACTCGAAGGAAATGGCTAGGGCTAGTTGGTTTAATAACTGACTACATTTTATAACCTGGGAGCCTCCGAAGGGCCATACAGTTTTGAAGTGAAAAGAAACCGGAACATGGGTTGAATAGTTTAACTTCACAAAAATTATCAAGTTTTTTTCTAGGCACAGGGACCCCAAGAGGGCTGAATTTATGTGGAACTTGGCTTTTCACATATATTATTTCATTTGCTCTTCAGAACAACCTTGTAAAGACCAGTTATTATTATCCTCATTTTACAGATGAGGACACTGAGACTCAGAGAGGGTAATTTGCTTAAAATTGCTCAGCTAATATGAGGCAGGTCTGGGAGTCAAACTCCAGTTTTCCAACTCCAGATTCAGTATTCTTTATACCATGCCTGTCCGAGTATACTCTTATAGTGGAACAAGTATTGGATTTGGAAACAGGGGACTCAGCATCAGATACTAATGTAGCATTTGCCATTGGTCATATAATGAGTCTCAGCCTGGAAGAATATTTGAGGAAAAGTTGTCTTTTTAGCACAGGAAACCGAGCAAGCCAGTTATGGCTATATTAAGGTTATCATAGAATAAGATATCTATTCTCTAAAATTCAACCATAAATGTGTTCCATTTTTTCCTACAACTGAGCTTCTTATTACTTCCCTAAAGACCTCCTCCCCTTCTTTTTTTTGGGGGGGGGGCAGAGAGAGGCAGGGCAATTGGGGTTAAGTGACGCTCCCAAGGTCACACAGCTATTATGTCAGGTGTTGGATTTGAACTCAGGCCCTCCTGACTCCAGGATCGGTGCTCTACTCACTGTGCCACCTAGCTGCCCCTACTGCTTCTTCCATCAGCCATCTTCCATCATTTCACTTCCATCAGCCACTTTGTGAATGCTCCTAACTTTCCCTCATCCACCTGGTGATGCCTTTTTATCCCAGATATACACTAACCACCTGTGGCAACTGGGGCTGAAGGAAAGTAACTTTGTTGTAGTGAGGGAACACACCAGAACAAGAAGAGTCATCAGACTCTTGGGCTTGAGTCCAAACTCTGAAGCTTGTGGGACCTTGAGCAAGTGAATTCATTTCACATCTATAAATGGGTCAATACTTGCCCTTCCTTGCCCTTACAGAACTGTTGTGAGTAAAGCTCCTTGTATGTCTTCACGTGCTTTCAGAAATGTAGACCCCATTGAACTAAAGGGAAGAAAAAGGACATTTGTGATAAGGCTAGTGGCAATAGTAATATATGGTTATCCTTTCCACATCAAGGGAGCTAGGAGCAGCCTAGCACCCCAGCAATCTGGAAAATCCACATAAAATTTTTTGGCCCTCCCTTCATAGCAGAGAAGAAGACTGAATTTTTATGGTAATAAAAGATAAACTATGTTGATGTTATACAATACTAAAAATGTATTTATGCATTTCTGAGTTTCTAAACTTTTTCTGTGTCATCTTCTGGCCTTTGCATGTCATCTACAGCTTCCACAAAACTCCAAAAAAATTCCCATCTAATTTCTTATGCTGACCCACGATATATTGAAACTACAATGGGAAAATTCACAATGTGGAAGGGATAACTGTAGCAGGAAAATGTCAATAGGAGTCAGATCAGCCCCTCTTTGTCCTCCCTGTTCATGTGGAGCAGATAGAAACCCTGAGGGTATATGCCCAGAAAACACCAAGCAGGATCTCCCAGTTTGGTGACTATGTGGGAGGGAGAGCTGGCTAGGGTCAACCATGTATATTTTAGGAGAGAGACAGGACACCCAATGACTATGATACTGAAAGGTTGTAAGGCTGGGTAAGGACTAGAGCAGGGGAACAGCTCCTGATTGCCAGTACCATACTGACACCTGAACTGGAATAGGGGTAGCTGTTTCTGATCTCCTAGACACAGGGGTGGGGAACCTTCGGCCTCAAGGCCAAATGTGGCCTTCTAGGTCCTCAAGTGAAACCCTTTGACTGAATCCAAACTTCACAGAATAAATGTGAAGTTTGGATTCAGTCAAAGGTCCACACTTGAGGACCTAAAGGGCCATATGTGGCCTCGAGGACGCAGGTTGCCCACACCTGTGACTTAGAGCCATGTAGATTCACCAGACACTGAAGAGAGATGTCAGGAGGTTACACCAGCCTCCAAAATAGCAATTTCACTCATGACTTATGGACTTGACTAGGCGGTTCTACGACTTTGTAAGGACTGTGAGCCAAAATCTCTGGGAAGGAAAATGAGGGTCATCCACATGGACTCACCCAATTGTTTTTATAAAGACTCAGATACAGAGCTCTTCCTGTGTTCATTACCCTTTAAATAAACATGTGCCATTTATAATATCTTTGCTAGCCTGAATGTTTCTCAGGGCTACAAAGGGCTCTTTGAACCAGATTTTCATACTTCCAGGGAAGATCCTGGATGAGACAGTGAGCCAGGGAAATTATTATTAGAAAGAAGCCCCAGAAACAGAACTTAGCCTATTTTGTCAGAGGTCAGGAGAGGGCCTATGGAATTTAGCAGAAAGGCAGAAGGGGTCAGCAACCTAGCAGTTCTGGAGTATAGGCCTAGGATATGATTAAAAAAAAACTAGAAAAGGAAGAAAACCCCAACTAGGGCTATAACTGGAATAGAACTGTGAAAGCCATCTGCTTCGGAGGTGGGGGAGAGGAGAATAATTCTTCACAATACCTACAATATTTTTCTCAGAGTGAGACTGCCCCTTTAGCACATAAAGCATTTGTCAGGTACCAATGGGACCTGTCCTCTACAATCCATCTGAATGCTTAAGCAGGGGAGACATGGTCTTTGTCAGTTCCATGATATCTTGTGTCCAGTTCTCACCTAATTTTCACAGTTTTTAAAAAAGGTCTATCTTGCACCATATCAAATTGTTCCTAAAATCTAATGACTTCCCAAGATGTCCCTAAAGCCACTAAGTCTCAGAGAAATTTTCACAATAAGACTACAAAACAGAACCATGAATGAATTCCTTAGTCTTAGATTTTATGCTGAGCAAGTTTGAAACACTTGATTAAAGAGGCTATCTTTAGTTTCCAACCCTGCAAGCCTGCTTAAATTTATTACAGCAGAACACAGGCATCAGCATTGCAAAGATAGGAAAGTTAACTGTTTCATGGCTAGTGGGTCCCTGCAGCTGATGTCTGGCCATGATATTGTACAATAATAACGATGAAAATTTGAACAGCTCACATTCATGAAAGCACATTAGAGCTTGCAAGGTACTTTCCTTACAAAAGTCCTTGTAAGGAAGGCAAGACCCCCCATTTTACAGATGAATAAACTGAGTCACACAGAGGTGAAAGTCACACAACCCCAGAACGTATGAGCCTAGACTCAAGCCCAGGAGTTTTCTGACTGCTCTCAGTCCAGTGCTCTTTCCACTATGCTCACTAATGATAAAGGGGGTGGGGAGAGAAGGAGGATGTCATCACAGTTGCCTTAAATAGAGAGTTAATTGGGTCATCTCCAAGATACATTATCATAGTGGAAAGAATGCTGAACTGGTAGTCTGGAGGCCTGGGAAGTCCAGGTTCTGTCACTGGTAGTTCTGCCACTGGTTAGCTATCTCACCTTGGGAAAACCATGACCTCTTACCACCTTAGTTTTCCCATCTATAGAATAAGAAGAGTGTATTAGGTGATGTGTCAGGATCCTTTCCAGGTCTGGTATCCTCAGTTCAAATTCTAGGACTCAAAGATCTTTCCTTCACTTCCTACCTAAGTGCCATGAGCAGTCATTGGATACCTGGAACAAAAACATCCCTGGAGAGGTGGAGAGGGGTGCACATTGTACCTAATGTGTCTTCTACAGAGAGGAACCACAAAGTGGCTAATGGTAGCAAAAATTGAAGGAAACTGTGGATAGCCATGAAAAATTCTTTTTTCCTGGGGAGAAGGGGAACTGGGAGAGAAGGAGGTGATGGGAGGGGGAGGGGAGAAAACAATGGAAAGGAAGAGACAGAGAGAAAGAGAAGAGGAGTGGCAATCTAACTGTCAGGGCCATTACATTGGGACAGAGGACCGACGGTACTTGGGGCAGGGGATTCTAGAAACAATTGACACACTGCGAACTGATGGAAACCTAGAGGTGAGGCTCATAGCAGAAGCCACCGAAGGGGGAAAGTACTTCCTGTGTCAGCACCCTGAGCCAAAGTCCCATGCTAGTTATAACTCTAGCAGTGGTTCTCCTACTATACTGGATTAACTGTGAAAATTATCTAGAAATATTCGAGAATAGGGGAGGGGAGCATTCCTCTATTGGGAATGCGTCTTAGTTCCTCAACACAATGCACTCCATCTTCCAACTCCAGGAGAAGGACTTTTAAAAAAACAAAGCAATAATGTTGATTTTCATATGTGGCTCCTAAATGGACCGTGAAAGTAGTTTCTCAAGTTCCAAAGAAGAGTGTCTAAATCTCGTCAGCAACGAGAGAATTTGGGGAACACGTCCTCTCTCAAAGGAAATGTTTGGAAGAACACTTACTTGGATGTTGGAAGTTGATACTCTTTTGACCAAAGCTACAGCTAAAAAGCTCGATCCCCAGAGCAAGCAGCAAAAAATATCCCCCAAATCACCTTTTAAAAATAAACTCAGTGGCAAGGCACAGTGAGAGATCCTGGGATCCAAGAACCTTTGTAGGGAGAAATCCTGTAACATCACCATGTGGTAGGGAGTTAGAGACGCTAGAATGATGAGAAGTTACTGCTGGGTTTAGGATGTCTCTAAAGAAGGCAGGAAGGGGAGGAGCTCACCTGGGGTGTGACCACCAGGGGGAGGAAGTATACCATTTTTACTTTAATTAATTTTTCTTACTAATTAGGCATGACATAACGGATAGAGAGCCAGCCTTGGAATCAGAACAGTCTGCCTTCAATTCCTACACTGACACATGCTAGCTATGTGATCCTGGACAGATCACTTTAACCTCTCAGTGCTCAGGCAACTCCAAGATATAAATTGCAGAACAGCTGCTGATCTACATTGGAAGAGGGAGGGAGTTTCCTCACTAGAAAGCTCCCTGTATAAATGTCTAGATGTCCTCTGATTACAAGTCCAGAAACCCCCTGCTGCCCCATGGTCCCAGAGAAATAATATTTGTCAACTCAGTATTAAGTTTGGTTGTTTCTACACTGTTGCAGGAGTGAAAGTACTGTCAGCACCTTCTAATTACTGATGCCATGGGGCCAAGTCACTCCTACCCTAGTTATGGCTCTGCTTGTTACAAAATCGGTCCAACCACTTCAGAGCTCAAAAGAGCTTCAGAGCTCTGCCACTTTAGAGCTGGTGTATCCCTGCAAAGATTCTCTCTATCCTCAGCTCCACCTCCTGACTTTCCCAGCTTCCTTCAAAATGCAGCTTCAACGGTATCTTCTACAGGAGGCCTTCCTCACTTCTGAGTGCCTTCCCTCTAAGATGGTCTCCCATTTACACTGAATATGTGTCTTGTGTGTACATAGCTGTTTGCATGTTGCCTTCCCCATTAGAATGTGAGATCCTTGAAGGCAGAGACTATGCCTTTTGCCTTTCTTATCAAGCCCTGGCATATAGTCAGCACTTAATAAATGCTTGTTGCCTGACCACTCTTTGAGATTCCTCACCTATAAAATGGGGGGGGGGGGATAATAACGCTTGAAGTGCCTATCTCATAGGATTATTGTGAAAAAGTGTTTTGCAAACTTTAAAACCTTGCATAAAATAGGGAGAACTAATCGAGATTCTTCATTCAGGCACCACCGGGATCACAGACGGTCCTTTTGCTGTTTTATGGCCTTTGGGCAGTTGCCCAAGATGCCTAAGTGCTTTCTGTAAAGCCAAACCTCCTTACATGGTTGAGAGAAAGCCTAGAAGGCAGAAGGTGTGCTATAAGAGCTCAAAGACCAGACCTGAGGTCACAGTTCTGACACACACTGTCTGAGACCTTGAGAAAATTACTTGACCTCTCAGAATTCAGTTTTCTCATCTGTAAATCCACTTCCTCTCCCTTCTATCTACCCATCACATTGAACTGTTGTGAGGATCGAATAAAATAATATTTATGAAAGCATTTTGTAAGTAGAAAAGTGCTATGGAAAATGAATTCAAAGGATCACCATTATTATTAAGTAGAAGAGGACAGAGAAAAATTCTAAGATTAATACCCCTGTCATAGTCTTATCAGACTTTCCTGTTACCCACTGGACATTAAACATTTCAGGCCATTCAGCATTGCCCAGGGATCCACAGTTCTTTAAGACCTCATCACCAGCTATACAGACATTCCAACTATCTCCCGTCTGGTTAATAAAACATCATTAACAGCTAGCCCAATACTTGCCCGGAAGACCAAGTGACTTCCAGAGGAGAAAGTTCCAAAAAAAATGGAATGATGGAAAATTAACTGCCGAATCTCCAGCAGACCAAAGCCCATCATTTCTCACTCCCAGCTAGAAATCAGGCTCATCAGATTTATTGCAAATGCAAGTAAAGGATACAAACCAATCCTGAGAGCCCTCTGATCTGAAATGCTCTGGCTTATAACATACCCACATCATTCCACCTATAAGGACGCAACTCACCCTAGCCTTTCCCTGATCTAATCATCAGTTTTTCCACAACTTGCCTCACCTCTGAAATAAAAGTTATTGAGTCCAAATAATAATCCTTGATTAAGCACTTATTTTGTACTAGTCACTATGGTAAGTCCTGGGAATGCAGATGAGAACAAAAAGACAGTCCCTGTCGTCAAGGAGTTTACTTTCTAGTGGAAAAAAAGAACATGTAAAAAGAAGCCAAAAAGCTTAAGGGAGAAGTACCAATGTGGGGATATAGTGGAGGAAAAAATATGGAGAGTTTAGAGTGGAACCCAGAGAGATTAGAGGGAACATGGCTGGCTGGGCACTTTCTTTAAAATGGAGGTCCTGGGAGAAACTGACCAATCAGAGAAAGGGACCACAGAGAGAAGAGATCTTCCATACTCTTTTGGTCACATTTCTATCTATGTCTGCTGGATACTTTTCTACATAAAATTTCTCTGTTGTGGCCTTGTTCTAACTCAGGCTGGTTACTTGGTTGTTTAGGTCCAATATTGGAATGAAATAAGACAATATTGTAGTTAACAAAAGGAGGTTTACTTAGCTACAGAAGGGGACAGAAATTCAATGAGGATATTCAGTAAGGAAACTATATTGGTTCAGTCTCATATTGGCACATGGTCAGACATCTCAGAGAGGAGGCTGGAAGCTTCTATTGGACTTTTATACACAGATGACCAGGAAGTCAAGTCAACAACCTGATCCAGTTTCCTTAGCCAATTAAGTGTTAAGGAAGATTTAATGCCTCTTAAGGAAAAAAATTAGCCTAACCTACTGAGGTGGTTAGGAAAAAGCTAGGGAAGACCGTAGGAAATTTTATTCCCATCAAAATCTCATTTCTGCTATGGAAGTAGCATAGGACAAGAATGTGGCTTGAATTCCTGTGCCCTTTGACCCAGTTCTTCTGTGGCATAAAAGATATTTAAGGTCAAATTACAGGAATTTGAGAGACAAAGGAGAGGTTTGAACATATATAAATATATATGCATGTATATGTAGGTACGTGTGTATATATGTACATGTGTATGTATATATCTATATATAATGTGTGTGAAGAATCTCTAGCAGCCTCTCCTATGGCCCCCAGAAAAGTGACCCCAGGTTAAAGGTACTCTGTGGATCAGTATCTACTCAAAATAATATCTCACAAACCCCCAGCAATGTATTGACTTCTATAAGCAAGGCAGGATACATATTAGTACAAAATAATAAAACAGCACAGCAAATAAAATGTCAAGAAAAAAATCCAACCTCTTCCCCCAACCTTGAAGTACACTCTTCTATTGATTACTACACTACTGGTGATGGGAGGGCAGACATGCCAAGAATACAAGTGACACATACATTAGGAAATCAGTAGCATATACATGGAAAGCACACATATAGGCTTGTGGCCAAGGCACACATACATTAGGAGCAACTAACATCGCATACCTCTGATGCTGCCAGGTCTCAAGTGTTATCCAGGGATGTCACTGTGTAACATGTTCTCTGCTAAGCAACATAATATCTCTCCTGGATGCCACATGATGGTGTTTTCTCTGCTAGACTTCTCCATGGTTCTCTGCAAACGGCTGCTATACTTCAGCTCTTCAGAGCAATTTGCTGATCTCTACTCTCATTTGTTAAAGGCTAGATAGTGTCCATTAGCTTCTCTGACTCAGCAAGGTGGTACAGTAGATGGAGCGTTAAGCTCAAATCGGGAATATCTGAATTCAAACCTGATTTTGGAGTCATGTGATCTCCCAGCGAGTCACCTTCTTTTTGCCTCAGTTTTCCTGTCTATAAAGTGGCAATAATAATAGCACCTACCTCCCAGGGTTGTTATAAAGATCCAATGAGGTAATATTCATAAAACACCTAGCAGAATGCCTGGAATATAGTAGGTGCTTAATAAATGCTTGTTTCCTTTCTTTCCTTTCTTACTGCTGCATGGCTAGAAAGCTTCTTCCCAAATAGGTCAAGCTGATGCATAACTTCAGCCAGGGACCACCACACATCCCTACTTCCTCCTCCTCCAGACCTTGGATTCTCTGCTCACTCATTCTCTGCCCCCTCCCAAAGACCCTGAGCTATGATGTGTGAGCTTTTGCTTTAACTTACTTGGAACAAAGCCTCTACTTTGCCAACTCCAAACCAGGCCAGTTCCATTCCATCCTTCATCCCTACCTCCTCCACACCAAAAGTCTTGGAATCCATACCAGGAACCACAGTGGACTCTGATAGATTTCTACCTTACTTCCCAACCACCAACTCCAAACTATGGTGCCTACCATCCGGTCTTTTCTCTTTGCCTTCCAGCCCCATTGTATGTGTTTTCTTTTCCGCTTAGAGTATGAACTCCTTGAGGGCAGGAGCTGTCTTGTTGCTGGTATCCCTACTACTTAACACAGGCCTTGCACTTAGTAAGTATTTAATGAATATTTTCTTATCTATCCTCTATCTATCTATCTATCTATCTATCTATCTATCTATCTATCTATCTATCTATCTATCAGCCTCTCTACCACACCTAGCCAGGAACCTAATAAAAGTCAGCAGAAAGTTGTTTGTTTTTTTTACTTCCCTTTTTCTGGTGTTGATTTGAGGCCCATGATCCCAGAAAACTGTCTGACTTGGGGTTAGAGAATTTTTTATGATTTCCATTGATTCCCATTGTGAGTCAATGTCTGCAAAACTCATTTTGAGGACTCTACCCCCCTGCCCAATAAATACCATAGAAACTACATGGAAACTCACAATCCTGAAATGAGTCTCATTCCTAAGATCTTTGATTGCCATACAAATGAAGCTAGCAGCCAGCATAAAAACTAGTGGAAAAAAGCAAAGCCAATACCCTTCACCTCCCACCCCCCCCACATACTGTTTGTGTGTGTGTTTGTGTATGTATGTGTGTATTTGTGTATTTTTGTGTGTTTGTGTATTGGTGTGTGTGTATGTGTGTGTGTTTGTGCAAATATGTATGTTGTGTGTGTGTATAAAATCTGCCAACCACAAAATCCCTTTAGTCCTTTTCACAAAAGACTTCTGAGCTGGTTGATTTTCTTAAACAAAGGCTTATGGGCATATGCAAACTACCACCATATACCAGCTGAAACCAGCCTTATAGGGTTTTACATGCCTTTTTCACAAGGGGGTAAATAGGACACTTAAGGCAAATACACTTCCCTTATAATATATGTGAAAATTGGATTTGTCTCGGGAGGAAATGATCTGAAAATAAAATACTACTGTGAAGTAAAAAAAAAATCATTTAAAAATGAAACAAATGCAAGTGTTTATGTGCTGTTAACATGGTTTCAGTGTCTTCTTTCATTAAACTGGTTTTAGGACAGAGAAATGTTTTTTTAATATGGTTGCCATGAAATACCATATTGACTGCATAGGGAAGCAACTTGACATAGTGGAGGGAAGATTGGCCTTGGCATTAGGAAGTTCTACCTAAGTTCATCTCCTTCCTCTGGCACCTACTGACTGTATTGCCCATGGGCAAGCTATTTGATGTCTCAGTGCCAAAGGCAGCTTTTTAACCACTATCACAATAAGCATTTTTAAACTGTGTGCCAGGTAGTATTTGATCTTTCTTAGGGACAAAGATAAAAATGAAACAGTTCTTGATCTCAAAGAGCTTACATTCTGTGGGTAAATAGCATGTACATAGGTCAGTAACTACAAAAATATCTGTAAGTACATACAAGCTAATTTCCCAAGAGGAGGGCACCAGTACTTGGATGGACCAAGATAAGTTTATTGTGGCAGGTAGGTGGTACAATGGATAGCATCCCAGAACTCATTTTCCTGAGTTCAAATTTGGCGTCAGACACTTATTAGCTATGTAATCTTTGGCAAGTCACTAACCCCATTTGCCTCAGTTTCCTCATCTGTCAAATAAGCTATCGAAGGAAATGGCAAACCACTCCATTATCTTTACCAAGAAAACACCAAATGGAGTCACAAAGAGTCAGACATGATTGAAATGACTGAATGATACCAAAGCTTCCTGTAGGAAGTGGAGGGTTACTGATCAGTATCTGTTCTGATGCAAGAATTCTTGATATCAGTGCAATCATAGCTCCAGAGCTCTGCCCCTCCCTGCCAAAAAAAAAATCCTTCATGAGTTAGTAACAATACAGTGTTCCATCAGTGTGGACTTAAAGCCTCCACTGAGTTTTTTAAACTAAGAATGCTTATGCTATTTTTTTTAACTCTTCCCTTTACTCTTTTTAACCTTCCTTAGTTTGTTTTTTTAAAATTTAGAATGAAGAATCGTCCCTTCTTTTTAAAAAATAAGGAAAAACCTTTGCCTCACTCTTCTTCCAGACTTTCATATGTCACAGGGTCATAGATTTAGAGTCAGAACGGGTCTTAGAAGTCATCTGATCCTTGTTTTCCTGGAAAGAAACTGAGGCCCAGAGTTGTGAAATTATTTGCCCAAGGTTCACACAAGTTGTTGTCTATTTATCCTTCATTCCATAGATGTAGTAAACAGCCAAAATGGGATTTGACCTCAGGTCCTCGATTCTAGATTAAGCATCATCTTCTTTCCAGACACCAAGCTAAATTGACTGAGAGTCTAAAAAAAAAATTATATTCCACTTTAGGCACAACTCAAAGCTAGGGGAGATTCTCTAAGACAGACGTGTCAAGCCCACAGTGTGGCAGAACCTGATTAAAATGTAATTGGGAAATACTTAACACAGTAAACAAAAATACAATAGAGCAGATAATATTAATATGTGGTTTTCTAAGTCAATTTGCAGTCTGAAAGGATCCTTATGTATCGTTTATGTTTCTCTTTGAGTTTGACACCACTGCTCTAAGGCACACTGCCACAGCTGGGAAAGGAAAGGCAAACCCTGGCCCTAATTAGAACATCTTATACCAAGGATCAACTCAGACAGTGTTTATAGCTCCATTAAGAATCTGCATACATGCATACTTGTCTGTCACTGACTTACCTCCCAATTTAAAGTATGTTTTGAAGAGTGCCTTAGAGGCAACATAAATGCGTTCACTAGTTGCTTTGCTAATTATATCACACATACCAGCATTACATGTCCAGTTGATTCTAATTAGTGTTAACTCCATCTATAAATGAGATTTCTAACATGCCCAGAGAGATGTTGAGGAATTCAGAGTTTGGGGGATGGGGAGCTGGCCACATTGTTCTGTTGCTTTGAAATAATATAAACACACAACAGGCCTCTGCATATCTGATTCCAATGTGTCTAAGACAGTAAACTCTCACGGGGGCTAAGTGGAATACCATGAGCTCTGGAGACTCTGTATGGCATAGAATTACTCACACCATTCAGGGAACTTGCAAGGGGATTAAGGCCATTTCGGCAATATCCCAACTCTTCAGACATGAAAGAAGGTAACTTTCTTCCTTCCTCCACATCTTGACAACCCAAGAGATAGATTTCCAGAATCCTAGCACCATACAGATTTAAATCAATTGAAATTCTGCAAGGCTATCTAATTGGTTTCCATTATATTTCTTCTATTATATATTTCTATAATATTTAAGTACATGGGAATAGATGAGAGAGAGAGAGAAATGGAAAATATCTTATTGCTTGGAAGAAGTGGAAGATATATTTTACTCACACCATTTTTCTCTTCCCATGCCATTTTACTCATTACCTTAATAATGGCAATATTTCTGGTCTTCTTTCTTCTGTTCCTTTTTTCTTAAAGCAAAGGGAACCCTTTTCTGGGGAAACAGCAAGTGAATGATTTTCTTAGACTGTCTTCTAACAGAATTCAAAGTATTAGCAACATGACATTTACATTAGGAAATCTTTTTCATTATTTGTAATTAAATTATAGAGATTTGGGAAGCCCACCATTTAAGTCAAAACTGCTGAATACTCCCCTACTTTGATTCTAGTCATTACAAGAGACACAAAGGTACTTGAGACAGCAGCTCAATAAGTAGCCCACCCAAGAGATCTGTGCAGCTGTTGTCTATCTCTGGGTGTTATCATCTGCCCTCTAAAAATTCCTATATCCAGCTAGCATGTCACAGTGGCTTAGTAGGACAGGATATTGTTGAGAACTTTAATGCCTTCAAGTCACTAGAACAAGTATTCTGCCAAGAGTGGGGCAGATCAGAATAGAATGGTGGAGATTCAGAAAAGAGGACCCCAAAGGTGGGGCAGGTGATCAGGGAGGGTCCTGGGGAGAAAATAATAGGAAGAAGTTTAAACGGTTGTATTTTCAGGCAGAAAGAGCATGGCACAAAAGCAGTAGGTAATATTGCTTGTGGTCTTTGGGAGTGAGGGAGAGAGAAACAAAATTGGAACTCAAGATCTTATAAAACTGAATTATTTTTACATATAATTAGATTACTATTAAATTACTATTAACAAATTAAATGAATTAATAATAATTTTTTTATTATTGTTAAATGAAACACTATTAAGGGGGGGCAGTAGGCAATAAGAAGAGGTCCCAGGAGACAGGCAGTTGGCATTAAGAAAGCCTGGCACCAGGTTGTAGGGAACCAGCCATAGGTATCAGGTTTGGAAATAGTGAGGGAGACAGGACCCAGTTCCAGAGAAACTGAGGCACTAGACAAGAAACCAGCATGAAAATTCAGGCATTGGGAACTACTGATACGTCTTCCACCAACCACAAACATGACTTTCCTCAAGCATAGGTCTGATCACATCATTTCCTTGTTCGAGATATTCCAGCGGCTTCCTATTGCCTCTAGGACAGGGATTCTTAAGCTAGGGTCTTTGAGCTTATGGGATTTTTTTTTTATATTTTAATAACTGTATTTCAATATAATTGGTTTCCTTTGTAATCCTATGTATTTTTTAATCATTTACATGCATTATTACAAAAGGGATTCATAGACTTCACCAGATTGCCAAAGGGCTCATGATACAAAAAGGGTAAGCACCCCTGCTCTAGTATCAAACACAAAATGATGTGTTTGATATGTAACCTTCACAATCTACCTCCAATCCACCTTTCCAGTCTCTTTATACTTTACTCCTTTTTACATCCTCTATGGCTTAGTCAGGGGCAGCTAGGTGATGCAGTGCAGAGTCAGGAGAACTCATCTTCCTGAATTCAAATCTGGCCTCAGACACTTATTAACTGTGTGACTCCGGGCAAGTCACTTAACTGCAGTTTGCCTCAGTTTCCTCATCTGTCAAACAAGCTGGAAAAGGAAACGGCAAACCACTTCAGTATCTTTGCCAAGAAAACCTCAAATGGGGTCATGAAGAATCGAAGACAACTGAAAAATGACTGGACAACATGGCCTACTCAGGGAGCAGCTAGGTGGTGCAGTGGATAGAGCTTCAGGCCTGGAGTCAGTAAGATTTGAGTTCAAATCCAGCCTCAGACACTAGGACCTTGGGCAAATCACTTAACTCCTATTTGCCTCACTTCCTCATCTGTAAAATGGGAACACATTAGAAAAAGAAATGGCAAGCCCCTACAGTATCTTTGCCAAGAAAGCTTATCCATGGGGTCACTAAAGTTGGATGTGACCACACACTTGAACAACAACAAACAACAAATGGCCTAGTCAGCTGGGCTATCTTGCTATTTGTCACACATGATATTCTATCTCCTATCTCCGTGTCTGTGCCTGGAATATAATTCCTCCTTACTTCTACCTTTCAGAGTAGCTAGTTTCCTTCCAAAATCAACTTTAAACGAGCTATTTAATCAAGTTTAAGCAACTTGACTGTAGTCCTATAGATGTTAAAGCATCAAATTCAGTATTCAAACAGAGGAAATTAAGCTACATTAAAGCAATAAAGTATTAGGATTGCATAGAATGACAAATATGAAGAATACAAAGAAATAAGGAAAAACTCATGAAAAGTGGTGGAAAGAGGGGTAAGTAAAATACACAACATGCAACTGACTAAGCAAATAGGTGTATTTGAAAGGGGATTCAGGGCAAAAATGTTCGTTTTTAAATGTTTGTTTTATTTTTTTTTTGTTTTTTTGAGGGGGAAAGGCAGGGCAATTGGGGTTAAGTGATTGGCCGAAGGTCACACAGCTAGTAAATGTGTCAAGTGTCTGAGGTCAGATTTGAACTCAAGTCCTCCTGATTCCAGCGCCAGTGCTCTACTCACTGTGCCACCTAGCTGCCCCTAAATTTTTGCTTTAAATGTATATCATAGCAGGCTTTTTTCTTGGTTTGCAAGAAAGATTGATAAATAAGAAATTATGCAAAAGAAATGGCAAAATATGGCATCAAGAAAAATTAATATCCACAGAAAAGGAAAGTCTGGTCCCAAGGCCAAAGGGAAGTAGAGACTCTTTGTTCCTTTGGCATTCTTGAGATGACAGTATAACATAACATCTTTCCCTACTTTATTCCCTCTCATCCTTCGCTCCCTCCAATAATTGGATTGACCCACTGTGGAAAACATTAAAATATATGCATAAGAAACACAGAATAGGCCAGCATGGATGTAGTAAGAGTAGCTTGTTTGCAGAGGCCACCCACATCAGTGAGATCATAGATCCGTTGGAGTATTAGTATACGTTTTCTCTCAATCAAAACACAGAGTTTGAAGAGATTTAGGCCATATTTAGTTGAATTATCTTCCTACTTGTAGCTTCTGTGGGAAGAGTAGGATAAGAGGGAAAAATCTGAGATGAATGAATGAGGAGAAGGAAATTGTGTCAGTAGTTTGGTGGGAATTACACTCATGAAGAAGACCTGAGGTTGAATTTGGGAAGGAAATTTTTGCAGAATATTTGAACAAAAACAATTTCCAGGTCATTTGAGATTTCATTTCTGATTTCTGGGAGAGAAAGGTGAAGAAACATGACTAAAGAGTAAGGACCTGAAGAAAGTTATTGGAGAAAAACTTGAGGAGAAAGAAAAGGGAAAGATAGTTGGGAAGGCAAGGTAAATAAGAATACAGAAAAAGAACAAATAGGTGCGAAAAGCAAATTGGTAGAGTAGATTGGAGGATAGGCCAAGCTGGTAAAACAGGAGGGTGTTGCAAAGGGGGGGGAGGTAGGAAGTAGAGTGTAGCTGCCAAGTTAAGAGGTGATCATTTCTTAAGGTGATTAAAGATTACTTATAAATGGCCACAATCTGTTAAAAAAAAAAAAGAAAAAAAGAAAAAAACCAAAACTGACCATCTTAATCAGTATGGAAAGTGTGATAAATTTTGCAATGTAGTTCTGCCACAGCTATTTATGATACAAGCATAGACTGGTGTCCCTCCTAGAAGAGAGAGTGAAAGAATACAACGAATGCTTCTTCACATTACCAGTTGTTCAGGACATTGAAATGTTCCTAAAAGTAATAAGTGAACTTCAGTGGAGTAGAGGGGGCATGAGCATCTGGAGTAGAATAGGGAAATCTTGACCATTGTCACAAGTTTGGTGAGTAGAAGAAAATCAAACAGAAGAAGAATGAAAAGAAATGGATTATTGTGCACAGGGAACTAAATAAAGAAAAATCTTAGAAGACAAGCAGATGCTTGTCCTCTAAGATCTCCAAACTCTTTTGATTACCCTTCTCAGTTAAAGAAAAAAAAATTAAGTGTGTGCCACCAATGACTGAGCTGGGCTGGAGTCAGGAAGATCTGAGTTCAAACCTACCCTGAGACACTTGCTAGCTGTGTGACCCTGGGCAAGTCACTTATCTTCCATGTGTCTGTTTGCTTAACTATAAAATGGGGGTAGTAATAGTACCTACCGGAGTTGTTGTAAGAATCAAATGAGAGGATAATTGTTAAATGTTTAGCGCAGTGACTAGCACACAGTAAGTGCTAGATAAATGTTTGTTGTTGTTCAGCCCTGTCAAACTCTTTGCGACCCTGTGCACCCATGTGTCCATGGGGTTTCCTTGGCAAAGATATTGGAGTGGTTTAGCCTTTCCTTCTCCAGTGGATTAAGACAAACAAAGGTTAAGTGACTTACCCAGAGTCACATGGCTAGTAATAGTCTGAGGCCAGATTTTAACTCAGGTATTCCTGACTTGGGGCCCAGCGCGCTATCCATTGAGCCATCTAACTCCTAAGAATGCACCCCAAATGTTCACATAGACTATCTTTGCCCGGCCTGTGGTAGCACATTCCAAGCTCGTGTTGGTCTGATCAGCCACAGTCAGACACACTGAAACTTGACTCTCAGGTCGTAATGTCATTTTGGTCCTCTTTGAGAATAAAGGACAACAACCAACCAACCAACCAACCATCTATAACTTGTACAACATTGATTATACATGTACATGTACAATAAAATAATAAATATCATAAAATAAAAATAGTTATATTATTATGTTATTCATTATAATAAATATAATAAAACAAACCAAACAAATCAAAAAAGATGAGATAAAGTTGAAATAATACAATGGATAGGGAGTCATGGGGTTTTTAGGTAGGGAAGTGATATGGTCAGAGCTATGCTTTAGGAAAAGCCATGTGGCAGCTATGTGTAGATGCACTGCAGAAGAGAAAAGCTTAAGCCAAGGAGAGCAAGCTAGCACAAAAGCCTAACCAAGATGTGATTAAGGCCTGAACTTAAAGAAAGGGAGGTAAAAGATGTGAAATTCTTCAAACTTGGTCCCCTCCCACCTTTCCAGTCTTCTTGCACTTTTATTCACCCCTATACCCCAACCCCACCCCAGCTCCCACTCCATAGTCTGCCATCCAGTGAGACTGGACTCCTTGTTGTTCCTTGCATAAGACGCTCCATCTCCCATTGATTATCTTCCATGCCTGGAAAGCTCTCCCCCCAGTCTCAACTCCCACGCTTTCCAGGCTTCAAATCCCACCTTCTACAAGAAGTCTTTCCCAATCCTCCTTAATTCTAGTACCATCCCTCTGTTGATTATCTCCAATTTATCCTGTATACATCTTGTTTGTACATAGTTGTTTGCATATCATCTCACCCATTAGACTATGAGCTCCTTGGGAACAGGGACTGTCTTCTGGATTTTGTTCTGTCCCCAGAGCCTGTTGACTATTGATTGACTGACAACCTACCCATGCCTCCTCACCATATGGGACTCATATGCTCTCTGCCTATGCCAGGTTTCTCAGATGTCTCAATTCAAAGCTGTTTATTAATGGCTTCAAAGCCTTTTAAGTGGCAGAAGGTCCTCTAGAAGATTTTTGGGACCTTGATACCAAGGTAGGAGCAACAACTTCTGTTTTATGTAGACTAGACAGGTTTTTCTTTAGTAGGGCAATGAGGCCATTCTCAAGAATTGACTGCTCTGGGAGAACAGAGCTCAAAACCTTGAACACCGTGAACTCCCATGGCCCAGAAAATCCAGGTTGTGAAGAACTGATGTTCCTTAGATCAAGTCAATAAGCATTGGTTAAGTACTTATTTTGTGCCAGACACTATGCTAAGGGTCAGAGATATAAAGAAAGGTTAAAAAAAAGCCTCTGGTAGGTTGAATGGCAAAACTCATAGAGTAGTCCATGATTCAAGGTCAACTTAGCAGAAGGTCTCCAGTGGAGTGCCTTGGGGATCTGTGCTTGGTCCTATTCTGTTTCTATCTTCATTAATGAGTTCCATAAAGCACAGATGACATGCTCATCAATTTGCCTATGATGCAAAGCTAAGAAGAATAGAGAGGATCCAAAAAGATCTTTGATAGGCTGAAACGTTTGTCTGAATCTAAAATTAAATTCAGCATTAGACAAATGTATATTTGGGTCCAAAAAAAGGTCAACTACATAAGTAGAGGATGGGGAGGCATGGTTAAACAACAGTTTCTCAGACAAAGATCTGCAAGTTCTTTCTTTCCTTGGACTCCAAGCTCAAAATGAGTCATACAGCCAAAAAGGCCAATGAAATCCTTAATTACATTGAAAAGGATAACTTCCAGGAATGAGGGGTTTCCTCTGTACTCTACTTAGTCAGAGCACATTTGTAGATCGTGTTCAGTTTGGGGTACCACAGTATAAGATGAACATTGAATTGTACCCAAAGGAGGAGAAGGGAAGGGATGGGAACAAGCAATTATTAAGTAGTACTGTGTGCCCCGCATTGGGCTAAATGCTTAACAAATATTATCTCATCCCATCTGCACTTGGGAGGTAGGTACTGTTATTATCCCCATTTTACAGTTGAGGAAATTAAGTCAGAGAGAGGTTAAATGACTTGTCCAGGGTCACAAAGCTAAGAATTATAGAAAGCTAGATTTGATTCAGGTCTTCCTGACTCAAGGCCCAGCACTCTACCAACTGCATCACCTAGTTGCCTGGAAGACAATCAGGACAATGCAGGCAAGGATGAGGTGAAGGATGAGATGAAAGATGAGAAATATTTAGCCTGGAGAAGAAAAGACTAGGGGAGGGTGTTTCAACAATCCGGCTAGCAGCTGCTGTGGGGGGTGTAAAACCAACAATAACCAGCTCACAGAATGCTGCAAGCCCAGGTTCTTTTGATCTGCTTTACTAAGGAAAGCAGCGTTAAGGCGTTAGCAATCTCAATTTAATCCAGCATACAAATATCATTCACTTAGTTCAGGGGAAAAAGCCAGCACCCTGAACTTCAGAGCAACTACACACAAATTACAAAAATCAATAGACAGACCTTGTTTGATTCAAATCCTAATTCATAGTTACCAGAGTTTAACCACGTCCAAACATCTGGGCAAGCTGAAGGGCTCTTGACTACAGCTCCCCAGAGTTTCCACATCAGCGGACCACCAAGAGTGAGAGTCCTCAGCAAATGGCTCTGTCTTCTCTTTTTACACAATTTCAAACGTCATCAACCATCATCTGAACTACCAGAACTTAGGTTCCTTTTGACTGGCTCTGGTGTTAACACCTCCCTTCATTGGCCCCACCTGAAGCCTCACCTTAGTTACCAATTCACACTCACATAGGCTTAGCACCTAGTAAGACTCAATCGAAGACACCAAATTAATCAAAGGAAACAAAGGCCAAACTCTTCAAGGATCCCCAATACAGAGGGGAATAACATACTAGATTTCTCTAGGTATTTGAATAGCTCTCAGGTGGAAGAGGGATGACATTTTTTTTCTGTTTGGCCATAGAAGGCAGAGCCAAGAACAATGAACAAAATTTTCGAAGTAACAAATTAGGTATGTCTTTCAACAATTCGACTAGCAGCTGCTTGAGTGGTGATGAAAAACCAACACGAGCCCAACAACAAGAAAGCTGCAAGCCCAGGTTCCTTTGATCTGCTTTGCTAAGGAAAGCAACGTAAAGGGGTTAACAATCTTACTTTAATCCAACATACAAATATCATTCACTCAGCTCAGTGGGAAAAGCCAGCACCCTGAGCTTCAGAGCAAATACAAACAGAGCAAATAAACACAAATCGACAGATAGATTTCTGCCTGACAAAAAATCACAATATTCAGTTACCAGAGAAGAATCAACTTCTGGGTTTTCTTCAAAGCCAGGGAGCTCATAACAACAGCTTACCTAGAGTCACGCACCACTCCTGCTGCAGCTCAGAGCTCCAAAAGGGAAAGCTGACCTCTGGTTTATATATCTTGTTCAGGGTCAAAGGTGAGTCACACATTCAACTCTCCCATGTGACCTAAAATCGTCACAAAAATGCGACTTAAACCCGTGTGGTCTAATAGCCTCAGATGTCACAAATATGTCACTCAAACCCATGTCAACTAGGCTTTCCCTTGAGGCAAGGAGGTCATCAAGGACGCCTAATTTAATCAAGGAAACAAAGGCCAAACTCTTCAAGAGCACTTGGTTGAATAAGTGCTAAGAGCGCATCTTGATTCCCAATACAGTATGATATCAGTAAAAATGTCCTAACGAGTAGAGCTATTCAAATGTTGACCGAGCTGCCTCGGAAGGTGGCGAGTTCTGCTTCATTGGAAGTCTTCAAGTAGTGTCAACTTTTCAACTGTTACAACAGGGATTCCTTTCAGTTCAGAACTACTTGCTCTCTGGGGACCATCTCCAGTCGCTTTTATCTATATCTGGCCACTGGGCCTGGATGGGTCCAGAGGAGAAAGTGAGGCTGGTGACTTTGCACAGCCCTCTCTCACTGAAATCCAATTCACTTGCACGTCACGGCATCGCCTCCTTGATATCATGGTCCTCTTGGAGAACAAACAACAACCTGTCCTCTAATGACCATTCCTGTGATTCTGTGACTAATTATTAGCATTTGTTAAGAGTGATGATGAAAATGCACTTCTCTTCCTTCTTTGTAGAAGTGGCAGCCTGTGGGTGTGACATACTACATTCACTGTCAGACTCAGCTGGTGTTGCTTAGTTTTGCTAAATTGTTTTTCCTTTCCTCTTTTCTTTTTTGATACAAATGATGACTTACTGGGTGGGGGCAGAAGGAGAAATATAATTGGACATGAGAAGGTGATAGAAAAAAGGGAGAAAGAAATAGGGAAATGTTGGAAATAAAGGTAATATGAAAAGAAAAGTCAATAAAATGTTTAAATTCAAAAAGAAAAGATGAGGATTACAGAGAATTTTAAGTTTATGATGCAACCATTCTGGTTTTTTTTTTTGAGGCAGGGCAATTGTGGTTAAGTGACTTGCCCAAGATCACACAGCTAAATGTGTCAAGTGTCTGAGGCTAGATTTGAACTCAGGTTCTCCTGACTCCAGGGCTGGAGCTCTACTCACTGTGCCACCTAGCTCCCCCCGTGATCTAACCATTCTGGAGAGCAATTTAGAACTATGCCCAATAAAATTGTGCATATTCATTGACCCAGCAATACCATTACTAGGTCTGTATCCCAAAGAAATCAAGGGAAAAGGACTTATATGCATAAAAAATTTTATAGCAGGTCTTTTGTGGTGGCAAAGAATTAGAAACTGAGGTGATGTCCATCTATTGAGGAATGGCTAAACAAGCTGTGGGATGTGATGGTTATGGAATACTCTTGTGCTATAAGAAATGATGAGCAGGATGCTTTCAGAAAAATCTAGAAAGACTTACATGAACTGATGCGAAGGCAAATGAACAGAATGAGGAGAACATTATTCACATTAACAGCAATATTGTACAATGATCAGTTGTGAATGACTTAGTTGTCCTCAGAAATACAATGATCCAAGACAATTCTGAAGGACCTATGAAGAAAAATGCTGTGCACCTCCAGAGAAAGAACTGATGAAGTCTGAATGCAGATTGAAGCATATTATTTTTTACTTTTTTTATTATTCTTGTTTTTTCAGACTCTTTCCTTTTGACACGGAAATGTTTTGCATGACTGCACATATGTAATCTAAATCAAAATGCCTGCTTTCTGTAAGAATGGGAAGGGAAGGGAAGTAGGGAGAGAATTTGGAACTCAATATTTTAAAAGATGAAAGTTTAAAATTTTTGTTTACATGTAATTGAGAAAAAATAAAATTAAAAAGTGTTACATTTATAGAAACAAAATATAATAAAACATATCATTAATTAAAATAAACCTCAAAATACTATATAAATGCAAACTATTATTATTTATGTTTGTCTCTCTTCTAGGAACTTAAGGCAGTGTGGTTCAATCAATTTTTGCTAAAACAACAAAGGAAGGACAGAATGTCAATGAATAGATGCAGTACAGCATGGCAGGCACTTTTCCCACTGAATGCGTCCTGTGAGTAAAATGTAAAACCCTGGGTGCTGCATAGCCAGCTGTCCACCTTTTGAATTTCCAAGTATCAAAATCTATTCTGAGTATACTCTATATTTAAATTCAAAGTGATTTAAAACTGTGTATTTTTTAAATGCAAGTTGGTAAGTTAATTTATTTCTTTATGCCAAAGTAATTGCAATTTCTCCATAATCCTCTCCAGTGAAAGACATTTCTATAATGAAGTGACTTATCTTTTATAAGAGACACTTCAAGGTGATTTAATAATAAATCTTACCATGAATCACATTTTGCCCCATAGACATCCACTCATCGGTCTCTCTGAATAGGGTTTCAAGTACAGAAAAGAGACGGCATTTGCCTAAGCTTCTAACCCACTTAGCATTCCTGACCAAATATATAGCTTCAGTTATTTTAGGACGAAATCCATAAGAAATTGGACATGACAGCTTAAATCCCAAATTGACCTTGAGAAGCAACTGGATAATGTTTTCATTGCAAGTAATGGTCATTTCTTGATTTTTAAATTCCTCAGAATAAACATGGATTTTATAACTGTGGATAAAAAGGGAAACAGAACATTGAAGTCTCAGGGGTCCTGACAGTAACATCCAAACTAAATTGTATGGTTACATCAAGATACTTAGTCCAGAATTCCTCATGGGCTAATGTGGCCTAAGAACTGGGCAACTAGGAGGTTATGTCTATGACAAGCCGCTTGACCATATACTTAATATGAAACCATACCCAAGGTAACATTTCCCTGGGCAAAAATGATCCACAGCGTCTCTTGAATACACCCTAACCCAATCATCCACAAGAAACATAAAACCCTGCTGGAGCATCATTTGGCTGATTGGTCAAGGGAAGGGAAAGGGAATAATCCTTTATATAGCACCTACTATGTGTCAGGCACTATGCTAAGGTCTTTTTACAAATATTATCTCATTTGTTCATCACAACAACCCTGTGAGGTAAATGCTATTATTATCACCCCCATTTTACAGTTGAGGAAATTAAGGCTGTTATTTGTCCTTTTTGGTGGGGGGAAGAGAACCATTGACATCACAGAGTGATGTCTTGACTCATGAGTGAATTGGATTAAAGTGAGGCAGAATTGCATAAAGTCATCAGACTGTCTTCCAGAGTCACTGAAGTTCAGTGGCAAAACAAAAGTCAGGACAACTGGCAATGGCCTGGGATGCAATGGATGACCTTGGCAACTTTGATTTCTGACCAAGGTCTAGTCTGAGCTCTCCACAGTGCCTGATTCAGCTGCCTTCATGGCCATTGGAACAAACTGCTCTCATTTGCCCATTCCACTGAAGGAAGTTTTCATATGCTTGGGGTAGACAGCCCCGTAATTGACTGACAGTTTTGTGGCCTGTTGGTTACACTCAACCTGGTTTAGCCACTCTGCCAAGACAGTTTATTGGGACGTGGCCATTGCACATGCTACAGCTTCTTGGAGCCACAGGTGGGAGTTGAACGCCATGTGGACACCAAAGGTGGATGAGCAGCCCTGAAAAGGGCTGAACAACCCTCATACCGGAGGTGCTAGCCTTCCTTGAACAGCTATACACCCCTATTTTACAGTAGAGGAAACTAAGGCAAACATATCCATAACAAAAACAACAAAAATCATAAGACTATATCAATAGATTGAGAAAAAGTTTTTGACAAAATAAAATACCCATTCCAATTTTAAAACACAGAAAGCATAGGAATAATGGAGCTTTTCTTAAAATAATTAATATCTATAAAAAAACAAGAGCAAGCATTTTCTGTTATAGGGATAAATTAAAAGCCTTTCCAATAAGATCAAGGTGAAGCAAGGATGTCCATTATCATCATTATTATTCAATATTGTACAAGAAATGCTAGCTATAGCAATAAGACAAGAAAAATAAATTGAGGGAATGAGCATAGATAATAAGGAAACAAAACTATTACTTTTTTCAAATGACATGAAGGTATACTTAGAGAGCACTAAAGAGTCAACTAAACATACTATAAAAAATTAATAATGTTAGCAAAGTTGTAGTGAAAGCAGGAAAAGCTAGAGAAATTTGCATTTAAAATAACTTTAGACAGTATAAAATACTTGAGAGTCTATTTGCTAAGACACACATAAGGACCATATCAACACAATTACAAAAAACTCCATACAAATAAAGACAGACCTAGATAATTGGGGAACTATTCATTGCTCATAGGTCAGTTACTACCTAAATTAACTTATTTATTCAGTGTCATATTAATCAAAGTACCAAAAAAATTACTTCATAGAGCTAGAAAAAACAATTGCAAAATTCACCTGAAGGAATAAAAGGTAAAAAATATTAAGGAAATCAACTTTTTAAAATGTAAAGGAAGGGGGCCTAAGTAGAACCAGATGTCTAATTGTATTACAAAATAGTGATCATAAAAACAATTTGGTACTAGATAAGAAATAAAGATTAATTACATAATATACAGAAGTAAATGAGCACATTTACTGCTTAGTATTTGATAAACCCAAGGATCCCAGCTATTGGGGCAAGAACTCACTATCTGAGAAAAACTGCTGGGAAAACTGGCAAGTAATCTGGCAGAAACTAGATACAGATCAACATCTCACACATATACCAGGAAAAGCTCAAAATGAGCACATGATTTAGACATAAAAGGTAGTATCATAAGCAAATTAGGGGAGCATGGAAAAAATTGCATCAGTTCTATTGATAGGGAAAGATTTTATGATTAAACAAGAGATGAAAAGGATCACAAGAAAAAATGGATAATTTTGATTATATTAAATTTTTAAAATTTTACACAAACAAAACCAGTGTGGCCAAAATTAGAAGAAATGCAGGAGACTGGGGCAGGATGAAGAATTTGCAGAAAATTTCTCAAATAAGGTTCACTTCTCAAATATTTAAGGAACTGAGCCAAATCCAGAAAAATAAGAGCTATTGTCCAATGGATAAATGGTCAACGAATATGAAGAAGAGTTTTTAAAGGAATAAATCAAAGCTATTGATAGTCATATAAAGTTCTCTAAATCATTAATATTTAGAGAAATGCAAATTGAAACTCTGCAATACCACCTCATACTCATTAGATTGGCCAATATCACAAAAAAAGGAAATGACAAATGTTGGAGGGGATGTGAAAAATAGGTATATTAATGCACTATTGGCAAAGCTATGAACTGACCTAAGCATTCTGGAGAACAATTCTGAACTACGCCCAAAGGACTATAAAATTGTGCCTGCATTTTGACCCAGCAGTTCCACTATTAAGTCTATACCCCAGAGAGATTAAAGAAAAGGGAAAAGGACTCATATGTACAAAAAATATTTATAGTATCTCTTTTTCTGGTGGCAAAGGATTAGAAACTGAGGGGATGGCCTTCAGTTGGAGAATGTCTGAACAAGTTGTGGTATATGATTATGGTCGAATACTATCGTGCTGTTAGTAATAATCAAGATGATGGTTTCCAAAAAATCTGGGAAGATTTAGTTGAACTAATGCAAAGTGAAGTGAGGGGAACCAGGAAAACACTGTACACAGCAACAGAAATATTGTCACAATAAACCACAACATGCCTAATGTAGAAATATGTATTGTATATTTATTTTTATAATGGGTACAATATTTCTCACCTTCTCAATGGGTGGAGAAAGTGCTAGAGAGAGGGAGAGGATTTGGTACTGAAAATACAAATTAAAAAATATGCAGAGACTAGGGACCACAGAATATGCACATTCAGAAGTTCCCCCCCTCCATAATCCATTTCTCTCAGATCATTTCTTCTAATCATAATCTCCTGACCTTCTAGTTCTCCCCATGCCTCAGTCCTTCTAAATTTATTCTTACCTATTCTCATTACAACCTCCAATCATCACCCTCTCTTATCTTTCTCAGGCTATCATTTCCACTCTGCCTTTGTTTTCTTCCCTTCAATACCTTAATTCCTGATCCTTAGATCCCTTGCCCTAACGTCCCATCAACTAGTACTCCCTTCCTAGACCCCAATTCTGGATAGCTCCCATCATCCACTTTTTCCATTCCTGCTTAAGTGCTGCTAAACGCAGCTGCAAGATGTCATGCAACCACGCTGCCCGAGTACTTCAGTCTTGACGAATCCGTCTGTGATAGGACCAATATTCCAGGGATGCAATAGGGCTTAATTTTCCGTAAAAGGTGACAAAGTTGGCCCTTGAACCTATTCGATGTCTGACTCCCTTGATGCAGCTTCCTGGTCAACTAAGGGTATAAAAAGTCCTGTTTATGAGCACTCAGGTCCTTTCCAACTTGGTAGATGTCTGAAGACTGTGAGAGGACTCATATTCTCTAGTCCCTCCCATACTGACCAGACACATTTCCGTATGGAGACAAGGGAGGCCTCATCTATAAAGCCGAATATCACTGTATCCTTGTTGCTTATCTTTGCTGCATTAGGGCACAGTATGCTTTTTGTTCTTTGTTCAATGACTTACAAGTATTTCATTTAGTCCCAAATAGAATCTGAACTAAGGGTGCTGGTGTCAGACTGGCCCCTAATGCTCTCTTTGTCGAACACCAATCTTTTTATTCATCCCTGACCACCTCTCTATTGTCCTCTACATGGCGCCTATTCCAAACCTTTTCCTCTCTTCCCAAGATACCCATTACCACTTCCTATTTTCTCTGTGGAGAACCTCACTTCATACTTCAACGCAAAAACTGAGGCTGTCCTGCAACTCCCTATTCAGTATCATCCTCTATCTCTTCTGCTCCACTCTCAGAAGAGATGGTCTTTCTTGCTGCTATCAGTCCTTTCGCTTTTTTGCCCCTGATCCCACCCCCTCCCACCTCCTCTAGAAATTTGCCCCTTCAATCATCCATCTTTCCCTCTCCCTAATTTTCAATCTCTCCTTAACCCACAGCCTCTTTTTCCTTGCAACCTACATACGTAGAACTCTCTACCCCTAAGGAAGGGAAAAAAAAGAAAAGAGAAATGATTCTACTGTCCCCTCAGGTTATTGTCTTCTCTCTTCCCTCTCATAGCCAAACTCTTAGGAAAAAAACTATCTACATGCTTTGCCTCCACTTTCTCACCCCCAACTCATTTCTTAGCCTTTAGTAATACGGTTTCCATCTTACCACTAGCTAAAAATCCATTTCACCAAAATCACCAGAGGCCTTTTATTAATAAACCCAATTGCCTTTTTTTCAGTCTTCATATTTGTCACTGTTAACCACCCCTTCCTTCTACATATACTCTTTCTTGGATTTTGGAGGCATTACTCCATTGTGAATCTCTTGCTACTTGTCTTATGGAGACATTTGGATCTCGTTATCATCAGCCCCATTCATGAATGTATCCTAGGGCTCTTTGCTTCTCTTTGCTATAAGTTTTCTATCAGTGATCTCATCAGTTCCTGTGAATTCCACTAGCATCTCTATGTAGATGAAATCTACCCATTCAGCCCTCACTTTCTCCTTAGTTTCAATCCTATATCCCCAAATACCTGCTTAATATCTATGTACACATTTCAGCCATTTCCACCTCAACATGTCTAAAACAGAACTCATTTATCTCTTCCCCAAGCCCAGCCCTCTCCTAACTTCCTATGTCAGTCAAGGATATCACCATTCTTCCAGTTACCTAGTTTTCCAAACTAAGAGTTATTATAAACTCTTAGCTTTCATTCAACCTCCATATCCAAACAGTTGCCAAAACTTAGAGATTCTGCCTTCTCAACATTTCTCACACCGATCCCCTTTTCTTTCTTCACACCATAACTACCCTAGTCCTCACCATCATCACCTCTCACCTGGACTACTGCTGCTGCTGCTGTTTGTCCTTCCTTCTGGAAGAGGACTATGACATCAGAGGGGTGATGC
Source organism: Phalanger gymnotis (assembly GCA_028646595.1). Classification (NCBI taxonomy): domain Eukaryota; kingdom Metazoa; phylum Chordata; class Mammalia; order Diprotodontia; family Phalangeridae; genus Phalanger; species Phalanger gymnotis. The sequence continues at coordinate 393,467,484 of CM053622.1, read as the reverse complement.
CATGACATGCAAGGGAAAGGGAGGGCTGTGCAAAGTCACCAGCCTCGCTTTCTCCTCCAGAACCACATATAGATCGGGACAACTGGAGATGGCCCAGGATGCAGTGGTAGACCTTGTCCTTTTTAGGCTAAGGTCTTTAACAGGTCTCATTTTGACTGAGGCAACACCTATTCAGTGATTAACGTTAAATAAGAAATGAAGCAGAGAATGGCCTCTTTACCTAATGAAAAATCACCTGGACTACTGCAAAATTCCACTCAATCATCTTCCTCGATCCAGTCTATGCCTCCCTACAATATATCCTCCTGTCAAACAGAGATTCCTAAAGTTCAGGTTTAACCACTCCACTTCTCTGCTCTAGAAGCTTCAATGGCTCCCCATTGCCTTTAGAATAAAATACAAACTTATCTTTGGGCACTTACAACCCTTCAAAATCTGGCTCCAGGATAATCACTCCCTCACCATGCATTTTACATCCCCCTCCGTCTAGCCAATGTTCTTCTATTCTTTGTAAATGGCATTCCATCTCCCACCTTGGAGTTTTTCATAGGCTGTTCCCCCATAACTGGGATATGCTCTTTCCTCATCTCTGCTTCTTGGAACTCCTAGTTTCTTTCAAGTTTTAGCTCAACTTTCCTGATTCTCCCAAATGTTGGTGCCCCATCCCGTCACCCTGCATTGATTTCTCTGTTCTGTGTTTACTTGTCTGTAGACAAGTTGTCTTCCCCAGTAGGATGTAAATTCCTTAAGGGTAGGAAGGACAGGAATTGTCTAGCTTTTACATTTTTATCACCAACCAATGAAGAGGAAGGATTTAATAAATCCTTATTGATTATTTGATAAGATGATATTAAACTCCTTATCTCAAAGGAATGTTATGAGGAAAACCTTTTCTAAACTTTAAGCATTCTAAAAATGTTACCTTAATATTAGATACAAAGGAAAAGGCATATGGTTCTACCTAGTCTCTACAGGTGTGCCATCCTACTCCAAAGATTATATTTTCCCTCTCTCCCAGGACTATATGGCTTGGTGAATTTAGCACTATGGGAACTAGTTTCCAAACACCAACAGAGGAGACCCTGCTTCCCTGTGGTTAAATATAGTAGATGAAGGCAGCCCCAATGTATGTGAAAAGCTGGGAAGCTCTTTCCCATCCATTAATAGGTCCATGTGACCTGTTTAAGTCACATGGAAGCCTAAGTCACAAGAGTCTGAGTCACATGAGCCTGGGTCATGAGGGTTGTGATGCCCTTTGACCCTGAAGAAGTGTATGTGTACTCGGAGGTTAGCATTTTGCTTTGGGGCTCACTCATGGGAGGAGCGTTCATGTGATGTAGACATATGAGACTCTGGGTAGCCAGTAAGGAGCCCCCCAGCTTTGAAAAACCCAGATGATGGTGCTGCTCTCTCTGGTAACTATGTATGTATTACTTTTGGTCAGACAGTTGGAAAGCCTATCTGTTGGTCTTTGCTGTTTGTATTTGTTCTGTTTATATAATTTCTGCTTGTAATTTTTGTTTATATTTTCTCTGAAGTTCCGGGTGTTGACTTTCTCCCTGAACTAAGTGAATAATAAATGTACGTTTGATTAAAGTAAGATTGTTGACCCCTTTTAAGTTGCTTTCTATGAAAAAGCTGATCAAGGAACCTGTGCTAGCAGTCCTCCTGTGTGCTCGTTATTGGTCTCACACCCCCACAGCAGCTACAAGTAACATTGTTGTTACAGGGCCTCAGTTTCCTCCTCTGTAAAAGGCTAGGATTTGACTATATACTTTTAAAAAATTTTATTGTTTTTTGACATCACCAGAATTTCTCCTAGGATCTCTCTTCCTCCCCCTTCCAGAGAAACTTCCCAAATACAAATAATATTTTTAAATAAAAAAAATAGAAGAGATAAAAATCAGCCAAATCAATCACTACATTGAAAAAAATCTGAAGATATATACTTCTACCACATCTGGGGGCCTTCTAGTTTTGCAGAGAAGTGGGGTGGGGAGTGTTTTCTCATTTCTCTTCTTTGGGGCTGTGCTTATTCCTTGTAATTCTGCCACATTTACTTTTGATGGTTTTGTGGTTTTTCTTTCCATTAGTTATCATCACGTACATTGCTTCATTGGTTCCGCTTACTTGACTCTGCATCAGATAATGTAAATCCTCCCACGCTTCTCTGTATGCATCACATCTGCCATTTCTTAGAGCACAGTAATATTCCATTACAGTCAGACACCATAATTTGTTTAGTCATTCTCCAGTCAATGAGCATTCTTTGCTACCATGAAAAGTGCTGTCATAAAAATGTTGATATATCTGAGAGCTTTCTTCTTATCCATGACCTCCTTCGGTGTGGTACTAGTTGTGGGATATATGAGTCAAAGAGTATGGGACATTTTGTACTAGATAATTTCCAGGATAAATCTGAGCTCTGGATCCAATGATGTTTTCGATGGCTATGATTGAATCAATTGGCTACTTTAGGCTAAAGAACAAACACACAGAGAGTTTTGGGGATGGAGAGCTTAGAATCAGAAAAACCTACATTCAAGTCCTACTTTTCATACATGTTGGCTGGGCGACCCTGGTCAATTCACTTAAACTCTCAGTACCCCAGGCAACTCTCTAGGATTATAAGTTGCAGAGAGAGCGCTGATGTGCATTAAGAAAGGGAGTTTCCTCATTTGGAAGTTCTCTATACCAATGAAATCAAAGGCCCAGTCTCTATCCCTTTTCATCCAGACCTCTCTATGAAGCAAAATGTCTGCCAAAGTAATTTAAGTGCAGCTCTGGCCTTATGACTCCTCTACTTAACCAAATCTAGGGGCTCCCTATTTCCTTTCCTTTGTTTAGCCTTTAAAGCCCTACACAAACTTGCTCTAACATCTTTTTAGCCTCACTGGACATGACTTCCCCTCAAACACTCTGGGATCCAGCCAAACTGGCCTTCTCTCAGTTCCTCACTGGCAGCATGGTCCTCTTCAAGAACGAAGGATAAAAAGCAACACGGGCAGCTAGGTGGCACAGTAGATAGTGTGCTGGGCCTGGAGTCGGGAAGCCTCATCTTCCTGAGTTTAAATCCAGCCTCAGACATTTAGTAGCTGTGTCACCCTCAACAGGTCACTTAACTCTGTTTGCCTCAGTTTCTTCATCTGTAAAATGAGCTGGAGAAGGAGATGGTGAACTATCTTTGCCAAGAAAATCCCAAATAGGATCAGAAAGAGTTGAAAAGTTGGACACAACCCAATAACAACAGCAGTTCCTCACGCATGAGGTTCCATGACTATGTTGTGGGTTTCCCCCAAAGAGAGGGACTCTTTGTTTTAAGATAAAGCTCAGCATCATCTTCGTCATGAAAGCTTTCCTGATCCCCAAATGGTTAGTTTCTTCCCTCTCAAACTATCTTGCATTCATCTATGTTGTATATATTTGTTTTTTATTCACTTTACATTTATGTTGTATGTATTTTAATAAGTGCTAGGGTATAAATTTATTGAGTGTCAGTAGCAATTGCTTCATTCTTTGTACTAGAATCCACAGTGCCTAGGAGTACCTGGAACATAGTAGGTGCTTAATAAATGCCTGATGATGATTAATTGATTGAAAAAGGCCTCAATGCAAAAAGACATCCTTCATGGACACATAACAGCCAGGGAACAAAACTGAGTCCACAAACAGAAAGTTATTCCATTTTGTGCCACCCCTACCCTGTTTCAGTGAGAGAAAAGGAGGGAAGAAAAGCTGAGGGGAACACTAAGTATTCCAGCCTTTTGATTAATATTAAGCAGAGTAGAGATCCAAATATTTAAATGACTAAGCAAAGTTAAGTCTTGGTCTCCCAGAACAAAGGCAGAAAGTTTCTTTATGCTATAGGAGCTCTGGATGACATTGGGCTAAGCCGGTCATTAAGGCCTCCCTCTACTGCTCCAAAACTAAGCCATCTTGCTGCATTTAGCACTTCTGTCTAGACCACCCACTCAGACATGGATACACAAACCACATGTGCCCGGAATGTCTGCCAGGCTTGAAATCAATATCAGCATTACAGCCTTATTACTTGCACAGACAGCCTTTTAGGTGGATTCATTTGTTTTATCTTTTCAATAGCTTTGATTATTTTCTTTTAATGGCTTGCATCCTTTTTTAAACCTTCTGAAACTTTGGGATTGTGTGACAGAGGTGGGGGTGGGGGAGGAGACGAGGTGGTGGGAAATGACTAGAAACATACGCACACACAGGCATACACACACATACACACACACAGCTTTACTATACACGCTATTCACTCCCCTGCTCTCTCTGACCTTCTCATCTTGGAGGATTGGTTTTCATGCATCCTAATACCCACACTGAATTTTGTTTTTGTTAAGCAGCTATCACATTTCCATAAGGAATGATGATTACTGTTCCTTAGCAGCTGAAGGGCTCCTTTCTAATATTTGATTTTTTTTCCTAATACTGAGGCAATTATTTATTATAGTTATTTCTGTAAATGTCTTATTCATTCCCACCCACCCACACCCCTAACTAAATCACAACTTCCATGAAGGCAGGAACTATGACCCAGCGCCTACCACAGCTTAAATTCCAAACCTATTCCAAATCTCTTCTCTCCACCAGACTCCCACATTCCTCCCCCACCCCACAACTGCTCATCTAAAAATTTAGCTTCTTAGTTAAGAAAACTGGGGCCATTTTTGATGAGCTCCCTTCACTCCCCTTCTCTTTATCTTAAAGTCCCTTGAGACTATCCCCCTCACCCAGATAGGGTGTCCCTTCTCCTCTTCAAGGCCAATTCTCCATGTGTCCTTGAACCTATCCCCTCCCGGTTTCTCCAGCAGATTGCCTCCACAATCATTCTCACTCCAGTGAAGAAAACAAAACAATTTATAGTCATATGAAAAATGCTCTAAATCATTATTAATCAGAGAAATGCAATTTTAAACAACCATGAGACACCATTTGACAACCATGAGACACCTATCAGATTGGCTAAAAAGATTGAAGGGGAAAGTGAAAAATGTTGGAGGGGATGTGGAAAATTGGGAAACTAATTCATTGTTAGTGGAATTGTGAACTGATCTGACCATTTGAAGAGCAATCTGGAATTATGCCCAAAGAGTTATTAAACCATCTATGCACTTTGTCCCAGCAATACCACTCCTAGTTCTATTTCTAAAGATGGTTAATGAAATATGGAAAGAATCTGTATGTTCTAAAATGTTTATAGCAACTCTCTGTGTGGTGGCAAAGAACTGGAAATTGCAGGGATGCCCATCGATTGGAGAATGGCTGAACAAGTTGTGGTATACAGTTTTGGTAGAATACTACTGCGCTGTAAGAGATGATGAACTCAGTGATCTTAAAAAAACATGGAAAGACTTTCACAATATAAAGAAGAATAAAACAAGCAGAACCAAGAGAAGAGGAAACAGTATATAAGCTCCTTTAATCTTCATCACCTCCCTACCGATAGTTTCTTTTCTACTGCCCTCAAACATGCTTAAGTCTCCACTATCCCTAAAAAAAAAATCATCAGTGGATCCTACCATCCCTGGTAAGTGATTGCCTATATTTCTCCTTTTCTTAGTGAAACTCCTAGAAAAATAAAAATACACATATTACCTCTACTTCTCCACTTATTCCGCTGCCCTCTGCAATCTGTCTTCCATGCCTTTCATTCAACTGAATTTACTCTCTCCAAAGTCATCCATAATCCCATTGCCAAATCTAATGATGTTCTTATCTCAGTCTTCATCTATCTTTATCTCTCTGCTGCATTTGATGACGTTGACCACTTTATTCTGTTACATAATCTCTCCTCTCTAAGTTCTCATGACACTGCTTTTTCTCTTCCTGTCTGATTGCTCCTTCTCAGTTTCTTTTTGACTCATGAACCACATCACATCCTCTAACTGCAAATATACCCAAAGGTGAGTCTTGGATGCTCCTCTTTCTTCACATTCTCTCTCAGTGGCCTCTCAATGTGCTCAGTTACTCTATCTATTCTAATGATTCACAGATCTCTATAACCAAACCTGGACCCCTGACCTTCAGTCCCACATTTCCCTTTAGACCTTTCAAACTGAACAACCTAGAGACATCTCAAACTCAGTGTCTAAAACAGAACTCATAATCTCTCTTCCCAAACCGTTTTCAAGCTTCCCTATTTCTGTTAAAGTTATCACTGTTCTTTGAGTCTCCTGGCTCATTCCTTGACTCATTCTCCCTCAAGTCATACTCATTTACCAAATCTTGTCATGCCTGCCTCCACAACAGCTTTCACATCCACCTCCTTATCCTGACTTACACAGCCACAACCCTACTTCAGGCCTTCATTACCTTTCCTCTAGATTATTTCATTGTCATCCTAAATGACTTTGCTGCCTAAAGTCTGACATTATTCTAATCCATCCCCCCACATATCTGCTACAGTGATTTTCCTAAAGCACAAGTGTGGTCATTCCCTATTCAATAACTTCTATCGGCTACTTGTTAACCATTAGAAGAAAATAAGCTCTTCCATTGGTCATTTAGAGCCCTTCACAACCTTAGCACAACCTATATTTCTAGGGTCCTTATATATGATTCCCCTTCCAGTACTCTAAGCCACAGTTAAATTGTCCCTGTATCTTTGCACTAGCTACTTCCTCTCCTCCCTCCATGCCTGGAATGCACTGCCTCCTCATCCCACACCTTATAGTCTCTCTCTTCCTTTAAGATACGGTTCAAACACTACGTTCTACACAAAGCCTTTCCTGTTCTCTCCAAATGCCCATTCCCTCTCATATTAATTTTGTATTTATTTTGTGTTGTATATATGTAACTATTTCTCTCTACATACATATATGCTATATCTATGTAGATATAGACATAGATATGTATTTATAATGTCTCTCACTGAAGGATGTAAACCCTTTAAGCATAAGGTGTGCCTCATTCATTGTGTTTTTATCTCTAATATCTAAGACAGGCATATTAGAGATAAAAACATGAGGAATGAGGCATATTTTATTTTTAAAGGATTTACCTTCCTTTGGGAGAGAAATACTTATTGTTTTGTTAAATTTAATTGAATATGGCCTTGAATATGGGGAAATTTTGGAATGGATCTTCAAAGATTTGGTCAATGGACATCTAGCAAAAGGAATAAGTGATTACAAAAAGATGATACAGCTTGCTTCATCAAGGATAGATCATGCCAGACTAACTCTAACTTCTTTTTGGTTTAGTTTTTTTTTTTAAAGACAGGTTTGCTAAAATAGTATAAAAAGCAGAAGCTATGGAAATAATTTACCTAAATTTTGCCAAAGCATTGGATAAAATACTACTTGCTCCTCTTATGGAAAATTTGTAGAGAAATAGGTTGTAACAAAATTGGATTGGTTAAGACCGATTGAATGGCTGGATTTGAAGAGTAGTCATTAATGGTTCAACATTAGCTCAGTAGGAAGCCTCCAGTGGACTGCCTTAGGACTCTGTACATGGCTTTGTGCCCTTATCAGTGATTTGGACAAAGGCATAAATATCATGATCCTTAAATTTTCAGATGACACAGAACTGGGAAGGATGTTAACACTCTGGATGACAGCTGGGATTAAAGCAGATCTTGGCAGGCTAAAGCACCAGACTGAATCAAATCAAATTCATTAGTCATATATGGGTTCAAAAAATCCAACTTCATAAGTATAAGATGGGAAAGGCATATTTAGATAGCAGTGTATCTGAAAAAGATCTGAGAGTTTTAATAGATTGAATGCTCAATGAGTCATGTAGCAGCCAAAAAAAAAAAGTTAATGTTATCTTGGGTCACATTAAGAGAAGGGAAGGAAATAAGCATTTGCATAGTACCCACTATATGGCAGGTGCTGTGATGAATGTTTTACAAATATTCTATCACTTGATCCTCAAAAGAACCCACAAGGAGCCCCTTTCTCAGTCCTCCTTTTCTCCTTGACTTCTCTGCAGCCTTCATCACTATTGATCACTCTCTCTTCTTTGATGCACCCTTCTCTCTAGGTTTTCAGGACACCACTCCTTTCTGGTTTTCCTCCTATCTGACTGCTCTTTCTCTATCTCCTTTGCTAGGTACTCCTCCAGGTCATGCCCTATAACCATAAGTGTCCCTCAGGATTCTGTCCTGAACCCTCTTCTCTTCTCCCTCTATACTATTTCACTTGGCATCTCATCAACTCCCATGGATTTAATTATTACTTCTGTGCTGATGATTCTCAAATCTACCTTTCCTTCCCCAATCTCTCTGCTGATCTTCAACCTTACATCTCCAGTTGCCTTTCAGATATCTTGAACTGGATGTCCAGGAGAAATCTTAAATTCACTATGTCCGTAACTTATCTTTCCCCTACACTGTCCCCACCCCTACTTTCCCTATCACTGTAGAGGACATATAAATACACTTCTTAAACTTTGACACTTGAATTTAACATCATACTCGAGATGTGGTCCAACTAGGTCAGAGTTAGAGGATAGAGGTAGAGATAGAGGAACTATCACTTCCTTATTCACGGAAGCTATGCCTCAGCTAGGCGGCCCCATGTATAGAATGCCACCATCCTCTCAGTTCCTCAGGCTCACAACCCAGGAATCGTTCTGGATTCCTCACTCTCTCTTACTCCCCATATACAAGTATTGCCAAGGCCTGTTGTTTTCACTGTGGCTACATCCTTGAAAATGCCCCTTTCTCTCTTCTGACATGAACACCACTCTGGTATAGCCCCATATCACTTCACACCTTGATTATTGTAATAGCCTGCTGGTGAGTCTGCTGCTTGGTGCCTCAAGTCTCTCCCCACTCCAGACTATCTTCCATTAAACCACTAAAATGATTTTCCCAAAATGAAGATCCAGTAATGTGGCACCCTTATTCCGTAAAATCCAGTGGCTTCCTATTGGCTCTAACAGGAAATACAAAATCCTCTGCTTGGCATTCAGAACCTTCCATAATCTAGCATCCTCTTAACTTTACAGTCTTTTTACACCTTACTCCCCAACACATACTCTTCAATCCAGTGACATTGATTGGCCTTCTGGCTGTTCCACAAACAAGACACTCTTCCTCTTTGGCTCTCAGTGTTTTCTCTGGCCTAGAATGCTCACTCTCTTCCATTCTGACTATTGACCTCCCTGGCTTGCTTTAAGTTCCAACTAAAATACCATCCTCTGTAGGCAACTTTCCCCAAACCCTCTTAATTCCAGTGTCTTCCTTCCATTAATTATTTCCTATTTATCCTGTATATAGCTTGCTTTGTATATATTTGTTTGCATGTTGTCTCCCTCGTTAGACTGTAAGTTCCTTGAAGGCATCTACTGTCTTTTGCTTCTTTTTAGATCACCAATACTTACACAGTGCCTGGCACATAGTAGGCAGTTAATAAATGTTTATTGATTATTATCTCCATTTTATAGTTGAGTAAATTGAGGCAAACAGAATTTAAGTTATTTGCTCAGGGTTGAATAGTTGTAGTAAGACTCTGATGATTCTCAAACCTACCTTTCTTTTGCTGACCTCCAATCTCAAGTCTCCAGCTGCCTTTCAGACATCTCAAACTGCATGTCCAGTAGTCATCTTAAATGCAATATGTCCAAAACAAAATGTATTATCTTTTAGCTATCTAGTGAGCGTCTGAGGCCAAATTTGAACTCATATCTTCTTGACTCCAGCACTATATACGCTGTGCCGCTCAGCTGAGGCATACCTTCCATGAATAAAGAAGTGATAGTTTCTCTGTACTTTGACCTGGTTGGACCACAACCCAAGTATGATATTCAAATTCAAGTGCCAAAGCTTAAGAAGTGTTTTGATAAACTGGAAAAGGCAACCAGAATTATAAAGGGCTTTGAGTCTGTGTCATATGAGGACTACTGGTTGAATGAATTGGGCATGTTTAGCCTGAAGAGAACTCAGTGTGTGGGGGCAGGAAGGGAAGAGGGAGGGCAGGCATAGCGAGGGAAGGCATCAGTGATCGAATAACATGAGAGCTACCTCAAAAAATTTGAATTTGACATTTTGTTGTTTAGAGCATAGTTGAGATGTATTCTCTTTCGCTGCAGAACCAGGAGCAACCAGAGTTATACAGATTTAGATTTATGTCAGAAAAAAAATCTTAGCCATTAGAGCTGTCTAAAAAGGAAATGGGTGGACACCTTAAGAAAAAGTTGGTTCCCCTCATTGGGACTTTCATGCAGAGATTACACTTGTTCAGGTACCTTACAGTGGAGATTCCTTGTTGGGTCATAGACTAGACTAGATGGGGCAATGAGGCCCCTTCCAACTCTAAAATTCTGTGATACTGTGATGATCCCTTGCTGGGGCTGGGGTGGGGAGGGAAGGAAATATTAACTATCTTGTTCTCACCCAATAAAAAACTAACAGGCAACATTCCACTGATAGAGAAGAGGCTGTTTATGTAAACAACAGAAGTTTTCGCAGTATTTAACGCTGCAAGGGAAGTAGAGGTGTGATGAACCAGGAAATTAAGTATTGCAAGCATTTTGTATAGAAGCATCAATATGTCAACTTTAAGTAGGTCTAAGGAGGGTAAAATTGATATCTTTTAGCAGGTTAGCAACTGTAACTATGGAACAGAGCAGTGAGGTTCATCATCACGTGAAGGACATTTCTTCAATTTACCAGTAAATCAATAAGCATTTATTAAATGCCTAGTTTGGACCAGCCACCGTGCTAGGTGCTAAGAATACGAGGACAAAAGCGAATAATTCCAGACTTTGGGTTTCAAGTCCAGCCAACATCTATACGCACATTTGTTTATATAAAATAAATATGAGTTGCTTTGCAGAGGAAGCACTAGCATGTGGGAAGATCAAGAAAAGAGTTCATTCAAATGTTACTGTTTAAGCAGAGCCTTGAAGGAAACTAGGAATTCTGAGACTGAGGTGGAAGGAGGACATTCCCGGAGCAGTGGACATGAAGGCAGGGAATTGAGGGTCATAGATGAGGAACAGTGAGACCATTTGGCTGGATCAGTGTGAGAATGAGGGGAGTGACATAGAACAAGGCCGGAAAAGTAGATTGGGGCCAATCGTGAAGGGCTTTAAATGCCAAACAAAGAGGTTTAATTCTGGAGGCAGAGGTGAACCACCAGAATCTGAGCAGGGGTGTGATACGATCAGATTTGTCTTTTAGGAAAATCACATTGAAAGCAATGTGGAGGATGGGCATGAGGAGAGACTTCAGTCAAGGAAACCAATTATGAGGCCATTGCAATATCTGTGGAAAGAAATGCTGGTGTGTGTGGAAAGAGAGGGACGGATGTGAGATGTTGTGGAGGTAAAAACAACATTTGACAAATAAGTGGCTATGAGGCGGAGGTGAAGATGACACTAAGATCATAAACCTGATTGTTTCAGGATGGTGGCGACCTCAATTAGGAGTAGGTTAATTTGGAAGTAGGGTTGAGTTCTGAGAGAAAAGATGAGCTCAACTTCGGATGTGCTGAGTTTGAGATAAACATCAGATGTCCAGTTGGGCACATCCAGTGGGCAGTTTGCTGGCTATGTTGATCTGGGGGTTGGCAGTATAGAGATGGTAAGTAGAACATCTATTAATCACATGCTACATGCTAGGTACTATGCTAAATGCTGAGGATGGGATTATGAACAAGGAAGACAGGCCCCACACTGAGAGAGTTTACATTCAAATTGGGGAAGAAAACACTTGAAGAAGACATGGAAAGGCATGGAGAAATTGGGGGAATAATGTAATCCACTGGTGAAACTGAAGAGAAAGGAGCATTGGAGCAAATATATTATTTCTCAGTAAAGTATGAGGTCAGGCCTTCCTGCAGTTGTTAAGACTTGGCATGGGAGATGTAAGTAGTGAATGTTCTTGGGACAATACTGGATGAGTCACTTGTGAATCTCTCTGGTGATAATCCATTTTTATCAGTGTGAGAATTCCAAATGTAGAAACTCCTTCCACCAATGCAAGTCTGCAACTCTCTTAGTATTAGAGAATTACTTGAGGCACTAAGTGAGGTGATCTGACCATGATCACACTACTATTTTTTTTTTCAGAGCTGGGACTTAAACTGAGTTCTTTCTGACCCTGAGGTCAGCATTCTATACACTACACAACTTTGCCTCTCAATCATTGGTTTGAATCGTTCAGAAGGATAAAAGAGGCAGTCCTGCCAAAGTGTGGTAGAGCTTCACCTGACACCTCAACTGAGCTATGTGGGCAAAAGGGCTATTATTCCCTACCTCTCGGCCACAAATGATACAAGGAGCATTCTCTGGAAATGTCAATTTTTATGCTGAACCAAGCTGAGATTTTCTCTGTTCCTATAATTTGTTCAGTTCATTAAGAACTACCAAATGGGTAATAAACTTACACATCAAAATTAAAACTTTAGCAGTCCAACATAGTCCCTCTATGTGACATCTACAATTCTCAGATTTGATATAACTAGATCAGCAAGCAACCTTCTCTCCAATGAGTATTACATTCAATCACTTAGGTATTTGCCAAAATGAAATGGTATTGTTCTCACCATGGTAGTGTTTATTCCTTCCTGTCTAGTCACCAGAGCACTTTTAGCTGTTTAAATGAATGCAAGTCCTTTATGAGTTTTAATTTCGGTGCATATTGGTCAGTCTTCTAACAGGGCTAGCCTTATAAAAATTAGTTTGTTTAGCTAAACCACCACCTTGATTAGCTCATATACAAACATACACATTCACACAAAAGTAAACTGTGTTCCTTAACCGTGAGGGGAATTTTTTTTTGATGAGGGGAATTCTTAACCCCTTTCATGCCAAAAGAAAAAAGTTTTCTAAGTTAGCTATTTCCAGTACCTTTAATTCAGCACTTGGGAAATAGATGTGATACACAAAAGCTTTTTCTGTAGTGGTGATGGCAATACATACCCATACTCTCATTCTTCCTTTAGAGCAGCCATAGGCTTTGCAAAATGAGTAAAGTTTGCTATTTGGTCTAAGGGCACAAAGTATTTCCTCTTTGCAGATGTTAACATCAACCACAAAAGCCTCTCCCACAGAAATTATAGACACTCTTACAGTTTATTTGGACAGTAACAGTTTAACTATCATTCTAAGGGGAATCTATGAGGAGATCAAATATTTAACTGTCATTAAGGAAAAACTGTCAATGGTGATGGCTGAAGAGGACATAGAGAAAAAGGGCCAAGAGAATGTATTTCCTAAAAGAACTGAGTTTACCCCTAATTTTATGAAGAAACATGAAAAGAATCCTTGAGAAATTTCAAGTGGTATCCTGAGAGAACTGAGTGGTGGGACTGTGTTTCCATAATTGAGAATTCAGCAGTTGTAGTAATGGCTAAAGGTGACTTTGGATATGATCTTACCACAGCTGATATATTTATGACTTTGTTTTATCTTTTGTTTTACTTGATAAATAGTATAGCTGGTAACCTTGATGTTTACTTAAAACTAGGAGATTGGGGATTTGAAAAAGTTGGGCAAACTGAGGTAGGAATTCAAAGTAAATTGAAAAAGATGTTCCAATTTTAATAATATGAAAATATCAGAACATATCCCCTGATTATCTTGGAACCCAAAATGAAAATGAACAGGAAGAATGAACTAGAAACAGAGAGCAACAAAGTTACCTTCGCCTAGGGTGCATATGAATATAGTCATTCATACCACCATCACAAAATATTAACTGTTGGTCATAACAATGAGATGCATAGCTATATGGGAAAAAGAGTTGGATTTGGACCTAGGGAATCTAGGTTCAAATCTCAACTCTGCCACTTACTTTCTATTTTATTCTGTAAAATAATTTAGTGTCTCTGAGACTCGGTTTCAATATCTTTAAAATGATGAGGTTGGACTAGAATCACTAGATGACATCTGAAGCCCCTTCTAGTTCCATATCTATAAGCAACTTTGCTCATATTGTTCTAATTATATTTTAATATGAACAATTATAATGCAAACAAAACCACTCTTGATCACGTTTCAGTTTTAAATGGATTTTGTCTATATACAGTTGGAAATAGTCTGTCTCGACTGTGAGGTTCATCTTGTCTTTCTTCAATTCAAGATTATTGTTGTTATTGAGTTTTTTCAGTCATGTTCAATTTTTCATGACCCTATTTGGGGTCATGCTATTCCATTGGAGTTTGCCATTTCCTTCTCCAGCTCATTTTACAGATGAGGAAACTGAGGTAAACAGGGTTAAGTGACTTGCCCAGAGTCACACAGCTCCTAAAGGTCTGAGGTCACATTGGAACTCTGGAAGAGGAGTCTTCCTGACTCCAGCCTGGGCACGGGCACTCCATCTACCGCAATGCCTAGTCACCCCAAAGAACACTTATTAAATACCTACTACAGTATGTGCAAGGCACTGGTACAAAGACAAAAATGAAACAACCCCTGCCTTCAAAGAACTTATATTTTACTCAGGGTGGGGGGGGTTGGAGAAAGGGGGTCAATATACAACATTTAAATAAGTAAATGAATACAAAGAACAGTATATACAAAGCAATACAAAGTAATTTCAAGGAGAATATTACTGGAGTAACTAGAGGCAAGAATAAAGGTCTTATCTAGGAGGTGATACCTGAGCTGTGCTTTGAAGGAAGCTAGAGGTCTACTAGGAAGAGCGCAGGTGAAGAGAGAATCAACTCCAGGCATAGGGACCACTGGTGTAAAGGCACAATGAAGTGTTCTTATGCATTTGTGTCTACTTATATACCTGTCTTTCTTTTTCTCTACACAATCATCAATTAAAGAGATGTTGACATTTTCATAATACTTCTTGACTTTGTTCATCTTAATGTACTTTTACTTAACATGTACTTTTTCCATGTGAAAGGGCTCCCACCGGATCAGAAAAATCAATCGACATTTTCTTTGTAATTCACTCTTCTTGGAAAGATTATAGTACAAGAGCCAAAATACACATTGGCATTTCATAAAGAGCAGTAGCTTAGCCCTTCTGACTTAAAGTCTACTTTCTCAATGTCTCCTTAATAAGGAATATAGGAAACAGCAAATGACTGGGTACTTAATAGAATCAGTTCTTGATAAAGAAAGGAAGGTACCTAAACTATAAAAGTGGAAAATGAGCATGGTGATGCAAAAAGCATTAAAAAGCATTCTCATTCTCCCAATCAAAAATAAATTAGGCTTATCATTCATAATACTGAATGGTGTTTAGAAGAGAAATTAAAACTTTGAAAAGACTAAATACCCATAATTATCAAATATTGCTGATAATTACCCTTTCAAAAGGTTCGAAATAATGCAAGGTATTTCGTTTTGCATTTAAGTAAATTAGTTGCGTCAAGGGATTAGATGGGTATATAAAAATATAAAATGTTTCACTGTTGGGATTTCCAAAGAGGAGATTAATTTAATTGACTTTGAGCATAAAGGGGATTGACAACTCAGAGTGAAATATGCTAATTTGTTTAGTATTATTTTAAAAATGTTTATCACTATGACATTTTTTCCTGACTTTACGTTTCCTTTTTTGCTTTTATATTCATTCCGATGTTGCTACCCACATATATGCTCAGAAATATGAGGAAAGATTTCATAGAAAAAGAAATTTCTCTTTGGATTCAGAGATGATAAAACAGCTGCAGAAACTTTTTGTGCTAAGATGACCTTTGTTTGGTGAAGGGAACAGAACTCACCCTGTGATTTCATTGGTAAAGGGAAACGCCCATGAGGAAATTTCCTATACCAAAGCAGATCAAAACTGCTTTGCAACTGATGGTTTTGTCTATGGTCATGTAACTATGGCTCTCTTAAAATGACTATGTCATTCTCACATAAAAGACTGGCCTCTTATTATACTATGCTAAAATTCACAAAACATGTACATTTGTAAGCAAAATGTTCATAATACATGCCACAACATATAATTTCTCATCACCTCACTGGAGAATGTTTTAAATATTAAGATAACCTGATGTCTGATGGATTTGATGGAATATTTATATTTCCTTAGTTAATTGTCTTTTTGCATATTTTTGTATATTTACATTATATATACATATATTTGTTATGATATATTGTTGTATATCATACATTGAGAGGTAGCATGGTGTAGTATGGATAGAAAGCTGGTATCAAAGTCAGGAAGACTTAGATTCAAGTCTTGTCCCTGAAACATACTGTGTGACTCTGGTCAAGTCCCTTACTCTCTCATTGCTCAAGGCCACACTCCAAGCCTCTACTGTAGAACCCATTGCTACTGGTAAAGGGAGTTTCCTCACTGGGAGTTCTCGATACCAATTAAACTACAGGTTGTTTCCATACACATGTATGCATATATGAGTCACATGTACCCATATACACACATATAAGATGCACAAAGCATTGTATTTTATAGGGATCCCTCTTAGCCAGTCATAGTGTTATGACCCATAACTTTCAGGGACATCTCTATGTCTTCTCCTCTGACTTAGAATTGAACCCATTGCAATTTGGCTTCTGACCTCCTCACTCAAGTGAAACTACTCTCTCCAAAGTTATCAGCGATCTTCTATGTCATATTTAATGGCCTGATCCTTTTTGACCTCTCTGCATCACCTTCTTTTCCTCATGCTCCCTCCACTCTAGTTTTCATGACACTATTCTTGCCTGATTCTACTACCTAGATTGCTCCTCCTCAGCTTCCTTTGCTGTTGAATCATCCAAGTCATTCCAATTAATCATGGCTGTCCTCTAAGGCTCCATCCTAAAAGGTCTTTTCTTCTCCCTCTGTGTTGGCCCGCTTGGCAATTTCACCAGCTCCCATTAGTCTAATTATCATCTATCCAAATGATCATGTCATATATAGAGATGATTTCCAGATTTCTATATTCGGTCTTAGTCTCTCTCCTAAGCTCGGGCACCACCTTGCCAACTGACTTTTGAACAGATGTTCCAAAGGAATTCAGACTCAACATGTCACATGTCCAAAATAGGATTATCTTTCTCACTAAACCTTTACCTTCTTCCCAACTTATTACTATCAAGAACACTGCCATTTTTTTAGTCACCCAGGTTTACAATCTTGGTATCATTCTCAGATTTTCAGACTTACCTATCCTCCAATCTTTTTGTCACCTCGTCGTTTCTACCTTCACAGTATCTCCCATATATCCCCTCAACTTGCTTCCCCTCTAGTGCAGGCCTTCATCTTCTCGTACTAATGACTCTTGTACTCTTCCTACCTCATTTTCCCCCATTCCAATCTATCCTACACTAAGCTGCCAAAATGATTTCCAAAAACACAGGTTTGACCATGTTACTCTCCTGTTTAACAAACTCCAGTAGTCCCCTATTACTAATTGAAAGATCAAATATAAAATCCTCCATCTGGTGTTAAAAAGCCCCTCACAACCTGGTCCTTTCCTACTTTTTCCAGGTCTTTTGGACATTATTCACCTCTCTGCACTCTGAGAATAAACTACACTTGGCTATTCTTTGCACAGGACACTCCAGCTTCCACCCCCTTGTCTTTTCACTGGCTACCCTCTGGCCCTGGAATTCTCTCCTTCCTGGCTTCTCTGAAGACAGCTCAAATACCCATTCTGCAAAATTCAAGGTTGCCCTCCCCCACACCTACCTCAATACCTTCCCTGTCAGATTACCTTCTATTTACACCGTATATACA
Source organism: Phalanger gymnotis (assembly GCA_028646595.1). Classification (NCBI taxonomy): domain Eukaryota; kingdom Metazoa; phylum Chordata; class Mammalia; order Diprotodontia; family Phalangeridae; genus Phalanger; species Phalanger gymnotis. The sequence goes on along the minus strand of CM053622.1, from coordinate 393,449,852 downwards.
TTGTGTATAGTTATTGTCAGGTTGTCTTTTTCCTTAGAATGACAGCAGGGACTGTGTTGTGTGTTTTTGCCTTTCTTTGTTATCCCATCACTTAGTATCATGTCAGGAACATAGTATGTACTTAATAAATTCTAGGTTTGCAGTCAAGGAGGCCTGGGTTCAAGTTGCACCTCTGACCCTACTTATGTGGCCATTGGGCAAATCCTTTAAACTCTATGTACCTGAGGCACTAGAAATTATCGAATAAGTCTAGATGGGTTTCAGTTGAAGCTGGTGAAGGGAGGTCCCATACTAAGAGTTCCTATCCTGGCTGATAAAATCAGATCTTTGCTGTGGGTGCATGATTTTTTAGTATGGGTTCACGCTCCATTGATGTAGGTTAAAATGCCACTACATCTTAGGCTGTTTCACAAGTTATCTTAGCTAAAAAACATCCATGGTCTTGTAGACAGACCTCTGATGATGACCTTAGCCACATTCATCCTCAGTGTTACTAGGTTTACTCCATTTAGAGCTTCATAGACTTTCCACAATGTTCAGTCTACTGGAATAGTCTTCCAGAACCTAGCGGGGGCATTGTCACCATGATAAAGAACAGAGGAATAGCACAGCAGTGGAAGCTTTTACATATATGTTAAATGCATAAAAATACGTGACTAATTCCCCCCTCCCCACCCAAGAAACACCATGTTGTACTTAAAATATCAAAGTTACTATTACCAGCATAAAGTGCATGCTAAACAACATTTTAACAAATTCTCAAGATAAGCATTTATAAATGTGATAGCTCTATGTGGGTTACTTTAAGAGAAGTATGACTAATTGTAAATAATTGAAAAAAGGATTTATTGTTTCTGCATACAAAATTAGATGAAAATAGCTAATGTAAAACTTTTTTTAAAAAAGATCAACACCGCACGACTCTTGTTCTATCAAAATTTTGTGGAAAACTCAATTTGCTATCACCAAGAACAGGGAATAGTTACATTTTTCCCAATTTTAACAATAGATGTCTTCATTTTGGCAATGTTTTCAAGGCAATTTATGAATTTCCTATCTGTGGATCTAAGCTCATCCCCAAAGTAGGTACCTTTAATTTTTCCCATCTCTCCCTTTGGAACATTACTTATATTTTCTTTGTGCTTGGCTATTATTAAGTTCATAGATGAAATGTCGTTATGTAAATAACAGTTCTACAAAAGGGATGCAAAGTTATTCCCCTCCCCAAATTCTGAGTTTTTGCCACAAAATTTAGTTAGAAAAGTCAAAATGGTCCAAACTACATATGTAAGTATTGGGTTTAACTAATAAAAAGATACCAAGTTGACTGTGTACTAGGAGTTCAACATTTTTCTTAAAGATTGCTTTGAAAATTTGCAAACGGTTTCATATAAACATTGACCCTCCCCTAGCCCCACAATGTTAAAAAAAAAAGAGCCAAACCTACACAAAACCCAACATCAACCACCAAATGTCCAAAATGATTCAGAAAGAAGATTCTTCTGCAATTGCACATTGAAATGTGGACTCAACAACAACAAATGCTTCAAGTAAGTTTCATGCCAATCATCATTAAGAGTCATAACATTACTGAAAAAAGTACACTTGTTCTTTTGGAAGAAGCCTTACAGAGACCTTCCATGGAGCATGGTTTGAATCATAATTTAAGATTTTTTTTTAAAGAAAAAAAAAAGTCTTCTCTTTGGACGTAAAGAAACAATGAAAAAAATTCCAATTTTGATTATGTAGAAATAACTCCACTATGAATCCGCATTTACATTAATGGACGCCTGGAAATACCACTTACTATACAGACACTAATCCCAATATGTAAAAGACGGTATCTGGCACGTAAGTAAACATGAGAGATACTGATCTATCAACAAGCATCATGTTTCCTTAAAGCCGATCCACTGAACAAACCTTTGGATCCAGAAGTATTTCTTTATTCCTCTTCCTTTCAGAGGGATGAGGTCCTAAAACAAGGACTTAGGGGATCCATGGAGAGGATGGAATAACAGCATCAAAAGTATTTTTTGGCCTCCCCCCCACCTTTGAAAAAAAAAATCATCTGCTTTGTTTTACACATCACAGGACAGAGTCCCTCCTGGTTTAAATGTAAGGGTTCATCAGATAATGAAACAATCACCCTCTTTTCAGCAACTGAAGAAATTCTTCTGGAAACACAAGTGTGCTACCTAAATAGCTACTGAACTGCTGAAACTGCAAGTCAGTCCATAATCTAATGTCATTGTAGAACAACAAAGAATTTTTTTCAAAGAAAGGATTTTAATTGTTTGAAGGTTAAAAAAAAGTCTAAGTAGATCATGTTAACAAACAAAACTCTCTTATCCCAGTTTTATGAAAAAGGTAGGTAACATATGGGCAGCAGTAGAGTGTTGAAAATTCCAACTAATAAATAGTTCCAAATTAAGAATTTTCTACAAAGTTTCTTTAGAAAACAGGACCAGTATTCTTTTTTTTTCCTTAAAAAAAATTAACGATCCTGTGGAATGCCTTCACTTCCAGATAAACAGACATGAGAATGTTGATGACAAGTCAACAATGCTGGATTTGGGACAGTTTACAGTAACACTTTTTGTTTTTCGTTTTTTTATTTGCTTAAAAAAAAGTCTTACTGGTTTATTGACTAAGGCTAGAGAGCAAATGACATGGTCCTATCTGGTGCATTCTCTATCATGATCCAAGATCAATGTATGGATACAGATAGACTGGATCCAACTCAAAGCAGAAAGACCCCAAAGAAAATCAGTACTACTGTTTGGTCCCTCCTCCTTCCCAATTAGTATTTTGCTTCCAGAACTGGGAGAGAAAAAAAAAGACAGAGAAACAAGATTGTAACATTTCAAGAGACTAAGAAAAGTCATCCGTAAGTGGCATAAAAATGGGTAAGGTCACTGGGCACTGGTCCTGCATCAAAGGAGCATAGGTGGGACTCGAGTAGTTATTACATCTGGTAGTGTCATTCCCTCAATGACATTAGAATAGCTGTATGCAATAATAAATAGATCCGTTATAAGGCAGTGTGTTGAACATGTATTCATATTGTGGAAGGGAACCCCACAGAGAGATACATGATACCATACACATTCATTAAGAACGAGTTTTTTTGTTTTGTTTTGAAATTTTTTTCAAGGCTATCCAGGCTAACTCTTCTGGAGTATTTCCTTGGTAAGAAGAGCGATCCTCTGAGTCTTGTCACTTAACCTCTCTCCTTTATCAAGAGATGATGACTGGCTTTAAAGAAAAATAAAGCTGAAGAGGGTTGTTTCATTTTTATTTTTTTCCTTTTGGTTGCATCATTCTGAGTGTTTCATTAAAAAAAAAAAACCACAACCAAAAAAAAAAAAAGAGCCCCGATAGTTTTCGATGTATCCAGTTGCTGTATCCTCAGGATGTTCCAGATGTTTCCAGGTAACTCTGTAGTTTACGGACTGTGGTTTTATCCAGAGAGCAAAGGTCAAAGTCAAAGGTTGTGTTCGTGATATGAAAGTGTCCAGTTTCTTCTATAAGGTTTACAATCTGGAAAAGTAAAAAAAAAGGAGAAAATTTTAGAAATGAGCAGGAGACAAAGACAGAGGAAAAAGAGGGAAAGATGGAGACACACTTTTAGGTCAATAGCCACAGTGATTCCTTATGTCCTGATGTATTTCTATAGAAATCAAGAAGAGTGAATAATTGATGGCGAACATTTTATTTGCACCAAGAAGACCCTACAGGGAGGAGCACATCTGAGGCACATCTATTGACCCGTATTCACCAGCAAGTCTGCCATCTAAGGAAAGATATACTGTGTTTACTATCAGCAACTGAATACCTTTTGCCAATTGTCATTCATACCCTTTAAAATGCATAACCAGCTTTAAAAAAAAACCGTACACCAGTATACTCTCTATGTATATCTACTTGGCACCCTTCCCCCTAAAGGTGGGAAAATTATAGTGTGGGAATACTAAAAGGAGTGTAAGGGAAAAAATGTCAGGAAAAACTAGTACGTGATTATAACATGCTTCAAGGAATTTGGGGGGGTCAGTATTTAATTTCCAGAATCCAAATAAAAATAGTGAGATTCATTCAATAAGTTATGATTGATTGAAAAATGGTAATCATCATACTTAAAAGAGGGGGTAAACATCTGAAATAAAGATGTCAGTTATCTCCCAATGAGGCAGAAGCCTGGGCAGTTGAGTTGTAGAGGAACTGAGAGCCCAGTGGGAAGTAATTATGGAAAGGCAAAGGCATATGTTGATTAGGATCTATTGAATTATGAACTCTGAGGTCAAAACAAAGTGATGGTTCTCATCTTTATTATATCTCCAGGGCCTACCTAGCATCACAGGAGCTTCATAAACATTTGTTTGAGTAGATCCTGGCTATTTTTGCTTCTTTTACTCTCTTCTACTTATCCTTCTTGCTCCAAATAACTCTTTTTTTTTTCCCCTCAACTCCCTATCTTGCTCTGGCACATCTTTCTTCAATTCACAGTACAGAATGGAAATACAATTACAATTCATGTTTATTAAGTAAAGGGTTATTATGTTTCCCAGTCTCAGTTTCAAGTTTACACAAACTTTCAACTCACCCACTGCAACAACAAGAAAGCTGAAACCACACTATTCTTTTCATTTGTAGTATGGGGGGTATTTAATTAATTTCAACTACAACAATTTCCCCTTCAGGTCAGTGATTCTTGATAGGAAAAACAATACAACAGCAATAAAGGTTTAAAGGATTCCCTATCCCTGAACTATAATCTTATTGTTATCTTAGGACACTCATAATTTTAACACATTAATATCTTACCTTGATACCTTAAGGTAACTCTGTAGTTATATAATCCTGTAGTTATATATGTGGTTATAGTATATTATGCTGCAGGCAGCATAATATGGTGAGGGGGAGGCGTTAGGAGAGGGAACCACCTCATTCGGAATGAAAGGATATGAGTTTAAATGCAGGCTCACTACTCATATGACCTGGAGTGATTCAATTAACCTCTTAGGCCTTCAGTTTCCTTTAAGGTAAAATGAAGAGGTTGGACTGGATGATCTCTAAAGTCCCTTCTGGTGCTAAGGCAGTTTCTACATCTCATTCATTTTCATAGATCTATTACTCATGGATCCAGATTTTCACTGCAACACTTAAGTGATTCACCCAACTTGCAAAGAACCTTCCCAGCCTGCATGCAATATTTTATCTCCCAAGTTTTTCCAGTTCTATGTCTATGTAACAATACGATGATCCTTACTTTCATCCAGTTTAATGGTTAAAGTTGATAAGGCTTTTTCTTCATCTTAAGAGAGAAATCTCATTTATAATAAAATTTAGCTACAGAAAATAGCCACTTTAAATTTTAGGTAGATAGCCTAAACTTATAAGTACAAGGATTATTACCCTAATTTTACAGATTGAGAAAATAAGACTCAGAGTTTGAATGACTTTTCTACTCAGATAGTAAATAGCAGAGAGAGCTTTTCTAAAGCTAAGAGAAGTGATGTTTTAGTGCTGGCCTTAACTTCAGTATGTCTCAGTTTCTTGGAAAGAATCGATGAAAACGAAATGAATCAATAAATAAATGTTGGTCATTCTTTTTTCCTGGCTCCAGACACTAACAGTAACAATATGGTACCTTGGGCAGAGAGCCAAGCTTTTGAATTTTATTGGTTCATCCCAAGAATCCCAAGGTATCCTTTATGAGAAATGAGACCTCTATTTTAGAGATGTTAATTACAATGAATAGACTAGAATTTAATCTAACTTGTATCTATCCTAGTGTATGACATGAGAAAACCAGTAAGCATTCTTCATGCTAATTAGCATTTTGAACAGGTTACTGGAATATCATGTATAAGTCTGGTCATTATGATGTCAAAAGTTGGTAGAAAAAGTAGGTATGATCAAGAGAAAGGTTAAAAAAAGTTACTAAGGGGGCAGAAGACTAGGGTCTCTTGGAGAAGAGGCTATAAGGGATTGCATGCCTTAAAAAATGCCAGCTAAGGCAACTAAAAACACGGTCGTTGAAAAAAACTCTCCCCATGTCTCTCCATATTCATTGAATAGTATCAATTCTTAAACTTTCAGATTCAGTAGGAGTGATAGTTATTCTATCTCTTGTCAAATCTTTCTTTTTTCTCTTTTTTTCCACTTATCTCTTCCTCTCATCCCTTCTCTCTTCTTCTTATCCATGTACACAGAAAAATAAAGGGCATTTGACAAATTTCACTAAAACAAGCCCAAGTTTTTATGAGCCTACAAGAATACATCACAGTTGTGCCACAGAGCAAAACAAACAGCAGCAACCTTCTAAGGAATTCATTACCGCCTGCCAGAGGGAGCAACATTAATGGTATGAGTTATTAGTGCCTGCATACCCATCTTCAATTAAGTCAAAAATACTCTATAAAGAAAAATAAGTTTTGGTGCTTTGCCAAGAACCATGACAGAATGTCAGAAGCACTACATGAAAATGCTGTATTGCAATGATGCAGTTGCCCATGACTCACTCATTCTGCTTTTTATATATTAATGTACAAGTCTGTTTACACAATGTGGCTCTACCTCCATTTATCACACTGCAATAATTAATCTGTCTTTAAGTCCCTCCCCATAATAATAATAATAATAATAATAATAATAATAATAATAATATCCAGAGTAATTTTATCAAAAAATAGAGGATTATAGGGGGGAGCAGGAAGGGAAGTAAGCTAAGAAATGCATTTTTCAGATGATGGGGGATGTGAACACACATATGAGACTGATTACTCCCAGCCATGTCAGACTCTTCAGGGAAAAACGCATGCTTTGTGTTGTGTCTTTTTTTTATTTTTAAACTATGAATCTACTTAGGTGGTTTCCATCCATTCTTAATTACAAAAAGGTAAAAGCATTGCCATCATTGTCAATTATTGTCATCATTGTCAACATCATTTGCATTACATTAAAATCAGAATTTCTTTGTGTTTGACTGATCACCAGGAAGGGTTTGAAATGTCCTTCCTTTATGGGCATGCAATAGTGACACCAATAGTTACTCCTTCATAGGGCTGCGGTGGTTCTAGAGTTCTTTTGTGCTGTGGATCCCATTGGGGAAAACTAAGGATGCCCTTCTTGGGATAATGTTTTAAAATGGGGAAATAAAATACACAGAACTACAAAGGAAACCAAAAGTTAATTAAAATAAAGATATTAATTCCCACCCTCTCCATCAAAATTCATGGACTCCCTGAAATCTATCCGTGGACCAATCATAAGGTAAAGAAACCCTGCTATGGCTAGTTTTGGCCTAGTGTGAATCAAGCTTTTCTTCATTTACGTACCTTTGGAACACATACATGAGTATCATGCATTTTTTTAAGTGGGGAAAATGGTCCTGTAAGCAGGGTAACTCTTGAGATGGTCATACACATCTTCTATTACACATTTCCATTGAAATATGGAAGCACAGTACAGTGGAAAGAACCAAGGATGGATGTGTAGTCAGAGGACATGGGTTGGAATCTTACTTATGCCACTTACTATCTGTGTGATCTTAAAACAAGTCATTTAACTTCATCAGCCTTTAAAAATGAGGAAACAGGACTAGATGGTCTTAAAGGTACCTCACAGTTCAAAATTTATAATCCTATGGTTTTTGTTATCATGTACCTTGAGCCTTGGGAAGACTTCTTCAACAAAAAAGTGAAAAGTCTAGCTCTTTTTACCTATTATTCAGACACATAAATAGATGATGATGATGGTGATGAAGATGATGACAATGATGACAAAACCCACTTCTGTGCAGACTCCTCAGTCACCATTTTTTGTTCTTTATTAGGAAAGTTACATGGAAGAGCCACAGAAATAGTTAGAATGGGAACCTAGTCCACTGTGAATTTTGCTTTGAATGCATCCACTAAAAAGAGCACATGAGCATTTATGGAATGCAATTCACGAAATGAGAAGCTCGCAAGGTAGAGAATAGCATTAGTACTCAATAACCCTAAGTTTTACAATAGGAATTAATTAAGCGGTAAACCATGACAGGACATGCATCATGGTCTCATAATCACACGCTTCAGATGCATTGCAAGGCAAAAGGCCAAAGACAGAGTGCTTTCAATAGTCCAAGAAATGCAATTAGGGTGAAACAATGTGTGCCCTGGAGTGCCTTTATGCCAGGTTAAAAATTCGTAGCTACTCCCCCTGTGTCCCCCTTACTATTACCAAGGTTATCCATTTAGATCTAGCCTTGTAGTCAGGCACCCTCCTCACTATTCTTTGGTCACGATAAGGGGGAATGCTAACCTTGACACCAACGACACCCCCAAGAGCAGTCACTAAAAGACATTTTCTATTGTTTTAGCTTTTATCCTCCCTATGGAAACTGAAGAGACTGGATGAGTAAGAAGGATATTTGGAGATCCTAGAAATGAAATGGAGCAAATGTAGTAATAATAATGATTTACTGGCCTTTTTCCCTCCAACTTTACATTTTATCCACATACACAATTTGGATAAGTGAAGAGAGTAGGGAAAGGGGATCTGCCATCTCTCTGCTGGCTGCCCTATAAAACTAGGCAGTACTTTTGTACTTAGAAAATAAGAAAAAATGGGAAGGACAGAACTCACTGTGAACATCTGCCCTGGAGACTTTGCTGAGTAGCCTGGCATCATGGTATTTGCCTGGATTGCTTTGTGGAGTCCTTCCAATCTGGGGCAGATTAACAAAAAGCAAGGGCCCTGGGGCAAACACAGTCTTTGAAGGTTGATTATATACAATGCAATTTATTGTGTGAAATGGAGCTTTGGGATCCCTCAAATCTGGGTTATGGAGCAACTGCCCCTTTGGAATGATATTAACCTACCTCTCTGTCTAGCCCAGCGCAAATCTCTCCCTCTCTTTTAAAAATTGGATTCTATGTTTGAAAGAATTAACAGATTCAATAGGACATGGTCTCTTCCATTGTTTGGGGTCAATTTAAACATTTCCTTTTTGGAAAAGGGAATTGCAGTCATTCAGAATTAGTTTGGGGGGGGATTGGAGAGGGGAGATGGGAGATGGATGGGGAAAATGAACACTAATGAACAAAAAACTAAACCATGAAGATTTACTGAATAACAAACAAATTTGAGTTCTACAAGTGAGGAAGCATAGTAAAATACTACTAGCACAGCCACAATAAATAATATGAGGCAGTATGGTATACTAGAAAGAGCAATGACATAGAAAGGGTACCTGGGTTCAAATCTTACATCTAACATTTGGGCAAGTTAATTGAGCTCCTTGAGTTTCCTCATTTGTAAATGAAGGGTTGGGAAAAGGTAGTTTCTCAGTTCAATTCTAGCTCTGGTTCTGTGGTCCTATATATACATGCTGCTTCCTGTATGTACACCTATTTTAAACAAAACCTTCCCCCCCCCCATTAAGAATTCTAGATCTGCTATCTTGTTCAGAAAACCTTAGAAGGGTTAGAAAGAATATCAGTCAGACCAAAGAGATAACTTGGCCAGTTGAAAAACTTTAATCTATTTAGAGATTTAAACAAAAATCTAAGCACAATATCAGACTTAATTTTTTTTAAAGGTGAATTAAATATTCCCTGAAATTCATTTGGAGGTAATGAAAATAAAGATATAAAAATAATATGGCAGCATATGAATCCACCTAAGATTGAGAATATATTATTTTCTGTTTGGGTATAAAAGGGAATTATTTTCTCTCTAACCACTGGAAATACATGCATAAGGCCCATATGTGCAACCACACAAAAATGTAAGAATGTCCTCTTTTATTTTTTTAAAAACACATGATCCTAATAGAAGCAATCATGTTCTTTAAGAGTTCCACAGCTGGATACATGATGATAGATTTAAGGTTGCAGAAGATAAAAGAAATAACAAAAATGTTTATTTTTCATAGCATGGTACAGGTCATTGGCCCACTAATTGAATCCTAAATGTTTACAACACATGACTGAAATTCTTATTGTTGCCTTTTCATGAAATCAAAAGTTCTGCCCTAAGAGTTTCACATTCCTATCATCCCCTTCCCTCACCTCAGTTAACGAACCCACTGATTGTGATTAGTAAATTACAACAGCAATGCTAACTTCACTTTCAATGGGTCCCCATTTTCCACTGGTCTACTATTATGGCAAAAAAAGAAAAAAAATCATTCGATTGATTCAGAGCCAAAGAGCAGCCAGGTAGTAATGTAAATCAAATACTTCTTTAGGTGACATTAAAAGTTACTGTGTGCTAGGAAGACATATTGGCTATGTGACACATGGAAGAGGCCATAGCAGTACTCACCTGTTGAAGTACATGTCGTTCCCGCAATGTCATTAGCCTTCTGTGGAGTTCTACCAGCTCATCTAGATATGCCTGAAAAAGAAAGACAACCCTACCTTAAGAAAAATCAAAGACTTTAAGAAGTAGAAGGATATATCACATTCTACCTCCTAGCTCCCAGCTGTTTTGGCTTTCAAAATTGGTCTGATCAGTTTTAAGTCATGAAGCACAGATGAAAGAACAATCCTCACCTAAATAAAGGACAGAGGTATTTTTGTACGGATCTCTGTGGCCAGTTATACACATACAGGTAATAACATATCCGTTAGACATATTCCCTTCAAGGCACAAAAGGCAGCAACAGCAGTGGCTTAACTTTAAAGACATTGCTACACAAGGGAAGCCCCCATAATCTCAGATGGAAAAATGCTGCCCCATGAATATTACATTTTGCCCAATGAATATCTTTAAATGAATGGAATTCACACTGGCAGTTTCTTGTATTTTTGGTTTTTCATGGTATTCAAATGATCACCAAAGAGTGTGCAATCCAGGGACACCAAATAGGAGACCTGTGAGGTCTCGAATGGCACCACAAAATTGTTCCTTTATCCTTTCTTTTTTTTGTGAATCACAAAGAAAAGCAGTATAATGTCAGACAGATAAGTAGTACACTAGCTTGTGACAAACCACTAACCTGCCCATATATAGTATTGGATACTAATAAACCAATTCTCAGCAAATAAAAAACACTAATTTTTTTTTCATAAAATGTAACTAAATACTTAATGTTTATTTTAGTCATCAAAAATTCTCCCAGAGGGCAGAAGAACATCTCTTTCCTTTATCCATTTTACTGTTTTCGTTCTGGTCAGTTTCAGAGACCATTACGGAGCACAAGGCTCCACAGGAAGCCCCTTAGTATGCCGCTAATAAAACCAGAGGAAAGACTTGTTAAGTGAGCCTTAGGGTTGTTGGAAGGAATGTAGCTACCCTACTGTATAGTAAGCCTCTTCCAGTCTAGGATAATTAAATCAAAGTCAGACTTCTAATACATATGGCCCACTCTCAGAGGGCATCACACTGAAACTCAAGATGTCGCTTTAACTTGCTTCTCAGCTCCCTCCCTACCAACTCAATATTTTACCTCACAATTAAATTTCTTTGGAAATGTCTTGTAGTATTGGCCTTGCACCAAATAATAGTGTGAGCCCAAACTAAATATAGGAAGATAAAAAGATTTTAAAAGTAAAACACAATACTGGGACAGCACTCAGGCCAGGAAGTATAATACGTTATAACTGCATCTGGGCATTTCATTGGATAGAAAGAATGAGAGTCGAAGGCAACAAAGAGGATCAAGGAGAACATAAATGAATGAAAAAAAAATGTTAACTCTGCATGACTTAACTCATAGCCAGAAACTAAAAACCTACCTTATCACAATCCCCATTCTTTATTTGCTTATCAGATTTGCTTTGCTTTATTGGGCTTTTCACTTCTAGAATCTAGAGATCAAAGAAAGGCCACTATTAAACAAGTATTCTAAAGCTTCTTGGTTAACAACATTCAAGTAAACAAAAGCATACACACATGTCATGGAACAACGCATAAGAATCATACCACTTTTCATTTTTTTAAAAATCCTATTTTGTTGAAATCTTTTCTTCTTATATGATATTTATTTCAGAATATATCTTTCTATCCTCTCCTATCCAAGTAGACCACCTCTTACAGCAAAGAACAAAAGAAAACAGCACTTCAGCAAAACCAACCAGCGTCTATCAAGACATCTAAGAGTACATGCAGTGTTCCACACTATTAGTCTCCCTACCTCTGTAAAGGGAAGGAAGATCACAGCATCATTCAAAGACCATTTTCCCTCAATAAAGTTCAATATGTTTAACTCAAACATATCTCCAAAAGGTAAACTTAAATAATTCCTGCACATGACTCTGTTTCCTTTCTTCTCATTGAGGCCTATTATTTATTTTCAGATCATAAATGATTTCCATTAGAATTGTTAAATTAAAAATGATGACAGAGAAACTGATTTGATATTTTGTTAGACTTCCTAGATTCTTTTTCTTATGTTACATCTACCTAATGTTAGATCACTCAACCTTCCATTCAGGGTCACATGAAGGAGATGAAAATTTCATAGGACCAAATTTTTGTCTCCTTCATTTTCTAAATCCTCTAAAAAGTATCATCTCAATGCATAGAAATCTTTCTTATGGCTCTATTAAGATGTTGTGGGTAGGAATACAGGATTTGGGATTTCACACTTTCCTCTTTTGCACGCTCTGCCAGTGTGACCCTTCATTAGAGGACTTTTCTGCATGGGTAGAAACATCATTACCTATATTAACGACATCATAGATGTAATGAAGTAATGAAGAAAATGAGAGACTCATAAAAGAAATGTTTTCAAATTAAAACCACATCCCTGCTGTTTTTCTTTAATACCTTCATGTAGTTGGCTGTGAGCCCATTTCATCATTTGACTCACACACTATTCTTTTGGTCAGGTCGTCCATATTCTGCGATATGGAAAAGCTTTCAAGATCTAATTTTTCATTGATAAGTGTCTTATTTGTTGGGATTATTGCTGAGATATTTTGGGAAAAAAAAACAACGCATATTTTGCAAGTATTCATTTTCTTTAGACCCAAGAAGGCCGAAAGAAAAATAAGCTTGGTTTTAAGTAAAACAGCAAAGTTTATTGGAAATATCCCCCAATTCTATTTTTTAAAAATAATTCAACGAGCAATTTGGCTGTTAACTATAAATATGGAACTTTGGTGCCATGCTAAAGTCACCTGTTGTTGCAAATAACAAAAGTTATGTTATCCAAACTGAGGAAACACTCCCCACCTCCATTCCGAGGGAAGTCTTTTTCATTGTGGTTGTTGGACATGAAACCTCCAGGGAAAACAGAATGTGCACAGGTCTAGGTCAGTAGATGGCACTCCTCTCTAATTCAGAAGCTATTGGGAGGCAGAAATTGAACATTCTGGGTGGACAAAACACAAAGTCCCTTAGAGCTTTGGGGCAAGAGAAAACAATAGTTCCTCCTATGGCAGCAGAGTAATTTTACTTGGCTTACTTTTCCCTTTGAGATTTAACTTCTTTTCACAGTACATAGTCATTGTAGTTGCTACCAATACCCAGAGAGATAGAAAACTGCCACCTAATGTTAAATCACTTTACCTTCCATTCAGGATTATAGTTGGTAGAAACCCCCAAAAGCACTGAAGTCTCCCATGCCACCCATATTTCCTAAGTGCCACAGCCTAAGAAAGTTTGTGTTGTGCCTGGAGATGAAAAATCAAGATATAGTCTTGATCCAAGTCCCTTCTTTAGAAGTTGCAAAGGCAGAGAACAAGAAGGTCCTTCTGGTGTTGATGACCAGCCTCAAGTTACAGAGTAGCTGCCCAGAAAAAGGCCCAGTTAATCTTTTCCCTTTGATCTCTTACTGCTGCAAAGTAAACAGCTTTCTTGAAAACCTCACAGAATGACAGAGCTATATCATCCTGGAGACAATTGCTTTATTTAGTATCTGTTCTTATCTTTAGGGAAATGGTTCCAGAAAACAAGTGTACCCCACCTTCTCTTCTGTTTTGGTTTCAAACCAGCTTAACTGGATAGGAGCTCTGATTTCACTCAGTTGGCCTTTGCAGTCTACCAGCCTGTAGAGTGATTTATTAAATTCTGAAAATTAACCCTGGTGCAGTGAATCCTCTGAACTCTTTCACTAAAGGGCATTTTAACATTTTCTTTTCTGTTCACACATAAAGGAGGTTCAAGTAATGAAAGATGAACTTCGGTTGGAATAATGACTGTCCTGTTCATTTCAAATTCCGTAACACTCAATGGAGAAAGTTTGCCTATTGACATCAGAGAGATGCATGTTCAAGGAAGTTTGGAAATAATGTTATTTGGGACATTCTCTGAAAATGTGAGACAACACACAGGACTTGTATAATCAATCTTTTCTGATGAACTCTCATTTATGGAATAAAGTCAATTACTGATTATTTACAAGTTGAGATCATGGCAAATCTCAATTAATATTTTTGACTATAAAAATATGCTTTTTTGAAACTTTTCTATAACAGGAAAAAACCTTTGAGACACAAATCAACTACCTCCCATCCCATAAGAAAGGGTTGAGAAAAGGCAAATCCAGTTAGCCTGATGTTTTGTATAACACAAGAGAAAAACTATCTATTGCTAGCAAAGGGTAAAGGGATTGCTAACAAGGCCAGGAAGAGAAAACTAAATAGCTTTCTAAGTCTCCTGGGTTGTCTTCATTTTATTTTGTTTAATGGGAATTCCCAGAGCACTATACTCCACATCTTACGTTCAAAATATCAATGCAAAAATACATTTCAAGGTAAAATGTGACTTTCAATAAGCATTAATTAAATCTTGTTTATTTAATATCAATATTATTTATTTGTGATAGGAGCAATAAATATTACTTAATGCTTATTTAAATAAAACTTATTATTTTGTATTACTTAGATCCTTTTCTTCTCCATCCTGCTCATTAATGTGGATCATCTACGGAATATAACACTCATAATAACATTTAATTTAGTGGCAGATTATAAGCTACAATGATGACAATAAAATAGATCACACTTATCTCCTCCTTGACAGTTTACAGAGTACTTTCTTCAAGACAACCTTGTTCAAATTGGATAACATGATGATGCATCCATTAAAGGTGGTGGTGACAATGACTAGAGATTTGATTTTTGCATTATGTACCTATCTCTTTTAATTCTTCATGTCATTCAAATGAAGAATCATGACAGAAGAGAAACATCCAAGCTCAGCTGCTTGTAATCCAAAGAACAAAGAAATAATTCAATTCAGTTCAACAAACATTCATTAAGGGTACTAGAGATACAAAGATTAAATAACAGTAACTCTTTCTCCAAAAGGGATTACGATTTAATAGGAGGGAAAGGCATATACCCAAATAATAAAGACACAGTAGATTGTGTTACTGGCAAAAAAAAAAAAAAAAGAGAGATCCAGACAAAGCATTTTGAGAAAATCTATAAAGGTAAATTCTAGTTTAACACTTTATGGAGTGTTAAGGAAGGAAAATATCAGGAAGAAAGGAAGAGCCGGAGCTGGGTCTTGAAATAAGGGAGAGATGTGGAAAGAATGTATTTCTAGCATCAAGATGAATGTTATATACAAGATAAGGCTTAAAAGATTGGTTACAGACAAATTGTTTAAAGCCTTAAATGTCAGGCTAAAGATATAAAGTATGTCTTCAAAAAAATGCAGTGGAAATTTTCAGAAAGAATTAATCATAGAGCAATCATTTAGTATACTGCCTTTCTGCCTTCAAGATAGAGATGTAAAGCTCAAAGCACTCCTATGGCATGTAACACTGCCTACTGGAGGTTCACATACACAGTGCCATATGGCAGATTTACATCTGTTATTTGTCATGGGACCAGAGATATTTTATTTACTCAGAGAAATTTTATTTTGTTACTTAAAGCAGATAATACCTTTCTTTGCCAAGAAGAAGAATGATATATGAGAAAACTACCAGAATTATATCCTTTGTATGCAATCTGTTACGCCTTCTAGATTCCACAAATAACCCACTGGAAGAAACTGTGAATGAAAAAGTCTTAAAATGAGTTGACCAATGCTTTCTATTTTGGAATTATGTTAAAAAGAGAGATCAGTCTTAACATCCACAATAGAAAAACAAAATGGATGAAAAATAAAAATTGCCCAGACTCTGACATAGCCCTGGGAGGGGCAGGCAGTGGAAAGAGTCTATCAATATGTATACTTTAGACAAATGCTACAGGTGTACAATAAGCTGGGCCCCAAAGTGAAGAGGATGAAGAAGAAATTGGGCTAGATTGTGTTTGGGAAATGTTAAAATACATTCAAAATATTTCCTACCACAAAATTAATCTCTTTAATTTCAATATTCTAACCAATGATGTTACATGGCCACAAATCATGGAAAAATCACAATTTCAGATATGCCTAAATTCAGAATTCTCATTGAAATTTAACATTAGAAATTATCCAAAAATCAAATAAAAGATATTATTCTGGACACATAGCTGGAAAACAAAGTGGGTCATATAATAAGAATGAAGGACAGCTAGGTGGTACAATGGCACCATCAAGATATTAAAAGTATTTTTAAAAAGTGGCAGCCCACCAGTGTATAAGGTAAAACTTTTAGAGAGGACTTAGAAAAAGAAATAGGCTCCTGAATGGAGGAAATACAATGGCTCTTATATGTATGAATGTATTCATGTATGTATATTTATATACGTATATTATTGGGAGTAGAGTAGGTACTACGGACAGAAAGATGTTTGTATTGGTTGATGTCTGACGGAGTGTAAATAAATTGGACTCTTGGGTATATCCTGTAAGTTCATAGATATGATGTGCAATGAAAGAATATTAGCCTTCTTAATTAGTCTGTAAAGTAACAAAGTATTCTGCACACATAAGATATTTAAGAAATGTTGGCTATTTGGTTATAGCCAGAGCAGAATCAAGATGGTGGCAGGTGTTCTATACATTGGACAGTGTCATTTGATGTAATGAAAGTGAAAGTTAAGTCCATCACAATACTTTCCAAACACAGCAAAAGTCAAAGGGAAGGTCAATCTGAATTAGAGAAAAATCTAAATCACAGACTTTTTTTTTTAGAGAAATGGTTTTGGGGGTTGATTTTAGTTTGAAGTAATTATAGTAACTATAATTTACTAACCCAGTATTGCCAAACAGAAATAATGAGATATATGGATAACAATAATTTGTACAGCAACTAGAATATTAGCATATAATAGTATAATTATAATATATATAATTTCATATAATTAGTTATATGAAAAGAAACTGAAGCAATTAGAAGTCTCTGAAAATTTCTTTCTAAAATAGTTTAAAAGATTATTTTCCCAAAGAAATTATGCTACAGATGAGGAAAAGAACTAAATTCTCTACAGCAGACTGTCTACTGTCCACAGACTCTAGGAGGACAGGGATGAGAAGCAAGGAAGACAGCCAAAAGCTACCAAGAGGAATAAGACACAGGGAGAAGGAAGGGGGGAAGTAGTAGGTTTTTAAAAATTATTTTATAAGTTTTAGATGAAACACTGATAGGAAAATGATTTTCCAGACTGGAAAAACTGACTGCACTTCAAAAATATTACTTTAAATATTTCTCCAATACAGTCTGCCCTCCTTAGTTAACAATCCCCTTCAGCATAGGTAGTCAGTTTGTGGTCAATTTCTTACAAATTCTAAGTTAGTAGATTCTGAATTAACAAATGAAAAAATGGATATTTGATTTATATGTGTATTCAACTCAACACACACTTATGAGTGCCTTAAAACCTGAGGTATTCAAAGATGAAAATGACACAGTACACAGCTTTAAATTAATTTACGCTCTACTGGGAAAAATCAACAGGTTGAGACTGGACAGGTAGCTAGAAACCAGATTATAAAGGGCTTTACATTTGAAAGGCCAGGCTAAAAAAAAAATTCTATTTTATCCAAAAGAGGAGAGAAAGCCATTAAGATTTTTTTAGAGCAAGAGAATACGCAAGGATCACAGTATTTTAGAGCTAGAAAGGTACTTAAGTGACTGACTCCCAAGGTCACAAAGGCTGCCAGTAATAGAGATCAAATGTGAACACAGGTCTTCTGGTACCAAATTTAGTGCTCTTCCTCCTCTTCCTCCCCATCCATGACATGCTGGTTCTTATCATTAAATTTGGACTTTAAGAAGGTTATTCTGGCAGTTGGATAAAGAATGCTGTGCAAGGACTTGAGGGCAGCAACTGAAGGGCGAGAACTAAAGAAGATTTTATAAGAGTTCAAATGAAAGACATTTGGGGGCTGAAATAGGCTGGTGGTTGTTATGGGTGGAGAGAAAGACACAAGATGAGACAGATCTTATATTAAGAAATAAAAAACAACAATGATAAACCATTTTCATTAGATTTTATGAGACAACGGTTTAATCAGAGAGCAGACTTGCCCACCTCATACCCCGCTAAGCAATTTGCTTTACAACTGACCACTCAATAAGTGAGAAGAACCAGGAGAACATTGTACACAGTTACAGCAGCATTGGGGGATGACCAACTTTGATAGACTTAGCTCTTCTCGGCAACACAGTGATCCAAGACAATCCTAAAAGACTCATGATGGAAAAGCTATACACATCCAGAAAAAGAACTATGGAGTCTGAATGCAGATTGAAGCAGACTATTTTCTTTCTTTTTTTTCTGGGTTTTTTCCCTTGTGATTTTTCCCTTTTGTTCTGATTCTTCTTTCACAACATGACTAACGTGGAAATATGTTTAATATGATTGAAGATGTATAGCCTATATCAGATTGCATGCTGTCTCAGGAAGGGAAAGAGAGAGAAAAAAATTTTGGAACTAAAGTGAATGGTGAAAAAAGATTTTAAAAAGAAGAAAAATACTGATGTTAAAAAAAAGAAACAACTGACCACTTAGCTAGTATTTTGAACTGTTGTTATTCTGCATTTTTGTCTTCTCTACTGCTAAGACTATAAGCTCCATGGGGGCAGGGACTCTATGTCATCTGATTTTGTATCTTCCCAGACTCTAAGGAAGTAGTAGGAACGTACAGTAGGACATATAGTAGGAACTTGATAAATGTTTCTTGAATGAATGACAAAAAAGATGCAAAATATATCAAAAAAGATTAGAACTACAGTTCAGAAAATCAGTGGAAAAATAAGCACTCACTTTTCTCTAGGTCACAACTTTTCCCCACAGCACATTACAGAAAAAGTACTATAAGTTATACCTATCACCCTACCATGGGATAAAAGAGCATTAGAGTGACAATTCATACAGGTTCCTTAGCTATATCATGATACTTGTGATTTCCTTTAAGTTCCAACTGTCTTCCATCAGAAGCTTTCTTCAAACCCTCTAAGTTCCCAGTATCTTCTTTTTGTTAATTGTCACCTATTTATCCTTTATACAGCTTGCTTTGTGTGTATCTGTTTGCCTGTTGTCTCCCTGATTCGACTGTAAGCTCCTTGAGGGCAGAGATTGTCTTTTGCCTCTTTTTGTATACCCAGGGTTTAGCACAGTACCTGGCATATAGTATGTGCTTACTAAATGTTTACTGATTGACTGTGTATCACTGGATACTAGGGATCCTTCTGAAAGCAGCAGGAACCTAAGATAACCAAAAAAGTTTGATTCTGGATATATCAGTACAGGCTACCAGTTTTCTGAATTGCAAAGCCCACCACTTACCTGGTTGCTGTTGGTTTTTAATAAAGGCGGTGGAGGTTCGTGCCGTAGAGGAGAAGAGGCAGAACTACTTTCACTGTCACTGCCATCACTTAAGCTAACTCTGAAAAGACAAAAGGAAGAAAAGATGGAGACACACAGAGAGAAGCATTAGCAACACAGACAAGCTATAAGGACCTAAGAAATGAAATGCAGTTTTGAAAATCAATCCAAAACAAGAACAGAATAGGATGATTTCCCATATATTTCAATGGCAGGACTTTCCCCATAAGCTTTTCATTTTGGCTTATATGAGAGGAGACCTATTTCTACTTCAATTGCCTTTTGTTCTCCCTCCCCTCCCTTCCTCTTGTAAAGATGATAATGTAAACCTACAAAGGCCTAAAGGCCAAATGGTCAAATGAGAAATAGCAGAAACAGTGAAAGGGAACTGGGCAATTCAGACCCTGAATGGAGGAGAATTAACAGTGATACTATTGGAATCAATTGCATGCCATTTTAGGAAAATCGCTCAATCTTCTATTTGCAGATTGTTGCTTCCTTAGCATGTAAACAGCAGTGCTATATATAATCACTCTTTCTCAAAACTAGAGCACTCACATACCATCCACAGGAAAACATGCATAAATTCTCCATATAGACGACAGTATCAGGTCATGGTAGAAAAATTGCCTTGGGAAGTATAGTAATGTCTTCCAACAGGTTGAGAACAATTAAAATTCCAGTAGGTTTTTTTTTTAAATCAGCTTCAGAGGATCATGGAATTTAGGCATGGAAGGAGCCTTAAAATCAGAGTCTAATCCCCTCATTTGCCAAATGAGGAAATTGGGAGCCAGAGAGGGAAAGTGGGGGGAAGTAGCTGATTCAAGGTCAAGAAAGGAGTGAGTAGCACTGCTCACTACTACATGTTTTTGTAGGTTCTTAAACAGTAAGAGTAACCCTGCTCACTAACCTAGATGTTTTTCTAGGTTCTTAAACATACCGATATTTGCCGTTTCTTACTCTTTCCTGCACAGATTAGTAGATTATGGATGGAAATGTTGGTGGGGGGTGGGAAGGCCATACAGAGACAGCTTATTGATTACTTACCCTTCAATTTATTTTTTTCCTATTTAGGAGATTGCACAGAACAAGTGTGTGCATGAGGATATGTTAGGACTAGCTGAGAGGCAGCACTTGACTGGATTCGCTGTGCATGTATCTCACTTTCAGCTCTCCCAAAGTAACACTGAGGCGTTGACAGTTTAGGAGGTCATGTCAACTTTTCCCTTTTAACAAGCTGCAAACATTATGTTCAATATAGCATTCTTTCAGGAATTACAGGGCCACCAGAAACAGGAAACATCAATAAATACTAGAAATGTAATTTATGAGGAAGCTAGCAGGACAGAGTGCTGATTTTGGAATGAGAAAGACCAGAATTATGCCTGAGAAATTTACTGCCTGTGTGACCCTAAGTTCGGCCTCAGTTTCCTCATCTGTAAAATGAAAATAATAATAGTATCTACATGAGGTAATATAAGTAAAGAACTTTAAAAACCTAAGAGTACAATATAAATGTTAATATATTTAAAACAGGAGAAAGAAGACAAGTTGGCACATTTATGATAAATAAAATTCTTCAGGGTAGTTTCAAGTTGGCTCTTAAAATATATGATAATGATTACCATCTTGCAGGTGGAATTACATCTTATAATATCAAATATGCTTAGGAATTTCAGTGTTAATGCACTAAGAAAGTTCTAGGAATACATACATGTCTGTGTATGCCCACAGACTAGATCTGCTGCACTACACATTTAAATCGATTATTGTATATCCAATATCAAATGTTAAAAACAACTTCCTTGGGGCATAGAGAATATCCTAAGGAATAAAAGACAATAAATAATTCTACAGGAAAAAACCCTGAATTTTCTTCAGGGCTATAATGTCAATCACTGAGACATCCCACGTGTGGATTTTCCCATTTAATGAAGATTAAGGTAAATGGCTTCCTGTAGATTTATCACATGCATAACACGGGATATTCATGTGCCAATTTAATAGTTACATTAAGCATCATTGCTTCAGCTTTCTTTGAAATAAGGTTTGCATTTCAATAATTTTGCTGTTAGTAGGTCTTCTTGAAAACTATCACCCAGCTCCTCCCTGCCAAGAAAAGATGCTCACCTGCGACTCCGGCTACCTCCTCGGGTATTTATAGGTCTCTCCATTTCGGAGTCATTGTCATTCTCATCTGCCTCCTCTGATTCATCTTCATTGTCATCAGAATGCAGATCTTTCATTATAGACCTTAATGGACCTATGTAATGACAATAAACCATAGGGGCAAAACAGAGACAACTTAGGATTCACTTTGCATTATTAGGCAGAAGTGGTCAGAGGCAAGGTTAATAGAAGCTCACTGTAAACAGAGCAGAACTACTATTAAAAAGCATCACCAAGTTTGAGTAATATTGATAGTACTTCTGGTAAGGGACCACACCAATTAACTACTGTTTGCACCACATACATTTGACTAAGTGTATGTTTATTTGAGAAGTCTATATTAAAGGAATTCAGTGCTGTCTCTTTTTCTTTTTCCTTCCTGAACCCAATTTACACCTAAAAAGATCTGCAGAGACCTATTAGTAAGCTGCAGTTATTCTCTTAGGTTAATCCACCCATTGAAAAGCAGAGTCTAATAAATCACTCTGGTTGTAACTTGTTCTAGGCAACGCAGCCTTTGTGTGGCCCTTTTTGATCTCTTTAGGTTCACCTCTTTAACTGTTTCCCTTTATTTCAAGGCCAATTTCAGGTCAAGCATGAACTTTAGTAAACTTCAGATTTTTAAGGTATTTTAAATTCCATGCCGCAAATGGTGAGCTCAGTCTTCAAATTCATCTGAACAAGTGAAATAACTCTTTCTGCAACAATTTCATAAATATGGTTTTCCACTTTTCAAGTAATCTGATAAAAGGCCAGAGTGCATTTACAAAGATGGGCCTGTCCTTATTGAGAAAATTCAAGAAAGAATCTAGCTATATGAAAAGCAAAGAAAAGTAACTTGACTCTAGGGCAGATCATATCTGAAAAGACAAAAAGAAAATCAGTAGGATACTAGCTTATCTTCCACTCAGAGTCAATAAATATGGGGAATAAGTTAAAAGCTGGATGAATACGAATGTGTAGAAGGCCCTTTGATTCTGGATTAGATGAATTGTAAGGCCTAATTTAAACCGAGGATTTTATTAGCTCAATTCCAAAAGTTTGATCACTTTGCAATCAGAGATACAAAACACAAATCACTTTGCTTGGGTTCTGGGCTCATTGGAATAGGAGCTTTGAATAGCTAAAATGATCTCCTATTAATTTTCTGGTTTACTCTTCCCTTCTTCTTCTTTACCCCCTAACCCTACCCCAGGAGGATTACCAACAATTTATTATCTTTCAAAACACACAGAAATTCATCAGTAATGTTAACCGTGATCGAAAGATGGACATAAGATATTTTAAAGCATATCACTCTTTGATACATTGATCTGATATCTGATATGTTTTTTTTTCACATAGACTACAGAAGTCTACCTGTTTATTCAATATCCTACATTAAGCTTCTTGAATCTGAGTCCATTTACACTAAAACTTGATATATAATGATAAATGAAAAGTAACTAATTAGAATTAAATTCATATTCCTTACAGAATAAATTAGAGATATCTGCAGGTATCTGGCCAGTATCTATAAGAGAAAAGTTTAAATACATTTCTCTAAGAGCCAAAGTTTATGATCCTACTACAAATTTAGTCTTTTGTATAATATTTTATTTGGGGTCAGCCTCACTGGAATCTTCTTATTCTTTTTTAAAATGAAAGTTTACAGAGTATGAATCCAAAAATTCAACTATATAATAACTACATCTTAGACATTAGAATTAAATTCACATAAACCACAAAGGAATAAAAGAAAATTTAATAGAAGTCAAATTATCATTCATTCTTATGAAATGATACTAGAAGAAAACCATAAAATCAAACAGTTAACGTCATTCCTTTTCTGCTTGTCTTTAGATTTAAAAATTCTTAGATCGTTTGGGTACCTTGTTGTCTGGATTGGGATGGAGTGAAGCTGGAACTCGAGCTTGAACTTGAACTGGCTGGACTAGGTTGTTCAGACTTAAAAAAAGATAGAAAGAGGAAACAAGTCAACAAAAGCGTAAGCTCAAGCAACACAAACGCTTAAGTAACGCAATTTCTTATCATCTTTGTCTGCCAGGTTAAGCAACTGGCACACACCACTCTGCTCCTGATTTTTAGTAGACCTTATTTTAATGAGATATAGAAAAACAAGGAAATGGGCTTATATATGAACAGACTTGCTTGTCCATATTGAACAACAGAAAAACCTGGTTTTAGGTTTGTTCCTCTTGTTCATCCTTGTTAAGGTCTCTTGCTGAAGATCACCTTTATTACCCTATCAATTTACAGTGGTTAGTTCCACTCAATGGGTTAAAATATCGTGGTATTGAGGGAAAAGCCATGGGTAGGAACACAATGTGAGCCGGTTGGTTTCACTCTGTTCCAAATCTAAAGACAGTGCCTGTAATCTTAACTTACAAATGTATAATTTTGGTCACAATGGGGCCAGATGGGCAGCATGGACAGGGTCACCAAAAATCCTTTGCTTCTCTTAAGTGAGTAGCATATCAACCAATAAACACTTATCAAGTTCCTACTATGTGATAGGCACTATATTAAATGCTGGGGATACAAAAAGAGACAAAAGACAATCTCTGCCCTCAAGGAGCTTACAATCTATTTGGGGAGACAACATGCAAACAAGTATATATAAAGCAAGCTAATATAAAGGATAAATAGGAAATAATTAACCAGGGGAAGGAATTAAGGCTTCCTGTAGAAGATGGAATTGCCAATCACAGATCAAAATGCTAGCCAGCACTGAGGCTTTGACCTGTTCCATTTCCAACTTGGTCTGATAAGCAGCTTGGTGGTCCTGTTCCTTCCCAGGAGCTCACGATGTTGTTGTTAGACTTGTTATGGACAGTCTGTCAGCTTTAACTTTATTGCAGCTCTGAACTCTAGAGTTCAAGCCATCCACCAGCAATGGGGATTACAGGCATGCTCTACAAAACTCTCATGTATCCGTTCTATAACCTAAAGCCTTAGGGAATTTTGTGGGGCATGGAGAATGCATGTAAGAAGAAGGAGATTCCATTTCTTGAAAACTTCCCTGATCATCACAGCTAATATCTCTTCCTCTTTTGAACTTATGTTAATATTTCCTATATGTAACACTAATTTTGAACTTTACAGGTACTGCCTTATATGATTACTTTCTTCCTAATTAGAACATAAACACTTTAACAGTTTGAATCATCTCTGGTATGGCTTTGTACCTTCCCCTTCTCCCTACCTCACCCCACCTGCCATGCACAGAACATTGTACAATGCATACAGTAAATACATATTAACTGACTACATAAAGGGAAGCAGATGGTGTTTTCTTTGTATGGTCTTTGCTGGAAGTTTTATGAGACACTTTCAGAGTCTCTTGGTTAGGAATAGAATCAGAAAATATTTGTGGGGATAGGGATAAATAAATGGTCTGACGTAGTAAAAGGACTAAGATCCCCCTAAACTTGCACAGATAACAATTTTTTAAATCTCATTAAAAAGAAAGAATTTACTGTTACCCAAATATGATTACACAAGTTCTTTCCCATCAATTCTTATAACTGTTGCAATA
This sequence comes from Phalanger gymnotis, assembly GCA_028646595.1. Classification (NCBI taxonomy): domain Eukaryota; kingdom Metazoa; phylum Chordata; class Mammalia; order Diprotodontia; family Phalangeridae; genus Phalanger; species Phalanger gymnotis. The sequence goes on along the minus strand of CM053622.1, from coordinate 393,424,496 downwards.
TATTTGTTCTTAATTCAGACTACTTAGCCTCCCAAAGTCCTTCCAGTTCTTTAATTCTGCCATTTATTCGACAAATACGTATTAATAGTTTGTGAACAGATGATCTACTACTGTGCAAGACACATGCATTTCCCACTAAGCTGCGATGATCACTAAAAATGTGTGACAAAAATGATCACTTGCAGCAAAGATGATGATTGCTTCATGTGGCAGTCAACATTTATTAGTCTTCTCCTACCCTTCAGAAATAAAGCCACATCCCATAGAAATCTATGTTGCCCCTCTGCCCCTGCTGTGCCCCCACAAGATAGCTTGAGGAACGATTTTTATGCAGCTGAAACAAGTGGTTTGTTTTGTCGTCCCCCCCCCCCCTCAGTTCTTGATCGATCCTTAGGCTAGATAGGAAAAAATGTGCCAGAATCTTTGTAGGAATGGAACCAAAAAAACACCCAAGTTCTAACAAGTAGAAGGTAGGTTTTCCTTTCATTTAAAAAAAGATATGATCTACACCAGGGCTGTCCAAAATCCTGCCTGCCTACAGGCATAGAAATTTACATAAATGCTTTAGTAAATGAAGCTGAGCTACCACAAAGCTCTCAGTAAAATGGCAAATCAAAATATATTGTCTATTGTTGCAACAAAAACTTAAGGTTGGACAGCCCCGATCTACACTACACAAACCCACACATTTCTATTGTCTTCCAGAAAAGAGGAATCTGTTTCTAAATACAGATGATTGTAATGTCTTTATTCTTGTGCAAAAAAATGATACGCTTACAACATAGTATAGCCAAACTGTATATTACCGAACTGAGTAATGTTAGTAAGAACTGGCTGCAGATCCTCAATCCTGGAAACCCATTTTGTTCTTTTGTTTTCCAAGTTGTCACTTTCTTCCATGAAAAATTGATAGACCTGGAAACCAAAGCCCATGCAGCCAAATTCTAGGCTTCTCTTGGCAGGAGAGAGATTTTATTTCTCATGCTACCAAACCAATAGGCTTCACTTGAGTTTTTAGGAAGGACATCTTTCCAATTGTGTCCATTCCAATTTAGTCCAACTCCAAAGCTAAGAGTGGCATTGACAATAACAGAAGAAACCTTTTTGATACCACTCTGATTCCTTATATGCTATATATCCATATGTCTTTCAAGTACCCATGTCAGTACACGAGAACTCAATTAAGAGGCAGTCTTAAGGTTGGGTCAAACAAAGCTAATAATTATGTGATCCAAAGGATCTGAAAGTTCATGCATTTTAAATCTATAGTATCCCAAAATCTCTATTTAAAAAAATAACAAATTATTTATTTTATTTCCCTCCCAATTTCATTGGTGAAAAAACCACAGGAAACTGATTAATAATATACATAGTCAAACCAAATAAATTCCCCAAATAGCTGTCCAAAATATTATACATCCTAAACATGTGACTTTTTAGTAAATGATAGAATGCCTCATGATCCGGCCAATCGCAATCATGAATAATGACTGAAGTGGTAATGGCTTACTGCTTCAAGGTTGTTTGTTTTTATGCTATTATTGGATAAATTGTCCTGCTTCTGCTTATTTCATTCATGGTGTTAAAAACAAAAACAACTCATGGATAGGACTGTAGCTCAGTATGATTGATGGCAAAGCCCAATTCCCATATTATAAAGTTTGGAAAATGAGGCAAGAAGAGGTAATGGTGAATAGGCAGTGGAAAGGAATGCCAGAAATCAAGAGACCTGGGTTAATAAGAAACTTAGAGCTGGAAGAGAGATTATCTAGTTCACTCTCCTCCTTTTTGTAGATAAAGAAACTGAGGCTCATAAAGTAGCTCAATAATATGGCAAGCTCAAAATTCAAAACCAGGTCCTATGACTAAAAAGCCAATGCTATTCAACAAAAGACAGGAAGGCAGATGGGGGCACATAGATGGTGCAGTGAGTAGAGCACCAGCCCTGGAGACAGGAGGACCTGAGTTCAAATCCGGCCTTCTTGACACATGTACTAGCTGTGTGACCTTGGAAAAGTCACTTAACTCCAATTGCCCTGCCAAAACAAAACAAAAAAAAGACAGGAAGGTATAACCTAATTTGTTGTTGTTCAGTCATTTTGGGACTCTTTGTGACCCTATCTGGGGTTTTCTTGACAAAGAAACTGAAGTGGTGTGCCATTTCCCTCTCAAGCTCATTTTACAAATAAGGAAACCAAGGCAGAACTGACTTGCCCATGGTCACACAGTTAGTGTCTGCTGCCATATGTGAACTTAATTCTTCCTGACTCCACGCTGGTACTCTATCCACTGCACCACCTGGCTGTCAGCATAACTTAACAGGTTCAAATCAACCTTACCTTTGACAATAAGCAAATCATTTAACTTCTTAGCACCTTGATTTCCTCACATATAAAGTTGGTAATATTGGTACTGCCTGACTCTCAGGTTAGAGAAAGCACTTTTAAAACATCAATTTTTTTTGGAAGAGAAAGCAAGTTAATAAAGGTCATGATTATATTGGACTGGGAAACAGGGGGAAAAGACATGCTGGAACAAATTCAGCAAAGATTTATCAAGAATAGTCACATCCTAGTACGGATGTAGTTGACAGAGTTGACTCTGAGGCCAGAAGGACATGTGTTGAAGTTCTGCCTGTGACATACTGGCTATGCAACCTGAAGCAAGTTCACTTAACCTCTCATCTTGGTACTGCAGGAAAGAAAGAAACAAGCTGCCATGAAATGGTAAATTATAAACCTGAAAGAGCTTCTGAAATCATTATACCCATGAACCACAAACTTAGACTGTCCTTTATCCCCTTTCTCCCAAGCTAGAGAGTCTGGTGAGCATCTATGTCCCCTACATCTTACCTCCTACTACACCTATTCTACACACTAAGTCAGATGCCACCTCTGTAACCCGTTAGACTTGGGTACAGAGAGTATTGGGAAGCATTGTAGTTATAAAATCACAAACATTTAGCCAGTCTGACTTGAACTGGTAACTTCTAGCAGTAGTCTGCTACAAGTATTAGGAAGGACTGTAGTTACGGAATCACAAAAATTTTAGCTTCAGGCCACAATCCAACTGAACTTGTGACTTCCAACAATAGTCTACTAGAATGTACCTTGACAGATCAGGGTTATTATCATAACCATCATCAATAAACATTTATTAAACAAATCTTAAATAATGATGTGCTGAGGCTTTTACAATATTAGTTTAATCCAAGCCCACACTGAATAATGACCAATAGTAACTGAGGCAGGACTAAATGCGTTAATTGCATTTCTGCCATTAGATGTAACTGGAAAATTTCTAGATTCCACAGTTCAAACGATATACAAATGTACTTTAAGGAAAACTAATGAGTTCTAAATTCATTATATTAAAGGACTGGTTGTTTTCTCTATAGAAGTGTTCTTTCCTTTAGGAAAGTATTCACCGTAAACTTTCTTTGAACAGAAAGCTTTTTAGGGCATTCGAGACATGATTTGTCTTACAAAAATTCAGTAACAGAATGTTACTGATGTGTTGATGTGTGAAATAGAAACAATGAATTATAAATAGGTTATTAAAACTTGAAATAAGACACAGATTATTTTCTCCTTTGCAGTCTCCAAACATGCTTAGAAAAAAACAGTCTTGGTGCTGCCATAACAAGATTATCTGCTTGGCAAGTCACCCTCTCCAAGCACCAACTTCCCCATTTAATTCATTTCAAATCAACAAGCAATTATTAAATGTCTACTGTATGCAAAGCAAACCTTTGCTTACAAAATAGAGATGAAAATATTCACAGTAAGGCAGTGTAGCAAGCTGACCTTGAAGCCCAAAAGACCTAGGTTTAAGTCCTACTTCTGACACATGCTGGTTATATAAACCTGGGCTAATCACTTGACCTCTTAGTGCTCTGGACCAGTGGTCCTCAAAGTGTGGTCTGAGGACATTGGGGATTCCTAGGAACCTTTCAGGGAGTCCATGGGGTCAAAACCATTTTCATAATAATACCAAGATATTATGTGCCTAATAAAACATTCCTTCCTTTTCCCACTACACATCTATGTGAGGCCAGATTTCCTTCACACTTGCAACAAACTGAATTTAGAAGCAGATGAGAGTCCAATTATCTATCTTCTATTAAACTACACATTAAAGAGATTTGCAAAAATATGTAAAACTAACTCATATCACTAATTTTTTATTTTGGAAAATATAGCTATTTTACACAAAAATATTACTTATGCTAACATGCAATGAGTTTATTACTGTTCATTAAATATTTTAAAACATTATCAGTTTTGATCAATAATACAGCAAATGTAAGTAATAATGAAAACTCTTTTGAGTCCTCAGTTTTTAAGAGTGTAAAGAGGTCAGTTTTGAAGTGTATAAAAGAATACTTATGTGGGGCGGAGCCAAGATGGCGGCTGGAAAGCAGAGACTGGCATGAGCTCCCCACCAAGTCCCTCCAAGAATACTAAGACCAAAAAGCTTGAGAACTGCTGCTCTACACAAGCAGAGATTGTGTTGACCTGTAACTCCTCCAAGGAGTTTGCTCACCTGGGAGTTCTCTACACCTACGAAATTTCACGTCTCATGTCTATCTCCTAATAATATTCATAACCTCATAACAATAGTAAAGTTAGGAAGAAACCACTGATACCTGAAAAGAGCTACATAAATATGAACTGCTATGATTATTTCACTGGGAAAAAAAGGAAGCCTATCTCCCATAAAGAAAATGGATAAGCATTTAATACTTAAATCTCTTAATTTTTCTTTCTTTACAGAATATCCAGAAAGGGCAGCAAATTGGTCTAGTTCTGGGATGGAAACAAATAAGATACCCTAATTTTCAGCATGTCTGAATTTATTTTCTCTTTGGCTTTTATCATGATTGAAGATTTGAGATACATTAGTCAGGGGAACATTTTATTAGTCAGTGTAACATAGTCCATCCACAAGTAATTACATCATTCCATGGTTTCATTACTTTTTTCCCCTTAGTTTAGAACAGGCAAAAGAACAGAACAACCAAAGATGATTAATGAGGTTTGGGTTATAATTAAAAGTGCCTTCAAAATGGGGAGAAAAATCTGTAATTCAAACGCATGTGAAGATTAATGCTGAAAACTAAAGATGTTAATAAAAAAAAATGTTTTATTATGGGAAAAAAAAAAGTGCCTTCAAACTCTTTCTGTGATATATTTATATAGTTAATGGAAGAAAACATGAACTTAACCTTAAATGTGGATGGATTAAATTTCCTACTCAAAGAGAAATAGATAACAAAAACCAAGGAGTGATTTACATTTTTTTCTCCCAGAATTGGAAATCCAATTTTAAAAAAAGATGACATAAAATGCAGAGATGAATGAATTGTAACATAAATTAGATTTGACTGACCTATGGCAATTTTGGCATGGGAATGCTAAAGTATTTACATATTTATCAGGATACCAAGTTGCTTACTTTTATAAAACTGATCATGAGTTCATAAAATAATCATATGGACAATATGCAATAAAAGTAGTAATGAATGGAGAAAAGATTAACAAAAAATGGAAAGCTAAATGGAGCCTAAGTAACAATATTCTGAATAAAAACAAATCAGAGAAATGAAAAAGGTCCTATTAAGTTACATAACTTACATAAAAATATTATATACAAATTAAAATATAATATATTAACAAAATAGGTTAATTAAATTTAAATCTATTTAAACTATATTAGTGAAATAATAAAATATAAATAATATAAATATAAAACATAATATATGTTAAATATAAAATATTCAAATTATGCAACACACAGAATTGTAAAAATGAAACAACATAACAAAGCTTATGGGGAAAATTGCTACCTGAAAACTTATTATGTTAATAAAATAGAAAAAGAGGGGACCAAAGAAATTATCATGTAATTTGAAAGATGAGAAATCAAACAAATTAGAAGTGGAAGTGAAGGAATCCTGAAAATTAGAGAACTCAGAAATAAAGACATAAAACTCACAAACCAGACCAAATGCTGTTTTTCAAATTAAAATATTAACAAAAGTTTTAAATCTTCGTAAATCTGATCAGGAATGAGAAGAAAATCTAATTACCAAATTAAAAAAACTAAATACATAAAACTATCAAATCATACAATTATATGCCAACCAAATGGACTTCAAAAGGAAACTAATGAGTATCTACAAATAATAAAATAACCAAATGAACAAAAAGGAAAGATATCTTAAACAACTTTACTTCTCGGGAGTAGGGTAAGAAGGTGGAAGGAAGCAATGTGAATTACCAGAAGAATTTACAAGGGAATCCTATCAAATTTTTAAAAATGGATTAATGCCTATATTACAAAAATATTTCTTAAAAGAAAAATAGACAAATGCCACTCTACTGATCTCTGTTTGTGGCAAGTATGGTCCTGTTATCCAAATATGGGGTGGGGGGGGGGGGGAGGGAGAGAGAGAGAGACAGACAGAGACAGAGAGAGAGAAGCCAGAGAAAAATTACTGTATGACAATATAAAGTAGTAGTGTATAAAATAAATCCATGAGTATCATTAGTATTGTATATAATACTAACCAAAAATGAAGAAGCTAAAATAAGATAATCCACTCAAAATAACTACAAAATAAGATATCCTAGAATAACAATACCTAACATTTATATAGTGCTTACGATGTGCCAGAAACTGTGTTAAGCTCTTTACAATTATTATGTCATTTGATCCTCACAATAGCTGAGAGGCAGGTTGTTGTTATTATTATTATTATTCTCATTTTACAGATGAGGAAACTGAGGCAGACAGCAGTTAAGTAACTAAAAGAGTGAATATGAAAATAGATATTATTCAATAAAAGGACAGGCTCCTAATTAAGTTAAAAAAAACTACAAAATAATAATTTAGGTAAGTTTAACTGATTCAAGGTAATGGCAAGAGCAGGCTAAGAGATACAAAGTACTTGACTTGGGTCATTATACTGTAATTACATAGCATTCAAAATTATTTTATGCTTATTTATATGTATTAAACATTGGTAGTCACATGTAAGATTTTCCTAATTATGTTTATTTCAATCAATCAAAAATCATTTATTAAGTAGCTAGTACTAGCACCAGGCATTATGCTAAACACAGGGAGACAAAGGCAGTCTCTGCCTTTAAGAAGCTTATGAACTAATAGAGGAAAATTTCAATATTCAAAAATTCAAAATTTCAAGTTGAATCAGTTCATATAAGTCTTCACAAGCCTCTCTGCCTTCATGGTCATCATTTCTTATGACACAGTAATAATCCATTATACCCCCATATGATGATTTCTTTGGCTATTCCCCAATCAATGGGTTTCTGCTTTGGTTCTCAGACCTCCTTGTGTATTGCCAGGAAAAGTGACAAGTATTTATACCTTGGGGTATAAACCTAGCCTCTGGGCATAATTCTAAATTGCTTTACAGAATGGTTGGACCAATTCACAGCTTTATCATGTGTCCCTCCAACCCAGACTACTCCCAGTCTTTTGTCATTTTTGTGAATTTGATGGATGTGAGATGGAACCTCAAAGTTTTTTTTTTTAATTATATGGCTCTTAATGGTAGTAATTTGGCCTAATCTTTCATATGGTTATTAATAGTTTGTAGCTGTTCCTTTGAATAATGGTGATTCTGTAGGGAAGTGGCCCTCCCAACCATGATGATAGTGCTATGGACAATGTAGAATTAAGAATCAGACCTTGCAAGTCAAATTCCAACTCTGCTACTTGATAGCAGTATGACTTTATGCCATTAACTTAAATTTCTTTGAACCTCAGTTCCCTCATGTATAAAATTAAGGCACTGAGCTAGATGACCTTTAAGGTCCATTCCAGGTTTAACTCTATGATCCTAATACCTTCTAGACTTTCAGATTCTATCATTCATAGATTAATTCTTTTCTTTACACTTTTTCCCTTTTGGTTATGTTTTTTTAAAATGGTGGGAAGGGAGGGGGAGATGTGAAGCAGGGGTTCCTAGCAGAGAATTTATAACCATAACACCTCCTAGAATAGAACTGAAAAAAATCCATATGTTCCTTGATTCTATCACCCCAGGAATGAACTGTCACAAGAGCTGTTCCCCTCACATCCAAACAACACTCCAGTTATCAGAAGTAATGCGTTCTGTTGTCAGGATGACTACTATTCAGTAACTGGTGAAATTACCCATTGCTATACAGTGC
>CM053622.1:393329674-393415792 GCA_028646595.1 Phalanger gymnotis | reverse complement strand
GACCTTACCCAGAGACCATCCAGGCTGTCCTGGGCTGGGGCCCTGCTTCCCTCTGCCACTTTGTGGGTTCTGCAGCTCTAGAATTGGTTCAGAGCCATTGTTTTATAGGTTTTTGGAGGAACTTGGTGGGGAGCTCACGCCAGTCACTGCTTCCCAGCCACCATCTTGGCCGGAAGTCATCTGCATAAAAATGTTCACTGAAGCCATGAGAGTCAATCAGAATGTCATGAGGCAATATGGAGAAATAGATGAGTGCTAAATTTTTTAAATAGAGCTGGATTCAAATCCCTCCCCTCAGATTTACCAAATGTGTATGTGTTTGTGAGAGAAGAATAGAAAGAAGAGAGAAAAAAAAAGACAAAGTCCATGCTTGGCCTTTCAATACCTTATAGGACATGAAACTATGATTCTGCAGTCATCAAAGTGCAATGTGAATGGACTAATCTCAGCATCAAGCTATGACCCTAATGCAGTCTCAAATTACTACACTAGAGTCAGCCTTAACAATGTCAGAAAGACAGACCCCACATATGTTAAATCAACTTAATTCAACAGAGCCTTCTAGGTGAAGTGCACTGCTGTGATAAATAATAGTTTAGGGAGTAAAAAGGAAATGGGATGGTTGCCTTAGTTCATATGGAGAAATTAGGTAATAGGAAGATATTGCTAAGTTCTTTTATGAAAATCTCTTAATACAGTGGTTCTCGAAGTATGGTTTGGAGAATCCCAGGGGTCCCCAAGACCCTTTCAGGAGGCCTATAGAATCAAAATTATTTTCAAAATGCTAAGATATTTCCATTTTTAATATGGCAAGTATAAAATCCACATCAACAAAAGCTCTTTGGCAGAACAGTCCTAAATAACTTTTAAGAGTATAAAGGTATCCTTAGACCAAAAGGTTTGAGACCTCTTTCTCAAAATACAGCAAAACTGGTAGGAAATCACTTTGAAGAATATCCCATATGGAAAGCAACAGGGCAAAGTAGAAAGCACACTAAACTCAAAGTCAGGGGAGATCTGGATTGGAGTCTTACTAATGACACTTATTATCTGCGTAACTACAGAGAAAGCATTTAAATCTTACTGAGCCTTAGTTTTCCCACTTATAAAATGAGAATAGTAATAATAGATGTCACAGCTGCCTCATAAGATTGTGTTGATATGCAATTAAGATAAATGTGCATAATGGAGTTCACAAATAATAAGGCATTATATGAATAACAAATATTGTTATCATTAATGTCCCAGCTCCAACCCTTCACTTCTCCCATACTTTGCAAGCTCTTTGGGTAGAACTTCCTTTGCCCAGTGGGAGATATGACAACTGAAGGTGACAAAGCTTTAGGAAACAAGCTTATTTCAATACTTCAGAGGAAAGGATGATGGAAGAGTACATTACAAAGTTGGAAGAGTGAGTTAAGGAAAATGAGCCTGCAAAAGACCTAGGTATACTATTGTGCTAGAAGAAACGATGAGCAGGATGGTTTCAGAAAAACCTTGGAAGACTTCAGTGAACTGATGCAAAGTAAAGTGGGCAGAACCAGGACGTTGTACGTGGTAACAGCAATATTGTAATGATGATCCACTATGAAAGACTTGGTGACTCTGATCAAGACAATGATGTAAGAAAACTCCAAAGAATTCTAGATATAAAATGCTATCGAGAGAGAGAGAGAGAGAGAGAGAGAGAGAGAGGTGATGAATTCTTAAGTACAAATTGAAGCATACTTTTATTTACTTTTTACTTTTCTTGGGATTTGGGCATATTTTCTTTAGCAACATGGCTAATATGACTTCAAATGTATAATAGATATCATACTATTTGGCTTCTCAAGGGATGAAGGACAGGCAGGAGGGAGGGAAAGAATTTCAAATTCAGAAAAAATTTTAATGGATGTTAAACTTTTTACTTGGAATTGGGAAATATTTAATGAAGTAAATTATATATCTCTGTGATGAGAGAGAGAGAGAGAGAGAGAGGGAGAACGAGAACAAGAACACACTAGGCATGAGATCCAGCTAAAGAAGATCGTATTGAGAATATTTCATCACTGATTTAGATTTAGAAGGAATGTTAGAAATTATTATGTCCAACCCCTTGACTTTATAGGTAAGGAAAGTGAAGTCCAGAGAGGAGACAGGTATGCTTCAATATGTGCTCAGAACTCATCAGTTCATGTTCTCTCTCTCTCTCTCTCTCTCTCTCTCTCTCTCTCTCTCTCTCTCACACACACACACAGGTCACACAATAGTATTTCTGAACTTCAAAAGTACAGAGAGTGCAGCTGGGGAGTAATATATTTTCTGTACCCTTGGTAAGTTAAATTTGGTTTGGCAGAGAACTTTCAGGAATAGATAAGGCTCTGTAAGTAAAACTCTGCAGTTTTAGCCAAAGAAAACAGTCTGTAGATTTGATGACTATACTTGATTTATTAGAACCATATGCAGTGCCTTTTGATCTTCTAGATCCAGTAAGCCAACAGATTGATATTTATCAGGAATATGCTATATGTAAAGAAGTCTTAATTTGACCACAGTGTTGTTAATAATATAATTATGCCAACACCTGCATCCCACTGACAATAACTATGTTATACTAAATTTGACCAATACATACAGGCTTAGCATTTGTGAAAGGCCTTTTGGGAAACATTAATATTACATATATTTTTAAAATGGAAATAAGCTTGGCGCTAAATACTGTTATCAAAGCAATTGCCTACTTGTAGTGGAAGAAGTATAAAATTGGTACATTTGAAACACAAAGGAAATAAAGGAAATAAATTCAACCTCTTGAATTTACTAGTATATACCTGGCCTCAGTTTCCTCATGCATAAAATGGACATCAATACACTATAGTAGCTGCATCAGCGTGTCTATATGTCTATGTGTAATTTAAAGTTTTCAAGAGCCTACCTACAATTCAAGCTTTATTTCAGTATATGTCCCTTTTGCATACTATATATTTAAACTCAACTAGAGCACTACCTAATCCCCAGATTTAACACCCCATCCTTTGCCTCTAGGCATTCATGTGTGCCTTCCTAATGCATAAAAAGCAATCCTTCATTTACATTTATCAGAATCCATGTCTTACTTTGAGGTTCAGCATAGGTACAGTCTTTCTAACCTGAGAGAATAACTTCACAAAGAACACCAGGCAATTTTTTCATCTACACTAATAAGAAATCCATGAGCAAGTATGGATTCCTATTGTCCAATTAAGATGACAGTCATGGTTTCCTGAATAATATGTAATTCAGAATTATGCTGAATTGAACTTAATATAATGAATTCCGGGGACACCGAAGTTCAGTTGCTGTTTTTCCAGGTATGCATTCCTCCCAGACACACAACCTACTTATGGGCTCAACACATTAGGGAAGCCTGTTCCTGATTCCGTTTAGGATATCGTTCCCATTGAAGGAAGTGTTTATTATTTCTACTCATACATATACAATGTAGTTGACTACTTTGAAGTATACTGATAATTTTATTTGTTTTAACTTATTAGGGGTAACTAAGTGGAACAGTGGATAAGAGTGCTGGACCTGGAATTAAGAGGAAGAGTTCAAATCTGGCCTCAACTACTTACTAGCTGTGTGAACCTAAGTAAATCACTTAACCTGTTTGCCTCATTTTCCTGAACTCTAAAATGGTGATAACAACAACAATGATCAAATGAGGTAATATTTGTAGAGCAATTAGCAGAGCGTCTGCAAGACAGTAGGCACTATGTAAATTCTCAGTCCACTTTTCCTTCCCTCTTCCCCATCCTTCTCCATCATATTCACTCTTTGGCTTTTTGTAAGAAGTCTTGTCCTTCCATTTATTTTTATGGTAGCCTCCCAAAACAACCAAATACATACAATTCCAGAGGTGCAAGGTCCATACATATGCTAAACAGAACATATTTTCAGACTTTTTCAATGTATTATTAGTTCTGATCAATTTTTTCTCCTTTTTTTGTCCTTTAAAAATATTCATTACATGAAATGGCTCTATGAGAGGGAAAAGGGGTATAGCATACTAGGGAAAATTCTGGTAATACTAAAAAAAAAATCAAAAGATATCAATTAAAAATTTAATTTACTACGTTGGCATCTCAAGATTCTAATGGTTGCCATTAAAGACCCAACTCTAAAATGCTAACTAGGCAAATTAAGACTTAACATCAATTAGATTCTGCCATATGCGTGGATGATAAATGTCCACAATTCACTTGCATAATGCTTTAAGTACAAAACATTTTACATATATTGTCTCATTAAATGCAATGACAGTATAAAGAAACAACCAACCGAGGTAGGTACTACAGATACTATTACCTCCATTTGATCAATTTAAACTAATGAATATAGAAATAAAATACCTAACACAATAGCCTAACAGGCCTTATCTCAATTCTCTCCTCTTTCTTCCAGACATACTAACTAATCTTATCGTTCATGTTTGGAGAATCCTTTTGCTCTCCAGTGATTAGAGGATAAGCTTTTGCTACTGTCCCATATGTACTCAGAGATCATCTAGTTTACATCTTTAAGAAAATATTTTTCAGAATTAAAAGTAATGAAGAGAATTTGTTTACAATACAAATGGCAGATTTAGAATTGATGATGTTATGTCAATGAGCCATGGTTTATGACTGCAGAAGATATGCTTCAGAAGAAGAAATCAAAACTACTTATAGTCATATGAAAAAAAATGTTTGAAATCACTATTAGTTACAGAAATGCAAATTAAAATAATTCACACCTATCAGATTGGCTAACGTGACAAAAAGGGAAAATGACAAATGCTGGAGCAGATGTGGAAAAAATGGGCCACTAGTGCACTGTTGGTGGAAGTGTAAACTTTACCAGTCATTCTGGAGAACAATTTGCAACTATGCCCAAAGGGCTATAAAATTGTACATACCCTTTGAATATCACTACTAAGCATATATTCCAAAGAGATAAAAAGAAAAAGGACCCATATATAAAAAAAATTAAAATATTTATACAGCAACAAAGAACTTTGAGGGGATGCCCATTAACTGGGGAATGGCTGAACAAGTTGTGATATATAATTATGCTGAAACATTGTTGTGCTTTAAGAAATGATGAACAGAATGCTTTCAGAAAAACTTGGGAAGATTTATATGAATTGATGCAAAATGAAGTGAGCAGAACTAGATCATTGTGTACAGTAACAGCAATACTGTAACGTAATCAACTATGAATGATACTGATTAATACAAAGATCCAAGACAATTCCAAAAGATCATGATGAAAAATGCTATCCACCTCCAGAGAGAGAACTGATGAACTGAATATAGACTGAAGCATGATTTCACTTTTCTTGTCTGGGGGAGAGAGATGGTTAATATTGAAACATGTTTTACAAGATTTCCTACATATAATTACTGTAATATTGCATGCCTCCTCAATGGCATGCAATCTCAATCTCAATTCTCTTCATATCAGAGAAGAAGTCTGATTTTTTTTTCTTTTTCTTTTATGGGCTGTTTGCAGTACACATGTATTTTATTCATTTCTGAGTTTCTAAACTTTTTCTGTGTCATCTGGGGCTTCCACAGAACTCCCCCAAAATTCCCACTTAATTTCTTATGCCAACTCATGATACATCAAAACTGTGATAGGGAAAGTCACAATGTGGAAGGGATAACTATACTTTATGGCCCAAACAAAACAGACTACTTTTCATTCCCTGAAAGCCTCCTCCCAGCTCTTAAGTTCTTACTCATCTTTGAAAGCTCAACATAAATGCTGTCTCCTCTAAGTTTTCTCTAATTTCCCCAAATCTGTTAAGACTTTTCTGCACCTTGGCCTCATAACATTACTTTGTGCCTCTCTTGTACACCGAGGATATCTTTTTTGCAATATTGTTGTTAGACTACAAGCTTTATGAAGTCTTATGTTATCTATTTCCCTCCAGTGACTTGGATAGTGTATGACATACAACATACTCACTTGGTAATTATTTATTACACTATAATTAAACACAGATTTTCACTAGTAAAACAACCACTTTCTTACTATATCAGTCATTAACTCCTCTGATCCAGGAAAGTCTTGAATTAAATGACAGAAGCAGAAAAGGAAGCAATAATCTTAGGGTCATTGGAAATTACTACAAATAGAACATCCAACCTCAATTTTAACCCCATACAAGAATGTCACTTATCTGTTGCTTCAAAAATCCAAGAACACAAGTTTATTATTATTATTATTATTATCATTTTTAAAAAGCAAAAAAAAAAGTTTCTGATTAGCTAAGAATCAATGTCATAAAATTTATGTACCAAACTTAATTCATGTAGGAAACCATAATGACCTTTACTCAGAGTATATTTACTCTTACTTGACTTACAATTCTAATTATCTTACTGGTCTGGTTGACGAGACCAAAATCAATTACAAGTACATTTGCTGAAAGCAGTGAAAAGGGGGAAGCTGATAACAGTATTGTACAATAGAAAACAGTAATAGGTCTGGAATCAGAGAACTTGGGTTCAAGTCTCAGCTCTACTAGTTACTATCTGTGTGACTAGAGAAATCAGTGAACCTCTCTGATGTCAGTTTCTTCATATGTAAATGAGAGGTCTGGGCAAGATGATCCTGAAAGTCCCTTACAGCATTAAACATAAGAAATGTGAGATACAAAATGTAAACCTAAAAAGCAAGGAAGAAGACCCAAATATAAATGAAAGAACTAGAAAAAACATTGCATTTGGGGGTTACTTAGAAGTCTTTGGCAATACTGCAGTTATCAAGTGGCACTAAATTACCCTCTAGATGATTGGACTAAGGTGCCAAATTATTAAATCTCTTCCTCGGTCAGCCAACCTCTTGAACCCTAATCCCACCAAGCAAAATTAGTCTTAAGAAAGAGGACTCCAAAAACAAGTTATAATCCTAAATTGAGAAAGCAACTTTCTGTTATCTATAGGGCAGGACTTTTGATGGTGAATTGAAGTATCCCTTAGAAAAAGGGATGCTTCCACTGACCTTTATACCTGGTTGAATCTGTAAGAAGGCATGGTGTTGCCTACAAGCCTTAAGAGAAAAAGTCTAAACAGGGCTCAATCTTGACAAGAAGAAAGATGTGACCTGAGCAGAGAGTAAAGTAGTAGTAGCCAGGGCTAAAAATGGGTACTTCTAGGCCTAGAATAGATACTAATAAATTATCCATTTACAATATTTTTTGCAGGAATGTCTTTCTGTCATATCTTTAGGGTGATGGAGACTTCAAAATTAAATTTTCTTTTTAGTTATAATTGTAACAAAACATCAAACGTAAATTTCCATGGCGGGAGGGGGTGGTGACAAAGCTAGAGGCAAATATACAAGATTCTAAAATGTATATGAAATTCTTATATGTGACTTTCTATGACATTCAACTTTTTTTAAAGTATATATTAAATTCAACATGTTATTAGCAACACTTCCCTCTCTCTGTAATCCCTTCTGAACTTTTCTGCTGCCTGTGTTTTTTCTTAAATATTTCATTGGCATTGCTTTCTTTCTTTTTTTTCCACTAAAACTACCCCACCAACTATCCCCACAATTCTCCACCCAAAAGATGAAAGCCTTCCTTTGTAACAAGTAAGTATAGCAAGAAAAACAAAGATATAAATATACTGGTCAAGTCTGAAAATATCATTCATTCTGCATCCACAGACCCACTATCACTCTGCCAAAAAGTAGTAGGTATACTTCATAAGTTTTGAGGTGTGGCCACTTGCTGTGATCATATCTCTTAAATTTTTTAAAGATGTTTGCCCACATTTCCCTCATTTAAGTCTTATGCAATGCTTATAATCAGACAGTCATTGAACAATTTTTTTCCTGTCATAATACCTTTGAAGGAACCTTGAATGATTTTTATTTATAGGCAGGAGAATACCTTATTGGGAGAGAGTCTTTAGGTAGCATTTTGTTCTACCAAATTAATTGCTCTTTCATAATCCACAAACAGTAAGTACAATAAGCATTTGTGTTTTCTACATCCTTTTGACAACTGTTAAATAATCATGATAGAGTCCATTAATGAGTGTTTAAGAAACCCTGTTGGTTCCCTACTAATACATTTGGACTGAGTATGTCCTTAATATGGTAGACATGGATGGGTTTCAATGTGTTTCAGTGGAAGTAACATCCAAATTGATGAGCTTTCAGATCGATCCATTTTCCTTTGTAATTTTTGAGTTGCATTAAAATAGTTAAAATGATGAAAGTTTTGGAATTCACAAGAGTATCTGGAAAATTCTCATATATTATACTTCAACAGGACTGTGAAGGTTCTTATTGACAGATCTTTAACCTCTCTGGGCCTCACCTCTAAAACTGGGGGGCAAAGAGGGCGGTGGACTAGATGATCCAGTGAGATAGAATTCTATTTAGATACACTAAATCTATTATCCTATTATTAGACCTACATCTACAGATTCCCCAGGATGGAGCGAAGCTATCTAGGCTCTTCAACTTCTTTGAAAGGCAAATGTCTCTAACGGAAAGGATACAATGAAATATTACATTGGAATCAAAAATAACCTACCTCTCTCATCTTCCAGTCAGGATTCTCCAAATCTTCTGAAAGATCTGCAGGATGTCCCTGTCAACAGTAAAAACACACAGTCAAGAAAATGGGGGACAGCAAATGCTGCTGCAGCATCATAACGTTTTAATTTGTAAGTGATAACAGGCAATATATCTATACTGCACATGTAATGAAAACTTATGCAACCTTATTTATTATTCTATTTTTGTCCAGCTAGCCAACATGAAACAATTACCATGCTTTGAAAAAGTAAAAGACAATTAAGCTATCTATACTTTTGGGAATTGTGTATTAGCCCACCAGATTCTCATAAAAAAGATGAGATTGAATGACTTTAACGGTGAGCTTGGAGGCAACATTTCCAAAGCACTACACATAAAATATATAGCTTTTAGTCAAAGAAAGTGGTGGCAGATTTGATACTGTTCCATTAAAAAGTACATAAAGGAAAATCTATCAAGATATTTGGAGGTAGAACGTAATAAGTTTAAATAATGTATAAAGAAAATGATATTAATAAAACAAACACCTGCATATTGTTTGGTTGTTCAATTCAAATTTCAAAGCATACTACACAAAGCAAGAGAAATAATATAGGCTGCAAGTTACATTATTGTAAAATAAAAGTAGAATTTCTTTATATACAATGGTCAAGTAATCTAAATCACTGCTATATCCTATTACACTCAATTTCTCTCCTTTTGTATGCAAATAAAGCCTCCTTGTTAAGAGTAAAAAAAATTATGAGTTAGAAAAATCACTACCTTTTTCTTTCTTTCTACAAATCTGCCAAGTATTTTGACAAATTAGCTGCCACTCTGCTACCAGGAAACAAAAAAGAAATCTCTCAAAATACATACATGCAAGAGAATAGATGTATCTTTTGTGACAACAAAAAGTTCAAATTAACTACCAGTAGTGAAACCACTTGGAAATTGTATATAAGTTAGACTGATCAAGAAATTTTTAAAATAATTGTCTGAGGTACCCAAGTCATCAAATTCACAAGAGATTGTTTTAAATCAAAATTTAAGTTCACACATATCTGTATCTAAAGATTGAAAGTCATGTCTCGTTTTCATTGAATTAAAACTGAAAGCACTGATTAAATATAGTTTAGTTCATGACTATCTATTAATAGCAAATTTTACCTAGTTACTTAATGTATTATTGAATAATGACAACTGACAATAATATTCATTACTCTGGAAGTATTTCCTGGAAGGCATTCAAACAAATTTTCAATTCTGGGAAAAGAAACATCCAAGTTCACATCCATCATGATTCACCTTGTTCCAATTTCCTCCCTGAATTTCTGCTCAGTAGGATAACTAACAAAATGGGTAGGTTTGGGATTCAGGACTTTCAATTTTTATTCTGAAGATTGCCTTTTCAAAATGGGTACCTACTTTCTATGAATGATAATTAGTTGCAAGTTGAAGGTTAAAGAAGACAATCTCTATCAATTAATAGAAACAGGTTTTCTCAGTGTCTGCAGTGAGAAAAAAATCTTAGCTAGTTCTAGATAATCTGAAAGAAAGCATGATGAAAAAGACGGTCTACTAACTAGAATCAGTCTAAGACACAGGTTCTTAAGCTGGAGTTAACCTTATACACACATACACACATACAAAAGTAAATATAAAATAATTTGCAGAGAAGGCTTTTTTCAATGTGCTTGATTTCCTTTGTAATCCTATGTATTTTATAGATCTAAAAATATTATTGAGAAAAGGGGTCTATAGATTTTGCCAGACTGCCAGGGGAAGCATAACCCGCCTCCCCCAAAAGTTTACGAATCCCTGCTCTACAGCCACCCTCATAAGTAAGCCTATTATCTTGGATTCAGTTGAGACCTGGACTTGAATCCTGCCCCCAACACTAACTAGTTACTCCCATCTTATCACCCCTCTGCCAGATACTGGGGCATGTAGGTGGATAGAACACTGGGCTTAGAACCACGAAGACTCATCCTCCTGAGTTCAAATCCTGCCTTCAGACACTTATTAGCTGTGTAACCCTGGGCAAGTCCCTTAACCCTCTTTGCCTCAGTTTCCTAATCTGTAAAATGAGCTGGAGAAGGAAATGGAAAACCATTCCAATATTTTTACCAAGCAAACCCCAAATGGAGTCACAGAGAGTTGGACACAACTGAAATAACTGAACGACAACAAGCCAGATACCATTCCTTTTGCACTCTTTCCCTTTTCTTCTTTCACATGCAAGTCACAACCTCCCCAAGCCTAAACTTCCCTGTTTGTAAAATTAGGGTGATAATATCAATGGTACTTATGTTACAATATTATTGGAAGGATCAGATGAAAAATTTTAAAGGACTTTATAAAACTTCGAGCTCAAAATGAAAATTAGCTCTTTACATTACTGACAATTTTTACCCCTGAATAAATTCATCAATGCATCAAATTCTAAGTTATAGGGATTAATATTCTACATGTAGGCAGGAAAGTGCAATGGATAATTTAATAGAAAAACCTGAAATTTTTAAAAAGTGATCCAAAATTCAATTCAACTGTAATTAGAGAAATGGTGTAAGGATGCTATTAGTCAAAGGACCACAGGAACAAAGATGAATGACTATGAGAAGACATCCAGCTTACTACAGCCTTCAGGCATGACCACACTTAATTCATTCCAGGCAGATAAATTATTATTTTTAAAGATCTCTAGGGAAAGAGCTTCTATAATGTCTCAAAATAATATGCTTCAGTGTTTAAATACCCACAATGCTGGGAAATAATCCCATCTAACTGAACTTATCCCACTTCCTCCCTTGTTGAAGCTTGAGGTCATTTTTCTTCTCAATGGAAAGTTCTACTGTATCCTTTTCATTAGGTGCAATCACTTTTGACAAAATTCAAAGGCAGCATCAAGTAACAAGAGCATGAGATGTGATCAGAAGATCTGGGTTTTAGTTCCAGTTTTGACATTTACTAGCTATGTGAAAGTGCAAAAGCCATGGGCTTCAGTTTCCTTGTCCATGAAATGAAAATGCCTGATAAGAGTTGCTATTAAAAGGAAACTTTTGTAAAACATTATATATGTATACCTTGACCAAACCACCACAGAATGTTACTAAAGATCATGTCTATGTAAGAAGTCATATATAAAAGATATCAATTACATATATGCCCTGAAAAATGGGCACATTAATTATATAGTAGACAGTAGATGAAACAAGTAAGGTGGTTCAGGGATGTCTCAATATACTGAAAAAGAGGAAGGGTATATAAATCCCTAATGAAGGATTTGGTAGCAGCCAAGGGGAAGGAAAAATAATCATAAAGTTTAGTAATTGTTAGCGGAGAAGGGTTGGTTTGCAATCTATAGTGATGGAGGAAATGCTCATACCAATGAAATTTTATAGTTTCACAAGTATCAAACTACAATTAAGCTCAGTTTTTATTTAAAAAAATATGGTAACAAAAAAGAGATAGCTCTTTGAATAAGACTGATGTAAAGAAAAATGTCCTTAAAATGAGGATAATTTAAAAGTGTACATGGCTGCGTTCTTCAACCCGGCCAGCAGCTTGTCATTAGATACATTTTGAGGTAGTTTCTGTTGAGATAGAGGTTGGATTAGATAGTCTCTGAGAGCCATTCTCATGTAGAAATTCTGTGTTTCTATTATTACTATATCACTGTCTTTTGAAAAAAAATTCCATAGAGAAAGCTTAAAGATTGCTAAGAGGAAACAAAAGCCAGTAACATTTTAAATTTCTTTTTCAAAAGCACAGTGTCTTAAATGTAGCTGTCACTTAATGAAAGTATAATTTTAAAATGCGTATGTTGAGTGAAGGAGACCATGAGTTTCTTCATCTAAGACAGGGAAGATGTTCCCTCAAAGATTCAGAATAGAGAGAACAATGAGTATAGGAGTGTTGGAAATAACTATGATTAATAAGTCAATTAGCAATTAATTATAAATAATAAATAATATACGTTAATAAGAATGGAAGTTACTGAAATTCTGTTATTAGTGAACATTAAGATTTACTGATTTTCACTAACATTTATCTAGTATTATTTTCCCATTTACATCCTTTTCTTCTAAGAATATATGTGTGTATGTATATATGTATGTGTGTGTATACGCACACATAGAAATGGATATATTTCTATAAATAGACACACATATAAAATGTGGCTATACTACCATCAAAATAGAATTTATACCTACAGGATCAAATATAAACCCTTGTTTGGCCTTTAAAGACCTTTATAACCTACCCTTCCTATGCTTCAAGTCACCTTTCACCTTATTCCCTTCCTTGTTCTCTGAAAGCCTCTTTGCTGTTCCTTCCACAAGACACACCATCTCTCAGATTCTGAAAATGTTTGCTGGCTGTCTCCCCAAGCCTAGAATGCTCTCCCTCCTTGGTTCAGCCTCCTAGTTTCCCTGGCTTCCTTCAAGTCTCAGCTAAAGTCCTACCTTCTGCAAGAAGCCTTTCCCAGATCCCCTTAATTTTGCTGCCATCTCTCTATGACTACCCCCAATTTATCCTGTCTACATCTTGTTTGTACATAGTTGTTATCCTATTGTCTCCTCCATGGACTAGGAACTCCTATTTTCTAGGATTTTGCTTGGTTTTACAGTAATTGAAAATCTGGCATCTTTTTACCAGATTTTTAATTTACACTGTTGTAATCATTGTACATATTTTTCTTTTGGATCGGCTTATTTCATTCTGTATCAGTTCATACAAATCTTCCCATGTTTCAGTGAAATCCTCATATATGTGATTACTTACTACACAATAATGCTTTATGATACATAATATGGAGGTTTTTGGCCATTCTCAAATCAATGGCCTTCAGGTTTATTCCTATTTACTTACTAAAATAAGAAGAGCTGGTGGGATCTGTTTTGATTGCCATGGAATATATACATCCTTTGGATCATTAAAGGGTAAGAATAGTTTAGTCACTTATCTTGAATGATTTCAAACAGATATCCAAAACACATTTGGACCAATTCACATTTCCAACAACATTAGTACTATTGTGAATGGAGTGACAACTCTATGGTTTCCCCACCAAAAAGTGACTAAACTAATCATGGTATAAAAATTTAATGAAATATAGCTGCAGAGTAAGAAATGACAAATATGAATAATTCAGAAAAGCATGAAAAGATATATGAATTAGAACAGACTAAAAGAAGCAGTACCAGAAAAAAAATATACACAGTAACTATAAGAATGTAAGTCAAATGCTGTGTAATTTTGATGGCAAAGCTTGGCCCCAACAAAGACTTGAGAAAACATACACTTACTCCCTGCATCGCAGAGTTAGGGTACTACTGATATGGAACTGTACACATTCCATTAAATGTGACCAAAATATTGGTTAGGTTGACTAAACTGCTTCTCATTTCTTTTTAATTTTTTGTGGCAAGGAGTGACTCTCTAAGGGGCTGAAAGATAATTGAAAAATGAAAGTGCGGAAATAGCAAAAAGACTCGATAAAAATTGCTTTAAAGAATAACATATCAGTGTGCCTCCTTCTCATAGCCTGTGCAATATACTGTGTTTTCATTCTCTGAACATTTGCAAGATATGAGATAAACAGCAAAGCCATTTTAAATTTCCTTTCTATGAGTGATTGAGTATGTTTTCAAAGTGTATTTTATAGTCATAACAATGATTCTTCTTTTGCAAACTGTTTCAATTCTTATCATAAAAAATAGTTTCCTATTCCTTTAGGAACATCTTTCTGCTATGTACTTGACTCAGTCCTTTCCATATCTAGAACAAAGCACAATTACTTGTGTTAACAATAAAATAGAAAATTAAATATGTGCCCAATAATTAAGGAATGGCTCAATAAATTATGGTATATGAGCATAATGGAATATTGTTTCACTGTAAGGAATGACGAATATGAAGAATACACAGAAACTTGAGACCTGTACCAATTAATGTAAACAAAGTAAACCTAAAAAACCAAAATATAAAAGGACTACACAAAAAGTAAATAAAATCAAAAGGGAGTGGTATTAATCAAATAAAACACTCAATGATATCATAATGTAAAATTTGAAAGACTTTGGCTAAAAAATGAATAAACCAATTGTTTTGATAGAAATTTACTTTGTAGGGCACTAACATCAAAAGAGGTAAGAATTTTCTTTTAAAAAAAATTAACTAATGTATGTCAGTTGCCTGCCAGAAGGGTCTTAATAAATACTTGTTGAATTTAATTGAACTATATCTTTATTTTCCTTTAACATAATGAAAAAGCCCCTGCTTTTTGTCTGAGTGTGCTTGAAAAAGAATGAGGTCAAACATATTTATAAGTGGCTGTGTTGTATCTCACTTATAAAAAAATAACATCTTCTATGCTTTATTAAGATAGTTGAAGAACATTAGGTTTAAGTGATCCCAAATATTAATAAACTGCATTCTCTTTGAAAGTACCACTTAGTAGGAACAGATAAACTTTAATTTTAGAGGAAGAATTGTTCTGGTAACAAGAAGAAAATCTGATATCCCTTATTTATGATGTTCTAGGAATTAACGGTGACCAATTTTAAAGCATCTAATCATTTTTCTCTGACTACTTGACACTTTTTTCTTTTTAGCAAGCGTGAAAGTATATTAAATTATGATTATTATTGATTAATAAGATTTATGGTTCTTGCAGAACATAACTACAAATGATTTATAATGATTTGAATTAGCTATTTCTCACAGCAATGCTACACATTAGTCTGTTACCATTGCCCCCCTACTTTCTGAAAAAGGAAACTGACACATAAAGTTTCAGCATTGTCACAAGGGTACAGGTTCAGATTCTAGTGTAAGAAATTGTAATAATAATGGTGATGATGATAACATTTATATAGTAATAATAATAACATGTAAACAGTGCTTTAAAGTTTGAATAGCACTTTATAAATATTATATCATTTTATTGTTATAAGAACCCTGAGAAGTAGTTGTTATTTCAGTCCCCATTTTTAAGAAAAGGAAACAGACAGGGAGACTTATCCAGGGTTATACAGCTAGTCAGAGTCTAAAGCCCAATTGGAACTCAGATATTCCTGATTCTCAGTGCTCTATCCACTATATGACCTGGTTTCCTCAATAGTAAAAGACACAGAGATAAGAAAAAAATATGAGGCTCTCTATCAAAGCTCCAAATATGTTTCCAACTATATTCTAAAAGTCGTGCTGTTTATCCTGTCATTCAGCACAAAGAAGCAAGAAGTCCATGGTACAGAAGGAGAAGGTGGGTAGTTTAATGGAATTGTTCTCTGAACGTACCCCAAGCAACAATTTAATGGTAATGCAATGAGAAGATCTTTCCCATCCATTAATAAGTTTGAGTCACATGGAGCCCATGGTGGGAGGAGCTTGACCAACAGGTGGAGCAGGAAGGGGTAGAGCAGGAAGTGAGAGTGAGGTGGAGCTGAGAGAGAGAAAGAGAGAATCAGAAAGAGAACCAGAGAGAGAGAGAGGAGAGAGAGAGAGAGCGAGCAGGAGGGAGGCGGACACAGGCAGAGTAGCTAGCATGAGTGAGAGGGAGGCATTTTGCCTAAGGGAGCTTACCTGTGGGGAGATCTGACAAAGGAAGACTTGGGGATAGTGGTTCTCTCAGCAATGGTAATATGTACACATTTCTTTGTTACTATGGTGGATTTGGCTTTATCTGAATAAATATCTCAGTTTCCTCTTTGCTCAAGAGTCTATTATATTTTGCAATTCAAACCTGGGAATACACCTGCATATTCATAGCAGCTGCTGTGGGTATCACATTAGCGATATAAACATGAATGCTGAGACAGTCACCAGACTCAGGGTTGGATCTGTGAAAGCTTGTAGACACAACAGTGGCTTATTGGTGGAGAATTAATCATTATTATTAGTAATATTAACTCATGATGATAACTCATGAGGTTTACCATGCATTTTACACCATTAAAATAGGCTGGATTAGAGTCAAAGAGACTGGGTTTAAAATTCCTGCAGTTGACACTTAACAGCTAGATGGCTAATCACTGGCAAATAATAACTTAATGTCTGAGAGCCTCAGTTTCATCTTCTATGAAATGGAGCTAATGAGACCGGCAGTATCTACTTACCTCACAGAATTGCTGGATTCAATTGAGATCATGCATATAAAAAGCTTGCAAATTTAAAAAGACTACTAATTCAATAACTATTCAATAATAAGTCACTGATATTTACATAATAATCTAAAGTTTTGCAAAGTGCTTTGTGTTTATTATCTTAATTGAGTCTCACATCAAACAATCCTAGGAGATAGTTACTACAATTACAATTATTCCTCCCCTGTGTTAGGCACTGTGAATGTAAAGACAAATACAACATTCCCTGGCCTGGAGAGACTTATATTCTACTAAAAGAAAATTATATAAATACAGAAAACTAAACATAAAGTATATAAAATAGAGAACTGTCTTATTTTAAAGGGGGGGAGACACCAACGACAGGATCAGGAAAGACTTTATGTTGGAGTTGTCACTGGAGCTGAGCCTTGAAGTATGCTTAGGATTCAAAGAGGGAAAGAGGACGGGGAACACTTCAGGATAGTTTATACAAAGACAAAAATCAAGCCCTGATCAGTCCTGAAGAATAAAATTAGCTCTTTTTTCTGAGAAATAGGAGACAGGAAAGTAGATGAAGGAGAGCGCTGGACGAGGTTCAAAAGTACTGGCTCTACTACTTAGTACTTTGGCTGCATCTCTTAACCTTTCTGTGACTTGTTTCTTTGTCCATAAAACGGAATTATAAAAATACCTCTAAGAATGTCATGGAGGAAAAACCAGGATTTTCATGTTGAATCTGGTATCACTGGGGTGAAATCATTTAACCTTTCCAGGACTAAGTTTCCTCATCTTTAAAATAAAGGGATTGGATTAGTTGTGATGTGATGCGAATTAGATTGAAATAGTTGTGATCTCTTTCAGGTCAAAAGCTGTGATCCTATGACCTACAAAAACTGCAAAAAGCTATATAACTAAAAGGTCGGTCTTGGACAAAAGGTAAACAGTTGTACTCATATATCAAAAACTCATAATGGGAACTGGCCTACAGAAAACTATCATAATAAAGAGTGTGCCTTCTTTTATTCTCCCAGATTGAGATGACAGGAAAACAAAAAATGAAAAGACAGGGAAATATTTTAGAAAAATAAATCAATGAGAAAATGACAAGGTTTCCTCAAAGGCCAGCTCCATCTAGATTTGTACAGAAGAGGACATACAAAATAAATTGTGTTCCAACAAGGCGATGTTTTCATTCATTCATTTAACAAACTTTTACTGGGCACTTGCTATTTATATAGCATATGGCTAGATACAATGATGTATTCTATATCACACACATGACCACAGACATATGAAAAAAGCAGGCAAAAAGAACAAAGGAGACCTAATATAGGCAAATGTTTCCATATTTGTTACCATCTATTAAATTACTTATTAATATTGTTTTAGAACCTATCAGTACCATGGCCAGCGATTATGATATTCACAAGGTGACTGGTTCAGCACTGAAAATAAGGGATAGCAATAGAAGTCCTCAGCTAAGCTGCTTTGCTGATGTGACAGATGGGGGTGGAGTTACCAGAGATAACTAAGGAGTAAGGAAAGCCTACTACTGTTGCCTCTAGATTGCTCAATTAGGTTGGTGAACCTTCACTTGTGTCCTTAGGTGGTCTGGGTTATTCACAGAGCAAAGTAAGACTGTTGCATTGTGTGGGTTTCTTAAGAAAAAATTTCCACATGTGAAGGCCATCTTAATGTCTACTACACTTCAGTTGTGTTTGGTGTTCTGGGTTTTCTTGGTAGTGGTGGTGGTGGTTGTTTTTTTTTTTTAATTTTTTTCTGAGACCCAGTCCCACCAAACTACATTCATACATTTATGGGCTCTACATGGGAATACCCTATCAGGACGTTTTTGGAAAGCAAAGGCATAGCCTTAACACATAAATCCACTAAAGACAGCAAATGGCTAACAGAAATTAGTCATTGTCTTTCCTAGCATACTTTACATAAAGAGAAGATGGTTAAGCAATACATTCTACTGAAATAAAACTTATCTTCTTTTTCTTCACCCTCTGCCTGAAGCTTCATACAAGAGATTTTAAATGGATAACAACTTTAAAGCTCTATGTGGACTTCTTTCTCATTATTATTATGTTAAACAGGAAATGTTATCTCCACAAGGATCTTGCCTTGGCTTCACATCCTGGCAGAATACAGGAATTTTTAGCTAATGAGGGCCTAGAGGTTTTACAAGACCACAGGAGTTTTCAAAATATTCTTACATATTCATAATAGTTAAATTAACAGATCTGATGCCAGATGTAAAGTGGCATTTTATGGGTAACTTTAAAAGGTACTAATGGGATAACTTTTAAAGCAGCTTTAAAATATGTAGCTTTGAACTTAATACAAAATCATGAAGGCTTTTGATCTTTTGTTATATGTACATTATTCTGCAGTGAAGTGATCAGAAAAACTTGGCTTTCCCTATCCTCCCCCCATCCCTACATCCTAGCAGATTTTGGGCATCCCCTACCTCACTTCCACCTAAGGAAATTTAGGCTGAATATTTCAACAACCCATAAAAGCAATAATAATTAAAGGTTTTTCCTTTGACTTGCTGACAAAGTTCATGGCATTTGCAATGGCAGCAAAATAAATCTTCCTTATACAGATATTATATACCCATAGATGGATTTAAATACTTTTGCAGAGCCTATAATTCCATCAACCTCAGACTGCTGAAGACTGAACAGCATTAACATGGCAAATAACAATAATCAATTACTATTTATTGAAAAATGACAAGAGTGTGAGGGTAAGGGATGCTTGTAGCACATACAGAGCAACATTATACTTGCAGAAAAGATATGATTGTCCTTTACCTTAAGGAATTGGCAATTCTAATAAAATATCAAGAAAAAGACGTACATATATACATGGACAAAGGATATGTGGGGATAAGCGACAGACAGGCATAAGATAGTCATACACACACACACACACACACACACTAACTTGTACATAGTATGTGGTTTTATATAAACACATTGTATATATGTGTATATTATGTATGTGTGTATATATATATATATTTGTTATTCAGTCATTTTTCAGTTGTGTCCAACTCTGTGACTCATATGTGTATATATGTATATATATATACATATGTATATATATACACACACGAGTGAACAATTGTACCATATGAAAGCATGTTATCAAACAATACAGTAAAAGTACAATCCATAAATCACTTCTCTATTTAGCGAATTCAATTATGTTGCACATCGAATTATGCCGAGTTTTCAGAATGTGTGCCATGGGTCACTATCATGTCAAAAATCTATTCCATGTGTCAGAGCGTCATCTATTTATAGCTGGGACAGACTATAGAGGCTATCTAGTCCAACAATGTCATTATTTTTGAACTGAGAAAACAGGCCCAATTAGGTTATGTGACTTATCCAAGTATATACACAGAGGAAATATAAGCATAGATCCTGAACTAGCTTTATTTTCCCTGCACCCTATTGTTATGCTTGGCTCAATAACAGTACTATGAAGTGGGATGTTAACAAAGTATCCCAAGGTTCAAAGAATAATTTAATACCCAAATAAATAAAGAGAAGTGTGATTTTTGTTGGAGATAGTATATTAAGCAAACTGTACACAGCTTCCTCAGGAGCTAAAAGGGTAGAATGTGAATGAAATCTTAATGAATAAGATGGAAGAAATCGACAAAAGAAATATAAAGATGCTTTCTCCAGAATGGCAGTCAGTCTATACAAGGATAACGCGTTGCAAGTAGTGAAATAGTTGGTCATGGGGGAAAATGAGAAAAGTTGTTCACCCTAATTCAAATTTAGGTTTATAGTCAACAATAAACTATGTGGCACATTCAGGCTATTGTTAACAAGTAGGAAAAATACAGAGACTACAAAGGGCCCACCACATTAGGTGCTCATTTAGAGGGGTCCTCAGTATGGCAGAGAGGAATGAACTCACTGGTACAAAGCCTAGCAGTATGATACTAACCCAAAAAAATGAGTTTCAGGGGAAAAAATTCATTCGCCAATATGTAATTAGATTATAATTGTGCTAATATTCCATTTTCTACCAAATAGCTTATTTCTTTAGCTGATAGCTGCACTATTCACAAAGTGATGTTAACACACAAAACCAAATCATATTGGGCATCCCTAAGGGATAAAAAATGTTCTTGTTTATTATTTTTAACTTTGTTTGCTCTGAAGTATAATTGCTACTTATTTTTAAAAACAGCTTTTTGGAAGCACTAATTCTACAGTAAACTGGTCAATAAAAAGTCAAATAAACAAAGTATAAGATGGAAACAAAGACTAAGTATCAGCCACAAAATAGCTGACACTCATATAGTATTTTAAGGTTTGCAAAGTACTTCATAGATATTATATCACTTTGAGCATCACAAAAAAATCTGTGAGGTTATCATACTTACCCCACTTTACACATGAAGAAAATGAGACAAAAATGGATCAGTAATTTGCCCGTTGTCACATAGCTTATTTTATGTTGAAAGAAGAAATTGGACCAGAATACTAACCATTACAATTTGCTGATTGTTGAAAGACACCAATAGTATTATTCCATATTTTATTTCTCTCAGACTATATTGTTTTTATGTTTACATAGATAGATGTTTATATATGTGTGTACTGTTATGTATAATACATGCAATGTGTATTTACACATATTTACACATATGCATGTGTGGACACACGCGTATGTACATAACATAAACACAAACACACGTGTATTTCTAATATCTGACATTTGATGTAGCAGACATTACAGGTAAATTCACATAGCTATCTTATATCACCAAATCTGTAACAACTTGTACATAGTATGTGATTAACAAATACTCGTTTAATTCGAATTTATAGAAACACTAACATAAGGAGTTTCAATAACAATTTGACAATAAAATTAAACCTAATATTTTATGAACTGTGTTTTTATTGGTATAGGGAATTCCTGGATGAGGAAATTCCATCTATCAAGGCAGATGAGCTCCATCTCTGCAAGTAATAGTCTTAGAAAATTATCTAAAAACAGAATCACTTAATACATTGGCCACATGTGACTCCAACCTTACTGAGTGGGATCCAAACCAGATTAAAATGTAATTGAGAAGTGTTTAACAAAATTAAAAATATATATTACAACAGAGATAATGCTAGATTTTAAAACTAAGTCATTATGTGGCCTTTAGGGATCCTTGTATATGAGTTAGTGAAACCTCATTTTTTGTTTAGTTTTGGTTTGTTTTTTTGAGTTTGACATCGCTGATCTAGAGCACTAAGATGCTAAGTGCTTGCATGTGGCTACACAGCTAGTTTATGTCCAACAGTGAAACAGAACCAACCGTTGGTAATAGCTCTCTATCTACATTAGACAACTAGCACTTACTAAACACTATAATGTGCCAGGCACCGTGTTACATGGTATGCTATGCATTCTCTTATGTATTAATGATCTCACTTGAGAAATTTAACTATTCCTCTAGGGGCCTTCTAGTCTTCATGGCATCCAAGTGGACATATTTTACCATTTCATCAGATCTATTTAATAGCTCATATAAAAGTTATTGGCATATCAATTTATTTCATGATTGCAAAGGCAGCAAAAACAAGAGGGCTGTGTAAATTCATATTATGCTACTTCACCAGCCCACATAAGCAAGCAGGGAAGCTGACATTTCTTTCACTTCTAACATCCTGTTATTGAAATTTCTCTCAAGATGATTTATTCTTTAGGAAGACAGAAGCAAATATTTGAAATTTAAAATGGACTACGCCATTCTCTGACTGTCACAAAAAAAAAAAAGATTAATCTGCCCTTGTATACCTCACAATCTAATAGGGAAGATGCTGTATGATTATATTCATATTTATAAAACTGCTCAGGGAAGAGGGCTTATTTGTCCAATATATTACTCCCTATTTTTTGGTATTAAAAGGATAAGAGATTAATATATTTGACCAAGTATATTAGTCAATGTTTTATTTTTCCAAACCAACTTCTAAAGCTATCATGTAAAATATAGGTATTCCTTCTCCTACTTTGATGTAGCAGTTGAATTCAATAAAGACATTTTTCTAACATGGGGTTCTTCACCAGGAGTTCATTAAGTTAAAACAAACGACAATGTTTTTCATTTTAATGTTTGCTTGTGATACTAGGTATTTCATTTCATGCATTTAAAAGTATTATTCTGAGAAGGGGTACACAGGTTTCACCTGGCAGACAAAGGGGTTCAACTTATACACTAAGGCGGAGAAAGCCCTGCCATAACAATTTGTTTTCAGGAGTTCTTAGGGGTATTGGAGAAAGGATTCCTGTTTTGGTAGTAGCTGAACTAGATAATTTTTAAGGCCATACCAGTTCAAGGTTCTATGATCCCTTTCTCCCAGAGAGAGAAAACTAATTTGTACGAGAAGACCCCTCCAATTTTTGGAAGATAAGCATACTAATACATCAATGGTGGAGCTGTGAATGGATATAACCAATCTAGAAAGCAATTTGGAATTATGCAAATAAAGGGACTACGAACATCCATTCCCTTTGCCTAGGTGAGTCCACTGCTAGACATATACCCAAGGAGGTGGCTGAGAAAAAGCAAAGTTCTATAAACATCCAAATATTTATAATAGCACCTTTTTGTGGTAGTAAAGAACTTGAAACAAACTATATGCCCATCTTGGGGAATGGCTATAAAAACTGAGATAATGAAATACTGCTATGCTGTAAGAAATGATGAATATAACCAACAGAAAGATGTATGGAAAGATTTCAACCAATTGAAGCAAATCAGTAAGCAGGAACAGAAAAAGACAATGGCTACAAAAATGTAAATGGAGAAAATAACCACAAAATAATCAAAAGTAAATGTTAAAAAGATATATTGAGAACAAGTTTTGGCCTAAAGAAGAGATATGAGAAAACATTTGTCCTCTCTCCTTTGATGAAGTGGGATTCCATGAACATGGAACACCGGATATAACATTTTCCAGTGTGCTAATTTGTTTTACTGAATTTTTTCCTCATTTTTTTTTTTACTGTTTAATGGAAGGCTCTCTGGGAGGAGGAAGAGAGGGATATAAGGTGAAATATAAGGACAAAAA
This sequence comes from Phalanger gymnotis, assembly GCA_028646595.1. Lineage (NCBI taxonomy): Eukaryota > Metazoa > Chordata > Mammalia > Diprotodontia > Phalangeridae > Phalanger > Phalanger gymnotis. The sequence continues at coordinate 393,392,028 of CM053622.1, read as the reverse complement.
TATCATTAGAAATCTTTTTTATCAGGGCAGCTAGGTGGTGCAGTGAGTACAGCACCGGCCCTGGAGTCAGGAGGACCTGAGTTCAAATCCTGCCTCAGACACCTGATACTTATACTAGCTGTGTGACCTTGGGCAAGTCACTTAACCCAATTGCCCTGGCCCCCCCCCAAGAAATCTTTTTTATCAAAAAAAAAAAGACAATTCCTTCAATATTTCTATCAGAATAAGGCTCAGTGTTTCTATTTATATAATAAGATGACCTCCAGTAATATACTGGGTATATCACATAGCTATATAAGATGGAAACGCACAATCTCAGAATAACAAAAATCACAGGTGACAGAAGCCAATGAATAAATAAGTGGTAAGAAGCTAGCAAAAAAGACTTGCTGAGAAGTATATCCACAAGTAGAGTATAAGTTGTATTATATCTAGACCCAACTGTTAGAGGAAATGGGTTCAAATCTGGTCTCTTTCGTGTATTATCTTTGTGACTCTGGACAAGCTACACAATCTCTCTTTACCTTTTCTCATCTTTTAAAGTAGAGGAAGGAGGCATTAAGATTTCTAAGTTCCCTTTCAAAGTCTAAATCTACCATCTCATGAGCATTAAAGACAAGTATGTTGAAAAAGAATGGGTCATGCATATATTGGGAGTGAGGAATAACAGAGAGGCACCCTCAAATTACTGTAAAAGCCAAAGTAGGGCCCTATTCTTTTGGGTGGATCCTTTAAGGAGACTTTACAAAAAGACATAGTTGAGAATTGTACAGGATAGGAAAGCATGAGAGGGTATAATATGTATTCAGTGGAAAGAAAATCCACAGTTACGAAATCGAGGGTCTAAGTATCTATTGAGAATTTAAACCACTGAGCATGAGATATATTTATTCTATATCTTTTGCAGTCAGTCAGTAAGAATATACAAAGCATCTACTATGTGCTAAGCACTGTAGAAAACAGTGAGGATGTGAAAAAAAAAAAGGTAATTAATAAAAGGCAAAAAAAAAAAAATCCCTGCTCTCAAGGAGCTCACAGGCCAGGCCTGCGCAACCTGTGGCCAGAGGGCCACTTGTGACATGCCAAAGGATTTCCTCTACATACCAAAGATGTTTGCCTCTACATTTTTCCTGGGTTGCCGGAAATCCTTTGGCATGCCACAAGCAGCCTGAGGGCCACAGGTTGTGCAGGCCTGTCACAGACTAATGGAGGAAATAATATGCAAAGAACTATATACAGGGTGTTCCTAAAGTCTGGACACATAAGAAATGTGGAGTTATTGCATCGAGTTCACATGAATCTTGCAAAATTCATCAACCTTTGCATCACAAATGATGGAAATCATGTTGAAGATGTTATTTCATTTCTTGAAAATATGCATTTTTGCCTATGTGTCCAGATTTTAGGAACACCCTGTATAAACAAGGTATATGTAGGATAAATTGGGGATAAAGTAGAAGCACCGATTTGTAGACAGCCTTCTCAAAAAATTTAGTTGCAAAAGAGAAAGGAGATATGGGAAGATAGCTAGTGGAGATGAACAAATCAAGTGAAGACTGTTTGAAGATGGGGAATTTCTAGGAAAAGTTGAAGGTGAGAGCCTGAGGATGACTAAAAGCTGGAATGAGATCCCTTGTGAACATAGAAGAGTTTACCTTTGCACATGAGAAAGGGAGGGAAATGGTGCATAAGGCGTCTGTGTCATATAAAATGAGGATGAGAGAAGAAGGACTTCTTGATGAGTGGCCTTGATTTTATCAGCAATATTTTTTATTATACTATGTTATGGAAATGCTTGTTTTATTTCATAAATTTAATTTTTTTTTTTAATATGAGGCAAGGTTCTAGGCTGAGTGGTTGGTTGAAGACCCTTGGGAGGTTTGAGGAAAGATAAAAAGTTTAGAAAAGCTGCTGTGTGGTGATAGCAAGTCAATTAGGGAAGTATAAAAGAAATGCCCTTGTTATCATTTTTAACACTTATTTTTTTTTGCTAACAAACTAAATTATCACTGTTTAAATGACCTACATAATAAATGTGTATCGTTTCTTTCCCCTGCCCCTTTTCATTTATTTGTGAAAAAAAAATGTGGTCACATATATTAAGTTTGTTCACTTCCGAGAGAAATGTCAAGGTAAAGGGGACAAAGAAACTATGTCATGTGCTTCCTGCTTAACTGATGCCCTGAACTAGATGATCTTGGACGTTCCTTTCAATGCTGAGATTCTATCATTCTATTTAATCTCTATAATGGGATTAATCATGGATTAGTTGTCTACTATATGGCAGGAACTATGCTAAGAGCTTTATAAATATTGTGTTATTTTCTCTTCACAACATCCCCATGAGGTAGGTGTTGTTATCAGCCCCACTTTAGAGCTGAGGAAACTGACAAAGAGTATAAGTGATTTGCCCAGGGTCACACAGCTACTACGTGTGGTAAGTCACATTTGAATTCATATATTCCTGGCTCCAGGCCCAGCACTGTATCCACTGTGCCACCTAGCTGCCTTTATAACATCCTTTAGATATAATCTTCAGTTTCACTGTAGAGACGCATCAAACAGGGAATGTCACAAGGGATATAGTGAGGATGTGGCCCACTGTCACAGCTTAGTGTTCAGGAAATAAGAATCACTCGTATTATAATTGGGAACTCTTAAAATCATGTAATCACAGGATAATAGATGTTTTAACTGAAAGGGACTTTATAATCGTCTAGGCCGATGACCTCAATTTTTAATTGAGACTTCCTTTAATTGAGACTCATGGAGGTCAGTAATTTGCCCATAGGCTGATCTCACAGGAAGTAGATGGCAAAGTTATAACTGAAGCAACTTGCTATGTATCCCAATCTGGTAGCCTTCCCACTATATCAAAACATAAGCAAGCATTTGATCTGTGATGTCAGCTGCTCAAGAGAAGTCATTTTAAACTCTGCCTCAACTCAGAGCTGGCTGCCATTATTTGGTGGCTGAATATCAGTGCTCTGGGCAAGGGGCTAAAGGACCAGGAATGGGCTTCTGTCAAAAAGCTCAGGAACATCTAATAATGACCCTGAATTAAAAAAAACAAAAAGCACAACTTGTTTCCAAATCAATGAGTCATCATTAACATTGTACAACTTTCAGAAGTTTGTGGTTTCCAAATTTGGTCTCTGATCCTAGAGAAAAGAACATTTTGACCTTGTAAATTTCTAAAGAGGAAACAGGCCAAACAAATGGTAACGTGCCTGTAGGGCCTAAGAGGATCAGTGACCTATCAGCCAAGCAAGGGTACGTGACAGGTCATTTTCACTTCCATCTCCTCCAACCAACCTTTGTTTTTCATGGAAAATGTGCAGCTTGGATATGGTTTTAATGTAGAAAACGAAGACTTTCGTGATTTTTTTTTTTAAATTAAGGGCTAATTGCCTCGGTTAAGATTTTGGAGCATGTGTTTTCTGCTGGTACAGAAAATACAAATTTGTAGGAAAAGAAAAAAATCCATCTTCCAAAATCTTGTAAAGGTCGGAGATCTTATTAATTTAAAATAATACCCAAGTCTTAGTATGACTGCTTTCTAGATGTTTATTTTCTAGGCAAAACTATTCAGAGATGGGAGGGGGGGGCGGGAGACAAGCAAAAAGAAGGAAAGATTTTTGCTTGCAATCAATGTTCCACATGATTTAATATATCACACCAATTTTGACACAGATTGTCATACACAGTAAATACTTCTGAAAGACAATGAACTTGAAAAACTGCACTAGGATTTAAGAATAAAATAGGGATAGGATGAATGAAAAACAAAACCAACAACAAATAAACGCCCTTCAAGACACAGCTTAGAAATAATACATTTATAAACAACGAGTCTGCACACAAAAACAAGACAAACATCTACACATATGTATACCTTCACAAATCCTAATTTTTCGTCTCTTAGAAACATCTACAAGCCTTTTTGTAAAAAGGCAGTCCCGAGTTTCCACAAGACACAACCTAGAAATAACGGATTAGGAAAAGTAGACTAGTTATCGTAGTGATAACAATTGAGGAAACAAGACAGACAGTCTGTCTTAGAGCATGATGTAACTATTAAAAATTTACATAATAATACAATAATAGTAGGTGGAATCCCTACTATATTCTTCTCTACATCCTTGTTATGAGACCACTTCATAGATAAAACTGGATTATATAAGAGAGTCCTTTCAGTACTTCCGTAACTAAATGCTTTTGGAAGAGGTCCAAAATAGATTCTCCCAACAAAGACTCTAAATTCCGGGAGGAAGCCCATTAGAATAGAAAGACTCACATTCAGGAGACCTGACCTCCTGTTCTGTCTGTCCCATGAATTAGCTGTGTGACCCATGGATAAGTTGCTTTACCTCTCTGGCCCTCAATTCTTCATCTTGTAATGAGAGATTAAAAGCAAATGATGCCTAAATTCCCTTCCAGTTCTATGATTTTTTTTAATGTTGAAAATCCTGTATTAATGTTGGCTGATTATCTCATGTTTGGATTATTCATGTACCTTTTCTCTTATTCCTCATATTCCAACCATTCATTTTGTGGTTTTTCTACTAGCCTATGAACACCTCTATTAGGACAGTAGTTAACAGGCAGAGAAAAGGATAAAAAGTAAAATGAGTCACTAGCTCTTTAAAAAGGTTTGGTGGGTATGTATAAGGATTCTAAAATGAATAGTTAATGAGAAGCTTGGGAATCACCTTTAAATTTTATTTTCATGCTCTCTCTAGCACATCTTCAGCAAGGCTAATATCAAGTGATTTTATGATTAATGTGAGAAGGTCCCTGAGAAACTGAAAAGTAACTGAAGGCTAAGAAGTATTACATGAGAGTGTTGCAGTTAAAATTATTCAACTGAGGGGAGAGTAGAATGAAGAAAGAGGAAGGTAGAAGGAGAGTTGGGAAGCTCTGAAGGCAATGCTTTTTAAATCTTCAAAATAAGATTCAGTTAAAAAGTGACTGATCCCTATTAAGTAACAATGGATCCAAGGGCCATCAAAAAGAAAAAAAAAATCTGCAAGGGGAAGTCAATATGATTTGAAAAATTAACTGTAAATTGTTTTTGAAGATCAAAGAAGGGACAAAACCAGAAATACTACAACACACAAATCTCAACACTGTATAATGGCAAACACACCAAACAGGGACTTGGGTTTGGCTCTTGATTCTTAATAGGTGCTGTGTGACCTTGGTGAAGTCAATTAATCTTTTAATGCCTCAGAAAACTCCCTAAATCTTTATGTTACAGGAGGCAGCTAGGTGGCATAATGGAGAAAGCACTGTCCCTGAAGTCAGGAGGACCTGAGTTTGAATATGGCCTCAGACACTTGACCCACTTACTAGCTGTGTGACCTTGGGCAAGTCACTTAACCCCAATTGCTCTGCCTTCTCCCCTCAAAAAACAAACAAAGAAATTGATATGTTATGAATAAGAATAGTTGGTTTTCTGGATTAGAAGAATTTCCTCACCCAGAGCTCTCTATTGCTGCGGAAATCACAGGCACCAAACAAAACAAATACACAAATAAAATTACAGTACGGTAGTGTCTTAGGACCAACAGGGCAGATTCCACAAGGTTCTAGAAGGAGGAATTCTTCAACATTGATTTACCAAGAAAATCTTTTCTTCCCTCTGTGGAGGGACAGATTTCCTTTTCACTATCCCCACATCCACCTCTGCCTAGTTAATACTGTATACTTGGGAAGTAGTTTAGAAGAATTAACATGATCATTAGCATAACCATTATTTCAATTCTGAATAAATGTTCTACAAAAGGATCAATGCTGATATATCAAATTTTGTCCTGACTTATACATTGAGAAAAATATCTGATGGTGCATGAATTCTATACAGAACTATATTGTATAGATGATTTTATTTCTCAACCTGGAATAAAAAGATTCATATAGAAAATAAATGGAAAAGGATACCATCTCACTCTCCATTGTAATTCCATTTCTGTGTTACCTCTGAAAATATCTTTGGCATTTACCAAAATCTGATATTTATAGTTACACCTAAGTAAGCTCTTTCTATAGAACTGACATGCGGAACTATCTTATTTTCTCTACCTAGACATCTTAAACATGAGTTAATATGCAAGCTAAAATATACTTTGTAACACTGTGGCATGGTCTAAAAACTACAGTATTACAACTCAGCATTGTTCAGCCAGGATGAATACCCAGACAATAAAGGAAGTAACCAAAGTTGTGAGAGCAGACTACAAATGTACTATCCTTTCTGTCAAGAACAGGACATACTTAGCAAGTTAAACTTGTATCAAACTTGCAACGAGGAAGTCAATCAAGGATGTTTCACTATCAAAATTCCAATGAAGAATATAGTATTCTTATTGTATTTAAAATTTTCTATTGGGAAAATAGTTTTCTCAAGGTTAAAGCACAGTATTATTCACTTAACAAATGGCCGAAACAGAAGACTAAACGTTACAACAGTAAAATCTACTACACAGACAATGCCTTTGTAATTCTAATAGGAATTAAAGATGAAAATCAGATTCCTTTTGCAGAAATCCTTCTTATAGGCTCTTTCTAAAAAGGCATTTCTTATGTAAAGCAAAGTAGCCTTGTAATGGTCTTTCAAATAAAAGATTTGATCATATCTTTGTCTTTTTGTCTAAATATGACATATACATGACCCTTCTCTCTCTCTCTCTCTCTCTCTCTCCCCCCCCCCTCATGTCCTAATTAGTAATTTAGTGGCCTAAATTAGATAATTCAGCTTTTGGAGACATTTCACAAAAATCAAAAAACTGAATTTTGAAAGCATTCATTATAAAATCAACAGATCTCAAGTGCAAAAAGAACTGAAGAATCAGAAAGCCGAAATACAAATCTGGCTTCAACCCTACTCCCCGTGTGGCCCTATATAAGTTACCTAACCTCTTTCCTTCTCTGTAAAATGGGATATCAAATTTTGAATATTTACCTCAAAGTGTTTTTGTAAAGATCACAAGAAATAATAGCTATAAATTTTTTAACCTATAGGACTACACAAATGTGACCTATTATTATTATTTGCTAGACCCACTCAAACACAAAGAAATAGCTTGTGAACAATTTGGAAGCTAAATGTTCCAGAGTACAGTATAAAACAAAAAGAATAAAATTTCACCAGTACTCTATTAATGCGACAGGAAATGAAAGACAATGTTTAAGACAAAGATAAACACTTGGAGTAAAAATAAATTCAGTAAACAGGTAGAACATTCATGACTCAAAGAGGTCAAAAGACTTCAAAAATTTTAAATTATCTTTCTCACTGGTCTGAATATACACAGGAGGCACTTTATCCTCAATGGTATTTTCTTCTCCAGTTCGAAGGCATACAAAACGAAAAGTGCCACTGGAGAGCCTGCAAAGCACTAGGATGGATGGCCCCTACGAACTGCATACTTACCATACTTTCAGATTTTACAACCCTTGCATTCGTTAAAGGAACAAGTCATTAAAAAGCCACTTTGAAAACACAATAAAGACCTTCTCCTCTGATTGTGACAACCTTCCATCAAATAAAAACCTAAGGTCGAAGCTTCAACAGCAGGATATTTACTACTAGCTCCAGACATTTTAAACAGGGCAATGAACCGAGTGGGGGAGGGAGAGAGGAAATAAGGGGCGCGCTACACACACACACACACACACACACGAGAGAGAGAGAGAGAGAGAGAGAGAGAGAGAGAGAGAGAGAGAGTGTTTTTGGATTTTTTTTTAAGCTGCAACTTAGGTGGTTTGCAGTACTTATCCTATATCTTAGCCACTACCACACCCTGGAAAAACAAATGGAGCCATCAAAGTAAATTTCATTCTCCTCCTCCAGCTACATGTTATGCAAGGAAATAATGCTAATAAATCCGAACCAAGAAATAATTAAAATCTGTTATTCCACAGACTGGACATTTTATCAAATTTAATCTGCCCAGTTTTCCAAAAGAGTTAATTAGGACTTTTTATTTTATTAACCTTAATTTTTGTATAAGAATTAAGCCTCCATTAAATATCAGGGTAAAAAATAGAGAAAAGCAAATTCCTTTAATACATTGAAACAGACTATCAGAACAAGAAATGGATTATTTAATTTTTATTTTCCTCTATTCTTCATTCTTCATTTCCATGATACCAAAACTTGTCCTCTCAAAACTCAAACATTCTTTAAAGTTCATAAATTCTCTTCAAAATAAGAATTCGGAATATTTCATATTAGAGAAATTATTAGAGACCCAGGAAGAATAGGAAAGTGTTCGACACTTGGATTCTTTTCATTGTTCTTTATGTTCAAAGTTATGGATAACAACCCACAATTATAAAATGTGAAGTTTTTACTGATATTCACAGATCTAAAAGACCACCCAAGTGTCATGTTGCATTAGGGCAGCATAGCTACTACCAAAGAAGGGATGCTTTCAAGGCCATCTACTTATAAGCTTTCCCTGTGAAGAGTCTCCTCTTTCAAACAGCATCGACCTATAAATATATAATCATATCCATTTGGTGATCATTAAGCAGTTAAATTTAAATGGGGGAGAGGAAAGAAACTTTAACAATCAGTCACATGAATAATAAAAAATAAAAGATGCCTTCTAGCTCCTTCACTTTGGGTGAAAAAAAAACCTTCTTAAATCTCAATGAACAAGATTGTTTTTTATGAATCTTGTCCCTTATCTGTGGGACAATCAGAAGGGTTTCAAAAAATGACTAATACGAATGGTATTTAATTCATTACTAAGCTTCAGCACGGTAATCCAGTCACCCAATAAAACTTTTATTTTCCAGAAAGAGGGTAGCTTAAAACTGAAGGAATCTGGATCAGAATTTCCTTTTAAGATTTAAGGATCCTTTTGTCCAGTATTTTTCCTGTTACAGTGTGTAACACATGCATATCATTAAGAAGAGCCACACACCTCCTCAAAACAAAATTCAGGGCAAAGTGCCATCTGCTCCAAGTAATTTTTTCCTTGAAGTTTTTATGTTCAAGAAAATGTTAAAACCCACATACTTGAAGAACAAGCCATCTCATCCAATTTTGTTTTTAAAAATACTTTTAAAATGTCTTTAAGGACTATATTATTAAAAGGAATCCACGTGAATAGAGATTCATAAGAAAATGTGCAACACTCAGAAATCTTTACATTTAGATTCATGTTTGTGTTTGTGTGTGTCTGTGTGTGACCTTTCATCTCAAGAGAGGAAAATGACAGGAATAAATATTCCTTATAACTCACTTTTAAAAATCTCTTGGACTTATTTTATTTTCCCCTAAAACCTGACTTTAAAAATGAGGGTCTTAAATAATATAACAACAGTTCTTGTAACAAGTAGACGCTTCAGAAGTGATTAGTTCTGTTGGCTAATGGGCTACTCAGCCATGTCCTTCCCAGTTCTCCTCATACTACACCACCACCACCCCCAACGTTATCCAGGATTTCTGCCTCTTATACCCGAAACTGTCTAAAAATAAACATTCAAAGTCCAATCAGTCTGCCAAGTTGTTTCAGAAAAGCTTCCTAGAACAAATGAATAAAACAAGGACTCTTCCTTTCTCAAAGGCTCAAGCTTGCATTTCCTCAGGTCAGGAACTCATTCTGAATTATTTCAGTTGCTATGCTACATAACTCACATGGATGATTACAGATTTTGAGCTGAGACTTAGGAGGCCATCTTAGTCCAATCACCTTATTATATACATGAGAAAACTGAGGTCCAGAAAAATTAAACAACTTGCCAAGATCATAATAATATGGTAGATCTTAATAAGTGGTATAACCTGGGCCTCAGTTTCCACAGGGCTGCAGAAGAAGATGATGTGAAAGAGCCCCTTCCAGTTCTAGATTTATTATGATCTTATGGTACTCTTACAACAAATTCCATCTCATTTACACTATATTTTTCTCCTGTTCATAGTCCTATTAATAACCACAAAAAACAAAAAGCATTTTACTAAGAATCCAATCAAGCCATGATTTTTAACACTAAAAAACTAACAGACAAATGATATTCTTGTACTTAAAACAACAAAAAGTGAAAACCCTAGAGGCTCCATCTCCAGTCATGAGCAGAATATATTTTAAAAGGAACTCTTGCTTTTTTCACTATATTTATGGCTATAATCTGTCATGAATTGTTTTTTTAAATCTTATCACACATTATCTGGAATTAGTAATCTAACAACTGATTCCATGATACTTTTCAAGGGATTGCTTTACTGTGCAGAAAATAATTTCATATAAGAGAGACTTGCTTTAGAAATTGTATATCATTAAGAGAATAATTACAGGTAAAAAGTAAATGAGGCATAGCATGAAATAGTAGAAGAAGACATTGAATTTGGAGTCAAAAAAGGAGCTGAAATCCCAAAACCTCAGACACTTAACTGTGTGACCCTGAATAAGTCATCAAACCTCTCTGTGCCCCAGCTTCCTTATCAGTAGAATAAAGGGATTGGACTCCTTAATTTCCAAGGTCTTTTCATACTCTAAATCTATAATCCTTGGACGATTGACTGTGGTGGCTGATTTAAGGGTAACACTCACTGAAACACTCGGCAGCCATACATCCTACCATGATCTTGGCAAGCAGGAAAGTATGAAAAAAAAATTATCAGTATCATCAAATTCATTAAGTTTAAGTACTTTTAATAAACAAGGCAACATAATGAATAAAAAACTATATAACTGATGTTGGACAGAAGTTACTTTTGCTTAACTCGACCTTTCAAAGTACTTTTGGATTTATGCTCTTATTAGATCTTATTTCATAACTGTAATTATTGTGCTACATGTCCTGCTGAATGATATGATGTTTCATCATTTCTGCTAGATTTTTAACTCCATGAGGACAGATAACATTTTAATGATCTTCATGTTTCTTAGTGCTTACACAATTCTTTGTACATAGTAAGCACTTAAGAAATGGGTTATCAAATGAAAAACAGAGATAATTTAATAAGCTCAGCTAAGCAACTTGGCATTTTTATTTGAGAAAAACTTGAAAGTATGTCCCAGCATCTAAATGGCAAAGTGGGTAGAATATTAGACCTGAAGTCAGGAATTACTGAGTTCAAATCTTTCCCCAGGTATTCATTAGCTGAGTGACCCTAGACAAGTCAATTAACCTCTTTCATCTGTAAAATGCATAGTGACGTATCATATATAATAAATATAATTATAATATACAATAATGTATAAAAATATATAATAATAGTACATAGTTCACAGGGTTGCTGTAACAATCAAGTGACAACATTTGTAAAGTGCCTTGCATACTTTAAAGTGCTATAAAGGCTATCATTTTTATTGTTTCTAAATAAAGGGTGAGGTGATGCAATATCACATATTCAAAATACAACTACATGGTTGCTGTAATTTATTCACTGTACCTGAATTGCCTGGGTACTTTGAATAAATTGTTTCTAGGTACATGCTTTTTTAATGAGAAACATTCTGATCTTAAAACTACAACAAACCATAGACTTACCAAATGAGCAAGTTTTTTTTTAAAAGAGCTAAATTCAATTTTAAAAAGGAAAAATGGTATTGTAAGAAGCTGACAAATTACTTGACAATGCATTTTCATTTACTTGTTAGCAATATTCATTTAAAAGAAAGGTATTATGCTGTGACTACAAAGGCTTTTGCATATGTTGCTTTTTTAGGCTACAGAAAAACATTAGTGGGATCTACACATTGATAAAACAAGAGAATAGATGGAAGATGAAAGCAGTTTAGGGATAGCACAGGGTAGATAAGTGTTTCTGAAATGGAATTCTCCAGGATAATATGGGAGAGAAGACACTGGACTGAGGATTCTAGAGACATAGATTCTAGTCTTGGCTGCCATTAATTTGCTCATGTAACTTTGCCCAAATCAATTAAAACTCCTGTCTCCCAGTTTCTTCATCTGGAAATAGGAGGTGTGACTAAAGAATCTTTAAGTTTCTTTTCAACTCCCAATATTATGACTTCAAACTGAGACTGGACTCAGTAACAGATTGATTGCTGTAGTTTCTTAAAAACCACAAGCCAAAATGTACTTATGAACAAGCCCGAGCATGCTAAGGATTTCCTTTTGAGATTTAAAAATACTAATAACACATGAGGAGAATAGACAGTGTTAGTATAGCCTACCCTAATACCTTTGGCAGCATTCCAACTAGCAAGGTACGAGAAGGATAGCATGGAAGTCACCAGTACACTCCAACCTGTATCACCAATTCAGGTAGTAAGATACTAAGATCTATCACAGGGAGATGAAATAATGCAGCAATATCAGAGTATGTCCTCTTCTTTGTGCCTCTAGTGGAAATGCTGATAATTCAATTCAAAGAGAATTTCCTAACAGCCTATTTTGTCCAAGGCACTTTGCTAGGCCTCAGGAATAGAAAAACAAAATTCATACTGTCCCATATCTCAAAGAGGTTACAAATCTACTGAACAAATGCAAGGAGAGGGATTTCAATGGCACTTGCCATTCATTCATTGTCATTTCATTATCATGAATCTTCATTATCTATCAATCTTCCAGATTAACTAATAGATCAAAATCAACCTGCTTGAGACCTCTGGATTCCAAAAACAGTTGGCACTATTAGCTAGTGAGTTCCCTGTTACAGTATGTTTTCCAGTGAAAGTTTGCCATCTGATCGAGTGAGCTATAGACAAGATTACTATACTGGCTGGAGAATAGGATCAAATCCAAATTTCCATCCCACTCTAAAATTTTAGGATTCAATGATTTTAAATCCCGAAGACACAGAGCATTCTACTGCTTCCTTCAGAAGAGAGATTTTTAACATCAGGAACATCCAAAGAACAAAAACCTCACCCCCATTAATAAGAAAAGAATATAATCACATACATAAAAGTATAGGTTACCACCCTTTACAAGACAGATTAGATTTTCTGAATAGATAAGAAAATTACCTTTATCCTTTTATAGTATTGATTAAAGGTCAAAAGCTTACATCATCCTGCTTTTTCTTCATGTTTTAACCTGAATTAATTTCTCAGATTCTTTTACTTTTTAAAATGTACTCGTACTAGAAACGATAAAAGGTAACTGAGGGTTTAATAATCTCAGGAAAAATAAAGGGGGTTAGGGGAAGGAAGCTTTAATGAGCGGATAGTAATTTCAATTACTGTTCCAATGACCCATTATCATGCTAGGACATACAGCTTTCCCCAGACAATATGAATCACACAAATAAGACATATGAAATACTACAGATGCACTAGCAACTTCCTTTTCTTCATTACCTTTCCTGAACCATGTCCATTCTATCTATTTTATTGATTCATTCATTTTCTCCTTTTCCCCCTCCCCCTCTCTAAATTGTAAAGCTATCTAAAAGAAACTTAAATCTGAAAACCACAGGGAAAAATGAAAAAAAAAAAACCAACAGAAAAACCAACACTCACTTCAGATTTAGAGGACATGTTTTCCTCCATGTCAGAGTCATTGGGATCCACAATATCATCAAAGGGGGGTAAAGTTGATTTCTTCTTCTCTGATGTATCACCTTCCATTTTTACCTTTCCCATCTTGACATGAGATTTATCTTTTGTAGTTTTTTTCTCAGCAGAACAAGTGAGTATCAGTGGTGGGGCACTAGAAAAACTTTTAAACAAAGCCTCCGAACTGCTTTTTTTCCTTTTTTTGGCTGCAAGGTCCTCAGACTCTGAAACAGGGGGCCTTTTACTGGGGGCTTTTTTGTCTTGCTGCTGCCCACCTGTGATGGTAAGTAAGCTGCTTTCATGTTTTGGCTCTTTTGACATGGGTTTAGGTTCCTTGAAGGCCATCTTAGGAACTATTTTTTCTTCTTTTAGTGGTTTGTTTTCTTTGGGTTTCTTAGAGGATTCTTTGGAAGATTTGTTATGTTCCCTGGAAGGTTCTTTGAAGGCACTTTTATGTTCTCTTGAGTCCTTAGGAGGTTTTTCCTTGTGCTCCTTTGATAACTTGTGAGGTTTTGAGAAACTGTTACCACTGGTGCTGCTGCTATTTGTATGGCTACTCCTATTGGGGTCCTGTAAAAAAGACAAGCACAAATCTGTGAGGTTGCTGAAGCTGAGGAGAAAGGCAGAACTACTCCCGGTTTCCTCTGCACATAATGGTTACATTGTGATTTCTCTCCAACTAATCTTGTGGACACCAAGTTCCCACAATATGATAAGTGGGTAGAGAACAGAACAGACTTAAGAAAAAGTGGGATGGAACTGTCTAGCAAGCTAATGAGATAGGAGAAACTAAGCCAGGGTCGCGTTCCTAGGAACAACGTGTAGTTTTATAAAATCAGCCGAGGATCTTGGGAGTTGGCACTAATAGAGTTCTTAGAAAAGCAACTAGTCTGATCCCTTTCTTTCTGCAGATGAAAGAAACTGAGGCTCAGGAGGTTAAGTAAATTTGCCCAAGATGACCCAGTCAGGAATTAGCAGAGCCTGGATTGGAACCGAGGTCCATTGACTCCAGAATCAGTGTGCTCCTTACTGCAAACAAACTTTCAAAATAAAATAGCAAAAGTTAAGGTTTGATGAAAACTAGTAATTTAAAAAAAAAAAAAGAAAGGTTTGTTCTACTTAAAGTTCTCTAGGTAATGAAAATGTGTTTAAAGAATTCTTCTTAACAATTAGAATTCCTAACATTTTAAAATCTGACCAAGTACTTTCCTCACAACACCTCTGTGAGGTAGGTAAAACAAAGAGGTTATAAGCCTTACTCAAGGTCATGCACTCAAGCAATCAACAGCTAGAAAGACCGGGATTTGAACTCCAGTTTCCTGACTCCAGGTCCAGCTCTCTTGGATTTCCAAACTAGATCAGTGAATTAAGGCAAATAAAATTGGATTGTAGTGTCTTTAACAATTATAAATGCATACTCATTCCTTTAATGACCCAGCATGATACGTGGGGTGATTTTACAATAAACAAAATTGTGATTTTAACTATATTCGTGGACATTTACTTTTGTTATTAAAAAAAATCACAAATGAATCAAATTAGATCCTTAGCATGTAAAACTGTGCAATCAACACATAACGAGAGGAACTGTGCCATACTTACCTTTATCTTCTTAATCGATACCAGAGGAAAATGAAAGGATAAGTTTTGTGACTGGAATTTGCTTCTCCTGGCATGCTTATTATGTTTGATCTTTAATTCACCTTTTCCTGTTTTAAGTCCAATGATATATAAACCAAATGTGTATATCAGTAACCTCAAAAAAATCTACTTGACATGTTGCACAGATTCCAGGGAGGGGAAAAATCTCTTTTATAACTAAATACATATTCAACAAATCTAGTCTGTTATTTTCTCTGCCAAACAATAGGCTTAATTATCTTATTGCAAAATAAGCCACCTAGAAAAGCCTTGTTTTTTTCCCTATTTCAACAAACTACACAAATCTTTTTTTTTTAAAGGAAGGATAAGGGAATTATCAATTTTCAGTAATTTAAGAGCCAAAAGCTGGAGGTGAGTTTCATGTTTCTGAAACTTTATTGCTTTAGTAAATGATGTTAGAGGACATTTCCTGACATGGTACACAATGCTATGAATAATCCAAAATATAGTATAAAAACGGTGCACTCTTAGATTTTATCGGTTTGTTGATGCACTCAATCTTTGTAATTTGCAAAAAAAAATACCATAGCTATAATACTAAATTCCCCAGGCTCGGCCATTCAAAGTTACCTAAGTATTAAACACCTTTTTGAGCACATAGTTTTTAAAGTATACAGCTGTTAACTAACCACTGCATTTTTTCTATGAAACAACAATAAAATAAAGCAGCTTTAGCACAAAGTCTCCATGAGGATGCCTTTATTTAAAATGAAAAATATCATCCTGGAATATTGCCTTGAAAAGTACAATAAAATATCTTAACCTTAAATATACAGACCAATTAAATCTACACTATCGTTAAGCAAAGTATCTTGGAATAATGACTTAACTCATGCCTTATCTTTAGCCTTTTTTCCTGTGCTATGTTACCATTTGAGATTTTTCACTGCATAATACCAGAAGGAGACTAATGTGTTAGAAGCCCAGAAAGGAGACAGGAGCAAGATAGTGAAGGGCCTTGAATGCTCATCAGTATTATGTTTTATCCTAGAAGCATCAAGGAGTCTGTGGAGGTTCAAAAGGGAATGACCTTTCACTTAGGAATATCACTATGGGAATTTTATGGAGGACAAATGAGTGAGGAGAAACCAGAAACAAGAAGACCGACTTAATGTCTATTGCAATAGGCCAGGTAAGAGGTAATGACAGCCCAACTAGAGTGATAGCCATGAAAAAGGGGCAGATGTCAGAAGTGTTGTGGTAGACCTGATGAGACAGCTGATTGTACTAGAGGACAGAGTTGGTAAAAGAAGAGTGAAGATGACTGAGATTTTGAACCTAAATGACATATGGTAGCGACTTTGAAAGAAATGGAGAATTTAGGAGGCAGGTTAGGTTTGTATAAAAAAATAAAAGTTTTGCTTTGGAAATGTTATATTTGGTATGTGAATTTAAAATATCCTATGGGCAGTTGGTAATAAATGAATGAATGAACAAAAAGGCATTTATTAAGCTTTAACTATGTGGAAGGCACTGTAGTAAATTCTGGAAATACAAATAGAAAAGACAGTCTCTACTCTGAAAGAACTTATACTCTGCTGGGAGAAGAAAATACACATAGGTTTCAGCTAAAAGTCTAAGATAATGATCCATCAGGCACAGAAGCAAAATAGGTGGCAATGTATCTTTTTTAGTGTTATTGCTGCTCATAAATGTATCTGTTTCTGATACTGAACCATTTGATAGAGCCATGGGGATGCTGACAGCAGGAGCTGGGATGGCAGCAGAACCACAGGGATGTGGGAAGGAGGCCTACTACTACCAGGATTCTGGGGTTCATTGACCAATGTTGGGAAGTGGTCAGCATTAGATACTGATGGTGGCAATGGAAATGGTACTGATTTCCACAGTGTCGAGGGAATTAAGTTCAGGAAAAAGACTAGAGGGAGTTATCAACACAGAATAGATCCACAGGAGCTAATAAGATCAGGGAGAAAGAAGGTACTGTGGAGACAAGAACCCAGGACAGAGCACTGCAGTAAACACACAGTTAGGGGGTAAAAGAGGGCATGAGACATCAATGAAGATCTAGGAAAGGACACTAAGAAGAGTAGTCAAACAGAAAACAGAATCAAGAAAGCAGGGACATGAAAATGCAGGAAGAAAAGATTATGGTATCCAGGGAGAGAAGATAGTCACTGTAAAATGTAGAAAAGTCAAAAAGGAAATATACTGAAAAAAAAGACCACTAGATTTGGCAATTAAGAGATAAATAACAGAAAGACTAATCAGTTAATTGAAGGTAATTATTATAGAATATACAAGTACAATTTGTTTGCCTAAGACCAATTAGGACAAATTGAAGATAAAGCAAACTGATTCAAAGGGTACATATTACTAAGAGTGCATATTTGAATATTTGAAGATATATATATATATATTTTTTAACAACTTCATTTTCTTTGAATACAGCATGTGGCATTTTGTTTCTTCTATTCATCCTTTGCTGAATGTCAATCCTTGTTTTCAAAGTTTGGGACAAAATAAAATTCCTTTATAAATAATCTCAACTAATACCCCTATAATCTAATAGCTCTGGGAGATGATTTGAGGAAATAAAGGGTTTGTAAATATTGGCCAAAATATGGTTTGTGGTTATTTTTGAATCTCATTTTCCACACTGTCTCTGGCAGCTATTACACTTATAATCAAGGGCTGGCTTGAGTGATTTTCTCTCCAGTTGCTACTTCTTCCCATTAGATCTCCTTTTATTTTAGGTTTTTTCCTGACCTATTTAAACTGGCTTCCTTACTTGTATGAGGTTTTCAGCTCGCTTAACACTTTATTCCACAAGTATCTGCATATGGCCAAATATGTAGGAGATGCATAAAAAGTGCTAGAATATTTCTTACAAAGGTATTTCCTAAAAGCTATAAAATTTTTCAAGAAATAATACATGAGAAAAATATAAACATATGCTTTCTGAATAGGATTTCTTTCTGCACCAAATTTTATTTTTTAAAAAGGCAAATATAAACAGACTACATGCCAGCCACGAACTGGAATAACATGTAAATTGCAACTTGTCAACAGTCCTCCACCCAATGTCCCTCACCAGAAGTAACCATCCACACCTCCAGAGAACTTGTTACTTCTTGTTCTAACCACATATTTGAAGCATCACCTTCTACAAGGGACTCCTCCTCATTATCTGAGGTGTTCTTCCCTACATTCCCTCACTCCCAATACTATTTATTTATTTTGCAAATATGCAAACATTTTATGATCATTGTTCTATATGAATGTTTTTGCTTGTTTTCCCTCCTTGGCAGAATTTAAGATACCTGAGGTCATGTTTCATGTCTCCAGCAACTACCACCAAGCTTGGCATGTGGTATACTACAGGAACCTAATAAATGCTTGTTGAAATGTATCTGTGTGCCTGCCTTCCCACACCTCATCCAACAATATTTTGTCTTTGCCATTTTTGCTAATTTTCTGTGTATGAGGGAAAACCTAAAAGTTGTTTTAATTTGCATTTTTATTGGTAATTTATATCATTTCCACAAGGCTGAAGGTAGTTTTCGATTCTTTTGGAAACTCTCTTCATAATCTGACTACTACTACTATTAGGGAATGAGCTCAGATCAGATATTTTAAATAAACTCCCTAGATATCTTAAATATGAAACTTCTAAAAATTATTTTTTCATGCAAATTTGTCCCTCCACATTATGATTTAGTATTTTTCCTGGATTGATTTTATTCACACAAAAGCTTTAAAACTTTTACTCAACTGAATTTGTCATTTTTGTCTTTCATGACAATTCTTATTTTGTTAAAAAAAATTTCTCCCTAGTCATGGTACTTCCTTAACTCTATCCAATTTTTTAAGATGCACTATGACTTTTTCCGTTTACATACACTGTGCTGTAGATAGTGAGACTCTGGTGTAAACTTAATTTCTGCCAAACACTTTCTTACTTTTTCCAACAATTTTTGTTCAATAAAGAATGCAAGCCCCATCTTCTTCGATTTATTGAATACTGGACCACTGTGTTTTACATCTTTTAGATCTATTTCAGCTGAACCAATTCAATTTTTAACGAGTACTAAAAAGTTTTGATGATTACTATTTTACACTACTGTTTGGAGGTGAAGTACTATCATGATTCTCTTATTCCTGGTTTGTTATTAACATTCATTAAGTTTTTCAATGGAGTTCAGATGTTTATACATTTTGTCTCAAATATTGTAGGAGAATAAGTTCATTCTCAACGGTTATAGGACATGCCAAATTATTAAAGTTACTAGTTCAGTGTAATTGATCTAACAGCTAGATTCAAGCAATTAAACCCAAAAAGGACTTTTCAGAATTCCAACCCAATTATGCTCATCATGTTTTCAAAATTGTTTAAGATCTCAGTACTCTTTTTGACATCTATTTAGTTATTAGGTATAATTTGTGGTGTTTAACTTAAGTAAAGACTTTTCAATGACCTCAAAGTCTTCAACTTTTCCCACTTCAGATTTTTGTAGATCCTTGACTTGATCTCTCATTTCGACTTACTCAAGTATAGGTATCAAATTATGTTTTAGAATTGCCTTGTACTAGTCAGCAATACCTTACACAACGTGGTTTGAAGCTGAAGGTTGACATGACCATTGACAAAAAGCAACATAAAGTCCTTGCCTTCAGTTTATTTCATGTGCACTCCTGGTTTGCCCACTTTACTGGTCAGAACCATCACCAATGAAGCCCTTCTAGCAGGTGGGTTACTGGTATTTCTGATTTGTTCCTTGCCCTCTTCTAGTACTAGAACATGAAGGAGCAATATTCTTTCTGATGTCCACTTTGTCAAAATGATCATCAATACAGATGTGAGTATGACCAGCCAGCAATTCTATGCCATCTCATCTACATTTTAGATTCATAGGTATCTCTGGTCAGTATGGTAGCCTAATCATAGTCCAGTGTCTACCTGGCAAGCATTTCAGGGTTCATGCCTGGCCTTCATAGCTGCCATAGTAGTCTCAGGATACATGAAATCCCTCTCCATCATCCTGACTACTATAGCCTTACTCTGCCATTAAAACGTCTCTCACAGCATGGATGATATGTTAGGCTTTGAGGGGGTTTATTGATAGTGTCATTATCATTTCTCTTAATATTGTAAGGCCTTTACTTTTTTTGAGTTCCTGATGAACTGTTATTACTTAAAACCTTGTACCATCTGGCTTCCAATAACATTTCCAATCTTATTTCATATTATTCTCCTTAACAGACTCCCATTCCAGTCAAACTATGTAATTACTGCATTTACATGACATTCAATTCCCCAGTTCGGTGCCTTTGAACAAATGGCTCTATAATTCTAGAATGTGCTTCTTCCTCATCTCTATATCATGGAATTACTAAAAAAATTAATTTAATATTTTATTCAAAATTTAATCCTGAACATCAATACAACCACTTAAACTGGTTTAACACTCATTTAGAAATAAATTGATTTCAATGAATAAAATAATCATAACATTTTCTTTTTTTTCCCCATGTCTGTCACTATCCTTCCCAAACTAAAGTAAATCTGTTTTGTTCTAAGAACTATACATAGTCAGCCAGAATAGATCAACCCATTAACCATGTCTGAGAATGCATTTCATTCTGAAACCTCTAGTTTATTGCCTTTCTGTTAAGGGATGGAAGGTATGATTCATGCTCACTCTTTTGTAGGTATGATTGCAGTTTAGTCAGAGTTCTGAGGTCTTTCAGAGATGATTCCCATCACATTATTGTTATAGTAATTGCCAAATTGTTCTCCCAATTCTACTAACCTCATTCGGCATGAATTCATTCAAGTCTCTCCATCTTTCTCTCAATCTGTCATGTTACTCATCTCTTATGATGAAATAAAATTCCATTGCATCCACACGGTACAGTTTGTTCAGCCATTCCCCAACAGATGGACACTTTTATTTCTAGTCCTTTGCTACAACAAAAAGTGCTACTATAAATATTCTTAAAGATAATGGTCCTATCCCTCTGTCCTTGACCTCATTGGGGTACAAGACTAATAGTAGTATCAAGGGGTAGATCGTTTAGTAATTTTTTTAAAATATGGTTACAAACTGTTGTTCAGAATGATCAAGCCTGTGTATAACCTATATCAAATTGCTTGCCTTCTCAATAAGTGGGGAAGGGAAGGGAGAAGCACAAAGAATTTGGAACTAAAAAACTTTTTAATTAATAATAAAAACTATTTTTCCATGTAATTGGGGAAAAATTAATTTTTTTAAAAAAAATTGTTGAACCAATTCACAACAAGACGGTACTAGCATATCTGTCCTTCCATATCTCTTTCAATAACTGCTATTTTCCTCTTTATCAATCTGATTAGCATAAGGTATGTCAGTTATTATATGTTATTTATATTTATTTAAATATATTTATTATTTAAATTATTTATATTATTTATACTATGTATTATATTATTTATAATGTTGTTTAATGTTGTAATGTTATTTAATGTTATGTAATGTTATTTAATGTTATGTAATGTTATTTAAATATTTAATATATATATTTAAATATAATATTATATATTATATGTTAGTTATTTTAACCTGCATAAACAGCAAACTTTAAAGAACAGTTCAGAGGCTAGCTCCTAACAAAACCATTCCTGACCTTCCAGGTATTAAAACTTTCTTCCTCTTGAAATTGCTTTCTGTTACTTTTTATCTACTTATATTTATTTGCATATATGTTATATTTTCCATCATGCCCTTAGAAATAAGCTCTCTGATGTCAGGAAAGGTCTTTGCATATTTCACAGCCAGCACAGAGCCTTACATACAGTAGGTGCTTAATAAATATTATATGAATTGAATTTTGTATAATTCTATAAAGTTTCCCTTCAGTACTTTTATTAGTATAGAGCTAAATCCAATAATCAATTTAAGCAACATTATCAATTTTATTATATTGGCCTGACCTAATCATGAGCAATATACACCTCTCATTTTTCTTTTTAGAAATTTTTGTAGCTGTTTTTATATTTCTAAATCAGTCCCAAAAAGCTAACATGTAGATATTTATGCATTTTCCAGTTATTTTAAATACAATGTTTCTAGTTTTGTATGCACTAGATATAAATATTAAGATTTTGTGGAATTGCTGAAGCTATTAATTGTCTCAATTTTTTCACTGATTCTTTGGGTGTTTTTTTAATAAATCATCATATCATCTAAAAATAAAGATAACTTTGTTTTCTTTTGCTTAGGGTTTTAAATTTAGTATTTTTTTCATTGTGATAACTATCATTTCTAGAACCGTAACAATTTTTTTGGTGTACTGAATATAATTATATAAAATAATAGTGGAGAAATTAAAAATGAACCCTTATTTTATGTTTGCTTTTACTATTCTATTCTTTTTCTATTATTCTATTCTTTTACTATTCTATATTTTCTATTCCTTGTTGATTTTTAGATACAAATTTCTGATCATATTAAAAGAGGGCCCTCTTGTGTCTATAATTTTAAGGTTTAAATATATAGTAGTAATATATTTTTTCAAAGGAATTTTTCCAATATATTAATATAATTGTGTATTTTTTAGTTGTTTATATGATTGATTACCCTAATCATTTTCTCCTGAGAAGTAATATGACACAGTGAACAGGGGACTGGCCTGGTTGGAAAAACCTAGGTTCAATGCCTACGTCTGATGTAAACTGGCTGTGTGGCCCTGGAAAAGTCATCTAACCTTGCAAGGTGTCAGGAAGCTTTCTAAGAGTATATGTGGCAATAAAATTGCCTACAGGCATTGGAGGGACATTCCTAAACAGGAACTCTCTACTAAGATTGAATTGTTCCCTAATGTTGACCCAGACATGCATATCTGGTATGTATCATAATGAACTAAATTTTGGATATATTCCCATCGTATCTTTACTAGGAATTTATTTACAATTTTTAAAAATCAATTATCACTAGAGAAATTGGCCTGTAGTTCTTGTTGGCTTTATTACAGATTTGGTATCAGAACCATGTTTGTCTCATTAAAAGCGTCTGGAGTTTTTCTCTTTTGTGGGGAAATTATTTTTATAGTATCAAATTTTTTTGTTCTTTAAACACGACAGAATTCAATTCTAAGTCCCTCAGGGAAAACCAGGATGTTTCCCCTGCTTCGGTCATGCATTTATTTCTCAATAAATTTCTTTTTTCTGAGATTGAAGATCTCTTTTATGTATTGCTAATTTGGTTAATTTATATTCTAACATTCATTTCCTTTTAATTCTCAAGGTTGCTGGTATATAACTGGATCTAGGAGTTTCTGATGTCATTATTTTATGTATATCTGTTGCCAAAAGAATATTGTTTTTTCCTCTTCTTTATCCTTTTCCCACTCCATAGTAATAATATATAAGTATTAGATAGGATTTAGAAAATACAGCAAAGCCAAAACTATTTTATTACCAGTTGATGCAATACCGGGGGTAAACATAGATTGAAAAAAATACGTTTATGTGCAACTATATCCAACTTTAAGAAGATAATATTGATACATATAATAATAGTCCAAGGAATTAGATATCTGGTTGACCAAATCGTTGCTTAGGAAAATCAAATAATAAAAATAACAACAGTAATAGCCGGCATTTATACAGCAATTTAACATTTGCAAAGTACATATTTTATATCATTTTCTCTTCATAACAGCCCTATGAGGGAACTGCTACTACTACATTTTACGGACAGAGAAACTGAGGCAGAGGTTAAGTGCTATGCCCAAGATCACATAGCTACTAAGTTTCTGAGGCCAGACCTGAACTCTAGCCTTCCTAACTCCCAATCCAGTGTTCAATTAGGTACTACCTAACTGCCTCTATCAAATAAATATTTAACTATAAGCACAGAAAGGCAATGGAGTCCTTTGGTAATATTATAGATTTCTTAACAACATAATCATTATTTTGCAAAACATAAAAATTTGCTCTTCTAACTAATGATTTCTGTTCAGAGAATTTACCTCATAGAGTATAAAAATCAATTTTCAGATCTAAATGCCAATTCTGCTCTGGTACTTTGAATTAAGAAAAAGAAAATGCTAGGTAGGAAGATGAGACTTAATGATTTAAGATGATAATAATGATATTGACTGATATTTTCAGTCAGTACTTTAAGAATACTTTCCATCAATTACCTTGTTTATTCCTTACTATGAACTCATTTAGCTAGGGTCACAAAATTATTACAAAATGTAGGAGACAGGATTTGAACTCAGTTCTAACTGACTACAAGTCTAGCACTCTATCCACTATGTATTATGATATAAACTGGGGCAGAACTCTAAAAAATAATAATAATAAGATGAATTTCCATTCAGATCCAGTAGAGGGAGCATAAAACATTGCTTTGTAGTAACAGTGTTTCAGGTTCTAAAAAAAGGAAAGTCCTTACCTTTGAAACACTGTTTTGGAGCAGGTCAAATATGAATAGAAGGTCAAAATATCATAGGATGGTGGACCTAGTGCTGACCAGGAATTCAAAAGGCCAGCAAGTTCAATACTCTCAGGGGGGGAAAAATTGAAAACAAGGAAGTTAAGTGACTTGCTCAAGGTCTCACAGGTGATCAGCAAAGGTAGAATTTTAAGCCAACTCCTCTGACTGTAGAGTCAGGGTGTATTCCATTATATCATGCTGCATCATTGCACTAAACAAGTATTTTCAAATTAAAATATCAAATTAGGAGAAAATAGTGATCGGAGTGTCAGCTATGTTATAACACCTGCCCTCTAACATATCTGGCTTTTGACAGAGCTATGCGAGCAATTTAACCCTTTGGTAGCCACCTAGGTCAAACGAGCCACCCCCAATCCCCAAAGGAATCTTTACTACATAGCAAACCCAACAAGAGTCCATCCAGCCTCTGCTCAAAGACCTCCAATAAGGAGGAACCCACCACTTCACTACATTTTTAGCTTCACTTTTTAGGAAATTTTTTCCTAAGATCAAGCCTAAAGTTTGACTCTTTGAAACTTCAGTCCATTGATCTTAGCCCTACCCTCTGGAGCCAAATGGAACCAGTCTAATTCCTCTGCCACATAGACAGTCCTTTAAATAACTGAGAATAGCTGGCATATCTCCACTGAGTATTCTACTCTTTAGGCTAAACAACCCTAATTCCTTTCATCAATTCTCATGAGACATGGATTCAACACCCCTTATCATCCTCCTTGCACCTCTTTTCATCCTTTCCAGATTATCAATGTTATTCTTAAAATATGGCACCCAAAACAGACACAAAACTCCATATGTAGTCTTAACTAGTCCAGAGTAAATATGGATTATCACATTCTCAGGCCTAGAACCAATGGCTCCTTTAATTCAACCCAAAGATGACATTAACATTTTAGGCTGGCACTAAAAACAGCAGGCAAAATATTTCCATCTTGTATATGAAGGTGGTAATTTTTATCTACCCAAAGTGAAATTTATCTCTATTAAATTTCATCATATTAGCTTCATCCCAATGCTCTGAATTTTTTCTGGATCCTGACCAATATCCAGTGTTCTAGCTATCTCCTCCTAGGATTCTATCATCTGCGAATTTGCACAGTACACTATCTATACCTTTGATCCAAGTCATGGATAAAAAATTTTTTAAAACAGCCCAGATAGAGCACAAACCCCTGAGGCATGCTGCCAGACACCCTCTATCAAGCCAACATTGAACCATTAATGGCTACCCACAGTTGAGTCAACCAGTTCAGAAGTCAGTTGATTGTATTACCACTTAGTGGACCATTCTCCATCTTTTCTCTCAAGAACTGTGTGAGATCAAAGTGCTTTGTGAAAAATCTCTGTACACTCCATCTCCAGCAGAAGTATCAAATACTCAACCCACAACACTTCAAAGTATGGGCTGAACTAGATTAAAGGGTCATTGAGAAATTTTTAATAAAATAAGTTAAAATATAAAATGTAGATAATATTAACATGTCATTTCCTAAGTCCCATGGGGACCCATGGGGATCCTTTTGTATAGCTAGTTTCCCCCATTTCTATTTGAATTTGACACTATTGATCTATAGTATTCCCCTGAACTACATTTTTATTAACCAATTTTTTAAAAATGTAATGAGGTTGTTCCGGTGTGCCTTCTTTTTTGATGAATCCAAACTGGCTATTTGTAACTACAGTTTCTTTGGCTAGATCACTAGCCATGAGAAGGTTAAAGAAAATGATGAGGTTAGGGAACCATATGTTTTTAGGGGTGCTCGAGACCCCAAAATATCAACCACTGAGTCCTGCGGAATGAATTCGACTCACGCATTCTCAGCCAAAGAAAAACAAAGTTTATTAAAGATTCGCCATAATGGGTAGATTCTTAGAGAGCTTGAGCATTTGTGACACTAATGCCAGTGGGCCAGATTAATCTGAGCTGAGCTAGATTGAATCTGAGCACCTTCATGGAGGCAAGATGGAGCTTATATACCGAAAGATTGTGGGAGGGATTGAGGGGTGGTCAAGTAGTCTGGGGTGACTAGAAGAGGGATTTAGGGAGGGTCTTGAGGAGGAATCTAAGGAGGATCTTGATGGGACTGGGGTGTCTAGAAGTCAAGACTCTAGCAGTTAGATTAAGGGTGAGAAATAACAAAGCTACCTGGAGATAACAGACAATACAGGGCTGGGCTAGTTCAAAGGTAACAGAGATTTGGGCCTAGTGATAAGGGAAGGCTTATGGCCTCAGACAAAGCCAGACCAAATGGGAAGATTCAAGGAAAAGTCAAGGGGGTTCCCAGAGACTGTTCCCCATCAGCCATATCTTTAAATATTTGTTACAGAATTTTGCTGAATTTACTGAAGTGATGTTCACTCGTCTCTCTCGAGCCTACAGATTCTTTTCTTTTCCCTCTTTTGTTTTCTTCAAAATCAGGGCATTTATACTTTCCCAGTCTTTCAGTCACTCTCCAGAGACTGTACCATTAAACACCTAATTCTCAAAAACTGTTCCATTTAAATTTGTTTACCATAATGCTAATAACTAAGTTATAAACCTGGGTAAGTGGGGAAGTGATAGTGGCCTCGACAGTGATAGGGAAGTTGTGAAGAGGGAGGGTTTTAAGGGGAAAGATAATGAAGAATTTGGGACATGTTGAATTTAAGGTGTCTATTGGACTTCTAGTTTGACATGCCCAATAGGTAGTTGGAGATGAAAAACTAGAGGTCAGGGCTAGATAAAAAGATATGAGAATCAGCTGCTTGGAGATGATAACTGAATCCAAGGTAGCTGATGAAATCACTGAGCAAAGGGAAATAAATGGAAAAGAGAAAAAGACCCTGGACAGAGTCTTACCTTCTGAACCCAACTTATTAGTCCAGAAGCTTGGGTCTAACTGTTGAAGACTTCTCAATCTTGTGTCTCTATTGTCTCAACCATTGTGTCTCCAGACTTTAATCTCTAAATGCCACACTACTCCTACTTAACTATGGATGTAGGGGCTACTTACCCCAAAACTGCCCCCTCAAAAAAATACAGGGTTTGAGGTCCTAGTTCATTATATCACCCAAAAAAGCCCTTCAGCACTCCCAATATGTAAATAAATGGAGAACAGAGACAAAGTTGAGCACAGGAAGCAAGATTATTTTCTCCCCAACCAGCGTGCCTTTTCACATGTATATGTGGCAGCTTAGTTAAAAGAAGCTTGGAGTCTACTCTAACTTAACCCAAAATAAATAAACAAATAAATAAGGGCAGTCATGGAAGAGCTGTCACTCTTCTCCCCACATCTCAGATCACTGAAAAAAAATCCCTTCAATCTCCTCCTTTACTCTAGGCTCAGATGAGTGAATGGAAGAAATTGTGAAGGAAGAGGTCTGCTCCTTACGAGGAAAATTCCTCTACAAGCACCTTTTATCTCATCTCCTCTGTTTTTTCCAGCAGCATCTCCTGTTTTTTTCCTGTCATCTTCCTATTTATTGTTTGTTTCCCTCCTGCCTACAAACATCTCCCCTGTCCTTAAAAACTCTCACTTGTTCCCAACATCCCTGCTAGATTTTGACACATATTTCTTGTTCACCTCTCAGCTAAATTCCTTGAGAATGCAATCTACCTTAAGTACCTCCACTCTCTTCTAAATCTGCAA
The DNA here is from genome assembly GCA_028646595.1 of Phalanger gymnotis. NCBI lineage: Eukaryota > Metazoa > Chordata > Mammalia > Diprotodontia > Phalangeridae > Phalanger > Phalanger gymnotis. The sequence continues at coordinate 393,363,789 of CM053622.1, read as the reverse complement.
CCAACCTTTCAACCTCATCATCCAACTAGAACTCCTTTCTACAAAATCTGACAGATATGACTTTTTCTCCAACTCCCTCATTTTTTTTTTTTGAATGACCTTCAGCATTTGACTCTGTTAATCACATTCTCCCCATGGAAATGCTATCTCCTGCTTCAATTCCTACATATTTGACCTCTCCCATTTCCCTTGCTATGCAACTCTCCCCCATGACTGTCTTCTTCTCTTTTCAATCTATACTTTCTCACTTGGTAATTTCATCTGCTCCCACAAGTTCAGTCTTTTTCTACCTTCCTAAAGCCACATATCACCCACCAACTGCCTTTTGGTTATCTTGTACTGGATGTTCTGCAGACATGTCAAACTCATCATGTCAAAACAGAAGTTTATCTTTCCCTCAAATTTCTCTGCTCTTTTAAACTTCATTATGACTATCAGGAGTATTATCATCCTCCCAGACACTCCTGCTCCAAACCTTGGTGTCATCCTCAACTCCTCATTCTCATTTAGCCCAAATATCAAATCCTTTAACAAATCCTTTGACTTCTACATCAAAATGTTTATCCTATACATTGCCTTTTCTCAGCTCACATAGCTTCAAGCTGAGTTCAGGCCTTCATCTCTCTCCTGGTTATTGAAATAATTTTCCAACTGATCTCCCTGCCTCCAAGTCTCTTTCCATTCCAATCCTTCCTCTACTCAGGTGCCAAAATCTTTTTCCTCAAGTCTAGGTCTACCCATAGCAATAAACTCTAGTACATCTCTTCTTGCCTACATGACCAAATTTTAACAGCTATTTCACACTGAAAACTCATCACCTGACCCCTTCTTTTCTTTACAAGGCTTTGCAAACCTTCAAGTGCTATAGAGATGAAAGATGCTATTATTTCTTCCTGAAATTACCAATTTTAGCTAATTGACTGAAGCTTGCCAAAGAATCATATATTTTTACTCCTGATGGTCTAGAAGCTTACTCCTTTTTTGAATAATTCTATTTTTATACAATTCGCAGCTTTGATGGAGCTCAAGCTCTGTGCTTTAATTAGACTTAAAACCATGAGTTATATTTGGTAAAAGATTCTGTTTCAAGACTACTCTTTATGCTTAGGGTTTGAAATAAAAAATACAAACTGTTAAATTAAGTAATTCTGTTCCTTTCTAAGAACAGGTGCACTTTAGTTTCACACCATTTATGTGGTTTTGGTCAATTTTGGAAAATACTATTAATGACCAAGTTCTTCTGACTTCAGATCTGCTTTTCAGGTTGCCACACAACCTTAGTTAACATTTCTATCAATGCACTGGATGAAGGCAGGAATAGCATGCTATCACTTTGGATGGGAAGTTTGATTACAGGTGCTTGAACTCTTCCAAATCTGCCTAATGATTCTAAACCAAGCTGAGCAGTGATTCCTGGGTTAATAACAAGTCCTGAGTTAATTGTATTAATTCCAAGTTTCATTTGCAGCTAGATTTCTAACATGATATTCAAATGAACTAGATGTTCTCTAACATTCCTCTCCAGTCCTGTGTCTGACAACCTACCTACAACTTTAATGCTTGTTTGAGGCAAACTTCACTGAAAAACACTACCTAAGATAACATAAAGTTAGGAAAGACAGGGAGAATAAGTGGTGCTTTTTTTACCCACTTTTTCATTACATTCTTTCTTTTGCACCTCTGAGAAAGGTGGCAAGGTTAGGAAAAATACACTCAAATCTTTGTTATTGCAGGACAGATTATTGAGTCTATAGATTATCTTTGCTTTCTGTTTTTCTTCTTCCTTTTTCCACACTCTATTGTTTATTATTAGAGGAAAAACCATTTTTAGATCAAATGAGTCACTATGTTAGTAGCGCGAGTACAATGTTTGGATTGTGATATGTCGAAAAAAATAGAATTAGGTTTGAGCACTATCGGACTTACAATGTATTTCAAATGAAAATAGAGGAAAGGAAACTAGGCCCCTATGGTCATAAATAAGACAGTTGTCTGTAGGTGGAGTATTAAAGCAAGGTTATAGAAATAGAAGGAAAGAAGTCTTAAAAAGAAAGAAAAAACAATAAATTCTACCTATCAAAGCTTCAAATGGGAGGGGGAAAAGTTCGTACTAGAAAAACAAGAACCATTCCACAGGGTTCCCTGAGGAGAAAGTTGTGACGCAGAAAGAAGCAGACTTGGAAAGCAAAGACCGCAGCACATGTAGGAGGCATAGCTGACCATGAGTTTAGTTACTGCATATCCCTCTAGGCAAGAATTCCATACTGCTCTGTGATATGGACCCCTTGAGTAGTCCGGTAAAGCTTATGGATACCTTCTCAGAGTAGGATGTTCATAATTAAAGGGAATGCTAATTAGAAATTAGGAAAAATAAAGTTGTAATAATTTTTCCAATCCAACTTCAAGAAACCCCTAAAATCTATCCAAAAATTTCTTAAGGAAGCCTTGGACCCCAAGATAAAAACCTCTGCTCTTAAGTGAGGAAAACATTGATGGATTCCTCCTGTCCTTTCTTTAAAGAGCAAGTGACTTTATCATTACATTTCTCATCTCTGAGGATCCCACTACCTTTATGTTTAATGCTACATGAGGCATCATAGCATGGTAAATAGCACAAAACTTGTATCAGTAAAACAGTCATGGTAGATTAAAGTACTGGACCTGGAGTTAGGAAGAACTGAGTTCAAATCTAGCCCCAGACACACACTACCTGTGTGACTCTGGACAAATCAATTAACTGATGTCTACCTCAATTTTCTCACTTATGAAAAAAGAAAATAATACTAGGGGTATATAAATAAATGGATGGACAGACAGACAGATAGATAGATATACATAGATACACAGATAGGTAAGTGCATGCCCAAGCCATTTTGAGTACAAAATAAAACATTATTTATAAATTGCTTGACAAACAAACCTTAAATGCTATCTAAATTTGATTTATTTAAACTTAGTAGTCATATGATCATAGGCAGGTCATGGATATGATATTGTAATATATTTATTAAGTGTAATAAACACATAAATTATAAATAAATATATTTCTAATATATAATGTTATATATAGTGATACATAATTATAATATAATATATGGAAATAATTACTTTGAGCATTATTTTCCTTACCTCAAAAATAAGGATAGATAGGATTATAATTTTAGAGATAGAAGGCACCTTTGAGACAAATAGTCCAATCTTTTCATCTTAGAGATGAGGAAACTGAGGCTCAGAAAGATGAAGGTCACATTGGTTTTAAGTGGTAGAGGCAGGATAATACCTGTAATACCTACTTCATAGAGTTTTTGTAAGGTTTAAATAAAAATAATATAGGTAAGCACATTATATAGCCTGGAACATTAAGTAAATGCTAGTTATTATTAGCCCCACTACGTTTGTACCCAATGCACCCAACAACAAATGAGTTGTCTACCCACATTTGCTTATATGAATGTAAACCACTCTTAGCAGCTGTGTTCTCCCACAAGATAGATCAGAATACTGAAAGAATCAAAGCTGTTTCACACCTTTATTCATATATCTGTCAGAAATATATCAATGTCAAAAGAGGATATATCTGCTATGTACACAAATAAATTCAACAACAACAAAAAAAAACCCTAACCAAACAAAGCAACAAAAGTTGTGACAATTAAAGAAGAGAAAAATCAAATTGAAACCAAACACAAAAAATAAATAAAATTAATAAAACTAGAGGCAGTCACTACATCTATAATTGTTATTCACTTCCCTTCCCCACTCAATTTAAACCTGGAATAAAATATCTATGGCGGGCAAATGTCCCACAAAGACTAACATGAAATATAAGTAAATCTATTTGAACACAATTCCTTTGGCTCACCTGAGAAAATCCAATGCAAACGTTTTTGTTAAACTCAGGGAATTGATCAGATTATCTAACAGCTTAGATATTATATTAGGTTGGTTTTTTGGGTTTTTTTTTTTTTAGAGTTCTTAGCTTTATCAGTTCGAAGGATTTAATTTTGATTTTTATTCCTTCTTTAATTTTCAGAATTTCTTTTTTGTGTGATTGGAGTTTTCTGATTTGCTGAGTTTCCAAAGAAAAGCATCTGTGATAAACAAGAATTTGGGCAAGTCAGAAACTTCTGTGGGCCTACGTTTCCACACCTGGGAAAAGAGGAGTTTGGACAGGATGACTTACAACATCCCTCCAAGGTATAGGTCTATTATCCAATGAACTATGATCAATGCAATAACCAATTACCACTCCAGAAGACTGGCAATGAATCATGTTTCTCTAACCCCCTAGCAGAGGGGTGATGAACTCATGGTGCTGAATGAGACATAAATTTTAAGACATAGCCAATATATGAATTTCTTTAGTTATTACTATGCTTATTTGTTACAAGGGAGAGATTTTTCTTTTTGGGAGAAGAGAATTTGAGAAGGAAGAAACAAATAGTGATGGTGAATGATATTAAAACACACACACACACACACACACACCCCAGTATGTCAATGAATAACTAAAAATCAAAAAAGTTTCTAAGAGTCCACAGACAAGCACAAGAATATTTGAACAACTGTGTAAAATTTGAATTATTATCAAAAACAAGCGGTTCCTAGAGGGGCAAAAAACAGATTTCACTAAAGAATCCTGTTTTGTTTTTTTTTTCCTCTGTGCATATAGAGATATTCAGGTGTGCTAATGTTTATTAAGTTCACAATAAAAAGGAAAATTAATTAAACATAAAAGAAACTCAGGAAGTTCACCAATTCACTTTTACTACTTAAAAGATTCATCTAAAAGACCATATTTCTAGAATACATAATACATAATGCTACTTTGTATAAAGGGTTACTAAATCTTCACCAGGTTATAGGATACTACTTTATAGCCACCTATAAATCTGTGAGTCACATTTCCTACTATTTGTATGATAGGAGCCAGCAATACAGCACATGGTTCCTCTCCCCTGACCTACTTCTGATCAGAAACAGGAGGATTCAGAATAGCTGTAGGATATCTAGCCAAGACTTAAGATTATTCTGATCTAGAGAAGGCCCATGAATCCTACAGCCAATGAAAAGGTCAAGTGTCCCAGAATTAAATTATAGTCAGAGAGCAAGTCAAGCAGATTCCAATGTTACCTATCTATTCTGTTTTTCAGATAGCCAATAAACTACAGGAAAAATGTACACTCTCCCACGTACGATGAGCCAGATTCTACTAAAAACAAAAAAGAGCGGTAGGTATACCATCAACATGAGAATCACCCAGGCATAATCCTGAAAATCCTCCATTTCCTGGATGACACCAGACCAAACCATGTCCTTGAGCCATCTCTAGCCAAAAATATTCCACAATCCTAAGGGTATTGGCAACCACATTAAGGTTCTATAGCCCAAGGACTACCATTTGAATGTTTGTTATTTTAAAGAGGTTCTTAATTTTCTAACAGTACCCAACAAGTATGCTGCTTCAGAAAAAAAGTACTGCAGTAATTAAAAACACTTTCATATAGTGCTTTAATGTTCTTATAAAAATGCATGCCTCACAGTAACCTGGTGAGGTGGTTGTAGCTCTTGAACAACAGCCCTTGTCAAACATTAAATTTGAATTGTGCTGATCAGCAACAAAGTATATTAAAAAAAGCTAAGCACATATACAATGAGGTTGAAATCAAATAAATCTGAGAGAAAACTAATCTCACACATATAATATCCATAAGTTGGCATCAGTATTCATGGAAATCATCACTTCCTACCTGGTTATATTCTTGAACTTAATTTTTCTTCATCTGTAAGATCCCATCAACTCTGAAATTCATACCTCCTCAGTACCCCCTGGAATTCCTCCCTTCCTCTGCCTGGACAGAGTGAAGAGTGGACAGCAGAGAGTTTCTCCCACAGCCTTCTCTTGAGGAGACCATCCAGGATATCTCGTCCATCATTTTCCATAGGCTACAATCCAGATTTCATCAAATTTTGTTCTGGGTACCTTTCCCCTCCCCCTACCTCTTTGCTTTCTTTTTTTATGTTGTCTTTTTCCACTAGGTTAGCTCCTTGAGGGCAGGGACTATCTTTTGCTTTTCTTTGAATTTCTAGCACTTAGCACAGTGTCTGGCATATAGGAGACATTTAATAAATAGTTAATGACTGACTAACTACCACAGTTGCTAATATTTATACACCACCAAGCCAATAACATATAAGGTCAATTGAAGGGTGGAGTGGTCCTGAGAAAGTGAGGGAAAAAGTAAAGTTTGTTATCTTTGCCCCTCCCTTTTGTTGGAGCAGGTTTTCCAAGTCAACTGCAATTTCTTCACCCCCTTCCCATGAGCTTTCTGTCTATAGGCCGTAGCAAAGTGTTTAGACAATCCGGCTAGCAGCTGCTGTGGGGGTGAAAAACCAACAACTACCAGCTCACAGAATGCAGCAAGCCCATATTCTTTTGATCTGCTTTACTAAGGAAAGCAACAATAAGGGGTTAACAATCTTACTTTAATCCAATATACAAATATCATTCACTTAGTTCAGGGGAGAAAACCAGCATCCTGAACTTCAGAGCAAATAACAAACAAATTACAAACATCAACAGGCAGACTTGTCTGATTCAAATCCCAATGCATATTTACCAGAGTTTAACAAAGTCCCAACATCCAGTTTACAAGCTGGAGGGCTCTTAGCTACAGCTGCCCAGAGTCTCCACATCAGCGAGCCACCAAGAGTAAGAGCCTTGAACAAATAGCTCTGTCTTCCCTTTTTATGTAGTTTCAGATGTCATCAAATGTCATCTGAGCAACTAGAACTTAGGCTCCTATGACTGGCTCTGGTGTTAGCATCTCCCTTCACTGGCCCCACCTGGAGCCCCACCTTAGTTACCAATTCACACCCACATAGGCTTAGCACCTAATAGGGGTTTGGGCCTGGGGCTTAGCACCTAGTAAGGCTCAATCAAAGACACTTAATTAGTTATTTTAAAACAGCAAGAAAGTCTCAACTTAATTGATATTACACAAAGTTATAAAAGTCAGCAAAGATTAGAGTTGGAAGGAACCTCAGAGATTATCTTGTCCAACCCCCTCCTTTTACAGACAAAGAAACTGAGGTTCAGAAAAGTTAAACTTGGCCCTGAACACACAACTAGTTCTCAAAAGATCTGAGGGATCAAACTTCCTGGTAAATTTCTTTTAAACTTAGAAAATCAATAGGAGAAGGATTAGACCTGGGATTTCTCTATTACACAAAACTCCCCATCTCAGTGTAATATCAGCAACTCCTCTCCAACTTACTTGCCTAGGGTTATACAGCTACTGTGAATCACGAGCTACTGTTGGTCCCTTATCTTCCTGACTCCAAAATCAGTTCTCTTCCCCACTATTCCACCCGGACTCTAAAGTACTCCCTCCCCACCCCACCCCAAAAAAGCATCTCAGATTCAAAGTGAGTTTACTCCCCATTGCACCTTCTAGTACTTTTGAGAGAAAGATAATTTATAAGAATTTAAGATCTGAAAACTTACAAAAATCATGGCCAAAGATATTTTATTCTCCATTTTTAAAATCTTGAATAAACTTTTTTTAAAGTTGCTTTCCTTAGTTCCAGTCTGAGAAGAGATGAGCCCTTTCCACATTCTGGAAAATACCACTGAAAACCACTTCTGAAGTCATCCATGTCCATCTTTTTCATCTAAAAAATTACTTCAAAACTGTGCTTATCCATAATTTACTGAAAATGAAAACCTATCCAATCCTCATAGATAGGCTCTAGTAGGTTGATTCTGGCTTAAAAGAAGAGCTCTAATCAACATTTTTCCTTTATTTTGGAAGGGAACCACAAACTACAAGGGAAGAGACAAGGGGATGAAAAAATTCACTGCCAACCCCAATTGCCTCTAACTACCCTGGAAAGTTTACCAAGTCAGTTTAATCTCTGCAAGGGAAGGCCTTGTTCAAGACTGTTTTACTGGTCCAAAATGAGAGAGATGACAACAATGGGGGTTTTGTTTTCTCTTTAATTTCTCCAAGTTTTAAAAAAAGTATTTTAAAAACAAGAAAGCCCTATGACAAACTAGAAAACACTGCAGGGGCATGGGGGTGGAGGGAGGGAAGGAAGGCAGTGAAGAAACTTGGTTTCTAGTCCTGGCTCTCCACTAGCCTGCCCTACAAAAAAAAAAAAAGTGCTAGGAAGCATTAGCAAAATTCTTCTATGAATCCCGAACCCAAAATGAAGGGCGTTTAACTGTCCTGTTCTGTTTTATAATAGTTCACCCAGCCAAACTCATGGTTTTTGTCCAAAAATCCATATAAATAAAAATCTTGGCTACCTTGTCCTTCAAATTCTCTCACATACTAGCCATGGACCTCATAGCTAGGCCTATTGGGAGGATCTGTCAGGACCCATATCACTCAGGGAATACTTCTGTTACTGGACTTATGTTCACCAAGATTTAGTTAACTATTCTTGCCTCATAATAGGCAGAACCATCAGAAAATCAAACAAAACAGCATTTCTAAAGGGCTAAATCATGTAGCAAGAGCCAGCTGGGCTAGCAAATAAAGTATTAGAACTAGGGGGTAGGAAGTTTTAGGAGATTCTTAAATTTGGGTAGGGTAGAAGGACCCTAAAACTACCTGAATCTAGAAGATCACAATACAATTTTAGTAATGTCTCCAGGCCCCATTAGCATCACCCTTTCACATATGCTATTATTTGATCTATAAGCTGCCCCCCTTCTGCCTTCAATTTACAGTCCCAAAGTTCATTTACATTTGCTTCAAAGTGCTCAATATATTCAAAGACAATTTATTTTTATTTTCTCTATATGTTAGTGATCCAGCTTTCCTAAAGCCATCAATAAAAAGCAAAGAATACTTGGCTTTGCTATGTTTTGCTTTCCCTGTCAAGCTTCTTAAGCACCCACTGCACTAATCCCACAAAGTGAGTGAAAGCTCCTCCTTATCCCACTAAAAGGGCTATCCAAGAAGAAAGCCCAAAAAAAAGACATAAAAATGACTTACCAGTACACTACAGAAAACCCATTATATATTATTTTTAAATGTATAAATGATGCCTTAAAAAAAACCTAATAGATTGACAGAAGATATTCCATCAGTCCATAATAACAGTGAGATAAAGAATAAAAAGTCAAAAGTGACACAATCTTTAAAACATTCAGAAATTAAATATATATTGTATTATATCAGTGAACACTGAGGTTTTTTTTCCAAACAATTCAACTGTATTTCCCAACATTTAGAGAATTAATTAACAGTGAATATAAGAAAATTCCATTCTACTAAATCTACCATTGTGGGTCCAGAAAATTTGTACTGAGCTTCATGGTCCTTGATCCTGGGATTCACAGAAGAGTTAGAAGACTACTAACTAGGTAGACTGCCTTTTGTTAGAATGTTAAAGTCTTCACTAGCAGTGAACTTTACCTGGCTCTTCCTATTGAGAAGCAAACCAGTAGCCCAAGTATTACCTCCTCCAGGTGTTAATAACTTAAACAGTTGAAATCTGAGCAATATCAATTTCCTAATAGCTATCGCCATCTAGACAAAGGTACTTGTGATTACTGAAAAGACAGCAAAATTTCACTTCAGACATCTTGCCTTGCAGGGTAGGGCCATCCCAATGACAGCTACCATAGAGAATGACATGGCTCCTTGGTAGGATGAAGGATTAACTGGATGACTTCCAAATACCAGTGAAGTCCTTGCAGCTATAGGGTCCTACCATACTGTGCCTATGTATTCTTCACAGCCCTGGAGCCACAAGGTACAGGACTGATGTATATGGATATCTAATCAGCCATAGCTCCATTTCTCACCAATCCACTAGTCCTTTATGTGTGTTATCATTTCAGTACTCTTCAAGAACTAAGAACAACAACCCACCACCATCTCCCCGTTGGAATATAAGCTCCTTGACAGTCGGATTCTCTCTGTATGTTTGTTTTTAACCCCAAGGCTTGGTACATTGAACATATTTAATAAATTCTTTTCTATTCAAATACAAGAAAATTTGGTAAGACTTCTATGAACTGACATTAAAGGAATTAAGCAGAACCAACAGAACAACATGCACAATGACCATACTTATTTAAGGTAAAACAACATGAAAAGACATCGAAACTTAAAGCAATGACCAATTTTGATTTCCACAGAGTTGAAGAATTATTCTTCCATCCTCCCAGTAGCCATAGTCATAGATAGCAACAATCAAACAAAGATTATGCTATCGGATGGAGTCAATACAACAGTTTCTTTTGATTAACTGCATTCCTTTGCTACAAAAGTTCAATTAGAAAATGACAATTTTACCAAAAAATAAATCAGTAAAACATGAATAAAAAATGAGTGTTTGTTGGTTATAGTGAACAATATGGGAAAATTAAGTCTAAAAAATAGGGAAGTCAAAGCCTGAAAACATAGGGGAAAAAACATCCTAACAGGTGAATAGGTGTCTGTGTGTGTATTTAAATAAAGTTCTCACCACTGAAGTGCTTGGCAGTGTCACATGGTTTAGCATTAGACACAGATATGGCTTTATTAATGGAAAAGCACTAAAAAAAATACCTATCTCTTTTGTCGTTGCAGTCTGAGGAGAGACCGCAGGGCCTTTCCAGCTACCAAAACCTCTTCTACATGTCTCTCCCAATTAGAATGTGAGTCCTTAGAAAACAGGAACTGTATTGTTTTTTAGTTGTATCATTAGAACTTTCTACATAGTAAACATTTAATAAATGCTTCTTCATTCCTTTTCATTAACACGGGTGCAAATATATTTATGTATAGAGATATGTGAATAAATATGCATATATGAATATATAAAGGTACCTGAAAAACAAAGACTGCCACGTAATTTTAAAAATCATGTTTTTAATTATAGAATCCCAATACAAGAAGAAAATCAGCTGTTCTTATCTGTCTACTTGATGTATGACAGATCTTTTATGACTGAAAGTTTAAGCAGAATGCACAATAAAGAAAGAGTTTGATAACAATGTTAACTATATTTACAAAAACAAGAATAAAGAAAAAATTTAATTCTGAGTTATAAAATATCCATCTAACTTTTTCCTCTGTAAAGCTATTGGTAACAGCAACACAACATAGCATAGTGCTTAACTGGGGAAGCCACTGATTCCAATTCCGGAGAGTGACCATAGACTAGTGACTTTATCTCAATGAACCCCCATTTCCTTATCTAGAAAATAGAGGTAATCCTAGGAAAATAGATTTAGAATTTGTATGGAATAGAACTCAAAGGTCACCTGTTCTAACCTACTAATTTTACAGATAAGGAAAGAGTCTCAAAGAAATTACTTAGGTAATAAATGGAAGAGTTAATAAGAGTTAATAATGCTTCCAATACCTGCTTCAGTTTTAGTTGTGAGGTTCTAATGAAACAATATAGGTAAAGTTCTTTTCAAATTTTACAGATCTATATAAAATGTTAGTTAATATTATAGCTAGTTTTCATTTGATTATCACAAATAATATGCATTCGTAAAATATAGTACTAACTGCCTTTTTAAATTTCACATCATTTGGGAATTTCCAAAATGGTATTAAAAAAATAAACTTGAGGAGTCTGGGAGAAAAACTCAAACCATATGATATTCACTTTCCCATTTTATATAAAAATGGATCCTAAACAAAGGAACTAAGAAAACTGGGAATACGTCTTCAAGGAAGGAAGCGAATGACCCACTAACTAAACTGCAAGAAGTTTAAAGAATGGATTTTCAATATTTGTGTGCTTTTAAAAAAATGAAGAAAGCAATCATTCCAATTTCATAAAGTTCTCTTTCCACAATATGCTCCTTAATGCCTCCTTTCTGACTAGGAGCTATTAAGTTTTTGTATTTTTTGTATTTTTGAGGTGAAAAAAGGGCTCTGGAAATGATCTTTCTGGGAGTCAGTACATTTTTTTCTAAGAATGAAAACCACAAAAAAGTAGTTACTACAATCAATCAAGATGCACCTACTATGGAGGAAGCACTGTACTAGGCATCAGGCATGCAAAGATGAAAATGAAAGAACTCTAATCTATCACGCAAACAACATTTCCATTTAAGTAAATACAAAATATGTAAACACGAGGTTATTTGAGAGAGAGATGAAGACAAAGGCAATCAGGAGGATAAGAAAAGACCTCATATGAGCTAAGTTTTGAAAAGCTAAAGCTTCTAAAAGGTAAGAGGGAGAGCTTTCAATGCATGGAAGTCAGTGTGCAAAGGGATGTAGATAGTGAATGGTATGGAGTGTGCCCAGCAAAGGAGGCTGAACCACATATAGGGCTTTATGGAAACAGGGCTTTTCTTTGAAACAGTGACAACTAGAACCCAAAGGAGCCTTTATCATTGCCATCTTTGAAATCAGTCACTTGCCTCTTTTCACCTTCCATTTATTTTTCCTTAGCCTTTCTTCTCTTGAGAGGTTTGGTTCTGGAATGGAAGAAGCTAAGAAATACATGGTGGCTTCATTTTTCTCTCTTTAAAAAATGAGAGAACATTTTAATCAGAGAGCTTGCTTGAGCCAATTTTAAATACATACAACAGGAAGGAATACCATCACCTAGCTTTTAGTAGATGTTAATCCATAATGGCCATTTTATTTATTTATTTATTTTGGTTCAATGGTATTGACAATATTGTGTTACTTTCTCTGTATATCAATAAATGCTTCAGGAAAGAAACTTTAACTTGAAATTTAAAATCTGGAAACCAAATGACCAAACAGTGGGGAAATAGACACATCATAAATGACAAAAGGAAGAGTATGGTAAATATGGAAAGGTTTATCTATGCAAAATATTGCAAAGCTAAAATAATAAATAAATGAATGAATCATAGGCACAGGACCTAAAAAGAACTTCAGAAGGCTAATATCCTTGTTTTTCAAATGAGATAACAGAGGCCCAGAGAAACTGAGTTACTTAAAGACAAACAATTCCCCCTTAAAAGGAGGAAGCAGAACTCAGATCTAGGCCTCTAACTTAAATTTGAACACTTTTGATAACCCTATAAATGATGCATAAATACTGATTAATTAATAGGGAGAAAGTTAAATTGGTGTAATAATGATGAGGTGAGTGTAAAGGTATTTTTAATAACGTTTTTAACTTACAATCTTAACAAAAGCATTAGATATTACACCTAATGTACTCTCTCCATATACACATGAGGTGTGTATATCCCTATATATACATATAGAGCATTTAGAAAAAGAATACATTCCTATAAGTTTTAAGATATTCAGTTACAGGAAGAAAAAGCAAAGGCAAAAAGCAAATAAAAGATTATTAAATTACCACCAAATATTATTTTAAAAAATTAACAATACTTTTCTGAAAACAGTGACATAACTAAATAAAACAAGACATTCAGGCTTGTCTATAATATGCATAAATGAATTACCTCTTTCCAGGGCAAAGGCAGATAAAGGTAGCATCCTTGGTTTTTGGGAACAGTAGATCCCAAAGTCAATATAGATCCGAAAATAATCAAAAGGCCAGTTCACCGCCAAATGAACTCTCCAGTTCCAAGTGAGCCTCTCCAGTAACACGCACTGAAGTAATTTCTAAGGTATGATTTGTTTCAGTCATCTGTTAATAAGCAGCCAGCTGTCTATTTGGGCACCAAAGAGATATGTCTGCCACTAAAGTACTTAAAGTGTATTTTCAAATCTGTTTCAGAAGACCAAGTCTAGGCAAAGCTGTTACTAAGAAAGTAATTTGTTACACTGGATAACAGCAGCTTAGCCCCCAATTGAACAAAAGCCTAAAAATAAATCATTTTAGTCCAAAGGCTTTTAGAATTTTTTGTAATTTTTACAAATCCCTGTGTGTGGGAGAAGTGCCTATGGTTTAAGACAAAAGAAAAGCCTTAAGTTTTCAGATTTGTAATTAAGGACTGAAAATGTCAAGTCCAAATACTTAAAATTAGCAACACACTGGAACTTTACTATAAATTTGTCTCCTGGAACCTGCTACGGGACAATTTCATTGATGAAATCATCTTTTAATGAGGTTTTCCAGTACTTTTTAAAGCATAAAAAATTGGGTCCCCTTTTTGGGTCGAATCAGAACCTGACTCATACCAAGTGCTGCTTCCTAATAGAGAGTGTTTCATGGAGGTTCCACTGTATTATAAAAGCAAAGCATGTAAATGTTATTTCCCACTCCAGAAAACAAGACTGCATTATACTGCAGGCTTAAAACAAACAGAAAATATTTTTACTATTTCTTGCCTGGCAAGCCTTACAGAATGGTTCTCTAATGTCCTAAGGAAACAGGTTGCCTCTGAGCAGAATTGGATTTTTGCCCCTGGAAAGACTAGTTTTAACTACTGCTACAGTTAACTTTAATTTTTAATCCACAAAACAAATTGCTTGTCAAGCAGTTCAGGAGTAGATTAAATACCACTTTAAATCTACGTGCTGTTGGTAAAAGAATAGCCATAAAAATCCCAGCCAACAGAACCACTCGATACTAGACAAAAAGGAGATAGTTACAAAGGAGTTAATGACAATTACTTTCTCAGTAGGAAAGCAAATATGGACAAACTTATTCTGAATGTTATTGACATAATAATCACATAAGTGAATAAAACCTTAAAAAAACCTTTATTCATATTAAGTTGAGAAACTTATGACCAGAGATAGGAAAGTGAATTTTAATCTTTTCAAAGAGATAAATTTTATTACCTAACGTTCCAGACAAAATTCTGAGAAAGACAGCACTTATCTTGAGCAAGCATAGGGGCAAGGGTAGGAGGATTGTCTTATCCACTTCTGTACCCTTCGTGAAGTCTAACTCAGTGGTACAAGCATAGAGTGCTAGACTTTGGAGTCAGGAAAACCTCAGTTCAAGTAAAACTGTGTGATCTTGGTTAGGCAAGTTACTTAATCTCTTTACCTCAGTTTCCTCATGTGTAAATGGGGCTAATAAAAAAGCATCTTCCTCCCAGGTTTGTTGTGAGGATAAAATTAAAATGAGTGAAATACTCAAACCTTGTAGAACTATATAAATGCTAGCTGTTGTTATTACTGGCATAATATTTAATTTTTAATATTTAATATTTAAATTTATTTATTTATTTAATATTTAAATTTAAGAATGATAAATATTTCCTACGACTAAGTGTTATAGCCTCTACCAATCAAATACTAGATCTCTATTTCTTTTTTTTTTTTTTGGTTGTTTGTAGAGTGATTTATTTACTTAGTTTTTAGTTTTCAACATTCACTTCTATAAGATTTTGAGTTTTCTCCCTCTGCTTCCCCTCTCACCTCCCCAAGACAGCATGTATGTATACACATACACACACACACACACACACACACACACACACACATACATATGTTAACCCCACAGGGCTTGAGATAAATATCTCTTATCTATCCAGATTCTACTCAATATAAGAACACAAATTTTAGAGAAATAAAAAAATTGGAATGAAATACCTCATTCAGTAAAAAACTCTGTGTTACCATAAGTATTCAGAGTGTCTCTCTATTTTAGAAGAGATTCAGGTGGCATTCAAAAGAAAAGACTGGTCAATCACTTGTCATATGTTATGGTGGAGATGCCTTTATGTGCAGGTTGGACCAGAAAGCTGCTAACCCTTCCAACTCCTGAAATTCTATGAATAGGGCTGAGAAATAGCCAGTAAATTAAGTTCCCTTCCATATTTAAAGTCTTAGGACTCATTCATTTCCAATACGTTCAAATGTATCTCATGGAAAAGCCACAATGGGGTATGCAGACTCAACTTCCTCATCACATTTAGCTGTATGATATTAAATAGGCAATATGATTTGGGATTTTTTTTAAAAACAAAAAATGTCTCTATTGTCCATTCAATATTTTAGATAAGTGGATTTATAAATCTATGGAGAACATACTACATCGATTAACAGAAGCTATTTAGGAAGGAAAGGAACAACTAATTGTTAGGAAATGTTTCCTTAGAACAAACCAAAATTTGTCTCCTTCAATCTTTTGCCATTTGACTTTATTCTGCTCTTTGGACCCACAAAAAATAAATCTAAATTCTCCTGCCATGTCAATCCTAATACTTAAATACTTAAAAACAGCTTTCCCTCCTTCTTTAGCCCTTCATCACAGTCTTTTCTTCTAAAGTCTTTTTCTTAACACCCTTAATGCCTCCAAATGATATTTTGTTAGGTATTCTCAAGTTCATTTACCTACATGATACAATTCTGGATATGCTAAAGGTCTTCCAAAAACAAACATTGAGACCCAGTCCTGAAAACATGGTTCTAGTTGTGGTTTAATGAAAGAAAAGCCAATGAGCCTATCATTTTCCATGTTCTGAAAATGTTTGGATTGTGTTTTTTTTTTTAATTTCCCAAAATGCAAATTAGGGTGTAAACCCAAGAAAGAATATAGAAGATATAAAGGACACCATCTATCATCTTTTTATTGACACTTTCATTTAAGACATCTGCAAAAATTCATGAGATTTGAAAAAGAAAAACTTTTTAACTATTCAAAAGAGTAACTTTCTCAATATCCCTGAGACTTATTCAACAAGATGCAAAAAACTCTAAAATAGGATAATTTTTCCTTTTTTTTTTGTATTCTTTATCTTTCATGCATATGTTTTGGATGTGATGCTGAATCAAAGTCAATAAAATTAATAATGATAATGGTTTTCATTTCTGGGAAATCTGCCCAGTAGAATTTCAGTTCATTTTCCTCAGTTTCCTAAGAGGACACATTTCTTCCCTTGACTAGCTACAATTCACTAAAACTGATGATATGAGACAAGTCAAAAATTCTTTTAAAAAAAATAAAAAATAGAAGTTACAATGACATATATCTCCATTAAGGATAAAACTACTATAAATGCCCTAAGAATATACTCAATATTTATGTTTTCTCTAAATATGCAAAAGTCCAATTAAGCCACAGCTGCAAGTTTTTTTTCTTTTTTTGTGTACTGATAGAGCCTTAATATAAGGGAACTGCATGACAAAAGACACTGCTTTTCTTTTCAATCTCAGCAGATAAAGAGCACAGGGGTTGGAGTCAGTGGATCTGACCTCAAGACACTCACTTGCTATGTAACCCTGGCAAAGTCACTTAACTTCTGTCTGCCTCAGTTTTCTCATCTATAAAGTGAGGATAATAATAACATCTACCTCCCAGAGTTGTTCTGAGGATCAAATGAGATTATCACTGTAAAATGCTTAGCACAGTGACTGGCACATAATAAGAGCTAGATAAAAAACTGTATAACTGTTCTGATGTTCAGTTGTTTCACTCGTATCCAACTCTTTCTGGTCTCATTTGGAGTTTTCTTGGCAGACACTGATGTGGTTTGCCATTTCCCTCTTTAGCTCACTTTACAGATGAGGAGCTAAAGCAAACAGGGTTAAGCCCAGGGTCACGTTGCAAGTAAGTGTCAGAGGCCAGACTTGAGCCTTCCTAACTACAGGCCTGTCATTCTATCCATTGCACCACCTACCTGCCCCACATCAATATTGGCTATTATTATTATTAAAAATATACTTTTTTAAAAAGACCATTTAGAAATAGAGAAGGAAAGATATGGAAAAGGAATGCAGTAATGACACATTAATAAAAGAGAATTCAAGCTACTGATTTCAGAGATTAGAAAGAAAAATCCCCATTATTTTCCCATACACCTAAAGCTATTTTTGATATAGCTATATATTCTGAAACTGAAGTAGCATCTGACTTTGGAATCAATTCTTGTTAATTTGTAAAAAGGATAGGTTTTCAAAAAGGTAGCCAATCCCAAAACAGTGTCACCAATCTTTTGAGAAGCCAAAAGTAGCTTCTAATGAGATCCACATATTCCTGCAAAGATGGAAATTTAATTTTACAAACTTATAAATTGAACATCTTCCTATCTCTGTACCTTTGCCCAGTCTGCCCCCCCCCAACCCCCCCCCCCCTCCGTGGAATATACTCACTGTTCACCTTGAGTTTTGAGAATCCCTAACTTCCTTTATGGCTGAACTCCTGTGCCCTCTCCTATGGGAAACCTTTCCCAAAATCCTTGTTACAACAACTTCTCCCCTCCAGAAATTTTCACGTATATAAATATGTTCATGTGCTACATGCTCTCTAACTAAAATGCCATGTCCTTGAGGGACTGACATTCTTTTTGTATGTTCCCTTTATATCCAACAGCATATAGCACAGTGCGTTGCACACAGTAGGTGTTAACAAACACTTGTTGAACTACATTCAACTGGAAGCTAAATGAACTCAACACATCTTTATACTGACTTAGAGTCATAAGGGTAGAGATAGAAGTGACCATGAAGGCCGTCAATTCCCACCCACCCCCCCAATACTTTTTTTCCTTTCATTCTGACTCAAAGCCAGGTTTCAAAACCAGGCCTCCAGATTCTAAGTACAATGGGCTCTTTTCATTTAAACACATCCTATGTGAAGAACTAAAACATGAGCTACACACTGCTTGATAGATGCATTACACAAATTTCAAATCTCTGTATCTACATAAAACTTAAATATTCATGACTAACTCCTGTGACATGAAAGTAAAAATGGACACAGAACCACAAACCAATCCCCCTTGCCTCTGATTTGACCCAGCCCTAAAGAAATCACCACCAGGAAAAGCAGGAATGTTAAATGGAAATCAGAATGACTCATAGGCCAGTAATTATGATGACTAATACAGCAACACTTCAAGAATCCAGGACTTCGTAGGTGTGGGGATTCCCTCCAAGAATGTAGCTCATGGACCCTTTCCCAGAGCAGTTGAGACTAAGTAATTCATCTGTCTGAAGCCAATGAGAAGACGACTTCATCTAAATTTAGCAAGGCTAATCAGCAGACAGCATAAGTAGCCATTACTGGGCTGACACCTTGATAGGACACCTTCTGGCTCTTATTTTTTACTAGAATAATCTTTATGAAACCAGGCATACTTCCATGTTCAGACTCTGTCCTGAGACCTCACCTCTTTTCTCTTCACAGTCTCTGCCTCAGTGACCTCATCAGCAACACCAGGTTTAATTATTATTTCTACATAAATGACCTATATATCTAACCTCATTTTCTCCCCTGAGCTCTAGCCTTGAATTACAAGCAGTCTATTTGACATTTTCAACTGGATACCCAGTGGGCGTCTTGGGCTCACCATATCTTAAAACAGAACTCATTATGATTCCCCTCAAATCCTATACTTAGTGAACATCTCTATTTTGATAGAGGTGATATAATATAAAACAATGATGTCTGTGTATATATAAATATATAATAAGTATAATAAATGATGGAGATAGCTCACCATCAATCCAACCATCAAGTTCAGAACCAGTGTTATTCTTTTTAAAATTATTTTATTTTTTCCAATTACATATAAAAAAAAATTTAACATTCATTTTTAAAAATTTTAATTTCAAATTCTCTTCCTCCTTACCTTTCCTACCCACTGAAAAGACAAGGAATGATACTCATTATGCATGAAGTCATTGAAAACAAATATCCGTATTAGCCACATTGCAAAAAAAAAAAAGCAAGAAAAATAAAGATATTTTTAAAAGTGAAAAAAATGATCCAGTATTTCATAACTCTTCACTTTTCCTTATCCCACATACCAATCAGATGCCAATTACTGTCATTTCTCCTTTACAGCACCTCTCAAATCTGGCTGCTTCTCTCTACTCAGACATTCAACACACTAGTTCATTTCTGGCCTATTAAGTAATGATCCTGACTAAAGTCTGATCCCACTCTAAACTATCCTCCACATAGGTGGGAAAGCAATTTTTCTTAAATACAGATCTGACAATGTCATTCCTCTTTTCAAATTCCAAGGACTCCCTATTATATCTAAAAGATAAAATTTCTGGTTTGGCCTTTAAAGCCCAAAACAACTTGGATCCAACTTATTTTCCATTTTCATTATACATTTCTCTCTATCCCACAATCTAATCTAGTATGGCTAAATTGGACTCCTCACTATTATTCCAAAGATGCCTTCCTTCATCCATGTCTACCATTGCTCAGTCACTCAAAGGGTTCCTCATTCCTCACCTCCACAAAGTTTTTCATTTCCTCAAGACAGTTCAAGAACTAACTTCTATGCAAATCAAATCCTAAAATTATCAAAGCTAGTGCCTTCTCTCACTATCTGTATCTATTTTGTACAGCATCATTCTGGATATACTAATATGTATGTTATCTCTACCAATTGAATATGGACTCCATGAAAGGACTAATTATTTCATTTTTTGTCTTTATCACAGAACATAGCATGATTCTTAGTATATGACAGATGCCTAATAAAAGCTTTTTCATTAAGTGGTAAGGCATCACATAAAGCAAACTACAGGTTGCGTTATGATACTGGTAAATATTAAAGATAAGCTGAAAAAAACTGTCAAAATCTTCACAGGGTAAAAGTAGTGCTTTAAAAAAAAAATGTTTGTAAGACTGCTACCAATACAAGATATTTCAAAAGGAAGGGGCAGTTAACTTCATTTACCTCCCCTCAATTTGAAAGATTGGAAATTTTTAGGTATTGACATTTCTGATTAAAATTCAACAAAACCACCATGTCAATTTTTGAACTTTGTAAAGAGAATTTCATCAGCTTTTCTTCAGTGGCTGAAAGGATTATTTGGAATCCTAGTCTTAAGTACATCCAAAAAAATGAGAATTTGATGTGACAATTCTGATGTGACTGTATAAGAAAAAGTCTAAATGAGATAGATAAGTGGTTGAGATGTCTGAGCCAATTTACCTCCTCTACTGATCAACCAGTCTGGAAAAAATGTCATCATCATCCTGAAACTGTTGAACAAGAAATGAATAATGAGAATGCTCATTTCTTGAAAATTAAAATTAAAAATGTATTATTCGAACTTCAGAAAACTAAATAAGTGTACAAGAAAGGCAAATCATTAATTTTTTAAATGAATTTATATAAGTTTGTAGCATCTATTTTTCTGAAGTTACTAAAGCTTAAAACTGTGCTAAAACTTTTGGGACACCCTATATAAGATAAGCTATTATTTGCAACTGGCTGAATTTGTGATAAAGCATAAAAAGGAGCTGAATTCAACAAAATAATCCTTGAAGTAGGAATTTTGTGATGCACCAAGAGGAAATTTTTTTTTAATTTTTTACTTTATTATTTTCATGGTGTCATCAAAAATACAAACAAAAAACACAACCAATCTTCAAAAGAGCACTTAGATACAGAAAAGGAAAGCTATGCATCAAGGGGAAGAATTCCTGAGATAAAGGATAAACAAAGACAAAAGATGTCTACAAGGGGAGAAAACATCAGGACACAGTGTTGAATTATCAATGACCTCAAGTTTATCTTTGAGTGTATAATCAACCCATTAGGCACACTAATACTAAGAGGAAGTTTTTAAAAAAAAAAAGTGTTTCTGCTGTATTTATTTTTGAAGGCCAAACCTTATCAAGTACTCTATGTACTTAAATGAATTACACATACTCAATCAAATTACTTACCCAAATGTATGACTAGAGACATGTAAAAAGCTACTCCTGCAACTCTCTTTAAAATGAAGTGGATGTATGATAAGACAATAAAACATAAAAAAGGACCTTGTAGTCTGGGGTTTAATTCAACTATTAAATTTAAGTCACTAGTTAATTATTAAACACCTCCTATGTGTAGACAGTAAAACTGAGACTGGCAATTCAAACAGAGAAATGAAATTATCTCTGCCTTCAAAAATACTGCAATCTATTGGAAGAATTGAACATGGATAAATAGATATGCAATGATTAGACTAGAGTAACAACACTGAAAACTGGAAGGATCTGGAAAAATTTTGCATTTGAGGTATCACTGTAGCTAAATTGTGAAGGAAGAAAAGGATTCTGAGAGGTTTAGGTGAGGAAGACTAACAGATACAATATAAATTTTAATGGAAAGCTTACAAGCCAGTTTAGATGGTGTGTAAGATTCATGAATATGAGAGTCAGAAAAAGAAAGTGAGAGGCCAATTGTGAAAAAACTTTAAATGACAGTCTAAGTTGGCATTTTATGGTAGAGGCAACAGAGTTCCTGAACACTTTTGAAAATTGGGGTGACATGGTCAGGGAATGAAGAGAGAATCTCAACTATGATTTTGGCTCTATTTTCTCAGCTAAGAGAAATGATTTTTGAAATGCAAGGTACAGAAGAAAGGAAGAATTCTAGGAAGTCTAGGAAGTGATAGCCACGATTAAGTGGGGACATAATAAAGAAGCACCAACTAGGCTACACTGAGTTCAATTCATGCAATACAGATAAACCACATTCATAGGAACTAAGAAACATGATTGCTGAGCCATTGTCAGCAGTATCGGAAACACTATGAAGAATGAGTGATGCATTATAAAACTGGATAAAGGCAAATATTCCAATTTTCAAAGAGAAAAAAAAATGGGGGCAGGGAGGAGTGTGCAACCTATAAGCCAGGGAGGTATACTTCATGTACTGGTAAATTTCTAGCATGTGTAATTAAAAAGATAGTTAATAAACATCTAGGAAAGGAAGAAATGATCACAAGAACCAGAGGTTGCACAAGAGGAAATTAATTTCCTTTTTCCACCTACATTTGGGCAAATTATTTGACAGATTTTCTCATACTGTTTGTTTTTTTTTTTTTTTACAAGATAGCAAGAGTGTGGTATAATGACAGCTGGAGTCAAAACTGGATGGATGGCCACTCTGAAAGAAAAGTCATTAATGGTTGGCTCTAAACTTGGATATAAATTATAATTCAAATATTACACAGTTACACACATGCACACAGACATACACATCCAGGTAATATGTACTATTTGACATTTTTCTATTTAACATTTTTCTCAATGAATTTAAAAAAGATATAGATTACATGCTTATTAAATTCACAGATGTCACAAGGTTGAGTGCGACAATCAAGACTGGATGACAGGATCCAAAAACATCTTGGTAGGCTAAAACAAGTACAAGATAGTGAAGGTATCACAATATCTCGGTTCATATGAAAAAAGATGCAGAGGATTTAGTAGTCTGCAAGGTCAATGAGTTAACATTATGATAGGACAAAAAAAAGAATATAGTCAACTTAGATTGCATTAAGAGGAGAGTAACCAAGATCTGAAAGGTCATATAGATCACATTTGTCCCATTATGGGCATTTTTTAATTATATTAATTGATAAGCAAGAAAGTGGCCCAAGGAAAATAAGTAAGACACTAAAGGACTCAGGATCATGCTATATGATATACATACATGAATCTGATTGATGGATGTCTTAGTTAATTTTAATATAAGTAGAATGGGTCTTCAAAAATATGCCACAGTTAAATCAACCTTTGGAATACAATCCATTTTTAACTGTGGCATAAATCAACCTTTGGAATACAACTCATTTTTATTTTTGGTGCATTCTTTACCTAGAAATGATGCTGTAAATGGTTGTTAGGATCCAAAACTCTGAAAGTGAGTAAAAACATAAAGTAGATAAAATATTATATGCAGACAAAAATATTTTTAAAATCTGAAACTATGTCACAAATATACAACAACTCAGTTAGATTATAAAATAACTCAAAATAAATAAATAAATACGATTACTGTAAGGTAGCATGCATAGCATTGTTTCTATGGGAGATGGAATTGTGTGATGTACAACAGGTAAGGAAAGCAAAGTCATGAAGAACATATTCTTCACCCTCCTTCTACCATCTCCCCCACCACTCACTCCTCCAGAGATGGTGGGCATACCAAGGAGGGATGGGAGGCAGAAGTGTGGAGGAATAGGTTCAACTGAACATGAGAGGATTGAAAGGCAACAAATGTTCCAATTACTATTCATTAATTCATACCACTTGCCCCTAAATATTTAAATCCAACCACCAACTCTAAATCCATCCCTTTCTCAGGCAAGGTAGGAATGCAGTTACACCAAGAATATCTCTTCCATCATGTTTTCTCAGTAGCTATCACACCTGCTGACAGTTTTTCCAGGCTGAAAAGATGGAAGGAATTAGAGATAGAAAAGGTTTCAGGAAGCTAGGGTCAAGGAAGCTAAAGTATATGCGTTTCCAGATGTAAAATGCCTTGCATCACAGATAAAGGAGAGGTTGGATTAGAATGACTACACACACACACCCCCTGACTCTTCATACCTCAGGGAACATGGGAATTTCATTGGTCCTGGGGTCATATTTGAATCATAACCCATAAATGAGATACTAAGGACACTAAGAACACATTTCCTAGCCCTTTCCACCAGCTTCTCACTGATGCCATTAAAAGCTCCTATTCACTCAGCTATAGTAAACTGTAATACAATAACTCAGGAGTAATCCTCACACTCCAGGACTTAAGTAGTGGGAATAAGTATATGAATGTGGCTAGTTGTTTGGGAGATACTTTGTTTAGACACTCACAAAACAAATAAAGGAGCAATATATAGATATGAATTTCAAAATACTATGAGTTAAATAACCTCATTGATCTTATGTTTTGAAAATGGAAAGGTCTCATGGTCAGGTAATAAAGACTTGTATAAAGAAAAAACCTAAAATCTCAGTGCCCAAATTAAGGTTCTACAGAAAAAGAAAAAAGAAAAAAAGCTCTAAGAAGAGTAGCTCATAACACACAAAAGATAATCTCTTCTTTACTAGCAACTACTAACTAAATAATATTGGCAAATATGTACCTACATAAGATATTAAAGAGATTCTAAAACTCTTCCAAAAAGCTGTGTCAATCAGTGAAGTGCTAATTAGCATTCATTTGTCAGAGTTTCCAGATATTACTAATATACTCCATGTATACAACAAAATATTTCCTTTTAATCCATAAAAGTAGCAAATTATCCATAAAAAATAATTGGCCAGAGAAGGAAAATGGCATTATGTTACATTCATTCATATTAAAAAACCATTCATCCTTTTCATATAAGGACAATGGTTTATATTTATTCTCATGTACTTTGAGAAAAAAAAATTGTCAGCACTCTCTTTATTTTCATGTCATCTTGTATTATAGCTACTTTAGACATAAGGCAGCGATCTGTCCTTTCACTGGTTATAGAGATCCTAAAATTCTGCAGTATGGTATTTTAACTATCTATCTTATTTATAGAAATGTTAAATTCACTTGACATTACCTATCAACAAAAGGCTACAAACTGAAACTGCATTTGTAGACCAAAACCCTTAACAATATAATTCAATAAGGGAGAAGAATTACGAGGCTATTAGCTAATAGTACCTCAAGGATTGTGGTTTTTTTTTAAAAAAAGGACAGAACAGGAAAAATAACCCACCATTTTCAACTATGAATGAAAAAAGGACTCTAGGTTTGAACAAACTGGCATGGACCTAAGAGACTTAGGATTGAGGTGTGCATCCTGGGTTCGATCATTTGTCTTCAGCTAAAATTATTCTTTACTGACAACTCATGAAAAATGTGAGCTTTTAGTAGGGGTCACAGAAGAAGACAGAGCAACTACGTGCTTAGATGGAGCAGTGAATAAAGTGGCAGGCCTGGAGTCAAGAAGACCTGAATTCAAATCTGAACTCAGACACTTACTAGCTCTGTGACCCTGGGCAAGTAACTTAACCTTGTTTGCCTCAGTTTCCTTACCTGTAACATGAGCTGCAGAAGAAAATGGCAAACGACTCCAATATCTTTGACAAGAAAAACCCCAAATGTAGTCACAAAGAGGCTGACATAAATAAAAAAATCACTTAACAAGTACAAACACAAAGGAAGATGTATTTGAATTATTTTATTTGAATGCACTATGTGCAGCAAGCAGAGTCAGAGTAGAAGGTACACCTTGGCTTGGAACCCCCTGACATCTTGTATTTGAACTTAAACAGTGATGAGCCTAGGAGCATGTATTCCACAGAATTAGTTCTAGAGAAAAGTTTGCAAAAGACTAGAGTCTGAGCTGCCTACACAATAGTAGAAAGCCAATTTTAAATTAATAAATATAATTTAGCTTTGTAGTAAACATGGCTGGGATATACCTTTTGTGTATACAGAAAGATTTCAGGACTATGTTTATGTTACAGCCTTCTTCAATCTCACCTACCATCACTGAATTACAAAGAATGGGACTGCACATTAGGATAGAACTTCATGATTTATTAAATTGTTTATCTTAACCCTATCACAATCTCAAGGAGAAATTTCATTTCCTAACAAGAGAGTACAAACAAATAAGGACATACATTTATCTCCCTAAAGAAATTCAGCATGAAATAACTTTTTCCAACTAATACGATCAACAAAATTTTGGAAAGGAACTTGGCCTTCAGACACTAATTCCTTTTGGTATTAACTTAAAACTTAAGTTTTCATCCTCACACAGAGGATGAAATGCAATGCTTGACCTTAAATTCAGGGAGATTTTGTATGCATGATTGGGAAATTGCCTTTGGTGCAATAAATACAAAGGGCTCCGACCTTAAGGAGAGACTGAGGTTCCATTAATGAATTATGTACATCAGGTACTTGGTTCAGAACTTTCTTTGCTTACCTTCTACTTCAGAGACAGTGAGAGAGTCCTGAGCTAAATTTTGCAGTTAAGTATCAATTGCTTTCAGCATATGAGAAAATCTTACTGAATTTTAAAATGCACTAACAAATCAATATATCTTTAATGGGATGGCTTTTAACATGAGTAGCAGCACTCACCCCTCCTGCCTTCAGCAGCTTTCTTCTGAAGTCCTCTGTGGGGTTGTTGAAAGTTAGCTTTTCACAACGGAGGTGATTTACAGGTGGATGGCCTTCAAGGTGCAGGAATAAGTCATAATCAAAGCGGACTTTCTTAGGTTCTTCCTGAGGGTTGAAAAATAGCCAGAAATAGAAAGTCTAATAGAGGAAATGGTTATCTACATGAGGAAAAGAGACTCAAGTATCTAGCATTCAATCTGTCAAAGTATGTATTCCAAAAAAGAACATTTCTATGAATTATTTTAACTGATATAAACTATTTAATTAAAGGAATCAACAACATAGCAGAAATAGAAGTTCTCTATACATTAATGTTGCATTTTTCTTACCTAGCCTTAATCACAAAATGAGCATAAATGATTCCTATTAAAGACCTTAGATTAAAAAGGCCAAGGTCTTCCACTTCATACAGGTCCATCTCCCATTGTCCTAATCTATATCTTGCCACTGGACCCAGAAGGCTCCAGAGGAGAAAGTGAGGCTGGTAAATTTGCACAGCCCTCCCTCACTTAAATCCAATTCACTTGCATATAGTGACACCACCTCCCTGACGTCATCATCCTCTTTGAGAACAAAGAACAAAATACTATAAGTGTTGTATATGCTATTACAAAATTCAGCAGGATTCTTTCCTGAATATAAACAAAAGGAAAGAAAGTGGCAAGGACAAAATAACCTTGAGTAGGGGTTATGGAATCCCTAGTCTCAATTATCAGGAGACCCAAGTTCTATTCTCAGCTATATTTCTGTGTGACTTTGATGTAATTTTAAAAATTCCTTCCACTTCTATTATTTCATCAAACAATACTTACGTCTAAAGAACACCATGAATGCAAAAGCACAATGATATCTTTATTATTTTAAAAACAATAAAAGGTATTAGTATTAAACAAAATAATATTAAACATAATACTAAATATTTTAGGTAGATCTTCTGCTACATATTACTTTGTAAACATATATGTAGAAACAGACCAAAAATCCAATGAGGTACACTTTAGTTTTCACAGAAATAAAATCTTAATATTCACTCTCATTACTTTTATGGCAAAGAAAAGCACTCTGCTGGCCATTAAATAGAAACAAGTACTAACTAGGTCTTATGTCACTACCAAGAGATTAGCAAGTGTTTAGGAAGTTCTTTCAATGGATAAAAATGACTCTAGCTACACATTAAAGGAAGTAACAGTTAAAGTGATCAAATAAACCCCAAAAAAAGATCAGTACCCTGGACAAGGGTAGGACCCGGGACAAGGGCAACTGGGAGTCTGAATCCCTAGCCTGCATCAGTACTGACAAGACACAATATTTTGATCTCCTGGGCTTGTAGTGATACCAATATATGATTATAGGAATAGCAGGTGATCTAAAGAATAATAGTGGCCCATCTTGCTGGTAGTTATAGACTGTGACAGTGGATTTCTTTGGCAATTTCAAACACTCTCATAATGTGAATCAGACCAAAATGAACCTTTGTTATTCGGAAGAATATAGCCACGTTCATAGAAACTTTGAGACATTTCCTAAATGTAGATGTCACTGTGTGTGTGTGTGTGTGTGTGTGTGTTTGTGTGTCCAGATGTAATATCATGGGAAGGTTGCAAAGAAAGATCTGCATATGTATATAACCACTTACCCCTAGACAAAATGATAAGTCTTTCTGGAGACAACCTAAAGTAAGAAAAATTTAGGAATTTCTGAGATTCCCAGAATTGAAAGTAAGCATCACACTGGATTCAGAGATGAAAGAAAGCTGGGAGATGATCTAGTCTAACACTTAAATTTCAAAAATCATTTGTAAACTAACTTTAGTACAAAACTTTTTTATGTCTCAAGGACTATAAATTGCTAGTCACATAATATTTCAGCAAAAAAAATTTTCATCTAATGAGCTGACACATGAACTTGTAGACCCAGTAAGAAAAGCCACTCATTCACTAATACTACCATATAACTGAGCATGGGGAGTATATAACATAAGACTTTGACCAAGTAGTAATTGTTTTAAAAAAACATTCTTGTGTCCTTTATATGTGTAGTTTTGGTCATGTTGTCTGCTAATTAAAAAAAATATTGAGACTTATCTATTTTATAGATTAGTACCTATCTGTAGAGTAAATGCGTTTCTCATTTCTAATGTTCCCTATAAAAAAACAAAGGTACAAGCAGTGACTAGGGTTATTTGCAGACAATAATACTCATAAACTATCGCACAATGTGAAGGACTCACCCAACTAGAACATCATCTGTTATCAATTCTGAGGCACCAATATTATGTAAACAGAGGCCTCATATTTAAATGTTACATGATCCTTGAAAACAGAGCTCCCTTAAAAATGTCCCCAAAAAAGAATGTAAACATGAAACTAATAACATTTTAGAGTCAGAAACTATGTTTAGGCAACACCTTCCCCTCACTATTTTGACAAAACTGAGTACTTGGTATTGTTTTCAGTGTGCTTGCAGGGTAGGTAAAGAGAGGGTAAGAAATTACATATTTCAGCCACACTAGTTAATAGGATTTTAAGCCTACAGATGAAATTAGGAGTCTTTCAAGGAGGTCCTGTAACTACAAAGGCCTCCAAAAGGGTAAATATAAAATTATGATGCAAGGAATGCTCACCCTCTCAACTCCCCCTAAACCTTTCTCTGACTTTAAGACCAAGCTAGTGCCTTCCCCCTACTGATTACCTCCAATATATCCTGTGTGTATGTACACATGTATGTATGCGTCTAAACACACGCGCGCGCACACACACACACACACACACACACACAAAGAAAGAGAGAGAGCACTAATTTTTTTCTACAATTATTTGGATATTGTCTCACCACTAGATTGTGAGCTCTTTGATGGCAGGGACTGTCTTTTATCTTTCTCTGTATATCCAGTTATTAGTATGGAGCCTGGCATATATCAAGTGCTTTAAAAATACATATTGACTGATTGCTGAATAGTCATTATTCAAGTCTCACTAAATAAAAGGCTAAAACTGAAGGCTTTGAGAATTTGGGAATCCCACAAAATATTGTAGGGTCTACTAAATCAAATGAAAGAAAAGATAATTTTGATATAAAGATAGGCCAAATTTGTGTATCTATTTGACTGTAGCTGCTGCCTGTCTTAGTGTATGTGTAGATATTAAATAAGAATTTTGTCTTAAGGTCTCACTATATGAGGGGGTTTGTTCCTAGCAAGAAAGGAAAAAAGATAGTCCCGAACTATGTAACAACAAAGAAAATATCTATGGATGAATAAGGTCAAAAGGAAATCCATTATGAAATTTGAAAAAAAATACTATAACTCTTAAGAGTTTCATATACAATCTTAGAATAAAGTTGGTAAATCTGCAAATGTATACTCCATATCAAATTGTGTGCCTTCTCAAGGAAGAGAGAAGAGAGTGAGGGAAAGAGACAGAGAATATGGAATTCAAATTTTTTTTAAATGTCAACATTAGTTTGCTTATAATTTAGAAAAATGTAATAAAAATTAAGTGTAAAACATAAAAAAGGATAAGGCCAGTAAAGAATACTACCTAGATTAAGATATAGAAATACTTTAAAGACAAAGCTATCATATAATTAAATATAAAGAACCAAAAGTAAAATAATTCCAAATAATAAAACCTCAAAGAAATTCTACAGAAGGATTATAAACTAAAATGAGTTGTTTGTAATTAGAAATAAAATTATTCTTCATATGTACATATTTCAAGTCCAATATAGAAGAGATAACTGATTAAATTTCCTTTCCACCTTTGAGACACCAAAGCTGTATTTCGAGGCATGGTAACAAAATGAAGATGACCCTGAGTTCTCAAAGCTAAGGCAGTGGAGAATAAGGTCTGGCATATCCTATGAAGCTGGAAAGATTTGGGAGTCTGTTGCCATAATGTCTGCTGAATGAAGATTAGCTTAGTTAAATGCTGAGAGTAGCATCACAAGACTATTGAACTCAATGATTTTGGCCACAGTCTCAAAAATCCCCAAAATTCAAAGTATTTTGAATAATGTTAGCAAAGTAGGTATTCACCCTAAAGAAATAATAGATAATAGAATTTTTGTTGTACTGAGATAAGAAAAATCTTTAGAAAATGACCAAGAGTTTATGAACACTGATATTCTTCGCCTAATAAAGTTAACGGGTGGCCTGGTGAATAGAGTGCTGGGCATAGAGTCAGGAAGATGTGAGGTTAAATCCAACCTCAGGCACTTACTTAACACTGTGAACCTGGGCAAATCACATAACATCTGTTTACCTCAGTTTCCTCAACTGTAAAATGGGGATAATAATAGCACCTATCTCACAGAGTTACTGTGAAGATCAAAGGAGATAACATTTGTAAAAAGCTCTTAGCGCAGTGCCTGGCACATAATGGACGCTATATAAATGCTTATTCTCTTCTCTTCCCCCTACCCTTTGTGCTATGTAGCAGAGGGAATCATATGGCACAGTGGATAGAGGGCTAGACTTGGAGTAAGGCAAAGCAGAAAACAAACCTAGCCTTGGAAAATAGTTTTATGACTGTGAACAATCTTAACCTTTGTCTCAGTTTTCCTCATCTGTACCTTCCAGTGTTGTTGTTATGATACAATAAAATATTTCCAAAGGATTTCGCAAACTTCAAAACGGTACACAAAATTTAAACCATTATTATTATCATTATGATCATTATCTCAATCTTTAAACTTTTACTTGGGGTACATAGTGGCTTTTTATTTTGAAATAATGCAGAAGAGAAAACTCCATGACTGATTTTATTTTCTTTTGAACTGAACTAGAAAATAATTATTTTTACAAAAATGCTTTTAAAAATTACTTTGTTCATCCCAGACTACTAGACAGATGAATGTCATGTATATAACAGTATCTCTCATTCCTTTCAAAGGTCTGAAGGAAGGAAAATGACTTAAAAAAACACAACTGAGAATACTCTGAAAAATAATTTTCAAAATTAAAACGAAATTCATTCTTCTACACCTATCTTGTAGAGGGCTACACATTCTGGGAGAATAATTAAGCCAATTGTTCAGATGAAATCAGCACAATTTCATGACTCTCTCCAGTGATAATCAGCAACCTTGTGGCAAGAATGGAAAAGGCTATCAGTTATGTAATATTATTATCAACTTCATACAAACTATAGGAAAGAAATGTATCAGTAATGGATATTACTAGATTCAACAGTATAAAAATCACTTATGCTACCAAATTCTTCACATACTTTTCTTTTTAAGGTCAATGAGTAGAATAGCTTCAGTGTACAAACTATAGAGGCAGATTCTAGGAGGTTGGTTGAGTAAGTCATAAAATTCCGGGCTCTCCAAATTTCCTCCACAAAAAGACAGAATATCACCTCAAAGGAAACAAAGAGCCACAAAAATAAAGGGGTACACCTTCCTAAGACAACTTGAAAGGACCTCAGGAAAGACAGAACCTCCAGAGGCTGAGGTTTGGCCTGAGTAAGGTGCAAATACCTCTAAATTAATAAGCAACTACTCCTGGGATAAGAACCTAGGCTTCAGGAACTTTCACCTCAGGAACTTTTATCTAGAAACAGCATGGGGACTGTTAAATAAAAGAAGACACTCCTTTTCTCCTGAAGTGAGGCCTAGTGGTGCTGACCAGGGGTGATTTTAGGGTAAATGGCGAGCACATGCCCAGTGAGTATCCTACACCTCAGGGAGAGAAAGACAATGTGACTGAGGGCCCTAGTCATGACTTAGGGGAGAAGAGGAGTGCCCAAGGCTTCTGACAGAATTCAGAGAAAAAAAAACAGCAAGAAGGACCTAAAGCCTGGGGCACCATTCCCCACAACTCAGTATTAAAACCTGATTACAATAATAAGCTACTAAAAATTAAAATTAAAATAAGTAAGTAAAGGAGAAAAAACCCCAACCATAGATAGCTACTACTGTATAAAAATATCTAGGCTCATATTAAGAGGAAGAGAGTGAAGTTAAAAAGAGCCATTCCTACCTTAGAGACCAATGTCAAATGGTGACGAGCCCAAAAAGAGTTCTCGGAAGACCTTTAAAAGGACTTCAAAAATCAAATAAGAGAAATTAAGCAACAAATAGGGAAAAAAATAAAAGCAATCCAAGAAAATTATGAAAAGAAAGTCAAACAATTAGAAGAAATGAAAAAATCTTAAGGAAGAAAATAACTCCTTGAAAACTAGAATTGGACAAGGGAAAGATAATGATGTTTATAAGACACCAAGAAATAAAAAAACGAAATCAAAATAATGAAAAAATAGATGAGACTATGAAACATCTCTAGAAAAACAAATAATCTGCAGAAAAGATTGAGAAGAGACAACGTAAGAATTATTGGACTAACTGAAAGTAATGATCAAAAAAAGAATCTTGATACAATGTTGACGATAAATTATTAAGGAAAATCTACCAACTGAAAGAGATACCAGTTTAAAAAAAAAACAAAGTAATATCACAGGCAACTTTCAGAGCTCCCAGGTTAAGGAGAAACTATTATAAGGAACAAGAAAAAAAAAACATTTTAAATACTGCTGAGCTACAATTATGATTTCACAACGCTAAGCAGTTCCTACACTAAAAAACCATATGTCCTGGAACATTATATTTCAAAGAGAAAAAGAGCAGAGGCTGTGAACAAAAACAGCTTGCCAAGCAATCTTGAATGGGAAAAAAATGGATATTTAATGAACTAAATGACTTTTGGGTATTTGAGACAAAAGGCCCAGTAATCAATGAAAATTATGATATAAGATGCAGAAGAGTGGCAGCTATGTGGCACCATGAGTAGATCACCAGCCCTGGAGTCAGGAGAACCTGAGTTCAAATCTGGCCTCAGACACTAGACACATGTACTAGCTGTGCGACCTTGGGCAAGTCACTTAACCCAAATTGCCCTGCCCCCTCCAAAAAAAACAAGATGCAAAAGAAATATAAGAAAAACATTAAAGACCAATTAAAAGGGACTCATCAAGACCAAACTTTATGTCTTATATGTGAAAATGTTATCAGTATTCTTATTTTTTTTAAACTTTCTTTTTTGGGGATTTATTTTATTTTTATTATTTATTTAATATATTTAGTTTTCAGCATTGATTTTCACAAGAGTTTGAATTACAAATTTTCTCCCCATTTCTACTCCCCCCCCACTCCAAGATGGCATATATTATGGTTGCTCTGTTCCCCAGTCTGCCCTCCCTTCTGTCACCCACTACCCTCCCATCCCCTTTTCCCTTCCTTTCTTGTATGGCAAGATAAATTTCTACACCCCATTGCCTGTGTATCTCATTTTCTAGTTGCACGCAAAAAACTTTTTTTGTTTTTGAACATCTGTTCTTAAAACTTTGAGTTCCAAATTCTCTCCCCTCTTCCCTTCCCACCC
>CM053622.1:393306281-393329174 GCA_028646595.1 Phalanger gymnotis | reverse complement strand
CTCATTTCTTTTCCCAATTTTTTCTCTACTTCTCTAACTTTCTTTTCCAAATCCTTTTTGAGCTCTTCCATGGCCTGAGACCAGTTCATGTTTTTCTTGGAGGTTTTGGTTGTAGGCTCTATGACTTTGTTGGCTTCTTCTGACTGTATATTTTGGTCTTCTTTGTTACCAAAGAAGGATTCTAGAGTCTGAGACTGAATCTGGGTGTGTTTTCACCACCTGGCCATGTTCCCAGCTAACTTACTTGATCCTTGAGTTTTTCAGCGGGGTATGACTGCTTGTAGACTAAAGAGTTCTATGTTCCACGCTTGGGCGGATGCGCTGCCTCACCAGCACTCCTCCTTCCCCAAGAACCCTTTACCCGGACTGGGCTTAGATCTTCAGCAGGCTCTTCACTCCTGCTCTCATCAGCCACTTAATTCCTCTCACCAGGTGAGCCTGGGGCTGGAAGCAACTGCAGCTGTAGTTCTGTAGCTGCCCCACCTCTGCTGCCCCAGGTGCGGTAGCCGAACAGCAAACTCCCTGTCCCCCCAGCTTTTCCCACTAACCTTCTCTGTTGTCTTTGCTATTTGTGGGTTGAGAGGTCTGGTAAATGCCAGAGCTCACTGATTCAGGGTGCTAGGGTGCACTCCGCCTGGCTCCTGGTCTGGTCTGTCCATGGTCTGGTCGGTCCGTGCTGCCTATGCTGGGCCAGCTCGGCTCAGCTCCACTCCCCTCAGCTCCCAACTCCGTGCGGGATAGACTTTACCCAAAGACCATCCAGGCTGTCCTGGGCTGGAGCACTGCTTCCCTCCACCACTTTGTGGGTTCTGCAGTTCTAGAATTGGTTCAGAGCCATTTTTTATAGGTTTTTGGAGGGACTTGGTGGGGAGCTCACAGTAGTCCCTGCTTTCCAGCCGCCATCTTGGCTCTGCCCCAGCTTCAGTCTTTACTTTAAAATGCAATCTCATATCACCAAAATATCTTTTGGAACTTTCAAATTGGATAAAACAAAAACATCTTTCCACCCAGATTCCCACCTCTTCCTCCCGCACCTCAAATGTTTCTATTTCTGATGAGGGAACCACTGTTCTAGTAACACAGGTTTGCAGTGTCAGTGCCATCTCTGATTTCTTACTTTCATTCAACCCACAGACCCAATCTGCTGCCAAACCTTTTTTCTGCCTCAGCCACATCTCTCCCACCAGTCCCCGTCTGTCCCATCACACAATCACCACCCTGGTTCAGGGCCCTCAATACCTCTTGATTGGACTACAGCAGGTACCTCTTAAATTGTCCCATCTCCTCCCCAAGATGCTCCATTATTACCTGTAGAATTAAATATAAACTCCTCTGTCTTATATTTAAAATTTTTCCTACTGCTTCATTCCAGCTTTCTGGCTTTGTTACATATTACAAGACCTTTAAGCATATTATACTCCAGCCACACTGGCCTTCTTATTCTCACACTGTGTCCATGCCTCTGGCTATTCCCCATAGACTACACTGGAATATACTATATCCTTACTTCCACCTCTTAGAAAAGCTTCCTTCAAGGCTCAATTCAAGTGCTGGGAAGCCTTTCCTGATCCATGCAGATGCTACTACTCTCTTCCCTTCATATTTTATTTTATATTATACCTAACGTAATACATACACATATACATATATAGTCACATATATATGAGCATGTATGAATGTGTATATGTGTGTATACATGGCAGCTAACATTTAAGGTTTGCAAAGCATTTAAAATATACTAACTCATTTGATCCCCATCATAATCCTGTGAGGTAGGTGCTGTTGTTACTGGCATTTTTCAGATGAGGACAACGAGGGAAACAGGTTTAGCCATTTGCCCAGACCGGCACAGCTGGTAAGTGTCTAAGACAGGTTTGGAACTCAGATCTTCCTTACTTCAGGACCTGAGCACCTGCTACAATTTTTTTTCTCTCCAAACAAGATATAAGGTTCTTGAGGGCATGGACTTTGTGCACTTTTTAAGCCCCTAGCATCCACCACAGAGGCCAACAAATAATGTGTTAAATAAACATTTGTTGATTAATTGAAATTAAGTAATGAAGGGAGGAATCCACATGCTAGTGGAAATAGCCTAAGCAAAAGACAGGGTGTTTTCAGTTGGAGTAAGACGTATCAGAATAGGCAGATAGATAGGATCAGCTACGATTGAGAACAAGTGTCCAGAAAAGCTAACGGGTCAGGAAAATGAGATCAAGATGAGAAATAAGGGTTCTCAATTTACCACCCTTTCCACTAAGTCTGTGATCTAATTTATATAAGACCATTTTATCTCCAGCTCTCCAAAAGTCATTCATAAACCTATCTTAAAAAGCTGGGATCCATAAATATGCAACCACAATTAGAGTATAAAATACAAAAAGTACCCAAGGAAACATATGCCCCCCCTCAAAATGGTATAAGTAAATAGGAGTGTAAGAGATCACTTCTGACTATGGTAGATGGAGAGAGAACCAAGACAAAGAGGGATTCCCTCTGAATGGTAAGGTCCTACATATGTTCTTGTTCGTAGATGACATCATGTTGGAATCTATCCCCTCTTCTTTCTCATCCTCTTCTTAACCTCTCCAGACTTATGAATCCTCCCTTCTTGAATCAGGGGATTGGATAAACAATTTGTGGCACAAGAGAATAACAGAATACTATTCTTGCACCATGAAAACATCAATTAACAAAAGACAGATATTTGAGAAGATTTACATCGACCAAGACACAGAAAAACAAGCAAAATCAAAGAGGAAATTTACATTGATAGCAATAAAGAAAAGGAAAACTTGATAAATCTGAGCAACACAGTAACAATGCTTGATTTCAAAAGTCTAGAGATAATGTATGCCTCCTGCATGTTGATAGACTGGTATGGAAGTGAGATGCAAAATCAGGCAGATGTTTTCAGATATGCTCAATACGTTGTTTTGTTTTACTTGACTATGCTCGTTAAGAGGGACAGTTCTATGGGGTAGAGGAGGATAATCAGAGACAGAGTGAAATGACGATGATGCTTAAAAAGAAAAGAACTACAGTAATACCTTTTTTAATACTATTACAGTCCCATAGCCAATAGAGTATTTAAATAATAATGAAATTACTTTTTGGTTACAGTCAAATAACCAAGTTTAAATCTAAAGAACAGTATTATAATCTAAACTTTAGATTTGGGTTTAACCCATATCTCTCAGGATAGCTTAAAAACCAGTGAAAAGTTTTACTGAAATCTATGTCCAGTGGAGTCACCTGAATTGCCAATCTAGTAAGTATCATAATAAAAGGAAATACCGGCTTATCGCATATATTGGATTTCAACTCCCTGCTAAGAGTTTTCAAATTAATCCAATTCAACAAACATTTATTAAATGCCTACTACAAGGCACATCTTTCCCAGTAAAATCTACCAGCTCTAAATATTTCAGGAGATGTGGAGTTGTGTTTAGTAAAGTCAAACTGAGAGAAACCAAGGTTTTATGTGAGAGATCACTATTGCCATCTCCAACAAACACATCAGTAACTAGGTGACTCAGTGGACAGAGTGCCAGGCCTGGAGTCAGGAATACTCATCTTCATGGCCTCAGACACGTACTACCTGTGTGACTCTGGGCAAATCACTTAACCCTATTGACCTCAATTTTCTCAATTGTAAAATGAGCTGGAGAAGGAAATGACAACCCATGCCTGTAGGTTGGGTAAGAAAGAGTTGGACACAACTGAACAACAAACAATTATCTTTATAGCATAAATATATACCAAAAAAACCAGACTTTTAATCTTCCATTTTCCACCGTTGCTAGACATGCACCCATACCCACTCAAAACCTATAGAAGTCAAAATTGCTCACAAGAAGTAGGAGTGGGAGAGGAGTTGTTGCACAGGAAGGCACAAAAGAATAAGTGTTCCCACTATTGCATGATTGATCACACGCTTCAAAGTCAAGCCATTTATTTCCTACTTTGAAGAGTAATCACTACCTATAGTAGTAAAGATTACCCAGACAAAATTAAGTTAATAACTGGACTGATGGCACAACAAAAGAAGAAGGATTTTGCTGTAGTATTCTAAGGGCCTGGAAAGTCGCCACTATTTTGGCAAGCTTTAAAAAGGAGGAGTGCTAATTGTGACCCTTGGGTTATCTACCAGTCTTTGTCAACAGTGGGGGAAAAGCAAGAGAAAAAAGAAAAAAGCCAATTGAAGAATAGATTTGGATATGCACAAATAACTATTTTAGTGTATTCTAAACCCCCCCCCAAAAAAAAACTCTAGAATCATTAAAAGCAAAGAATACAAATTTTCTAACATATTTTGAAAAAAATTTATCAAGAACTTTCCCCATGGAGGAAAGTCAATAGCCATGGGATGAAAGGTAAAGAAAGCAGTGTTCCAGGTTTAAAGGTGAATAAAACTTAGAAACAAATAGCCAGTTTTCTGAATGAGGAAAGCAGACCTACCAAATAAAAGGTTACATAGTAGAAAAGGAGAAAGAACATAAGAGTAAGCCATTCTGTTCTAAAGGCTTAGGGAGTTTTTTGGAAAGGCTCAACCTGGTTAAATACCTATACTGCACTGTATTAAATGAAGTTTAATGGAAAAGTAAGTAAGGCATATGTGGCAGAAAGTAGTCTTCCTCATTGAAAAACTTCTGTGAAGGTGGAGGGGCAAACTCAGTTTGGAAATCAGTTTCTGAACAACAAACAATTTTTTAAAATGAGGATAGAACATAATAGGTGAATTTGCTAGGTATCAGTGAATAAGTATATAATAAATTGGGGATGAAGGGTTTATTACTGTGAAAATAAAATTACAAATTTATCTTACAAAAGATTTACTAAAAAAAAAACTAAAAAAAAAAAAGATTTACTAAAATTGCCTGTTTCTTCCTACTGTAAAAGTAATAGGAAAAAAAATCTATCATACATACATACATACATACATATACCATACACCACTTGAAACAATGATTTTTGGAATTATAGTGACCTAGCTTGACTCCAAAGAAGAGCTATGAGATGGTACCTCTCTCCATACTTTCCAGAAGTAGGTTACTTTTGGCATGGCATTCTACAGGTGGCATGGTGAGCAGACCACTGGACCTGGAGCTGGCAAGACTTGTGTTCAAATCCATCCTCAGACACTTAACTAGCTGTGTGACCCAAGACACGCCACTTTAATCTGCCTGTCTCAGTTTCCTCAACTATAAAATGGAGACAACAACAGCCCCTACCTCCCAATACTACTGGGAAGATGAAAACCAAGATAACAATTTGTAAAAGAGCTTAACACAATGCTTGATATGCAGTAGGTATTTAATAAAGCCTCCTTTCCTTCCTCCTTCCTATCGAAAATGTCAAACTTTTTATGTGTCTTGGTTTCTTTTGTTGAATATTTTCTTCCCTTTTTATTTTTTGTTATAAGGGATGGTTCTCTGGGAGAAGGTAAGGGAAAGGATACTTTGGGAAACACCAGTTTTTAAAAAAACAAAGAAATAACAACAAAACATTATTTTTAAAACTTGTGAATTGGCCTAAATAGGTTTATGTATCCCTATTTAGACTTAAATGCTAAGTCGAGTAGCTCCATTTGAAACACAATGGGCTTTTTTACAGCCTGTTTTTTTCCAGAGTTATACTTGAAGAAATCATAAATGATAATTGCACAGGACAAAAATAGCTCCCAGCTCAAGCCTCAGTGGCTCATTGTTTGGCTTTTGATGGCTTAGAATGAGTGTAATAGCTAATGTTTTCTGTTGCTTATCCTCCCAGATTGATATATTTGTGATAGAGAATTGCTCCATCTTTTGTCTCTATTCTCATCTAACCCATAGTCACTGAGTGGGCTTTGCCTCAGACAAACTGAGACCTGGGAAAAATCTTAATTTAAAAAAGTCAAGGTCACCCACTGCATCCTGGGCCATTGCCAGTCCTTTTTACTTTGTCTTATCACAGGACTCCAATAACTATAGAGAAAAGAGTGAGGCTGACAACTTTGCTCAGCTCTGCCTCAATTAAATCCATTGGTACTCTTTGAGAAAGAAGGAGGAACAACAGTAATGTAGCCTCATTATAACCTCATTATAATTCTGATGTACAGAAATCAAGTGGTACTTGATTATTTCTTTTTCCTATTATAATAAAATCTTGTTCCCTAACATACAACCCTGACGATTGGGAAAATAACTAAATGTAACAGCAGGGAATGATAAATGAGCTATGCTTTCAGGGAGGGAAGGGACCTAGGAGGTGAAGGTATATAAGAACAATATTCTAGGCTTGGAGAACAGTCTGGGCAAAGACACACACGTGGGAGATCGAATATCTATCTCACAGTCAGTTAGGCTAGAATAGAGAGTTCATAAGGGAGACTAATACAAGATCAGGGGGACAAGATTATTGGGTGTAGGTTAAAAGGGGTGTTGAATGTCCAACAGAGGAGGTTTTATTTGATTCTAAAGTAATAAGGATCCACAAAATCTTCTTGACTGTCAATGTCAGACCTGCACTTTAGAAAACATCCACTCAAAAACTTTGCGGAAGATAAATTAAAGAGAGGGACTGCAACATGTAGATCAATTAAGAAGATATTACAGAAGCACATAGAAGAGATGATGAAGGGCTGAGCTAGGGGCAATGACTGTAATCAGAAAGAGGTGGACCTATTCAAGAGATGTGGTAGAATTGTAATTGTCAGAACTTGACAAGTGATTGGATGTGGGAGGTTTGGAAGAATAAAGAGTCTAGAATATCCAGTCAACATGGCACACATCACAGAGATTCTACTAATTTCAACCCACTTTTTTTTTTTACATCTGATTTCCAAGACTAGAATAGATTATAAGAAGAAATTAGGAGAGAAAATTTGGCTGCTAAGAGACAGGCCCAGAGCAAAAACTGAAAAGAGGTGACAGTCTAACAATGAGGAAAAAAATTTAGGAAATCCAAAAACCTTTATAGACTAGAGCCATAATCTATACAAGAGAAAAAAACATACTAGATAACCTCAACAGTTGAGGATGTCTTTCATCTGTATATTAAATCCTAATACAATAATTAACAGTCTTGAATTATCAAGAGCAGACTGAATTATGTTGAAGAAGGCATGTATGTAATACATTTTAGAAAAAGAAAATGCTCCCAAATCTTCAATACAAAACCAAAAAGTTCTGGTAAAATAGATAAATATTTTGGTTATTGTTGTTTAGGTGTTTTTCAGTCGTGACAGACTCTTCACAATCCTTTTGGGGTTTTCTTGGCAAAGATACTGGAGTAGTTTGCCATTTCCTTCTCCAGCTCATTTTACAGATTAGGAAACCGAGGCAAATAGGGTTAAGTGACTTGCCCAGGGTCACACGGCAGGTAAATATCTGTTGCAGATTTGAATTCAGTTCTTCCTGACTCCAGAGAACCCACCATGCCATCTAGATGCCCTTGGATAAGCTTTAGTTGTCCAGAAAATACATATACCTGAAATACCTTATACACAGATGGTGTTGGATTTATTCATTAATTTACTCAACAAACCTTTAAATGCCTACTGTATGCAGTGTGAAGAATGTGGAATATATAAAGGAAAACAAGACATGGATAAATTAAAGCTTTCCTTATCTCTAACACTATGTCACTTTTTCCTGTTTCTTTCTCCCCAGCAGTAGATACATTTCCATACACTGGAGCAGGAGAAAATAATGCTAAAAGAGAAGCAAGTAGGTATCATTATTTCCCATTCTACAGAGAAGGAAACTGAGGCAGAGAGTGGTCAAGTGACTTTCCACACAGCTAGTAAGCATCTGAGGATGGATTTGAACTTAGGGCTTACTTATGCTATTTTATCACAAGGTCACATAGCTTCAGAGATGAAAATGACGCTGGGAAGCCATCTATTCCAACAGGTGCCAGGAAACTAATCAGGAAGACTTCTAAAACACTGCCAACCTGTACTTATCCATGAGTCATATATGCTCTGAACAAGGTGAGGCTAGCAGAGATGTTTTCCTGAGAACTCAGCATCAGAGGGTGAGGACAGGGCACTCTGCATCCCCAGCATCCCCACAACCACAGAACTCTGAGAGAGGGAAGTGACTCACGCTGCCAAAAATCTTATCTTTGCTCCTATCCAGGCTTGCTCTCTCACTAAAGTGCAGAAGACTCTCACAATGGTACAAAAAGCAGTCCGAGACATTTTTCAACCAACGCTTTTGGGTGACATAATATTGTAGTGGTTGACTTTTGCTGGTTAAAGAAATTCTGTTTTTCCCATGTGTGTATCTGTCATTTAGATAAATGTCTCACTGATATAATATTAAATTAAATGATTTCCCCTTAAACTCACATAGTCAGTTGCCAATTACCCCCAATATAGAGTATCATCTATGTGCATTATTTAAAGTCACTCTTTACCACTCAACTGTTCTACCCATACATAGGTCAAGACCCTGCTGCTATGAATCTTCTTACACTTTCACCATCCCCACCCTCCCTAATTCTGCAATCCGGGTGTCACTGCCCTCTCCTTGCTGTTCCTTCCTCCCATAGGACACTCCATCTCTAACTCCAAGCACTTTCATTGGCTGTCCCCTATGCCTGCAATGGTCTTCGTTCTCATCCATACCTCCTGGCTTCCTTCAAGTCCCAGTTAGAAATCCCACCTTCTATGAGAACTCTTTCCCGATCACCCTTAACTCTAATGTCTTCCCCCAGTTGATTATTTCTAATTTATCCTGTATATAGCTTGTTGTACATAGGTGTTGACATATTGATTGCCCCATTAGGCCATGAGCT
The DNA here is from genome assembly GCA_028646595.1 of Phalanger gymnotis. Classification (NCBI taxonomy): domain Eukaryota; kingdom Metazoa; phylum Chordata; class Mammalia; order Diprotodontia; family Phalangeridae; genus Phalanger; species Phalanger gymnotis. Next base: position 393,320,393 of record CM053622.1, on the reverse strand, counting down.
CCTGGACAACAGGAACTGTCTTTTGCCTTTCTTTGTATCACTAGCACTAAGCACAGAAACTGTCACATAATAGGCACTTATGTTTATAACTTGACTAGAAGCAGAGTAAACGAGCCTTATTGTTCATTACCCAGCACTAAAGTCTTGCTCCAAAGTCTTGCATTGGTGGGGAAGTAAAACTGAATACCTGAAGATGGCCAGTAGAGAATAAGCTCTGGAAGGCTTCTGTTAGCTATAAAGTCTTCAAGCAAGGGCTGAAGACCAAAGAAGTTAAGATTTGAGATGTTCATCAACAGTTTGGCCACCAAAAGACAGAATTTTAAAAAAGCAATCTATCAAAAGAGAACCACTAGTTATAGAGAGGTTTAAATCTGAATCAGTGGAGAGGGATTAATAAAATTGTAATTCAGTATTCAAGTATCCTATATTAACATTCCATTGATAAATAGCCAAAAGCCAGCAATACCATAAAACTTTTCCCCCTTCAGAAAAAAAGTGATAGATATTCTGCAACCATGCAAAATCTCAGATTAGTGTTTAGTTGCATTGATTCAGACGTCATGGAATCCAGTCTATACCTATAGAGGAATCATGTTCATAGCAGTCCTGTAAAGTGGTTATTTAGCCTTTACATGAACTCCAGGGATGGGAAACCCTTTGCCTCTTGAGGGAGCCCCCCTGTATTTGTGGAGCACTATAATTTTTATAATTTTTTCATTATGTTGACCTGAAATCTGTCCCTACATAATTTCAACCCAATGTTTCTAGTTCTGCCCTCTAGGATCAAGTAGAAAAAGTCAAATCCTTCTGCCCCATGACAGCATTACAATCAGCTGAAGCCAGGGGCCATGTCCTCATTCCAGGCCATATATTGCAGACGTCATCTATGAAGCTCCAGTTCCTCATCTGAACCATCGCTTGAAATCTACACAGGGGAAATACTATCTGTCCCTAAGGCTTCTCTCTATGATTCAATGGGCCCTCCAAGAAATGCGATTTAAGGAGAGCACTCAAGCCAGCCATTTCTCACTCTGCTTCAGGCAGTTTGGTTCTAGTCTCCAATATTTTAGGAAGGCCATTGATAAACATCGATTGCACAAAAGTAGGCAGGACAAGCTAGCATATCAAATGATGGCAGTTAAGATCCAAAACAATTTTAATGGGCTAGAAAAATCCCTGGGCCAAATTGGAACCCAAATTCTAATTCTATATAGCCCCTAGCTAAGAATGGCTTTTACATTTTTAAATAGTTTCATTGCACTTAAAGGTATAAAAACCATTCTTAGCTGGCAAGCCTTAGAAAGGAGAACTGTAGTTTGCCTAGAACATTGAGCCTTATCTAAAGTATGAAAGATAAGAGGAATACATGTAAAGTCTTATAAATTGGGTTAAAAATTTAAAATTCAGGTTAAAAGTGGGCTTAAAAAAAAAAACAAGTTCACAAGTATAAGCTGTAAGACTCAGTGATAAACAGCGGCTCATTCAAAAAAAAAAAAAAAAAACTGAGACTTATGGAGGCCCTCAAGCTCAAAGTGTCCACTGTGTGGCAGCCAAAATAACTACCGTATTTGCCACATATAAGACGCGCCTTAATTTGGGGGCCCAAAATTTGAAAAAAAAAAATGTATTACATAAAGTTATTGAATTCAAGTTTTATTCATCTGCTCATAGCTTTCAGGCATCTTTTGGGCAAGTCTGATGCATGTATGCATGCTTAGTCCATTCCGTTGCATGAACCCGAAGCACCAATTGTGTCCTCCTTTGAAATCAGTAACTTCTTTTTCATCAGCAATTCTTCTTGCCTCATGCTGAAGCATCTTTGTGGGCACAGGAATTCCAATTGTCCTTTGCTTTTCAATCCATATCTTCAATTCCCTCTCGAAATCAAGCCATTTCGCTGACTTGCTTCTCATGGCCTTGGCGTTTTCTGTAGTGTTTCTCCTTCCCGTAGCCAGTCTCAGATTGTTTTTTCAGTTGGAGGAAGACCAAACTTACGTTCAGCAACACGATTTCTGTTCATTTTTGCAAAGTAGATCACTTTTAAACTTGAATTCATCACTGTACAAAAATCTTTTCTGAGCCATTTCTGGGCAGAATGTGACAAAATGTAACCTAATATACTGGTAACAAATGCGAAGCAATGAGCGCAAAGACAACAAGCAAGAAATGCAAGTGAAAAAATCTACAACCACTGTATAAGACGCACCCAGTTTTTAGACCCCAAATTTTTCCTAAAAAGGTGTCTTATACATGAGAAAATACGGTAATGGAAATTGGACAGCACTAAGAGTCATGGTTTCTAGAAACAACAAGCCACTATATTCTGCTCAAGTCCGGAGACAACTAACCAGGGTTGTTAAGCTGGAGAAGAAGTCTCAGGATGGGAATGGAGTCATGTCATGTGAGGACGAAATGAAGGAACTAGGGATGCTTCCCACGAAAGCATGTATACCACAGAAGCATGTATCCCAAGGGAACTACAGTCTTCATAAGAATAAGTGTTATGTCCATATATGAAATCTCTACTTCGTTAAGACTGCATATGTGAAATGTCATTACTGTATAGCTATATTTTATTAAGTCAATGCTCTCATTTTGTATCATAAAACTCATGGACATAACAAAAGAGACAACTGCAGTTGACTTAAAGCAAACCTGAGCACCACATAAAGTACCCACAAAGCAGAGAAACCCTTTCCTGCTTTTAAACACTTTAAGTAGAAAGAAATATTCAAGGTTTGTTTCAAGAAATACCATGATACAAACTTTATGAACACCTAAGTGGAGCAAAGGCTTTTCAAAATAAAATAATACATGCCAAGCTGAGCATTGTGAAAGAAAAACTCCAAAGGAAAAACAGAAGCCCCTGAAACAATGAGCAAATGAAGATACTTTGGTTGAAAAGAAGTATGAATTCATACATAAAACTAATGTCAAGATAATTTGTACAATAACTTTGTCACAGTTACTAATAGACTATAAGCTATATAAGGTCAGGAGAGCATGTCTTAATTATTTTTATCTCCTCCAGTTCCTAAAATAGTGCTTTACCCTTTTTTTCTTTAAATTATTTGACTTACATAGAAAGTACCTTATGAGGAAATCTCCAGTTAATGCAAATGGGCATCTTCTGCATAATTAAATTAGTCTTATAGAGTTGCTACTAAGTGGTTATTTTCCCAAGATCACATAGATAGCGTATGTCAGAAATTGAAATAAAACTCAGGTCCTCCTAGACCTGAGTAAAATGTTTTCTATCCACTGAAACATACATGCTGCTTCTCTGTTTTTTGTAGGTAAGGGGTTTAAAAAAAAATCCAAATGCCTTTTGTAACAAGTCACAATTTTTTTCTTTTTTTTAATTTTATTTTATTCTGAACTTTGAAATGGCAAATCTATTACACCCAACTTGCTATTTCTTTTTTTAACTTTTTTCCTTTTTTTCCTTCCCTCCCCCCCATTCTAGTGATGGCTACCATTAGACACAAATATGTACACAGACAGCATCTTCCTTCCTATGTCTTTGGGTATTTATAATATTCAAAATTATTTAGTCACTCAAAGGTGTTCTTAAAACAATATTGTTGTTACCATATATAATGTTTTCTTGGTTCTTCTCATTTTGCTTTTCATTATTTCATGTAAGTCTATATCCATGTTTTTCTAAGATCACTGAGCTCATCATTTCTTTTACCCACAGTAGTGATATATGCCTTTGCCCTGGCTGTACCCCACCATGCCTGAAATGCACTCTCCTTATCTCTCCCTCTTGGAATCTCCTGTTTCCTTCAAAATTCCTGTCAAGCAACATCTTCTACATAAAGCCTTTCCTGATCCCCAACACATACAAAAGCACATTTTAATAAAAACTCTTGTATTTATTTCATATATGCACAGTATATGCTAATTAATGTAGATGCTGGGTTCAGCAATAGAAAGTAAGATCCATCAGGGCAGGACCTGTTTCATTTTTGTTGTTCTAATCCTTGTAACAGCACAGTGCCTGGCAGATAGATGATACTTAGTAAATGTTTGTTGATTAATTGAGAAGAAAAGACCTAAAGAGGCCCTGCTTCTGTAGTTGTCTTCAAGTATCTGAAAGGTATTCTTGGAAAGAGACTTAAACTGCTTCTGCTTGACCCCAGAGAGCAGAAGTAGGAGTCATGGATATATAAGTTGCAAGGAGACAAATATAAAATTGCTCTAAAGGAAGCCTGCTCAACCCATGCCCCGTGGGCCACACCAAAAGATTTTGGGTAGCCTGTGAAAAATGAAGACAATGTTTTCCTCAACATTTTTCAAGGGCAGCCTGAAAAAAATCCTTTAGTGACTGTAAGCAGCCTGCAGGCCAGCTCTAAGGCAAAATTTGCCTAAAAATTAGGGCTATCCAAATATGGAATGGCCTGCCATAGGAGGTAATGAGTTTCTCCTCAATGGAGGTCCACTAAGAAAAGGTTATGTATGATGCAGAAAACATTCTAGTTCAGGTATGAATTGAACTAGATAGTATCCGAGATCCTTTCTTACTTTGAGATTCTGTAACTCTGTAAATGAACAAATGATTACTGCTCAGAAAGAAGAGAAAGAAAAGATCTTTAAAAGGACCTTGATAATTTTAAGTATTTAAAATACTATTTTTCAAGAGTTTTTGCTCATCTGCATCTGGATCAGAGATTGGCTTCTGACTTACGAAATTCAGCTGGGCATACTTAAGTTGTCCAAAGAAAATCATCTTGAGGATAGTCTTCCCAAGCCACCAGAAAGTTAGAACTTTTTGGAAACAGCTAGTACCACATTTAGTCTTAAGATAGAAACTGATAACATGCAGCAAGTCTCAAAGAATTTGAAAGAATTACTGTGTGTCCACCACACTCACTACTGAATTTCATTTCTACCAATGTATGACTAAAATACACAGCATTTTAATCTTACTAAAAGGTATCACAAAATAGTCTGTATAGACCAATGCAAATAAAAGAAAAAATGAAGGTCTCTCCAGCTTATAAATGGACAACAGGATGTTTCCCCACCAGTGTAAAGCAAGGAAGAGGATTAAATCTTTCCAGAAACACTTTGTAAACAGCTTCATTAAATAATGCCTTCGCAAAATGATTGTAAGGTCCAGAGGGCTTAGATATGAACTTTCTCCACACACTGTCAGAAGCGAGTTCACTAATAAGGACTCACTGAAGAGAGCAGCATGGTGTAGCAGACTACTCAGACTTAAATCAGGAAGTCTTGGGTTCAAATTCAGACTCAGACGCTTACTGGCAGTTATGTGTGTAAGCAAGTCTTTACTCCCTTCAACCTCATTTCCTTATGAGTAAAAGGAGGGGGTTGACCTAAATGGCCCCTTCTAACTCCAAATCTAGATTCATTCCTATTCCCAGGCTGCCTATTACAGCTGCCTTCACCAGATTTGGTGCCCCGGAGGTCTTGAATCATTTCAATTTCCTTCTGTTCAGACTGGCAGATGCATCACCTGGACCAGTATTTCAAGGCAATTCAGCCTTCCTTGATTTCTCATGAGAATATCACTGACACATCAGTTTTCCACATGTCATCCTTTATATTTATTATGTGACAAACTCATCTTATTTTCCTACTGTGATTTTCTTGATAACATCTTTTACTTCTGTTTTTTAAAGTTCTCAGAAGTCTGCTCAAACCACATGCCTCTTCATTGCCCAGTGTGTAATATCCATTTTTAATTCTTCTGAGATTTGTTTCATATTTTGAAAACAATATATTTAAAAAGTTGATATTAAAAAGACGGCCCTTTGGTTCCATAAGAAATATAGTCATTAAAGTAGCTTTGCAATTTCCTGAAAGTGAACCTTTCCTCCTCTTAAAAAATCTGTCCTCCACTCATTGTCCATCTGCATACTGTCAGACATACACACACGTGCGCACATGCGCACAGACAGGCAGGCAGGCACATGCGCTCATGCTCACACGCTCATACGCTCTCACACACACACACACACACACACACACACACACACACACACTCTGAAGGACAAGCTCTCCACATTGTCCATACAAAATCATGTTATAATCTGGTCCACAGATATCTACATCCAGTTGGCCTTTCTTGTGGATAGTCAAGCCAAACTCTTTAGAAAGATTACAGAGAAGTCCAGAAGGTGCTGCAATGTTTCAAGGGCTTGACGCAATCAGCAGGCCATCCATACCTGGTGCCATATAACATAGCATAACTGCATTTTCAAATGCTACTTGCTTTCTTGATTTCTTTCTTTTTATTTGGGGGGGGGGGTGGAGATAGTAGAGATTGCTAGCCTATAATGAAACTACATGTGAGGAAATTCACACCACTGATGGAGGTTCCCAATTCTTCTACTATTTTGTGCAAAAAAGAGTTATCTTAAACCGTCAGGAGACTGAGTAACTACGAGAGGTCACATCAGCAGTATGTGTCAGAGGATTGTCTTGAATTCAGGTCATCCTGATTCTGAAGTCAGCTCTCCATACACTATTCTATGCTGCCTGTGTTTCTACAGATCCTAAAACAAGACACTATTTATGAGGAAAGAGCCTGCTTTGAAATCTTCTAAAGATGAATATTTCACCATTTGAATTATATCCATATTGTAACTTGAGTCCTTAAGTACTCCGAATCTTTAGAAAAGCATGTTTTTTTTTGTTAGGGAAGGAACATTTCATGAATGCTAAGGAGAATGTTTATATAATTGTGTTGGAAAAGTGTTTACATTACAATAAACATCTTCCTTGCGAGAAGAGGTCAGAAAAGACATTGCTTTTTGTCAAAGAAATTTGTAATGTTTACAATGAACGCTTTCTGAAACAGGGCTTTAAATTGTTTCTTATTCCTTAACAGCATCTTATTCTACCCTACCTTTGCTCCATGTTCCCTCACCATACTTCTACGACAATGTAAAATAATTTGCAAATATATTATTTAGGCACAGTTTATAATTCTGTTTCTCTGTTTATTTGAACTTTTCTCCTTCAAAAAAAATCAATAGTATAAATTATATTTTACTTAGAAATAAAGTGGCGATATAAATCATACAAAGGCCTATAAACCTATACAAAGGTCCCATATTTCATCAAAATTGGCCATGAAGAATTGTCTATCAAATGAATCTCATCTTCTCATTGATGTTCATTAAAAAATCAGGGATGTATGCAAGACTGTAATATTTTAGCCACTCAACAAAATAAAATCATACTGCAAAATAAAGCAAAACTTGAAATCATAAATTCAAAAAGAAACAGTAGTAACTTTTCACAAAACATTAGGTTACTCAAACTATTAAAAAAATCAAAATGAAAGCTAGTTACATAATCAAAAACATCAATCATAAAAACACTCTTACTATCTAGAAATTTTGACATAGTTCTCTTCACCACCACATTATTCTCCCACCATCGATATAACAATCCTTTGAATCTTTAACAAAACATCAGTCTCAGACCTTGAACATTTTCAGCTTTTACTTTTTAAAGTAACTTAACAAAGCTCAGATAGGATAAGATTACATATCTAGTGAATTGATCCAAAATTCTGAAAAGTAACATAGAATTGTGCATTTTAAAATGCCAAAAATGTTCTCACTTTTTTCCAGTTTTCCCAGCAGTTTCTGCTAAACAGTGACTTCTTGTCCCAGAAGCTGGAGTCATTGGATTTATCAAATAGTAAATTACTATAGTCATTGAGTACTGGGTCTTGCATACCTAACATATTCCACTGATCCACCACTCTATTTCTTAGCCAGTACCAAGTAGTTTTGATGATTTCTGCTTTATAATACAAATTAATATCTGATTCAGCTAGACCACCTTCCCTTGAATATTCATTAATTCACTTGATTCTGGACCTTTTGTCCTTCAGGATGAATTTTGTTATTGTTTTTTCTAGCTCTATAAAATAAATTTTTGGCAGTTTGATTGGCATGACAGTGAATAAGTAAATTAATTTATGTAGAATTGTCATTGTTATTATATTAGCTTGTCCTACCCATGAACAACTGGTATTTTTCCATTTATTTAGATCTGACTTTATTTGTGTGAAAAGTGTTTTGTAACTGTGTTCGTATAGTTCCTGGGCAGGTAGACTCCCAAATATTTTATAATGTCTAAACTATTTGAAAAAATGTTCTCACTAAGAACAGTCCAAAGACAAAAAGGTCCCATATCCACCGTATCATTCCTTACAGTACTTTTCATGGTATCAAAGAAGTAGAAACAGTAGATGTCCATTGAGCACAGCCTGGCAAAACAAAGCATGATACATGAGTATAATGGAATAGTATTATATCCTGGGATATGAAAAAAATCAATTCAAAGAAGCATAGGACGTTGTTTGTGAACTGATGCAGGGTAAAATAATAAGCAGGAAAACAATAGGGACCCTAACTACAACAATGCAATGGGGGCCACAGATCTGCTGAAGCTCCAGAAGTTGGAAGAGTGCTGCCTTACCAGATGAAAGCATTTAAGTTCAGGATTCCATTAAGGTGAACTGGGGTTAAGCAAGAAAATACTTGTACTCTACTTAATTGCTTGCTTTGTTGTCATCTCTTTAATACAACACATCCACTTCCAGCTTCTAAGGAAGGTCTGAGAGAATCAGTTTTACCTGCCTCATACTGAGATCAGAATAAGAAGGAATAATATTGCCAGCATGATGTGGTTTCCAAGGAGTTGGGGCAAGAGGTGGAATTGTCAATTATTGTTACCATTGGGAAAAGGAGACAGCTTATATATAGGCTATCCTAAACTGCAGTTTATCTAATTACACTGGGGTGAAAGGGTCACTGATCCATACATAAGGATTCCTGCTGGCCACATAGTGACTTAGTTTTCAAATGTAATGTTATCTATGTTTTATTGTATTTTTATTTATTTTGTTAAATATTTCCCAATTACATTTTAATCTCAGGGTGCCAGTCAACTCCTCTAACATCTGGCACATAAGGAAACAGAGGTTCAAAGAAATAACGTGACTTGGTGAAGGGCACACAATTAGTAATAGAGGAAGAAATAAAATGTTCAGCTAACTCCCAAGCCAAAAACGTCTGTTTTTTCACTACACCCTGCTATTACTGAACCTGGTCTTCATAGTGTTGTTTCTTTAATCCAAATTGCCACAAACTTCCCGGATTCTGGACATATTTACACAGAACTACAAAATCATTAAAAAGGCAAATAAGAGAGATGTTTTGGCATACACACCACTCTGTATTGAGTAAAACTCTGGCCCCATCCATTAATTAGAAAAATGAAGTGATATTTGCAAATACCTTTTTTTATAGAAAGTAAACTAAACTGTCAAGCTTCTATAATCATTTCACAAATAACCAAAGTTTTATTGCAAGTACATATTTACCTTAAGATCCTCTGGTTTTCTGTAAAACATAACAGAAAATTGGCTATAAAGATGAAAAGCTAATAGGAAATAAACCAAAATGACAGTGATTTTATAAGCTTGAGTTGTGCAGAAAACCTGACTAATTAGGAGGAGACATTCCAGGAATGTACATTCTTTCCATGACATACCAAATGGATGACTGTATATTAAGCAATGTCCACAAACTCAAAGGGTGTGAATTCTAATCCTGGCATGAATCACATTTCTTATGTAAACAAAGCTGAGCTCTTTTTAATAGTGACAAAAAGAGGGAAATGGGGGCAGGGAAGCGATATGGGAAGAAGAATAAAGAGACTAAATAAAGGAACATCATTTGGAGGAATGGAAAATAAAAGCTGAATCTTTGTAAAGCTGAGATGAATTCTCAATATCAAAAGCAAAAAGAAAACAAAGAGCACATAGTTTTAAAGATGTTGAAGGATAAATTTAAAAATAAAAACATCCATATGCCATTAATTCCTTATTCAAGCTCACACCTTAAGCCTACTAGATGGGAGACAGGCATCTCATGTTACAAATAAGAAACGGCCTCATTTGCACTAACAGCAATTGACTTGATCTGGTTCCCCACCCCTTTCTCTTTCCTTCCACCACCCTTTCCCTGAGAGAGGCTAATATTACATGTTAGCAGTAGTCCTAGCCTGAAACAATTGAATATATCCCAGAACTAAATAATTGAATTAACTGCAAGCTTTGGATACAACCTAAATCCGATACTGATTCTCTAGCGCTTAATTCTAGTCATGTCAATGTTCATCTGCTTAAGACAAAATTCCAGTCTTGAGAACTAGGACAAGTCCAAAAAGGCGATCCCCATATCAATTGTTTGGTCTTTAGGACTGGAGGCATTAACCTCTGTGGCCCAGGCTCCAGATAAAGATATAAAGGAGCAGACACTCTATAGGAAATCATCCACCTGACAGCAAAAAACCTGGGCAAGTCGCTTAACTTCTCAGTGCCTCAGTTTCTTAAACTGTAAAAAGTAGATAGTAATATTTATCCCATATACCCCACAGAATTGCTGTGGGGAAAATGTTTTTGGTCAATTCTTAAAATGCTTTATAAATGGGACATTACTATTATTATCATATTTATTATTTTTTGAGTTCTGCTTGCTACCATTTCTTTCACCTCTTCATTATGAATTAAAAACCTTTAGGAACCACAGTTGTCTAATAATTTTAGCTTAAAATTATTAAAGTAATGCACAAGAACAGTTGTTCTACAGAAATGCACTGTTCAGAAGAAACAAAGATTTCCAGCTTTGTGAATCACTTCTAATTATTAAGCATGGCAGAGCTTATGTCAACATTCTAATGAACTTTTACATTTATATGAAAACAGATTTTCACACATATCAATAGACTTTTTTAAATGTTGCTCTTCAGTAGAAGTTTCATTGTTAAATGATTTCCACTTGTCTTTTGACATTTAAGTTGAATATTTCACATCAGAATTAGGTGCTCCAGGTTTTGCATTAATTTATTCTTGTTCAAACTAGTTCCCCTCAGCATATGGTAAGCACAAGGAAAGAAAGCATATCTGGGAACTGTCAGAGCTGCATGTAAGAAAAATCTATGAGTAAAAAGCTAATTTGATTAATCAAAAATTAAAGTATCCATGATCACTCACTATTTGGGAAAAGAAATCTTCTAACTTACAATGAGAAAAAAAAATATCTCTTAAGGAAAAGGACATCTCTTGTTCTGGCAGGAATATTATTATAATTGCTTTACTTAAAATATCAACAAAAAAAATTGTCATCTTTCATAGTCAAGAAGCAACACCACCACCCCCCAATCCACCCAGTTTAAAGAGATACTAACCTGAATCCCAAAATTAGTCAATTCTTTTCTCTCCTTGGAGAAGAACTCACTTTCCCCAGGCACTACATGTCATCTATCTGTTCCAAAAGTTGAGTTCTATCGAAGGAAACTTAGCAATTTATATATTCATATACCTCATTCTAAATGTTCTTAAAATTTTTAATTAAAAAAAAATAAAGTCTTACAATGCCTCATGTCAACTGGAAGTGAGCCTGGTTTTTCGAAAGGTTAATGGCAGCACAGCTCAAGTTCCATCAGGTCTTACTAATCTGGAAAGGCAGTAAGTATGGGCCGGGTAATGTCTGTAGTTCAAGGACAAGCCCAGCTAACTTCAAAGAGGCTAATAACCAACTTAGTCACACAGCAATGAATTTTTCAGACAGAACAATTCTGGAAGGTCAGCTGCTTGGTTGGGTTAGAGTGCCTGTGACTGGCATCAGTGGAGGGAGTACTAACATTGACAAAATGTGAAGCCCTTTAATAAGTGAAAATGAACATAAGGGCTACTCGAATTAAAATAACACTGAGGTTCTGCCTCAAACTCTGAAAATTAGAGTTGTAGAAAAACATGTCGATATGCTGTTGCAGGAGATGCAACCTGTAGTGATTAAATTATTCATTCCCTTCAGTCTACAGATCCCATCCCACTACTAGACCCACCAACAATAAAGGGACAGAGAGATGGACACACAGACTGGTGGAAAAAAGAACTAATATATATCTAAATATTCATAGCAGCATTTTTGTGATAGGAAGGAACTGAAATACCCATCAACAGAACAATTGCTGAATAAACTGTGCTGTATGAATAAAGTGGAATATCAATGCAGAGTAAGAAATTACAAAGAGAAGGAACTAAGAGGAAGACTTACATGAACTCATGCAACCTAAAATAAGTATATTCAGAACAATAAATACAAAGGCAACAACAATACAAAAAAGCTAAATTGATTAACACTTTTTAGAACTAATGGTTCCAGAAAAGATAAGGAAATATGCATTCCCTCCTCTTTTGGCAAAATCATGGGACCAATTGTGTAAAATGTTGCATGCGCTTTCAGATGAATTGTTGCTTAAACAGGTTTCCATACTATAAGAAAGCTTCAGTTGAAGAAAAGGGAAGCTAGTGACAGATATAAAAACATAAATAAGAATTTTATTTAAAATATCTGTTAATCACAAACTGTTTCTTTTCATGGGATGCTTAAATGTTTTCAGTGACACACAAGGTACTAAGAGGATAGTGTTCCCATTTATATCTATCAACTAAAAACTAAAGACTCACAAGAGACAAGAGGTACTGACATATTTAATGAAAAGGCAAACATTTATCCTTACTGCCTAGACAGCAAAGTATAGTGCTACGTATGAAAGTGAACATGGCATATTTTCAAAACTCATCATTTTTAAAGACGCTGAAATTTTATTTAAAAAGCTCTGCAATAAACAAGGTCAAATTTTATGTAATCACTAAATCAGGAGGGTAGTTTATTTTTGCCTTGCTTAGGTATTTAGTTCTTAAAAGGAAAAATCTATGTCCTTCCCCACAACTCCACTAATCAGAGAGAGCAAAGAAATGAAATCACAAACAAAACTGATAAAATATTGTAAATAAGCAAGCTGGTTTCCTCCAAATAACTCCCTGCCAGGAAAAAAAAATTTACTGACAGAAACCTATCTTACTTAGAGAAGTGGGGATAGTAGGAATAAATTAAGAAATTTCATAACAGCATTCACTCTAAACCCTCAAAGAAAACTAAAAAACTTTTCTAAAAAATATAAATCTCAGGGACAGAGCCAAGATGGCAGCTAGAAAGCAGGGACTTGCTTATAATGTCCCTCCAAACACCTATAAAAAATGGCTCTGAATAAATTCTAAAGCTGCAGAATCCACGAAAATAGCAGAGGGAAGCAGGGCTCCAGCCCAGGACAGCCTGGATGGTCGCTGGGAAAAGCCTATCACATGGAGCTGGGAGCAGAGCAGAGCCCAGTGTGGGCCGCACCAAGACGAACCAGACAGGGAGCCAGGCAGAACAAGTCCTAAAGCCCTGAATCATTGAGCTGTGGCAGTTACCAGACTTCTCAACCCACAGACACCAAAGACAACAGAGAAGGTTAGTGGGGAAAACTTCTGGGACAGAGTGAAAGGAGTTCACGATGGGCCACCACCATGGGGGAGGCTGAGGTGGTGCAGCTCTCAGGCTGCTTCCAGAGCTACAGCTGCAGTTGCTTCAGGCCCCAGGCCCACCTGGTGGGAGGAACTAAGCAGCATATTAGAGCAGGAGTGCAAAACCTGCTTTACCCTGCCTGGATCTGGGCCACAACCCTGATTGGCAATTCTTGGGGGAGAAGGAGCGCTGGTGTAGCAGGGCTTGCTGTGTAGAAGTAGCTCTGAAAACAGCAGCAAAGGCCCTCAAGCTTGGGACAAAGTACTCTGTACTGTACAAGCAGTCATACCTTTACAAAAAGCTCAAGGGTCAAGTAGTTGGCTGGGAACATAAACAGGCAGCAAAAACGGACTCAGATTCAGACTCAGACTTTGGAATCTTCTTTTGGTGACAAAGAAAACCGAAAACATACAGCCAGAAGAAGTCAACAAAGTCAAAGAGCCTACATCAAAAGCCTCCGAGAAAAATATGAATTGGTCTTGGGCCATGGAAGAGCTCAAAAAGGATTTGGAAAAGCAAGTTAGAGAACTAGAGGAAAAATTGGGAAGAGAAATGAGAGTGATGTGAGAAAACCATGAAAAACAAGTCAATGACTTGCTGAAGGAGATCCAAAATAAAAAATACTGAAGAAAACAACACCTTAAAAAATAGGCTAACTCAAATGGCAAAAGAGCTCCAAAAAGCCAATGAGAAGAATGCCCTG
>CM053622.1:393250419-393305781 GCA_028646595.1 Phalanger gymnotis | reverse complement strand
AGTTTGAAAAGCAGATGTTCAAAAAAAATGTTGTTTTTGCATGCAACTGGGAAATAAAATATACAGGCAATGGGGCATAGAAATCTATCTGGACCTACAAGAAAGTAAGGGAAAAGGGGATGGGGGGTAGTGGAGTGACACAAGAGAGGGCTGACTGGGGAATGGGGCAATCAGAATATATGCCATCTTGGAGTGGGGGGGGCGGGTAGAAATGGGGAGAAAATTTGTAACTCAAAATCTTCTGGAAATCAATGCTGAAAACTAAAAATATAATAATAAAAAACAAAAATAAAAAATATATATAAATCTCAAAATGTTTTTAAATGAAAAAAACAACTACAGGTGAAAGTTATTCTTCAATAAGATCATATCATTTTCTTAAAAATCTATTCAAATAAAGTCTAACTTAAATGAAAAGGATTTTACTACAAAGTGTGACAAATAGAAACAATCTTAGAAATACAAACAAAAGAAAAAAGTCATCCTGTAGTCAATTTGGGAGTCCTTCAATAAACATTGATTAAGAACCTATTATGTGCTAGTCACTGTGCTAAGTGCTAGGGACACAAAGTAAGGGAAAGACAGTGCTTCTGCCCTCAAAGAGCTAAAAGTCTAATGGGGTATACAATACAGAAACAACTATGTACAAACAAGGGAATATTAAGTTTATGAAAAATCAATCCAAGAATCATCTTGTTCAGTTGTTTTGATTGTGTCCAACTCTTCATGACCCCATTGGGTTTTCTTGGCAAAGATATTGAAGTGGTTTGCCATTTCCTTCTCCAGCTCTTTTTACAGATGAGGAAACTGAGGCAAATAGAGTTAGGTGACTTGCCCAGGGTCACCCAGCTAGTATCTGAAGCCAGCTTTGAACTTAGGAAGATGAGTCTTCTTGACTTCAGGCCCGGCACTCTATCCACTGTGCCACCAAGGTACCCTAGATGCCCAAAAAGCATCACCTACAACTTAAAGGCACTGACAAATTTTCAAATGGTGAGATACTTTTGTAAAATTTGGAAACAAAAAAAAGTGTTGGGGTAGATTTTTTTCTAAGAAAAGCTCACTATAAGCAGCTTTATAAAATCTCAATTAAATGAAAACTAACTCATCAGAATGCTTGAGGTGAGCAAACAACATGAACAAAAAGATTTCCCTTTCCACTTTCCTCACATTCTCCTCTCCCTGCATTATAAAGAAGTATCTTCAGCCTTATCAGTCCCTTTTCACAAACACTCTGCATCGTGCATCCTCATGAGGCAGATGCAGTAGTAACATGATGAAAAGTGTTTTGCAGATGGTAAAAACAGATATGGGAGGACACTTGAAGGAAAATCTCTCAGGTAAAAACAAGAACAAATGGGAGATGAGTGCAAAACCCAGACCAAAAGAAATGTGAAGATAAATTAAAATGACTAACACTAAAAAGAATTTCTAAAGAAGGTGAAATATTCTATCAGGGATTCTTCTTCAGGATTTTTGCTCTCTTAGAAAAAAAGCTTTAATTTTTTTTTTAAGGAAATGACATTATTTGACATCTTCACAAGGACAAATTTGCACTAAGCAAAGAAAATTACAGCTGAAAACTCAGGATTCTAATTTTATACCTGTTTTCTAAATTTATATTCCATAATATTAATAATTCATACATACTTCATCTCTGCAGTCCCTATGTATTTTGCATAACCAAAAGAATTCAGTTCATACATTTCATTTAAAAGTCATTAGGTAGGTAAGGAATGAGACATACGTTTTCAGACATGGCCAAGGTATTGATTTGTTTTGCTTGGCTGTACTCATTTGTTACGAGGGAGTATTCCGACTGGGAAGGAGTCATTGAGAAGTGACTCTGATGGTTTTTTAAAAGGCAACAGCACCAATAACATTTTTAAAAGACTTTAAAAATCATTAGGTAACCTCTAAAGGTACAGAGTATGCTAAGGAAGCTCAACTCAAAATAAAGCACCATATAAAAAGATCTTTCTAGCTCTGCTATAATCATGGAAGAAAATAACTATTAGTCTACATCTATGCATTTTTCAAAGGCTTCAAAGTGCCTCAGAGAAGTTACCTGAGTTTGCTAAGAATCTGCTTAGGTGGTGGTACTTTTAACTTTTCTTCCAGAGAAATTAATACCATTATCTATAACTAGGGTTTTTTCCCTAACACATATGTAACTGAGAATCAATGAAAATCTTCCTTCAGAAATACCATTCTAGGAGCAGCTAGGTGGTAGAGTGGATAGAGGACCATCCTTGGAGTCAGGAGGACCAGAGTACAAATCTGGCCTCAGACACTAGCTATGTGAACCTGGACAAGTCACAACCCTGATTGCCACCAAAAGAAAAAAGAAAAAAAAATACCATTCTATAAATAAAATGAAGTCATAGTCCAAATTAAATTGTTTCTCCCAGATACAAAATACGCCATGCATATCACTGACACTGTAAAGTGAGGGAGTTGTATGATGTTATGTTTAAAGTCACTTCATTTGAAAGGGTCAGTTTTAGAGAAATCTGGAAGACTTTTATGAACTGATAGAGTAAATTGAATAGAATCAGAAGAATAATTTATATAATTACCAAAAAATGTCAAAAGAATCTTTAAAGACTTAAGAAATCTGATTATTGTATTAAAATAATAACTAGCATCTATATGGCACTTCAAGGTTTGCAAAGAACTTTATATAAATGTCATTTAAACAATATAATGTTCAATCACTACTCCAGAGGAACAATGATGAAGCATGCTTCACAGACAAAGAGGTGATGTGCTCAAGATACAAAAAGAAACCCGTCAGAGCCAATGCAGTTTTTTGGGTTTTTTGCTTCACTAAGCAATGCTGCAAAGGCTCTGTCTTTCTTTTTTTAATTGGGGTAGGGATAAGTACTCTTCTAACCCTGACAATCTATATGACTTTCTGGTTCTACTAAAAATTATCTATATGCTTCATATTCTTTGACAGCATTTAAGGGGTTCCTTTGCAAAAACAACAACAAAAAACCACCCTATGACTTCCTGTTGCTAATAAAGCCTACTAAAACTTGTGTTCAACTCCCTGAAAGCACAAGCAAATAATATTACAAAATAAGTTTTTAAAAGTATAAAACTCCAATAGCACAAGATGTATAAGTCATACAATAGTGTCAAAAGCAGTATTAACCATAGAGTCTTCATGATGCCACTACTCATACAATCTTGTGGCCAGACTTGTTAGTCCTCACTTCTTATATGTTAATTATTAAAAAAAAAATACACACAAAACAAATAACAAGAATTCCAGAAGGTACATGCTACAACAATTACTATGTGCTATATTAAAAGCAAACAGATTTTATTTAAAATAATTATAAGATTCCATCGCCAACAACTTCTAAGTGTAATTCTCTATCTACTACAGGATGTGGAGATATTTTCAGCTATACTAGACCTCAACAGGGGTCTGTGTTCACACCTAACATGGTGATCAGTCAGGTTATGATAATGTTTAGATATCAAACAAGGAATTTTTCCACTGACCATATGTATGGTCTAAATGCAGTTTTTAAGCACATTTTAACCCAGCACGTCTCCAGGCTAAAGGTGGGCAGAAAGTAAGGCAAAGAGCTCTCATTCCATAAGACTGTTTTAGTTAACAATTGCACGCAGGAATGAACCACTGAGTGACAGATAAAACCTACTACGTATGCAGATCTCATGATATAATAATCACTGACACAAGTATTTACAAAAATCTACTCTCTGTCAAGTGCAATGCTGGAAAGCAGCAAATTATCCTTTGAGTTACATTTATCAGGGAAATATATCATCTTGTTAACTGGGTATGAGAAAAAATTATTATACTTAGAGGGCAGTGACATTATTAAAAGCATACTAGTGCAAGACTTTGGTAAAATATCGCTAAAGTCAGTAGGGCTTCCTAACAGCATTCCCATCCACATAAGCAAAACTTGGGGAAAATGAAAATTAGTGGGTATCTGCTTTAAAAATTATCTAATTAGGGAAAAATGTTCAGGATATATTCAGGGGCAGATAGGCGACACTAGATAGAATGCCACAACTGAAGTCAGGAAGACTCATCTTCCTGAGTTCAAATCCAACCTCAGAGAGGTGTTACCTGTGCTCGACCTTGGGGAAGTCAATTAGTCCTGTTTGCCTCAGTTTCCTCATCTGTAAAAATGAGCCAGAAAAGGAAATGGCAAAACACTCTAGTATCTTTGTCTAGAAAACCCCCAAATGGGGTGACAAAGAGTCAGACAAAACTGAAAGGATTGAACAAATTCAGGATTACTACAGAGTCACATAAACATTTCTGTTGAGCCCCACCTTCACAAAAGACCTACGTGATGCTCTAGACTTAAAGCAAGAACTGCCTTGAGATTAAGGCCTCTGGGTAGAGGGATGGGGAATAGAATTGCTAGAGATTCTGCCCCATTTCTCTGTGGCAATACAGTTCCCTATAATTCATGATACTAATGAAGGACAAGGTCTGGATCCACTTTTGTGCATTTCATGGCTCTATCCACTGTTGCCCCTTGGCTCCAGCTCCTAGTTGGTCTCTAGAATGCATTTGGTCTAGAAATTCTTCCTCTTCTCAATGGGACAATTTAATAAGCATTTGTTTGCTTCATGAATTGAACTGGAATTTGTAATATGAACAGCCCTTCTCTCCAAGAAGTTTGATGGATGAACTTCTATTCAGTGTCTGTAATGCTTGGTTCCCAAATTCTTCCACTTGTCCAGAAGCTCTGCCTTCATTCACATCACTGCTGCGTGCTTTTTTTCTACAGTTACCAGCTTGACCTAAGAATTCCTTGCCAATCAACCTTCTGCTAAAACCTTAAACCATATCTAGGGGCTAGGTAATTGTCTACTCTCCTGGTTCTCTGATTCATCTGGTTGCCCAGAGGAACCTTGGGGCAATATAGGTTTCCCTTTAGAGAGAGAGAGAAAGAGAGAGAGAGAGAGAGAGAGAGAGACAGAGAGACAGAGAGAGATGCTGTGTACATCCTCGCTTATTATCTCTCAGGCTATTGTGTCTTTGGTTCTCTCTAGCTTGCCAGGCCTCATTTTAAAGGCCAAATCCAAGAATACTTCAGGTGTTTGTGTCAAGCATCAGGGCAAGACTTAATGCAGGACAGTGCAATGATCCAGGCTTGATTTCATATGACACTCATGGACCACAAAATGCAATTAAAATGATTTAACTAAGAATAACTAAAATATATATAGAATTCCAAAAGTTAAAAAAGGAACTGAATATAAAATCCTACTCTCCACCACATTCACGTTCACCATTGCAACCAGTCATACTAGGTCAGGAAGATATTCCCAAAGATCAGTGGGAAATCTGTTATAACATATACTATCAACACCCCTGAGCCTTTTATCCTGCAAATGGGAAGTAAGCCAAAGCAGGGATGATCCCAAGAACCGCCACACTGCCTCCTTAAAGAAAAACAACCCCAAGATTTATACACCAAGTGTCACTCTTACCATATTCTATCACTTGGTGCCAAAGTTCCAAAAAGTTTCTAGCGAACCTTATATCTTAGTATTTAAATAATTCTTAAGCAATCCTAGCATAAGAAGCCCTAGAAAAGGAGATTCATATAAGTAAGAAAAAGATTAAAACAATGCAATCTTCTTAAAAAGATAATTCAGAATGGTAGTTATGTCAAGGACAATTCAGAATAGACCTCCTGATTTAAAAAAAAAACCAATAACCAAGAGAACACCAGATCACCAACAGATGATAAAGATATGTCCAAGACCATAGCTAGTCCCCATAAGAGTCTGAGTCATCTCTTTTCTTACATGCAATGTGTCCCAAAGTTTGAACTGATACCAATTCAGTGTTTTTTGACTCAGCAGCAAGAATCTATCCTAGCCCTGGGAGCCTCATCTGGGGAAAGGCATCAAATTTTGGCCCCTTTGAAGGCTTCTAACTGAGGGGGTCCCTGATTCTGTGGAGGTTAGGTAACAAGCTCTCTGATCCCATGAGGAACATCAATCCAGCATACATAATAAAATAGATGCCACTTCTACCTTGCCATGGTTCAATCATCCTCAAATGCAGTCTTATAAGAGATATTTCCGTATCATATATGGAAATAACTTCAATAACAGAACAAAGCCCAGAGCTTCAAAAGAAGTTAATTTTGATCAAGATCTTGCTGGGCACAATCTCTACATTACTGTAGAAATTCAATCATTCTAAGTATAGTTCCTCACCAAAATTAATAGTCAATTTATTTTGAGAGCTTCCATGAATTTCAATTACAGAAAGGACTTTTATATACTGATGTAGAATTCTATGCAGAAGACACTAGGAAAAGTATTCAGGAAAGAGGACAATGTAGCTTCAGCAAAGAGTCATCTTGCTCACTGGGAAGCTTCCTCATATACAAAGAGAGATTCAGAATTAAAGGCACAAGTTCATTATGCTTCAATCAAACTGGGAGGGAAAGTCTTTGCAGTAAATTCCTCTTAGGAAAGGTCTGGTATCCAATATTTATTGGGAATTGATACAAATATTTATAAATGAACCATTTCCCCCAAATAGGATACGAAGAGGCACCCTCAAAAAAATGTAAAATATGAAAAATGCTGCAAATTACTAATAATAACAGAAATTAACATTAAAATGATTCTAAGGTTCTCCGTCACAACCATCAGAACGAACAGCAAATATGGAATAAAAGCAAAACGACAGTTGTTGGCAAGGTTGTAGGAAAGGCATACTAATTCTCTGTTAGTGGATGGTCAATCCATTCTAAAAGGCAATTTGGAACCATGCCTAAAAAGTTGCTAACCTGTGCAAATCCTTTGATCCAGTTATAATACTCTTGAGCACACATTCCAAAAAGTTTAAAGACATGAGGAGAGGATACATATGTATAAAAATATGTCTAGCAGCACTTTTTGCTGTAACAAAGGACTGGAAACTAAGTTGGTATCCACAAATGGAGGCTGAAAAAAATTATGACATTTGAATGTAATGGAATATTAATTACTACACTGTAAGAAATTGTGAAAGGAATGGATTCAAAGGAACCTGAGAAGACTTGCATGAACCAATGCAGAGTGGAGTGAGCAGAACCAAGAGAACAATTTGTATAACAACTCCAATAATATAAGGAAAAGAACCTTGAGAAACAATAAATGTGATGAATGTCATGACTAATCATGAGTCCATATGTCATTGAAAATCATTCGCCCTCTATTGTTGGCTCATCTTAGAACCTCTCTCAATCTAGAACAGCCTACTACCACCGAGGAATATTCACCTCCTTCTCCCTTTGTAGAGTTCCACTTGGAGCCTTCATTTTATGGAAAGGCCAAGGCTGGCCACCTTAATTTTCCTCAGTGCCCTATTCCTAACTTTCTCAGGACTATAGATCCCTTTCAGCAACCTTCTGTGTACAGTCTGACCCATTAGAAAGTAAGCTCTTTATGGCAGAGATAACTATTTACTTGTATTTATAGCCCCAATCCCTAGCACGGTGCCTGACACATAGCAGGTACTAATACGCGATTATTAACTTACTTACTTCCCAGGATTGTGGTAATAATCAAATGAGATTTTATTTATTTGCATTTGTGTGTGTGTGTATGTGTGTGTAGACACACATACACATACATGTATGTACAAATATCCACACATAAAACATTTTTCAAATCTTAAATCACTGCCATTAATGTTAGGTAATATATAAATAGGTTGATATATAAATTAGTTAATATATAAATTTATATAAAGGAACAGGGTATCTAATGAGCTTCATTTGTATTTGAGCCAGATATAGGAAATTTCAGGGGGTGGGAAGAAGATAGCAACAAAATACAATAAAGTGAAAAAGGAAGCAAAGAACCTCAACCTTCTTAGGAGAAAAAGACATAGTGACCACAACAATAAAAGGAAAAGAACATTAAAAAACAAACAATGGAGAGAAACTTTGAGGGTCTTCCCCACCCAAAAAGATTCTTTTGTGAAGGCAAACTTGGCCACCTTTTGCCTCCTTTAATCACTGAATGGGCATTGCCTCAAACTGAGACCTGGGAAAGAAAGATCTTAGCTTAAAAAGGCCAAAGTCTCTCACTGCATCTGGGGTCATCGCCAGTCATGTAGATCTATGTCTTGACACTGGAACTCCAATGACTCTGGAGGTGAGAGTGAGGCTGATGATTTTGCACAGCTCTGCCTCACTTGAATCCAGCTCACTTGCAAGTCATTCATCACCATTGGTTCTCTTCCAGAAGGAAGGACTAGCAACAATACCCTATCACCATAGAGATGCAGATTCAGATAAACATTTTCAAAGATGATAATTGAGTTGGTTTGCTTTGACTGACTACTTATTTGTTAAAAGGGGCAAGTAAGTTCCCACTTGAGGGAGGTTATCAATGGGAATCAACAGGGATTTTTTTTTTAATGAAACATATTTTTAAGAAGAGATTTTGCTAAGGACCAGTATAAGAGAGATGTCAGTTTCTTCATATATATGAAATGCTATAATTTGGAAGGTACATTAGAAGCGTCATCCTGTAGAGCTAGAAAGAAAAGAATTAGAAACAATGAGTAAGGCAGACTGAGTCAACATAAGAAAGTACAGGAGAGAGCAATGCCCAATATGTCTGGGAAGGTATGCTAAAACAAGATTAGGAAGGGCTTTAATGTCAAAAAGGGGAGTTTCTATTTTATCTTAGGGGCAAAATATGAAGCCTCTAGAGCTTTTTAATTTGAGAAATAAATACAAAATTATTCTTGTATCATTTCAGATATGCTTTTTTTTTTTTGGCAGGGGGTTAAGCGACTTGCCCAAAGTCACACAGCTAGTGTGTCAAGCATCTGAGGCTGGATTTGAACGCAGGTCCTCCTGACTCCAGGGTCAGTGCTCTGCTCACTGCACCACCTAGCTGCCCCACAGATATGCTTTCTTTAGCTAATGTATTCATTAGAAATAATACTCCAAAAAAAGGAGAAAGACAGAGAATGAGGACATAGACAGAAATAAGTTAAGAAATATACTAATTGATGTTGTTTTGTTGTTTCAGTCAAGTTGGACTCTTCATGACCCCATTTGGGGTTTTCTTGGCAAAGATACTAGAGTAATTTGCCGTTTCTTTCTCCAGTTCATTTTACAGATGAGGAACTGAGGCAAACAGGGTTAAGTGACTTACCCAGGGTCACACAGCTAATAAGTATCTGAGATGAGATTTCAACTTAGGTAGATGAGTTTTCTGAACCCCAGACCCAGTACTCTATATACTGTGCCACCTAGCTGCTCTGTTCTAATAGATAAGAATATCCAAAATGGGAAATCTAAAGTAACTCTGAATATATTACAATATAGAATACTTTTCTGAAACTGGGTTCATGAAAAAACCTTCACTCGACAAACTCAACTCCAAGTACACACTCATGTAGAGAGAGACACTAAAAGCACAAATGAGACACAATAACAACAAAGACACTCTGGGTCCTTTCAGAGTTTTCAAATCTATTGGAGCATGTGAACTGCAGCACAATGCTAAAGGTCTTTTTTAATTTACACTTCAAACAAGCAAGCAAGTGAAAGACACTGAGAATTAATTAATCTGCTTTCTACATTCTAAAAACCACAAGGGAAAATATTCTATAATTCCTACTATTTTGGGGAAGATAATTTTTTTTATTGATGTTAAGCATATTTTGGAGAATCCAACAGTTTTTAAATCTGTTTGTCCCTCAAAACCACAGTTATACCAATAAACATTCTATTCCATGCTAGTTAATTGATTATCCCAGAGTAAACACAATTATTGACTAGGAATGTATTTTTTTCCTTCTTAATATTCTAAGGTAGCATAAAGAAAGGGTTCTGTGTTTCTGAAATTAAACTTCAAGGTAACCTATAATATTTATCCTGCTAGTTTTAAAATGCCAGGCTAACAACTGAATACTCATCTGAGCTCCTGCAAGAAGAATCTATGTAGTGTGTGAAACACTACCAAGTTAACAGAAACGAAGAAGATGACAATAAAAATCAGAGTTTCAACTCTTGAAATAAACACCATTTGAGTCAAGATCTAAAGGACTGAGAAGCAAATGCTGAGCTTATAACCTAGCTTGGCAATGAAGAGGGGCATAAGGTTTTGGAGAACTCACATGCACAAGAAGACACCAAAGACATTTTGCAACAGTGAAAAATAATACTTAATTTTTTTTAATTTACCTTTAATATTCATTTAAAAGTAAAGGACAAGGAAAGCAGAGCCATAAACTTAAAAGAGTTTCCCCACTGAAGGAGCCCTTTTCCCCCTTATCAGATGGTCTGAAAGCTTAAAAAATCTCAAGATACTGATTTCAGATTCTAGGATTCAAAAGACTGAAATGAGATTCAACTAACAAAAATCCCTATGAATAAAGACTAAGTTTCTATCTGGGTATTTAATTTTGATGGTAGGTGATTGTTTATTTTGTTTATTTTTCTTTCTTCTCAAAAAGTAAGGCAGGGAGTCAAAACTTTTTTCACCAAACAGGAAAAACATATGATACAACTCAAGCAATCTGTTATTAGGGTCTGAAGCAGTAACTCCCCAGGCCACAAAGAAGCAGCTGATGAATCCTAGCCATTCACACTGGGCCACCTACTCAGCAAGAAGGCATTTTCCAATCAGAGTTTAAGAAGTTTATCTCCTTTTTTTCTAAAAAAAAATGGGAGAAAAAGTAGAAAGTTGTGACTAGATATGAAACATATACAAACTCTACTGAAAGAAAGATAAATGCCATATTTGGTTAAGGTAGATTTTTTTTCAATTATTTGGGAAGGGGGAGGCTTAAGTACAGAAGTTTTAAATGAAATTTAAAGCCCTTGTTTTAGTTCCAGCTATCAAATGTCACCGTACCCTCACTACACATGCTTCTTATTTCAGTCGTCTGCAAACCATTCCTGTCAAATCCCAAATGCAGGTCTATTCAGTCCCAAGGTCACTATGAACACATGCTTCTCTCCTTAATAAATAGCCTTGGTGTACAGTGTTACTGCTATGGGATTTTTGTTCCTTTTAATACAACAGTAGAGGCTTTTAATACCTTTCATCAAACTATTACTTATAACTGACCTAGCCAAACCATTTTATTTTGGTTTAAATACTGACCTTCAAAATTCCTTCTTTGTGACATTCTTTGAAGGCATTTAGTAAAATAGTACTTTCAAGGATATTTGTACTTCAGAGTTGAGTCTGCCGTAGCTGTTGTAATTTACTCCTATTTAGGGGCACAGATTTATATAGCTTTGAATTTGACAAGCTGCAGAGAGGTGGGAAGTAAGAATTCAGCACCAGCAAATGCCATTGACAATCCAATTCATTTCTCCTTAAACATACAACATATTCTATAAGTTATTCAAAATCCTAAAGCCACGACAAATCAAATTAACAAAAATTTACTACCAACTGAACTGTGCTAGGCCAGAGGAATGAAAAACTACTGGAAGAATTTGTCAACAGCTTTCCAACTTGCTGAGGAACCACAATGCACAACCAAAGGTTTTTATTGTAATGGAAGATTTGCTTCAAAGAAGGGAATTGTAGGTAAAACTTTGGGTCATATATAGACTTCAATTGCTGGTATATACTGCTAGATCAAGAAGGGAATCATAGCATTGCAGAGTAGAAAAAAAACATTAAAGGTGATCTGGTCCAATACTCCTTAACTTGATGAATGAATCCCCTCAGTCAGACAAGTGGTCATCTTGCCTAGGCTTTAATACCTCTAATGTCATGGAACACACTAAATCAAGATGACTCACAGCAATCAATTCCATTTTTTGTACAGCTCTAATTGTTTGGAAATCTTTCCTTAAAATAACTTGAAGTCAGAGCCTCTATAACTTCTGTCACTCTACCTTCTTGACTCTCGTCATCAATCTGCACCTCCTCTCCCATCTCCCCTAAGATTTTTAAGGTATCCCCTAAATACCTTAGATATAATCTACTCTAACCCCTACATTTCACAAACAAGGAAACCTAGAATCAAAGAGACTGTGACTTACCCAAGGTGACATAACTAGTTATTGGTAGAACAGTGGCCAAAAAAAAAAAAACAAAACACAGTTCTCCTAGTCTCCAAAAAAAGCACTGTTTCCTATCACAACTACAGAGGGAACATGACACTACATGTTCCAAAAATTCAGAAAAATGGATTTTACATTAGCCAAAGGAAATTTGTGATTTATTCATACTTTTGACTTCTCTTGCTCAACTACTTCCTCTCTGTAAAGGAAGGAAGAAGGAAGCAAGCATTTATTCAGTGCCAAATATGTGCAAGGCCCATTACAAATGTTATCTCCTTTGATACTCTGAGAGGTAGGTGCTACTATTTTTTAACGTCATTTAACAGTTGAAGGCAGCTAAGTGGTACAATAGGTAGAGTGACCGGCCTGGGTCAGGAAGATTACTCTTCCTGAATTTAATTCTGGCCTCAGACACTTACTAGCTGTGTCATCCCAGGCAAGTCATTTATCCCTGTTTGCCTCAGTTTCCTCATCCATAAAAAGAGCTGGAGAAAGAAAGGGTAAGTCACTCTAGTATTTTTGCCAAGAAAAACCCAAATGGAGTCACAAAGGTCCAACATGACTAAAATGTATCAACAACAACGAGGAAAAAAAGGTTGAGGAAAAAAAGGCAGGCAGAGAGTTACTTGTTACTTGCCCTGAGTCACATAGTTAGTAACCGTCTGGTTTGATTTGAACTCTTCCTGACTGTAGGCCTACCTTTCTATCCAACATGCCATCTAGTTAATTCATATTCTAATTCAAAATCCTACAGCCTAATTCAGCTAATTTTACAAGTTGGTGGTACATTTCTAAAATTTAATAGGAAGGTTTGCCTTTTTTTTTTTATCATGAGCGTATCTCAGTTATTATTGCACCAGTGTTCCCTATTTATCAGATCATCAGTGACTGTCTTTCATTATTGACCATTGTTAAAGAACCTTGGATAGTACTTTGAGAACGTGGAATAGGACTTAATATAAATGTGAAATATTTGGGAATGTACTACTAAAAAGAACTGATAAGTGGAAAAAAAAACTCACAAATCTCTCCTTGCATCACTTCCATGAAGAACACCAAGGCAAGAATGAATGGAGCCTCCCCCACAACTCTTCTGAACATGCCATTGCCTAGATGAGAAAGGTTCATTGAGCTACCAGTCTTGTAAAACAGGTAGTACAGCATGGAAACTAATGGAAAAAAGATTTCCATGCTTCCACTTTAATTAGGCATTCGCATCAATTCATTAAAGCTTACATCTAGAAATATTACCTCTCATCTAGAAAACCATGAAGGAGAATCAATAAGTAAGCTGAATTTTCATTTCTCAGAAATATTATTTACCTGTATCGGTTTATCAAATATTCTCATGACTGTGTCCAAAGTAAGTATATCATAGTCAGAATTCCTGTAATGTCATAATCATAAATTTAGAGTTGGAAAGGTACTTGGAAGTCATCAAATCCAAACCTCTCATTTACAGATGATTAAACTGAGGCTACAGGAAGTTAAGGGACCAGGGGTACAGGGCTACTTTGGGTCTGAGGCAGAATTTGAACTCACATCTTCCTGACTAAGCCCAGCACTCTACCTAGAGTAGATCACCTAGATACTTCAGAAGTAATTTTGCTTGTTTCTGAAATAAAACATTATAAACAAGTGTGTAGATTTACCATGCTTACTGTCACAAAAGTCTCCTGTCTGGTCTCACAATCAGAGTCCAATCTCCCTCCCCTGTCCCCTGAACTGTGCATACAACTAGTTTGTCAACTTTCCAAATAAATAAAAATAAGGCTTTGATCATACCCCTCTCCTGCTCAAAAACCTTCAATGGCTCCCCAGTGCCTACAAGACAAAATCCAAACTCCTTAACCTAGACCTCAAGACCTTCTCAATCTATATCATCAACATACCTTGCTTGTCCTATCTTTGAAAATTGGCTCAACACTCCAATCAAATTCATCTCTACTCATTTTGCCCTCAACTGATCGTGTAGAGATGGAATCAACACTAGTTATCATCTAGTGTAACTTTCCACTTTTATTCTCTGACACCCAGCTCTACTTGTCAAAATCCTACCCATCTCTCAAGGCACAATTCAGATGTCAGACAGTCTTTGATGATCATCCACAGACAGATCTCTGCCTCTATCTCCTACTTCTTTCCCACCCCCTTCTCTCTCCCTCCTATCTCATTCCTTTGGCCCTCCTTCTTTCTTACCCACCTTCCTCTCTCTCCTACCCCTCATTCACCTCTCCCCCCACCCTCAACTCACAAGACACTTTCTTTATACCTCTCTTTCAGTACAAGGTATTTAAAACTGGAAGAGACATTAGGACATAGAAGTCATTTGACAGCCAAAGAAATTCAAGGCCAGGAAGGTAGATGATTTGCACAAGAAGTAGTACAGCATGGATCCCCTTGATTCTCTTTCAGTTACACCATATGGACATTCATCACAGTGCCTTTCACTGCAGTTATTTGTATAAATAGCTCATCTCCCAAGACCTGGCTTGCATAAAGTAGGTGCACAATGAATGCTTGTCAATTAATCCATCTCCATTGCATTTTAAGCTCCTTGAAAACATAGACTGCATCCACCACAAACCTGACATTATATCTTGAAACCTAAAGGTACTCAATCTTTGCTTATTAATTGCAACAGCAACTAGACCAAGTAGGCACTCAATAAAGATCATATTAACAACTCAGTAAAGACCATACTAACATACCAGGAAGGAAAAGACAGCAAATCAACTAGGTCTTTGTCATAGCCAGCCCAAAGAGACCATTGAAATTTTTGCATTAGATTTATGCTACTGTGTTCATATCCATTCTGTTAACTCCATCTATTCCATGACTAGAAAGTTCAGGATCCTGCTACTGAAACAATTACTAAATAACTATCCTTTGTCACTGGGGGGGCAGGGGAGGGTGCGGGGGAGGAGTTCATTACTTACTAGCTGTCTGTGCTCAGAGGTAGTATAAGGTGGCAAGGAAAGAAATCAATGCTGGGGAAGTGAAGAAAAGCACTTCCAATTTACTTGCCAATTTTCCTAGACTTCGAATTAGTACAGATAAAGGAGGCTACATACAAACTCATGACTGCCAGATGGAGGGACCTTATTGAATACTCTTTCATTTAAAACAAAAACACTAAAACGGTGCTCTTCAGAAAAGCATTAACAAGTGGTTTTTATGTAGTATTCTCATAATTTTTTAAAATTTTTACATTCTTGGAGTATCCCAGGATGAGCAAGATGGTAGAATGTCTCGGCAAATCTCTCCAGCCTCCGAAACAAATTATGTGGTAGCTATGGAATAGCAACAATTGAATCCACAAGTCAAGAAGACAAAAAACACTGTACCACATAAAAACCTTATGAAATAAAATCAAACAACTGAAAACATTCAGAATTTCCCCACCCCACACAGAAACAAACAAGCAATCTCATAGAGTTATACTTCAGAGTTCAGCTGTGGAAGTTCCTATATAGTCATCTCAAGGCAATGAATCACTCTTCCTCATACACTATAAAAGGTGCAAGACATATTCATCCTATCTGCCTCAAGGAAACAGTGAGTAATTAAACAAGAAAAGAAAATGTAGGCAGGGTAGAGGGAGTTAATACATGCCTGAGAAAAAGGGGACTTAAAAGCCAAATGGAGCTAGCTGTCTCTCCAATTTCTGGTGGGTCAGTCAGTCAAAAAACATCTATTAAGCACCTAGTATGTGCCAGGTACTGTGCTAAGCCCCAAGAGGTATAAAAAGAGGGAAAACAGCCCCTGCAATCTAATGGAAGGTAAGAGCTGCAAGCAAGATACATTCCCCACTACAAGGAAATACAACAGATGGCTTGGTGGGGGTGGTAAGATGATGGATGAAGAAAATGGGCAGATTCTGTATAAAGGTAGAATGGAGAAGAGTCAAATAAGAGATAAATAACTGGGAATATAAAAGAAAGGTTAAAAGACTAAAAGCACAAGGAAAAAATCTTGAGGATAAGTATAGATCATAAGGAGATGAAGCAACTGAGAAGGCTATAAGGACAGAAGAAAAAGTGAATAAAAAAGTTTAGCAAGGGGGCAGCTAAGTGGCTCAGTGAGTAGAGTACTGGCCCTGGAGTCAGGAGGACCTGAGTTCAGATCCAGCCTCAGCCACTTGACACACTTACTAGCTGTGTGACCTTGGGCAAGTCACTTAACCCCAAATGCCCTGCCTTCCCCCCTCCAAAATTAAAAAAAAAAATTTAAAGTTTAAAGAAGACCAAGAACAAAATAAACCAAAATTACACAAAAAAGGAAAATGAACCCAAAATCACCAAAGAAGAAAATTCTGTAGATTCTCCAGAGATCACAAAAAAACAGCAAGAAAGTTCAAAATCAGTCAAATGAGAAACAGCTTTTGAAGGAAGATACTGGGAAAAAATTAGGTTGGAAATGTGATCTCGATAGAATAAAACACACACACACACACACACACACACACACACACACACACACACACACACACACCAGTATACAAAAATTAGAACATTTGGCCAAAAAAAACCACTGATCTCTATTTTGAGTTGGAATGGACTTTGGTAGTCATTTAGTCCAGCTTCCCTCATTTTATAGAGGCCCAAAGGGAGAGCAGGTCAGTACTAATGAGGTTGGAAACTGGAATGCAAAGGACCAAAGAATGGGAGAAGGCAAAGAACATATTTGGAGTTTTTTCTAGGATTTTGATTGAGAAAAGGAAGGAAAATATAGGACAATAGATTGAAGGAAAAGTAAGGTCTAATGAAAGTTTTTGAAGGATGTGAGAGATTTGGGTATATTTTAAAGCAGTAGGAAAGGAAAGGACAGATTGAGAGAGATTGAAGATTAGAAAGAGAAGGAAGATGATCGAAAGGCCGATGTTTTAGAGAACTTGACAAGGAGAGAATGTTATTTAGGACGCATGTAGGGGAGTTAGCCTTGACAAGGAGGCCACCTTCCCACCTCATCAGAGAGGAAGAAGGAAAAATTGGGTGATGTGAAAGAATTAAAAGAAAGGGAAAAGATGGAGAGAGAGCTCATGGTCAATGGCCTCAATTTTCTCAATAACATAAGTGGTGAGAGCCTCAACTGAGATGGTGGCATGCTAGAAAGCCTGAGGAAAGATTTAAAATAACTTCTTTGAAGAGTGGTACAGGGAAATCAATTAGGAAGGAATAAATTCTTCAGTTGAAGTGAGATAATGAGGTTTTAATGTATCTAGTCTATTCTATATTCCCATCTAGGGACCCAATTTGTTCCAAATCTTAAAAATATAATAAAATTAGTGTACTCTATAATATTTTCAATTAGCAGTTCCACTATTAAAGAAGATTCTATATGGTATAAAAGAAGATAGAGGGTGTAATACTTTTTTTTTTTTTAAGTCTCAAAGGACTTTCACAAGAAACCAAAGGAGAGGAAGAAACATACTCCCTGTAAGGGTGGGGGAGGGCTGGGCACAGAATCAAAACATATTGCATTTATTGATAAAATACAGAAGTTATTCTATGAAAATTATATATACTCAGCAAGAATAAAATCTCTAACTTAGGAACTTTGGATGTAGCACTTACAGTACTAAATTGACAGTGTTGTTTGATAAGATGAGCTAGGTCAACACAATTGGGCACAGTCATAGGCTCGAAAGATGATGTTTCTAACAAACATTTTTTTTTTAATTCAGGAGGTTTAGGTGGATCCATAGCCATCTGTCATAGTTAAATGCATTTAAATAAATTGTAAATCATGCCTCTTTGAACTTGCTCACTTTAAATCTGATAAAAACAGCATAGTTTTTAAAAGTTTTTATTGATTATTTTTAAATCACCATTCCCCCCCCATTTCCCTTTCTTTCCCCTTCCTAGAGTCATCCTAGAAAGCAAGTAACATTTAAAAGAAAAGTAAAACAGTGAGGAAATAGCACAACTATTCAATAAATCAAAAGGTCTAAAAATATAACAAGGTACAACAACCCTGCATCTCTTAAATTTATTTCTTATCTCTTAAATTCATCACAGGTGTGATGCTGATCATCATTTAATTCAGTCAAGCAGGTAAGTATCCAACTAATCCATCTGCAAAAATCAAGAATCCAGAAATCTATACAACTGTCATCATTGCAGCCAAGGAAGGCAGCATTACTACTAAACTGTTTTGGTTTGTGTTGCTTTACTTTGTTTTAGGGGGCGCTGAGTGAGATGGAAGTTTGAAGGAAATCAAACAAGAACAAAATATACACTTAGAGAGGGGGATCTCAAACTAGAACTCTACTACACACCCCACCCACATTATTGCTGGTCCACGGGTTTTTGTTTTTAGGTTCAAAGTGGTTTTCTAGTCACTATCCCTTAGAAGGGAAGAAGCAGGCTTACACTCTCAGACTTTATTCATTCCAAACAAATTCCCGCTGCACAAAAGATCATCACGGTGAATTGTGAATAAACCCATTTATTCATAGCAAGAGAGCAAACAGAAATTGTAAGTCATAAAGATTAGAATATGCCAAAAAATACACAGAGTGAATAAGCTCTCTAACTGGGATTGAGAGATCTCAGTTCTGCCAAGAGAAAGATTCCAATTACAGCCAAGGATAAATTGCCTGAAGTGTCTAGAAAGGCAAATTAGAAAACAGGGACTGGCTGCTAAATATAACTGCTGCTTCCCAAAGTCTTTTTTTTTTCTCTGTAGATATCTCCCTCAAAAATGTAGAGTCACATGTGTCTCTCTCAAAATGGAAAGAAGACCAACTCTCTTCTCCACAATTCTCACACAAATATTGTAGATATTTGTCGAGAATATATTATAGAGTTGAGTCATCATTCCCTGTATCAATGAAGAGTCTTCTTGAAACCCTAGTTGCATCAATATTAGGCAAGGTATAAAATAGAGACTTATCTTTGCTAAAGTTGTGACCATCGTGGAAGATGTCTAATTAACATTCCAAATGGAAGAAAGGCTCCCTATAAATGGCAAGATTCTCCAACTAGAACAGGCATCCATAAAACACCGAAGGGTAGATAGTTAGATTTCAGGGAGTCCATAAACTTGGATTAAAAAAACTTATAGTGGGGCAGCTAGGTGGCACAGTGAATACAGCACCAGCCCTGAAGTCAGGAGGACCTGAGTTCAAATCGGGCCTTATACTTGATACACTAGCTGTGTGAACCTGGGCAAGTTACTTAACCCCACTGTCCTGCCTTCCCCCCTCAAAAAAAAAAGCACAACAAAAAAATTTATACTTATTTCAGTATAATTCATTTCTTTTGTAATCCTATGCATTTTATATATTTAAAAACGTCATTCTGAAAAGGGGTCCATAGGGGGGAATAGACAGCCAAAGGGATCCAGAACACAAAAAAAGATTAATATTAAGAATGTTTTCATCAATTTGGGCAACTAAGTGGTACAATAGATAGGGTGTCAGGCCTGGAGTCAGGAAGACTCCTCTCCCTAAATTCAAATCTTGCCTCAGACACTTACTAACTGTACAACCCTGGACAAGTCACTTAACCTTGTTTGCCTCAGTTTCCTCATCTATAAAATGAACTGGAGAAGGAAATGGCAAACTCCAGTATCTTTGCCAAGAAAACCCCAAGTGGCATTACAAAAAGTCAAACATGACTGAACTAACTCAACAACAATATTCCTAAATCCATGTTTATATATGCTAAGAAGCCAAAAGGAAAACTAAATGAGTTAAAGTAGCTATTGTCTAGACTGTGACATGAAGTTGGATGGCTAATCCATTGAATTAGTATGCCAGTTAAGTATATCAGAGTGGGTACAGATGGAAAATGAGTCAGCCCAATTTGGACCAAAAATTGAATAAGAGGAAGAGAATAGGCTGGCTTTTTTTTTTTTTTAACAGATAAATACACAATGCTTTCAATGATACCAAGCTACTCTCCGAAACAGAAACTCAACCTCCCCTCTCTTAGATGTTATAAGGCTACTTTTCATCTGTTAATATCAAGCTTTTTTTTTTTTTAACATTCTGGCTAACTCTTTTTTTTAATACTTCTAGCTAACTAAGAACAGTGTGGTGTTGGTTTTGTAAAACACTGAAGCTTCTTATGCTTAGGATGAAGTTCATCAATCAGAAATCTTTTATAAAGTACCTAGGATGGGCAGGACTCTAGAAAACAGCAATCAGAAAAGTGGGAAATCTGGGAAAGTTGGTAAAACTGGGAAATCAGAAAAGATTGACTCGGCCTCTACACTTGAGGATGCAACAATCTAATAGAGCCAAAAATTGAGTTATGAGGCTTCCTTATTAATATTAGGGCTTCTGAAAGCTTCCTTCATTGAGAGTTCAGATCAGAACATTTCAGGTAGTTCTCCATTTTCCATCAGCAGCTCTGCGGTTGACTCCAAGGAACATCACATTCTGCTTGTTCCCCATGTAATTCCTATTCTGCCACCCTTTGGAGCTTCCATTTGTATGCTGTCTTGCCCAGTAAGACTGCAAGCTCCTTGAGGACAGGAATTGTCTTTTTCTTATTTGTACCCACAGCATTAGCACATAATAAGTGCTTAATAGATGTTTACTGAATTGATTAAAAAGATGTCATGTAAAAAAATTAGACCAAGACATTAGTCATTATCTTTCCAAGCCATAAAATCCTAAAACTTTCATATAGCGCAAAGGTATTTTTCTTTTCCCTTTGGGGATGGAAAATTACTTCCCTGAATACATTTTTCTAATTGTTTGATTTTATTTCCTACCATTTTCAATACAGGGAGTGGATTCATATTCAGGTCAAGATAGCACCAGATGCTGTCCAAGATCTTTCCCACTCAAGATTTTGGTGACATTAAGATATTAAGAATGGTGCAACACCTCAATTCAAAAAAGCAAAAACTGTGGGTAACTAAAGAATAATAGAAAGACATGGTAGGCTTACATAGGCTGCAGTTCATTATCAATAATTTGTACACAAGGAATGTGGCAAAAGATATCTCCATCCAAGAAATATAGGACCAATGGGACGAGGAATCTCCATTTAACAATTTAACATCAAAAGACACAGAGCAAGGCAACAAAACATTGTGAGACCTTCTTATTTTTTGGAGGACGTGGATGAGAGAGTCACTTAAGATTAGAAGACATGGAAGGATTGCAACCTACACCAATGGAGGGAATAGCGACAAAAATGAGATTATGTACAAATTCATTTAAGTCATGAAGTATATCACTTGTTTAAATAGATACCCATAGCATATCACATGTTCCCTTGTACTTAGTACAGTTTTTATTCTTTGAAGATAAAAAATAAGCACTCATATATTCCAAAACTAATGCCTCCAAAGCGTGAAGACTCGCTTTCAAGGATTTTACAAAAAAATTGATTAGGCCATTCAAATGCACACCATGAAGAAAAATAAATTTTAAAATTGTTTTTAAAAAGGCTAAGTGGCAGAGTGGATAGAGAACTGGGCTTGGAGTCAGGAAGACCTGAATTCAAACCTAGCCTTACGCACTTACAAGTTATGTGACTCTGGGCATGTCACTTGAGCTCTGAACCTAAAGTTGTTGTGAGGATAAAATGGGATCATATTTGAAAAGCATTTTATAAACATCAAGCTCTATATAAATACTAGGCATTATTATAATTATTAATTAGTATTACTATTACACAAAGCTAAAGGTATATTCCTGGAAGTTCTATCTGAATATTTTTTTTGGAAAATGAATCACGTCTATTTGTAAAACAAAAAGAAATTATTTTATGTAGAATTAATCCATAAATTGTTTTGAATTAGCACTATCATAAATTAGTGTGAAGTCTGAATTTTCAAATATCACAAGTTTAACTGCCTAGGTGACTGAATGACAGATTTTCCAGGGCAGGATTTTCATGAAGAAGTATACTTGAGTTTATTCATTTTAATAGCTGAATTAAAATTGAAGGGTTCTACTTTTAAAATCAATATGTTTCTGAGTGTTAACAAATTAACCCATTTCTATGTGAAATTTAACTTCTGGCTTTCCTTAAAGTAGTTTTCCTATCAGTTGCTCATGAGTAGGCTGAGCTAATATAATAAAAATGACAATTCTACCTAAATTAAATTATTTATTCAGTGCCACACCATTCAAACTACCAAAAAAGTATTTTATAGAGCTAGAAAAACAATTAACAAAAATCATCTGGAAGAACAAAAGATCCAGAATATCAAGAGTATTAATGAAAGGAAATGCAACGGAAGGTGCCCTTGCTGTACCATATCCTAAATAGTATTATAAAGCAGTAATCATCAAAACTTTCTGGTCCTGGTTAAGAAATAGAGTGGTGGATCACTGGAATAGGTTAGGTATAGAAGACACAATAGTCAATGGCTATAATAAACTACTGTTTGATAAACCCAAAGACTCTAGTTTCTGGGGTAAGAACTGACTAACAAAAACTTCTGGAAAAACTGGAAAATAGTTTGGCAGAAACTAGGCATAGACCAACATCTTACACCCTATACCAAGATAAAGTCAAAATAGGTATACTATTTAGATATAAAGGCTTATACTATAAGCAAACTGGGAGAGCAAGGAAGAGTTTACCTGTCATATCTATAGAGAAGAGAAGAATTTATGACCTAACAAGAGATAGAGAACATTATGAAATGCAAAATGGATGATTTTGATTCCATTAAATTGAAAAGTTTTTGCACAAACAAAGCCAATTCAGCCAAGATTAGGAGCGAAGCAGAAAGCTGGGAAACTATTTTGACAGCCAGTGTCTCAGATAAAGACCTCATTTCTAAAACACATAGAGAACTGAGTTGAGTTTACAAGAATACAAGTTATTCCCTATTCGATAAATGGTCAAAGATTATGATCAGGCAATTTTCAGAGGAAGAAATTAAAGCTATTTATAATCATATGAAAAAATGCTCTAAATTGCTATTGATTAGAAAAAGGCAAATCCAAACAACTCTAAGGTACCACACATCACAACTATCAGATTGGCTAACATGACAAAACAGACAAATTATAAATGTTGGAGAAGATATGGGAAAACTGGAACACTAATGAATTGTTGGTGGAGTTGTGAATTGATCCAACCATTCTGGAGAGCAATTTGGAACTATGCCTAAAGGGCTATAAAACTGCATATCCTTTGACCTAGCAATACCAC
Organism: Phalanger gymnotis; assembly: GCA_028646595.1. Taxonomy (NCBI): domain Eukaryota; kingdom Metazoa; phylum Chordata; class Mammalia; order Diprotodontia; family Phalangeridae; genus Phalanger; species Phalanger gymnotis. The sequence continues at coordinate 393,282,593 of CM053622.1, read as the reverse complement.
TTCTAGGTCTATATCCCTAAGAGATCATAATAAAGGAGAAAGGATCCACATGTACAAAAATATTTTTAGCCAAATATGCTATAGAATAGCAAAGAATTGTGGTGGGAAAGAATTAGAAATTGAGAAGATGTCCATCAATTGGGGAATGGCTGAACAAGTTGTGATATGTGAATGGAATGGAACACTATTGTGCTATATAAAATGATGAGCAGAAGTACCAGAAAAAACTGGAAAGACTTATATGAACTGATGCTGAGTGAAATGAGCAGAACCAGGAGAACATTGTACACAGTAACAGCTACATTGTGTGATGACTAATAACCTTAGCTCTTCTCAGTAACGTAAAGATGTAAGGCAACTCCAGAAGATTCACAATGAAAAATGCTATGCACATCCAGAGAAAGAAGTTTGGAGTCTGAATGCAGATGGGAGCATATTTGCTCTCCTTTTCTTTTGTTGTTTTGTTTTGTTTCTGCTTTCTCGTTGCTCCTCACATTTATTCTAATTCTTCTTTACATCATGACTAATGTGAAAATATGTTTAATATGAAGGTATAAGTAGAGCCGATATCAGATTGCAGGCTGTCTTGGGGATGGTGGGAGGAGAGAGAGGAGGAAAAAATTTAAAACTCAAAATCTTATGGAAGTGAATGTTGAAAACTAAAAATAAATTATTTTTTAAAAAGATTTACATAATTCTAGGAAAAAAGGAATACATGGTAAGAGACTTTCACTGTAATTTAAACATCAAGATTATGAGAGATTTCAAAGTATTGCTATAAAGTGTTAAATATGTCACCAAGACATAAAACTTTGAATCATTCTAATTATTTGTCATAATGTTTAAATATTAAAAGATCTCCTACAGACAGTAAATTCAAAGTTATAAAATGTATTTGCCAGACATAAAATATTATAAGCATTCCAAATGTCAAATGCTCACCATAGTTTATATTATTCTAATACATGAATCTTGTCCTTTAATGTACTTATTTTAATTCAAGAAACCACTCAAATTGCAAATCAGAAGATGATCCAATATAGCTTGAGAAGTGGCCTGTCCCTTGCTTTAGCATGCCAGGGGGGTATTAGTCCCTGCTCCCATGTCTCCAAAGTAAAAGATGCCATCTGGCATTGGTAACCTTACTATGTAATAGAAAGAACACTGGATTGGAATCAGGAGACCAAATCTCAAATTCTGGCTCCATTACATATTTACCTGAATCATCTTGGACAAGTACTTCGCCTCTGTGGACCTCAGTTTCCTTACCTGTAAAATGAGGGTGCTGAACTAGATGACCTCTCAAGTCCCTTCCATTTCTAAATCTTTTGATCCTATCATGATTGACAAATTATAGAACAGCATTTAATTAAATTTTACATAAATGCAATTTTTAATTTTCATTCAAGTATTTAGAAGCCCCTACTGATCAGAGAATATAATAACTTTATACCATACCCTGTAATTGAATTAAAAATTAAATCCAGGGTCATTTGCAAGACAGAACTCACCCCAAACTATGTTCAAAGGTGAGTTCTGTGCACTTTTTTCATACTTAATATAAGACTCCATTTGTTTGTTTTAACACAATTACTTTCTGTTTTAAAGTCTCAAAATCACAGAGCTAATACAGACCTTGAAAGTCATTTAGTTCAGTGGTGTCAAAAACTAAATAAAGACAGGGGCCACTAAACTATGCATAAGAATCCCAGTGAGCTACATAAATGACTTTAAAAAACCACACGTTTATACATTTTATTTTCTATTAATACATCAACATATTAAAATCAGAAAGGAACTACATCTTAATCTAATTCAGGCTACATTCAGGAGTGTTGTAAGGCAACGGTGGCTGGTGGGCCACACATTTGACATCTCTGATCTAGTCCAACTCCATCATTTTACAGATGAGGAAACTGAAGCAAAGTGAGGTAAAATAATTTGCCCCAAGTCACACAGATGGTAAATGGTAGAATTAGAATTTGAACCTAGGTCTTCCAGCTCTAAATTCAGGAAAGCGGTGGGATAGACGAAAGGAAGGAAGGAAGGAAGGAAGGAAGGAAGGAAGGAAGGAAGGAAGGAAGGAAGGAAGGAAGGAAGGAAGGAAGGAAGGAAGGAAGGGAGGGAGGGAGGGAACAATAATGTTCACAGTTCTCAAGAGGTCAACTACTTTTTGAAAGTAAATTAAATAACAAGAAAAATTAAAGCAAACCTGTCAGCTTTACTACATTTTCTCCCTCTTACTACAGTAGAAGAGTAGAATTCAAAATTTGAAAATGTAACTAAACTTGGTACCTAAGTGGTACTACCTGGGCAGAACAAATGCTGCCCATCTTTCGCACCTAGAAAGAAGTTTGCTGGTTTATTTATTGTTTTAAAAGTTCTGACATCATTTCTAACTATGTTGATGACAAGTAAAAAGATAAATGTATAACCAGCAATATGTGTAAACCCTCAATGGAGCATGTATAGCAGGTGGGGTTTAATTATAAAAATGCCTTATTGGAAAAAAAAAAGTAGTGAAATTTAGTTCACCTAATTAAATGAAAATTGGCCTGACATGCTTTTGAATCTTCCCTTCAGCTAGTGACACAGTTGTGGTAGTTAGGGAAGAGATACTCCTCTTTCAAAGTCACAATCTTCCCTGTGGGCTGTAACTCACACAGTATTTCACAAAACAGGGACCCAACCCCTGGTGCAAAGAATTTTTTTAATTGAATTCAAAGGGCAGCAAATACCTTCAAGTAGTCATATAATTAACAATTTGATGCCTTCAAAAGTAATTCATATGCAAAATCTTGATCACTGGGAATTTCAATATGCCCACACTTTAACATACATACAGCATACTGACAGAAAGCACCATGGAAGCTACCATGGCGCAGCTAGGCTATGGAATGACTTCACCTTTAATGATATATGCTGGCCAAAAAAAAATTAAAAGTCCTTAGAACATAAAAAAATGGAAGCTGGTGACTTTAACTGTCCTAAAGAGACAAAGATGTATCTGAAAGAGAGTCTTCTATATAATAAACTACCACTTTGGCAGTCAACTTATGATGGATTAAAAATTATTATCAGGTCAGCACTACTGGGATAAATCAGGGGAAAGGTCTTACCTACTGCCTTAATGGCTAAAAAAAAGGGTGTGGGTATGTGGGTGTGGGTGTGTGTGTACACACACTATATTTCCAAAGGATAACCTGGTGATGTTCCCATTCATCATCATTTAGAGTCCAGCATACAGCATGAAGAAAGAAAGCATTTCAGGAGAGGAAGAGGCATAAAAACAATTTTCAACAAAGAAAAATAAAATCAGAATTTGAAAATTGTCTCTATATCAACACTGCATGCCTTAATGTGATCTCTAAATGTTAGCTATAGGTGGTAACTGATTAGATATGGGAGGTGAGGGAAAATAAAATTATCAACAGTAATCTGAGGTTACTTGGATATGGGAGACTATGGGAGACTAATGCGGGAGACTAATGTGAATGGTTGTAAAACAGTCAAAAACAATGAAATCAGAAGAATAGGATTGGTTGGAAAGACTGGTAGTGTCATAAAAAAAAAAAACCTCATAAAAAGTGCCCCAGGAAAAATATTTCCTAATACTTATTATCATCCTTGGGAAATTTCTAGTGGAAATCACTTCTCTAAAGCCCTTTTAAAATGGGGTCTTAGGATGAATATAGCTGGCTCTGAAAAGGTATGACAATGAAGGGATAAGAAAAACAGGGACTAAAATTCATAATTTCCAAATAACCAAACCTTATTTTAGATAACAGGTTCAACCTGTTCTACTACTTAATCTTTTACCAGAGCTGCAAATGAATAGCAATATTAACTGCTTTGAGTTTGTCTTCTTTTATTTACTCACTCTATCCTACAAGAGATTGCTAATAAGCGGTAACATGGCCAAAAGACAGTTTCCAAATAAAGAGAGTGGAGTGGTGTTGTTAATAAGAATATTGAATCTTGGGGCCAATTCTGCCATTGCTACTATCTAGATGGTTACCTACTTGACCTTTATCTGGGCCTCAATTTCTTTATCTATAAAATACTGAAGCATTCAGTCAAGTCCCTTCTCACTCTTAACTTTCTGTAACCTAAGAAAGGACTTCACAATGCACAACCAGATAATCAGCCCTTGTACTGAGATGAGAGATTGTATAATTATGATTACAAATGTCCACTCAATTTTAATTCTCCTTCCTTTTCTTTCATTGATCTACCATTCTATTTTCTTCTTTTTTATTTGTTATCTTACACACCTTTTTTAAACATAGGCTTTTTTTTAATGGTCTTGTTTTTAACAGATTAAAAGTCATCTAACTCCAGAGGAAAAATGTCATACAGATGTTAATATAGTAATTGTTGCTAGCATATGTAACACTTATTATAATGTCTACTAAATGTTCTGCAGACATCAATCATCCCATTTGATCCTTGCCAAACCCTGTAAGTACTTATCATTGTCATTTTTTGAGATGAAGAAACTAAGGCTCAGAAATTTAAGTGACAAGTGCATAGCCACACACCTAATTAGCAGAGGGAGGTTTTGTAACTAGCATAAGTTTTTACAAACCCATAATGTCTCTGTAAGTAAACATAGTACCCCAAGCTTCAAGTTCAAAATAATGTTTATAGTTTCTCTTCAGATCCACAGCTCTAGACTCCCACTAATGTTATCTCTATGCCAGATTATACCAGATGACATGCACATTTCAAAGGGCTAGTAATTAACAAGTAACTGAATCAGGAAGTAAATATTTTCTACCTGCAAAAGTCTGGAGAGAGTTGGTCAGCTCTCCTACCAGTTCCTATATCTCTCCAACACAGAAGGACAGTCAAATCACTTATCCAATGGTCAGCACATCACTTATCCAATGGTTACAAAGAAGAGAGATTGAAGTTCTTTTCCCTAAACACCTTCCTTCCAATTTCAGTTCTGCCCTCTACAAAATACTAAGTTCTCTGCGAGCTCGGTAACTGAGAAAGCATTGCGTTCTGAGGAAATGGACAAATATTTATGATGCCTGCCTTTTCATACCATTCTCAGAATCATCATTAGTATCTGGGCACCACGGTCAATTCCAAAGTTGCTCACATCTTTTTATGTCCTCCCAAGCTAGAAGCCAAATGAAGACACATCAATAATCGCTTATTAACAAATTGTTGAAAGAAGAGTGAAAGAAATGAAGCTGAAAGAGGAATGAGGAGGGAGGATGTGAGCATGACAAAGAAAGTCTAAAGATTCATAAGTGCAGCCTAGAGAAAAATGAAGAAATGGCTAGCTTGGGTATCTTTAAAAAAAACGACTCTAGGAGGAACCAGCCAATTAGAAGAAGAGAGTAAGCTTCAGCCAATCAGTTATGTACCACATGGATGTCAACACATAGAAAGGTCACACACAGCCTTTTGGAAGATGTAGTCCAAAAAATTCCCCCCACTGATCATTTCTGTCTTGGCCACATCCACAGTCTTCTAGATAAATAAGCAAAAAAGCTAACACCATAATGTCTGAGAATTTAAATAACAAACCTACATGAAGACAAAGAGGGAATTACATGAATGCTGGAATTTATTTCTAAAGCATAAAATTCAAAGAAAGCATTACATATCTTAATTTATAAGGTATAATTATACTAAAAGGCATTCAGTTACTGTCCTAAACTTCAACAACACAAATCTTCCTGGCCTATATAATCCCTCTATAAGATTACCACATTCTATACAATAATAATCCCTTTTTTTTTAGTTGACAAAAGCCACACATTTCCTTTTCCTCAATCTTTTGGTAAATCCAGGAGAAAAGACTGCCTTCACTGGAAAGTATATTTAGGAAGTCCATTAATCAAAGAGATCTATGAAAAAAAATAATAACACCTACACCCTCTCCTTGCTATTGGTAAAACTAACCACCAGGATACTCTCATGGCTCAAATTTTCTAACCTGGAAATAAAATCCCAAGTAGCCTACAAAAGTCTGAAACACGTAAGTGAAACACAATAAACCTGCTTAGTGAAGTAAAAGGTTAACCTCTCTATTCAGCAGTCTACTTGAAATAAAAGATCTTAAAATTCCTAGTATCAATACAATATTTTCCTATAGAGCACTAAATACTTAGTAAAGGATCTACCAAAATAAGCAAGATACACACGTGTTAATATGTAACATCTCTGTGGTTCAATTTGGAACCCCAGGAGGAATGACTACATCAATTTCAAAGTAGCTCCATGAGCCCCAACTGGTGTTTACCTTGTGTTCCATCAGAGTATGGAACACGATTAGCTCCAAGCAAAGGCATTTAGTAAAATGGCATGGTAAGACTAGGAAAAATATAGATCTCCACCATAAACCCGGGAGCTCACTCTTCTACAAATACAAACTATGTCAAGAGAAAGGTTAAAGATCCATCCATGGAGTTCAAAAACAGAGGCATACAAAAAGAATTCATGTACTCAAAGCAATTCACACCTCTGAAGGTCCACTGGCATCCTTCCTCTTATAGATCTTGTCCTTCCTTATTGTCACTACTGGATGCTATTTCACTGCCTGGCTATAGTCACTATTGCCTCTATCTACAGGCTCCACTCAAATCTTAAGTACTTTTTCCAGAAAGAACTAGAACCTTTGCCTTGGGTCAGTAGGATTTTCCCTGATTATAATAAACCTTCCAACTCTTGGCTCTGAGGCAAGATCCTCAGACTGGCAGGGTCCTAGTATCAAGCCCCATGCACTCTAATCTCACTGATAATTTGACTGACTTTTAGAGCTGGACTCTCTTCCAGGTTTCCTTTCCTACCTAGCTTTTAAACTCTGCTTCTCCTCCTCAGTCGATGGGCAGAGAAAAGGCAAGGAAATAAACTCTTTGTACTTGCCAGTTCTCAGGGTTTTTTACTTTTTCAAATGCAAATGGACTACAAGGTTTCACCCACTTTACAATCTGGGAATAAGCCACTCACGGTGTGTGGACCACTCTAGGTTTCACTTTTTGCATTCTGCAAACAGGCCACTCAGTTTAGCCACTCAAAGTTTAAAAAGGGCAAAGTCTGAAATGCAGCCTCTCACATCCTTAAAATTAAACTCTTGCTTTGCTAGACGTTGTTGATATAATCTTCTATGTCAACATCACACAACCTAGATATTCATTCAAATGAACTAGTATTTATGTGGCAGTTTGATTTTCTGGCATATGGCAATCATTTTTAAATGGTTATATTAATTTCTCATTCCCCTATGAATCCACAAATACAGAAGCTTACTTTGATAAAAAACAATTAAGAGTTGCTTTCTTCTCTTAGCAATGAAGTCATCAGATCCAACTACCTTGTTTATATCCCCACATGAGAATATAGTTTTATTGATTGCTTTATTTGGAGTGGTTTATTTCTGGCTCAAACTATGACCGTCTTTGTTTCAGAGTGCTACAATAAAGCATTAGAACCTTAACCAGGGTGGCCTGTGCAAAACAACAGATGCTAGGAAATGTTTTCAGATTTTTTTACTTACTGCAAAGAATTTGTATTTTTCTCTTAAAAAAAAAAACGACTTGTCATTTCAGATCATTTTTAGAACACACCAGGAGAGGAAGAATCACTATTAATCCTACTTTACATAGAAAAAAATAAGGCTAAGTGACTTCCAGAAGGCTTCCAAGTAAACCAAAGGAAGAGTGCAAAAGCCAACTCAAATGTTACTCTTAAGATTCAGGATGAAATTACTCAAATTTTTCCTGTCACAACTATCAGAATCATGAGTTTTCTGAAAGATGTGGAAATGAAAAGACTACCTCTCAACAAAACCAAGCAATAATTTTACTCAAATATACTATACTCATTTGTAAAACTTTTTAAATATTTAAATAAGATTAAAATGTAAAAAAAAAAATTCCCAATGACAAATCTTATTTTGTTTTGGTTTTTTTGAGGGAGGAAGGTAGGGCAATTGGGGTTAAGTGACTTGCCCAAGGTCACACAGATGATGAGTGTGTCAAGTGTCTGAGGCCGGATTTGAACTCAGGTCCACCTGACTCCAGGGCCAGTACTGTACTCACTGTGCCACCTAGCTGCCCCGACAAATCTTGTTTTGGTAAGGAAACTAAGGCAGACAACTCAGTAATTCACTGAATGGAATTCTGGACTTGGGAGTCAGGAAGACCTCAGAAGTTTCTCTTCTATTTTTAATACTATACATTTAATATTCAGGTCACATTTCTGTTTTGAATTTATTGTGGAATATGGTATAAAATGTTGATCTAAGCCTAGTTTCTACCAGCCGGCTCTCCAGTTTTCCCAGCACTTCTTAGCAAATAGGGAGTTCTTTCCTCAGTAATGTATGCTTTCAGGTTTATGGAACTTCCATTTGTTATAATTCTGCCTTGTCAAGTCTGTTATCTATTTTTTTTAAATAATACCAAATGGTTTTGATAAGTGCTATTTTATAATATCACAATAGATTTTTAAGAGACTGCTAATCTTCAAACGTAGATACAATTATATATGTGTGTTTATATATTTAGGTCAATTAAACTAGTATAATTTCTTCTTTGAACAGATATTGTTTTGCTTTCAGATTTTATCCTTATGAGCACATGACTATTTTTAGTATTACACATAGCAGTTTCTTTTAATGTTGCTGCAAGGGGTAAAAATACAACCCTGTAGATTAAAAAAGAATAAGATATTTAAAATTAAGTATTAGAAAGAAAAAGCATCAAAAGTAACAGCTGTCTCATGGCTGTGGGATAAAGAACCTAAAGAACATAGAAGTCAATGGAACTGGGTTTGAAAAGTCACTCTCCACTTATGTGCCATGTAAATGGAAAAAAAGTCAAAACCTCTCTGACCTTCAGTAATCTTATCAGCAAAACGTGTGCAAATATATGTTGTACTATCTACTTTGAGCAGCTAGGTGGTGCAACGACCAGAGAGCATGGGGCCAGTAGTCACCAACTCTCTTGAGTTCAAATGTGACCTCAGACACTAGATGTGTGATCCTGGGTAGGTCACTTAACTGCTCTCTGCCTCAGTTTCCTCATGTATAAAATAAACTGGAGAAGGAAACAGCAAACTACTCTAGTACCTTTGCCAAGAACATCCCAAAAGAGGTGAGGAAAAATAGGACACTAAAAAAGGATTAAATAACACTACTATCTATTTTACAGTATTGCTGAAAGGACTTTATAAACTTCTCTCGAAGAGTTCTCTAAATTAAAAGTGTTATTAAATAAGAGGTTGCCTCTAAAACATTATAAAAAACCAAATACTCTGCAAATATAGCTTTAAGGTTCACAAAGCACTTTATATATAAACATCTCATTGTATTCACACAACAATACTGGGAGGTGTTATTTTCCTCATTTTATAGATGAGGAGTCTAAGACAGCAATGCGTCTGACTGAATTGTCCAGGAAGACATAACTAATAAATGGCTGAGGCTGGAGTTGAACTCAGGTTTTCTTGACTCCTGAGGGGCAGCTAGGCTCAATGGATAGACCCTGGACAAGTTACTTAACCCTTCTGGCCTCAATTTCTTCACTTGAAAAATAAGAAGGAACTGGCAAACCACTCTAGTATCTTTGTCAAAAAAAAAAAAAAAAGATCAGGAAGAGTCAGAGACATGACTGAAAACAACTCCACAACCAACTTAAAACAGTATCTGCTCTCAAGGAATAGCCACCTAGTAATAAAATGAATTTCTATGCAAAAAATAAATATTTATGAAAGGAAGGCCTCTGAATGGGATGGATAATTGTGAAGACTTCACAGGGTATGTCTAATGGAGAGGTTTTAGTATTTGGCCTTGTAATTTTGGAAGGCATGCCCTTCCCCCTCTCTCTCAGATGTTAGAAGCTAATGAATTTCCTAAGAGCTATTTGTTCTTTGCTTTAGGAAGGTCTCTCCTCCCTCCCCCAACCTCATTTCTTCTCCTGGACTTTCAGAGGCCACCCTGGCAGTTGAGTTCTGATAGGAAAAAACCTGAATGGACCGGATCGGCCTTACTCCTCTGTGTAGTTTTCGCACCTAGACTGTAAGCCCACCTCCCAGCCAATGGTGAGAAGAGATAGAGGTGGGTGGGAATCTTTTTCATTAAGAGTATAAATTAGGACAGGTTCCCTTTTACCTCTCCTCCATTATGGAGGTGTGCCCAAATCTTGCAAGGTTTGTGAAATAAATTTACTTTGTTCCTCCTAAGGATGTCTCTCCTATTATTTAAAAATTCTGTCCCATACACCTCCCACTCCCAAGAACAGTTACCAGCAAGCAAATCAATACTTTTGGCCAAGGTACCTTAAATGAATCAGATTACTAATGGGGGGGGGGCCGGAGCAAAGAAAAATAAATAACGAGGGTACTCCTACCACTTCCTCTCAGGCTAAGTAAAACACAACAATAAGCAAAACTATAAAAGCACCACAGTACTCAAGACCAGAGACAGTGCATGCCCCGAAGGGTACCCTTTCACCTCCAGAAGGCTAGCCCAGAGCCCCTCAGAACTAAATTGCAAAGGGCCTTGGAGTTCAAAATATCTAGGTAGGCTCATAATGTACTACAAAAGTGTACATTACTGACCACATTCTCACCAGTCACCTTTCCCCACCCCTTTCAGTCTTAAAATGATAATCAGATCAATATCAATACCACATAGTCAAACTACTCATCAATGGGCTTCACTCACCAATCCCAAAATTCTGAAAGCAAAATACCCCTCCCAGGGCAACACCATCCACAAGCCCCTCTATTTTAATGTAAATTCCTTGAGTACTGACTTTACCCCTGCTTTTGTATTTCTATCAGCAGCACTTAACATTGTGCTTAGGTAGTAAATGTTTAATAAATCCTTTTTCATTCAATCATTCTTAGCTTCCAAAGTGCTCTCCCTGCCCCCTCCCAGCTCCCAAGCTTATTTCCCTCTTTCAACTTACAAACTTCTCTACTTTAAAAATTATTTTACAACCTACCTCTTGAACATGTCCTGTAAGGCAAATAAGTGTACTTTCCCACTTGCAAACTTTGTTTACACTATTCCTTTTACCTGGAATACCATCTTCCTCATCCCTCTTCCACAAATCCACACTTGTTATATCAATTACTATTTACTATATGAATATTAATATTTTTGAGGCTATGAATGAAGTGCAATTATATAAAGGAATAGCCATCTCATTATACATATCTTATGCTCTAATTAAACTGTAAACACCTTGAGGTCATACTGCTCTTAGAGAACAAGTAGACTATGAAGTGAAGAGATCAACCCAGAGTCATAAAGTACGTGTCAAAAGCAGAACTTGAAATCAGGTTTTCCAAGGTTTCAGGCCAGCTGTGAATCCACAATGACAACTGGCCCCTCAAGGGAACTATCTCCAGGGCAGGGCTAAATAATTCTGCACATTCCTGCTCCAAGTTTCCTACTGAGCACAATACTTTGTTAACTCATTCAATAGCATTCAATAAATATTTGTTGATTATTTGAGACAAAGACCAGAAATACATACGTGTGTATATCTGTATGTGTGTATGTATGTATATATATTTCTTAATCTGGAAACAGAGTTAAGCTAAATGACTAAAATCCTAGCAGTAGAGGGGGTATATTCAAACATTTTCCTCCCCTTTTGAGTCGACCCTCTAAGAAATCCCATTTCAATTCTTTATCTTACATCAGTTTGGTTGGTTATTGCCCTTCAATCTCAAGAAGACCAAAATGACATCACCATGCTAATTTCGATGTGTCCAATTGTGGCTGATCAGACCAATGTGAGCTCGGAATGCTCTACCACAGGTTGGGCACAAATAATCTGAGTGAACATTTGGGGCGGATGCTCTAAATCTGCACATCCTGCATTTCCTTTAAGCTGTTTCAATTTTGCTTTGCTCATAGAGCACAGCACCTTCTCTGATGTGGGCACTCCATGCTGAAGCTGTCCTGTGACAGCATCTCCCACGTCACACAATCAATTCCAAAGTTCTTAAGAGAGGTCTTGAAAGTGTCCTTGTATCACTTCTTCTGACCACCAGATGAGTGCTTGACCTGTGTGAGTTCTCCATAAAGCTGTCTTTTTGGCAAGCATATGTTTTGGATTCAAACAACATGGCCAGCCCATCAGAGTTGCACTCTCTTAAGCAGAGTTAGAATGCTTGGCAGTTTAGTAAGGGATGAGGGCACAGTCTCTGGGAACCTCCTTGAACCAGGAGTACAGTCTCTGGGAGCCCCCTTGAACTCTCCTTGAGTCTTCCAACTGGATCAGTCCTTCCCCTAAGGCCATGGGCCTGGCATTATCATTGGGTCCAAGTCTCTGTCTAGCCTAGCCCTCTATTGTCCAGCTGTCCATGTCCCTTCCCCCCCCCTCCCCGCACTTAATCCTGATCAAAATATCTATACTCTAGCTCTGTTACCCTAGCCCTCTATTGTCTGTCATCTCCATGTGGCCTTCAGCTATTTCCCACCCTGGAGTCTGACTTCATCTCAGTCCCATCAAGCTCCTCCTTAGACTCTTCTTCAAGCCCCTCCCTAAAACCCTCCTCTAGTCACCCCAGACCACCCCTCCATCCCTTACACAATCTTTGTGTATATAATCTCCATTTTACCTCCATGAAGGTGCTCAGATTCAATCTAGCTCAGTGGACTGAATCTGGCCCACTTGTGAAAACAGGCGTCACAAACAGTGGGATTTCTTAAGACAACCCATTATGGTGAATCCCTAATAAACTTTGACTTTTCCCTTGGCTGAGAAGGCTTGAGTAGAATTCTTTCAACAAGACCCAACATGTTGGTACTTTGGGGTGTTGAACACCCCTCAACCCCAAACCTCTTCATAAGGACCTCAGTGTCTGGTACCTTACCCTGACAGGTGATCATAATCTTCCTAAGACAATTCAAATGGAAGTGATTCAATTTCCTATCATTGAGCTGGTAGACTGTCCTGGTAGTCACAGGTATACAGCAATGAGGTCAGCACCACAGCCCTGTAGACCTTCAGTCTGGTAGTCAGTCTAATACCTCTTCTCTCCCATACTTTCCTTCAGAGCCTCCCAAAGACTGAGCTACCTCTGGCAATGCATGCCTCAACCTTGTTATCAATGTGGACATCCCTAGAAAGTACACTACCAAGGTAAGTGAACTTATCCACAGCATTCAAAACTTCTCCCTTTGCTATAATTGATGGTTCCACTTATGGATGGTGTGGTGGTGGCTGATGGAGCACCTGTGTTTTCTTGGTGTTAATTGTTAGGCCAAAATTAGCACAAGCAGCAGAGAATTGGTGTATACTATGTTGCATCTCAGCTTCAGAGGCTGCACTGAATGCACAATCATCTGCAAACAAAAAATCATACACCAACACTCCCTCCACTTTGGTCTTGACTTATAGCCTTGTAGTCTGGATGTTGGTGCATCTTACATCTAACATCTTTGGGAAAGTTAAAACAATCTGCCTAAAGTAAAGGCCAAAAACAAACCAACAAAAAAGGACAGAACAGGAGAAAAAAATGAGTTCTTTGCCACATTAATTGAGTTGGGGATAATATTTCTCATACCTACTCTCAGGGTTGTTGTGAGGCTCAAATGCAATAATAATTTATAAACACTAAAGTGTCTAAATCCTAAAACATAAAGATCAGCAGTCATTAATTTGAACAGATTGCTCTAAGTTTCTGGAAGAACTTTAGGGTTAAGATTTATATAGTTATTGTCTTCCCAGTGAGCCTTCTATAGATTTATATAAATGAAGACTGCTAAAACAATGAGGGGTACAGTGAAAGAAATCAGTATGCATTAATCAAGCACCAATAAATGGTATTTGAGAAGTGTAAGAATGAAGAGTGGAAGCAAATAAAATGGAGGTAGAAGGAACTTCCAATGGTCCACAGTTGATTCGAAAGGAAAAAAAAAAATGCACCTTTCAGTAAACAAATTTATGTTAGAGGAAAAAAAATAATGCCCATTCACCAGCCAACTGTCTTCTCCATCATTTCCTTTGGTCATCATCAGAGTTACTTAGAAAATACCAAAAAAAATCTGATGCTGGCTGGCAAGTAGGTGAGTGACACCAATTTCTAAGCAATATGAAATTGTTCAATTAACAAATTTAGGCACTTAACACCAAAAATTTGTATTAGAATACTTACATAGATTTGATATTTTAATAGTTGTATTACCTTTGATATATCATTTTATACTTTATTCTTTGGCCTAGAGATTATTTAATAATTATTTTAAATTTTCCATGCAAATCTAGGACAATAATGTTTTCATTGTATGCTTGTAACTTCCTCTGTACTGTGATACATGAGCTCATGTACTGAGCGTATTTGCCTAATACTTTTCTATGTAAAATATCCATTTTTCCAATGTGCCCTTGGTACTTTTCCATTAAATTTTTTTCTACATCTGCAATAAATCCAGTTTAACACCTCTTAAGTCTATAACTTCTTTCTTAAATAACTCCTTGATTTATTGGATTCTGACAACGTAATACTGAAATCAACTCTTATTAATTTTTCATCAATTTCTCCTTCTTGTGAGTTTTTCTGTTATAAATCTAGATGCTACGCCACTTGGGGCATATATATATACATATATATATACACACACACACACACACACATATATTTAAAACTAATATGCTGTAGACCTTATATTCATACAAAATTGATATGCTAAAGCTTAAGAATGAGATACTTAAACCAGAAGAAATTTAAGTTTCTCCTTGTTGAAATTCTATGAAATCTATTCATCTATTTGCAAAATAAAGATTTCTTTTTCAATCCTGAGGAATTTTCTTGAACCGTTCCCTGAAATATAGTAATCACATTCTTTTCTTCTTTAAAGTTTTTTTTTTTCCTGTGACTTAAAAATTCTGGAGGACAAACCTAGCTAAGTATGGAGAGGGTCTTCATCAGTAGGCTGGCCAGAAAGTAATGAATTCTTTTGGTCAAGGCAACCCATGAATCAAAACAAAAAAGAAATACAATACAGTCTCCCATCCTGTACTATGCACTTCTACAATGATGGTGGCAAAGTGACAGAAAAAGGGAAGGAGTGCTAAGAATCACAGTTTTAAGCCCATCTATAAACTTTACCTGTATTGAGCTGTGAGATCATTTCCAATGACCAACTATTAAACATACTATTTCAAGGACAGAACCCATCCTTCTTAACCTTCTTGCTACAGGGGAGAGCAGAAGAAAAAAATCAAATTGCAGCTAAATAAAATCAATATACACTTGAGAACTCAATGAAATGGTGGGAAAGATAAAGCAAAATGTTGAAAAACAAGAGACCAAAGTCTTGTAGAGTACAACAAACTCAACTCTACATATAATTACAATCTTCCAGAAAAATGATGGTCCTTGCTTGACGCACTTGGCAAACACCCAATAGTATCAGGAAAAATAAAACTGATTTTTAACCGAGAGGAAATTATACTTGTTTTTACTGTCAATCCTGAGTCAACTTTTTGTTTCTAGTGAGACCACCAATGTATTAAATAACTGAAATAAATAAGTAATGCTAGAATTTTTTAAAGGAAAAAAGATATGGAATACAGCTGAAATAATTATATTCAGATCTATTTAAATGGGTTATTAATGTAAAAAATGGAAATGCAAACAGAAGCACATAGATAACAACTACTATAGTTTTATACAAAAAGCTTATCCAGTGTAAATCAATTGCCATAACAAAGAGGCCAAAAGAGCCTACAAATATCTTAGTCATCAAACACTTGACTTAGGCAAGCAAGAAGGTGCCAATTTAGAATATGATGGAAGTATGAAGATCCTATGGAGTATGATGGAAGATTATGAGCAGTATGATCTCATAAAACAGAGACATGCAGAAGACAGTAAACTTGTTTAAAGAAAGCTTTTATGGGGCAGCTAGGTGGTGCAGTGAGTACAGCACCGGCCCTGGAGTCAGGAGGACCTGAGTTCAAATCCAGCCTCAGACACTTTACACATGTACTAGTTGTGTGACCCTGTGCAAGTCACTTAACCCCAATTGTCCTGCCAAAAAAAAAACAAAAACAAGAAAGCTTGTAAAGAGACCCAACTAAGCAAAGTCAAGTATAGGGCCTTTAAGAATGAAACTGAACAGATGACAACAAACAAAATAAAAATGGAAATGATTTTTAAAGATTTTTATAACAAATTATTTTTATCATCAAGAATAGTGATGAACTATAAAATTTATGTGGACCCTAATATCAAAGTCACAGATGAGCTTCTAAAAAGTAGAGCTGGTACTAAAGAAAATACACTCTAGATTTTCCCACCATTCTTCAACTGCCTTTTATCTCCATTCCTACAGCCCTCTTCTCCCAATGTAAGTTTTTCCTCAAACCTCCATTTTGCTGCCCTACACTTATGCCTTCTCTACACCATAACCACTTCACAGCTTTGCAAATTCCTTCTGTATGTTGGCTTTCCCCATTAGAATGTAAGCTCCTTGAGGGCAGGAACAGTCCTTTTTGTCTATATTTGTATGCCCAGTGCTTAGCACAAGGCCTGTTCATGGAAAGTGTTTAATAAATGCTTATGGCCTTGACTTAGAGATTAGACAAGCAACTAGTTTAGACCATATGTACATAGAAAAGATCTACTTTTGACAACTATGGGAGCACTGAATTATCAATTCACAAGAAATTTGAAGGAGAAAAAGATACCAAATGCAAAAATACCCAAAAATTCTGCTCTTATTAATACTGAAAAAAGGGAATATATGCCTACTACTTTCACTCTATGTATGTATAATATATATAGACATGTACATACGTGTCTATATCCATGTATGTATATAGGTATATGTTCTAAAACAATCATTTATAGACACATAAAAGGCACTTCCTACTTAGCACAATACAATGGGAACAGGAAGGCTATCCCAAATGACATTCCATAGCATACCCCATATTTATCATCCCATCACTGAATGAATATAGAGAATACAAGATTATTCTGAGATTATAGTTTAGAGATTTTTTTAAAAATGGTTTTGGCAGAGCAAAACCCAGCCTTCAAGGCTCTTACAACAAGGTATCTCCTACACATTCCGCAAAATTATGTAGCAATCTCTAAAGATAAATAATAATAACTTTGTTCACTCACCCTCTGATCTCTATTATCAGGCAAGTCATAAAACAGCATGATAGATCCACACCAAAGATATTACTCAGTGTCATGCAGGACAGCTAAGTCTCTATAATCCATATAAAAGATGGACTTTTATTCTGGTAAAGTCCTCCAAATCCTACTTTTTGTGGATGACATTGTGCTGGTTGTGATCCTATCCAAGAACACTAAAGGAGGCAATTAGGCGGTACAATAGATAGAGCATTTTGGCCTAGACTCAGGAAGCTCTGAGTTCAAATATGGTTGCAGACACTCGCTGTGTGACCCTGGACAAGTCAATTAATCTTTGTTTGCTTCAGTTTCCCCATCAGTGAAATGGGGGTGATAATAATAGCACCAACCTCCCAAGGTCACTGTGAGGATCAAATGGGGAAAGCAATTGTAAAGTACTTGGCATACTGCCTGGCCCATATAGATCTTAGCTATCAATATGTAAGCCTCTCAAAGGAAATTCACAGCTACTTAAAAGAATGTGACCTCAGCATTTTTTCCTACTCTAAGATGTGATTTCATCAGTACAAGATACTCTCAACCGAAGAACTTCCTCTAATAAAGAAGATCTGCATCTTCTTTGCAACTTGTGGTTTTAAAGAGTTACCAGAGGCACCACAAGATTAAGTGACTTGATCAATGTCACAAAGCCGGCATATGTCATAGATGAGATTTGTACTCAGGTCTTCCCAGTTCTCAAGTTAGTTCTCTATTACACCAGATACACATAGGAAAAGCCAATTGAATTAAGAATGTCTATTGTCCAGATTATGACAAGCTTTAGGGCTTGTCCACTCGTCAATCAATAAGCATTTATTTAGCACCTGCTATGTGCCAGGCACTGTGCTAATCAGTATATTTCATAAAATGAACAAGTTGGGACCCAGAGTTCATTAGGAAGAAGAAAATGGGCTGAATTTCCTTCAGAAAACTGCTCAGTTTACTTTGAATATTAGTATTCTAAGAATGTTGGATGATAAATTTAAAAAGTATCACTCAAAATGCAATGAAGAGGCAGCTAGGTGGCACAGTGGATAGAGCACTGGCCCTAGAGTCAGGAGGACCTGAGTTCAAATCTGGCCTCAGACACTTGACACACTTACTAGCTGTGTGACCTTGAGCAAGTCACTTAACCCCAATTAATTGCCTTACCTTCTCCCCTCAAAAAAAAAAAATGCAATGAAAAGGCTCAGTAGACCATAACACACATCAAATGCTAAATAGAAAAACTAGAGTAAAGGTTATCACCCAGAAAATGTATGTAGAAGATGTGGCACATGTGCAAAGGGTAACCAACAAACTAGTCTGTAGTATCCTTCTGATGTTGGGAGAAATCCAGAAGGGCCCCTCCCCTGCCTCCAACAACCTGAGGATGGCAAAAGTATGGAAAGATATGGCTACATCACACTTAAATGACAGTCTTGAATATGTTTCAAAGACTTTAGAGTTTGGATCAACCAGTCCCTAACACTGTGTCTTAATTACAATAGATGATAATGTTTAAGAGAATTTAAATGAGTTCCTTCATCTATTCTTCATTCCAGCCAATCTAGGATATATGCTGCTCCCCTAACACAGTCTTCCATCCCTGCCCCCATGACTTTGCACTTACTTAGAATGTGTATCCCCTCCTCATTTCCACTTAGAATCCTTAGCTTCTTTCAAAAATCAACTCCAGTATCAGTTATTTCTGCTTTCTCCCTCTTCAAAATGACTTCTATTTATTTAAGTGTACATTACAGATGATACTATTTCCCTCTCACCTTAGAATGAAGGTTCACTGAGAGCAAGAATCATTTTCCATTTTTCTTTGTATCTCCAGAGTCTCACACAGGATCTCATCAAGAATTAATCATTTTATCTTAGAAAAAAAGGGAGAGTAATAAATTGGAAACAACTTTGGTTAAGTTGAGTTTTACACAAAAGCCTAAATAGTTATAGATGTAGTGGACAGGATTGATCTGGAATATTCACCTGAAAAACATTTGCTTTATGGAAAAGAGTCCTCTAAATAACATTTTAATTCTAAGGACTATAAAGAAAATTTAATTCCAAATACAATTAGTATCTTACCAAAACATTTCAAATCAAGAGAAAAAGAAAACAAATTACATTCTTTTTCAGAGACCACCTGGGTAGGTTTAGAACTATTATTCTTCAGTACTAATGATTGCTGGTTTTAATCTTTTTATATAATGAAAAACAAATAAGTCCTGAATTCTGATTGACAATTTGTGTTCCAAGTTTCTTTCCAGTCATCTTTAAAGTCCATGCTACAAATTTTCCCATAGAACTGATGAGGGATCTTTGACTCTAACAGACCTGGTTGGCATCAATGGTTCAAAAGCATTATGAAAATCTCCTAACAAACTCAATTTTTAAAAGTACAGAACTGGCATTCGCTTCCCCAAATCTGTTTGATCTTTGGAGTTACAAAACCATATGGCACACAGAGAAAAACAAATTATCTTTGCTCATAAAATAAAAACCTTCTGTAAGACTAGGGGACCATCAGCCAGGATGTCCTGGTTGCTGTGTATTACCATAATTAACTCTCCCTGATTCTCTTTAACAATGGAAACATAGTATGTGAGGGGGAAGGGAGGGAAAGGAAAGAAGGAAAGGACAGGAATACTGGCAGACTTTAGGCATGTAAATTTAAATATTCAAAATTTATAAATAATTCAGTACATAATATTTTCTTGCTTTATTTAAGTAAATTTAATGTGGAAAAGAAACTCGAAGGCATGCATGTCAATATTTACAATATAACTACCCAAGAGGGTTATTCTTCTGAAAAGGGCAATGTCACCACACTCAATGGTTCTAAAGCTTCCGAGATCAAACATTAGCCAGTTTCATAATCAGTGTAATTTTCCAGTCATCAGCTACATAGAAGCAACAGCCAAATGTGACAGGGTGAAAAGGAAATTCAGTAATCTAAAACTCAGTTATTTAAAACGAAGATCTAACTGCTTTCCCTGTTTCTTTTCTCCACCCTCAAAGGATTTTTTTTAGTATTTCCAATTTTGCAAAAGGCAATGTTTTCTATCTCTACCTTATTGACTGAAATAATCTGAATTTAGCAAAAGCAATGATCTGAGCTAGCATAAAAGTTTAGGAAATTATATTCTGCAGAAGAATAGCTGATACAGAGATTCAAAATAAGAAGTGAAGCCAGAAGGAAAAAAAATGAAGAGTAGAAAAAAAGGAAAGTAATGCTTTTTTTTTTCAACAAAGAGTACTAAAGTCTAGGGTGTTAGTCTGTATATTCATACCTAATAGTATATATTAGGTTATTCAGAGTAGAGCAGTAGGAACAATTTGTAACTTTTTTTATTTCCTAAGGGAAGATACTATTCTCAGGCATAATGCTCTCAGTCTTCCTGTCTTTCCACTCAGTTGGGCTGGAATAATGAAAATATTTTTCCTAACACATTACATGGAATAAATTAATGTAATAGTCTTTCTCTTGAGTCCTTGCTTCTAGTCACAACAAATATTAGCTTCAGGGTTTTATTCAAAGAAAGAGTGGTAATATCAGTATATTTGGGTGTTATTTTATTATTAATGCCACCCCTGCCCCCCCCCACCTTCATTATAACCCAACACAACTGGTAAGCCTCAGAGCCAGAGAACCTGGGGTCTGAGGAGAACAGAGACCTGCCAAAACTGTCAAGCAGACTCTGGGGAAGTTTCCAAGATGCAAACTAGCCAGGGTTCAAGCTGGAAACTTTATCCCCTTAGCCATGATCTCCTCCAAATTTAAATAGTTTTAAAACATATAGATTACAAATGCAATCCTGGGAAAATCAGTAACATGTCACCGAGAAACAGTATTAATGGGTTTACAGGGAATCTGATCTGGTTATTTCTCAACATCCTTGGTATCTTTTTTAACCTGCTTACAAGTATGGAGGTGAATTACAATGGAGAATACCTTTTATTCATTTACTTATCAAATCTCATTGTCCCTGAGCCAGACATTACTTGGGGGTGAGTGTCAAAGACTTAAAAGATAATAGATTTCCAGCTTCAGACCTTCAGACTTTCTTAAAAAAATGTTTAAGGCTAACAGCTTAGGTATTCAAATAAGTGAAATCCAGTACTTTTCTAGGTTCCCTTTTGCTGGGAAGGGTGAAGAAAGAGAAAGAAACGGGAGAAGATAGGTGACAGAAGAACAAAATACAAGGAAAGCCTGTCTGTATGTAGTAAATCCAAGGGTCTACCTGTATGGCCACTATTCTACTTGCTGTTGCTCATTTTTCTAAAGTCTTTCATTCCAACAAATTTTGGTTACATTTAAAAACCTATAGGTTTTAACACTTTCCCCTTCAGCAAGGGCCATTTTCTTCATTTTTCAGAGGCAAAGAAAGAAAAGAGAAACTGTAAGGGACCCTCAGATCATCATAGTCCAATCCCCTCATTTTACAGTTGAGGAAACAGAGGCACAGAGAGTTTATGCCTGTTGTCTATCCCAAATCACACAGATAAAAATAAAGCCTGGATCTGAACCTGGCTCCTCTGACTCCATTTTTCTTTCCACTCCATCCAGTAAAGGTGTCTATGGACAAACTGCAATAAGAGGGAAAGAATGAGTATCTCTTAAATCAACAGCAAAACCAGTGGAAAGGAAGTCAAGGAGTTTCCAGTTAAGTTTATCACAGAATCACAAAACCTCAGAATCAGAAACGGCCTCAGAAGCCCTCTAGTCTAACCCATTTTTGAACTGGAATCCCTTCTACAATATCGCTGACAATTGGTAGAAGAAAAAAAAACTATTAGAAAATGTACATAGGGATTCAACTCCTATACTTAAGAAAAAAAATATATTTTACATGAGTTTGAGATTTGGAAAAAAAATACACTATCAGATGATATATCTGGTCAATTATCCTACTGAGTCAAATATTGTTATTGTCCTCCTTTTAATACAAAAAAAAAGGTTCAACTTAAGAGTTTTAGAGAATTGCCTGAGGCCTTCTGAAGTTATAAGAAAGGCAGTAAGGTGGTCCAATATATTTGGGTGTTATTGGGTGTCAAAAAGGCCTGATTCAAATCCAGCCTCAGACACTTTCTACTGAGCCTGGACACGTCACTTAACCTCTTGCCTCAGTTTCCTCAACTAAAATGGGGATAATAAATAGCACCTGCCATCTTGCAAGGTTGTTGTGAGGCTCAAATGAGATAATATTAGTAAAGAGCTTGGCATAGTGCTTGGTAGATAGACCCTACATAAAAGCTTATTCCCTTTCTTTCCCTTCCTTCTTAAAGGACTTACCCAGGGTCACAATGCTAGTTATGTGTGAAAATTGGACCTTAAAACTAGATTTTCCAAATTTCAAATCAATGTTGTAGCCACTAGGCCAGGCTACTCTGAATAAATATATTACTGAGTAGTCTTGGAAATTCATACACACCACCCTTCCCTGAACAGTTTTATAAGTATATGTGTAGTCAACGCAACATCCTCCTAATTAGATTTTAAGTTCTACAAGAGCAGAGATCAAATAATTTTCCATCTTTATCCCCAGGGGCCTACACTGAGTAGGCACTTCATAAGTGTTTGCTGCCAAGAACTGTATCTTGTCTATCACCCTCAGAACATTTATAAACAAAGATATACTATCCCTCCTGTATCCCACAGGAAGTCAATCAGGATAAAACAATGTCAGTCAGAGAGAAGCATGCTATAAGTTCTGTCAAGTAGAAAAGTGGGGCAGATAAAGCAGACCCCCTTTGTCCCATAATTTGTTGTGAAAGAAAAAGGATAATGTAACAAATGAAGGAGCATTGCTGTTGTTTTAAGTAAATTTAGTGCCATGTTAGGGGTTCTACATTCAGAAATACTATAAACTAGATGAGAAAACAACTTTCCCTACAGCTAAGCTATCTAACAAAGTTTCTAAATAGATTTAATAGCACCATCCACAGTTGCGGTTCTGGCACCCTCAGGACAATTTACACATAGTAGAGATTACAATGTAAGCAATGATGATTTTCTGAGGCCAAGAGGGCAATAAAGTTTCTAAATATTTCACTTCTGCCCAGGAGAGCTACAAGCATAGCATCAAAGAACTACAGAGATAATTCTCTGCTGGCACTGGCTTCAAAAGTGGACAGAACCTCCTTAATGACTACAAAATGCTACTTTGTTTATAGAGTTCCTGACCAGGGCCAAGAAAGCATTTCCATTGAAAATCCCAACCAAGCTATTAATCCTTTCCAAGATGCAAGTGTTCCCTAAGGGGAGAACAATCCATATGGGTAGCTTTCTTGGTTGTGTTTTTTTTTTTAATTTTCACTGGTGTCTTCAGTGTCTTACATCATCATTTCCTTGTTTGTTCAGTCATTTCAGTTTGTGTCCAACCCTTTGTGACCCCATTTGAGGTTTACTTGGCAAAGATTCTGGAATGGCTTGCCATTTCCTTCTCCATCTTATTTTACAGGTGAGGAACTGAGGCAAACAGGGTTAAGTGACTTGTCCAGGATCATACAGATAGTAAGGAACTGAGGTCAGTTTAGAACTAATAAAGATGAGCCTTCCTGACTCCAAGCCCTGCATTCTATCCACTGAACCACCAAGCTGTCCTACATCATGACAGTGATCCCAACTATTCCCTCTCCTCCCAGGGAGCCAAGAAAGTAGCTTTCAACAAAATTCTTTATTTCCAAAACAAACTTACAAAACAAGTCCTTAGCATATGTCTGCATCCTGATTTATCTACCCAAAATCAGTAAATTTAAATTTTTCCTTTTTATCTATTGAAAACCAGTGAGCCAGAGATCACTAAACAGGAAGAAGTCAGTGGTTTCCCACAAATACTTAGAGAAGTCCTAGATGCTTGCAAGGATATTCCTAGTAAATACCACTTTTTACTCTGGTGATATTATTTTTCCCTCTTTTGGAGGTAGAGAGCTAGAAGGTGAAAACAAAATTTAGCCACATTAAACTCTTAACTTAGGGCCGTAGTACAGGGGTGAGGAACCTGGGTCCTGGAAGCCACATGTGGCCTTCTAGGTCCTTGGGTACAGCCTTTTGACCTAGTCCAAGTTTTACAGAGAAAATCCTTTTATTAAGGGGATTTGTTCTGTGAAGTCTGGATTCAGTCAAAGGACTGCACTAGAGGGCCTAGAGGGCCACATGTGGCCTCAACGCAGCAGGATCCCCACCCCTGCTAGCAGTTCAAAGTTTCAATTGTCTAGTGATTTGGCCCAGATTATATAAGAACCTGTTCTACTTAGACTCTGTCAAGTTTTCCAAGGAGGGTGGAGGGTGAGGCAAATGCCAGAGACCTAGATTACGCCCTGAATCAGTTTCACTAAAAAAATTCACATAATCCCACTTTTAGAGTTGGGAAAGACCTTAAAGATTATACATTTTAACCTCAGTCAATGACAGAGAGGGAACTGGGACCTAATTTCTTGTGCAATGGTCTTTCTCAAATTGGACAAAGGGAAAATTTCCAGAATGCTATCACTGGCCCATAATTTAAGAGCCCTTCCTCACCTTATAGAACTATATCCATAAATTCGACCAAGAAGAAATATGCAGGCAGGCCCCAATTTATAAACACAATCTGTTTGTGTAAATTCTGTTTGGAGCTAAGAAATGCATTTTTCCATATAAATGATGTTTTAAAAGTTGATTAGAAACTCCCAAGCCTATCCAACCTATAATGTAACTAGAACACAAATGTAGCTACATACCTTTACCATCATTTTAGATATTGTTTCCATGGGGAAAATTGTCCCAACTATCTATTTGAGGTGCCAGGAATACTTTTCTCCCCAGCCAGGGAGCACAGAGTGGGTAGCTGCCAGGCTACTAACACAGAACCAGCATCATCTGGAAATGCTAGTGGCAGCCAGAGCCCCTGAGAGTTTCTAAGGAAGGCTTCTCCTCTACACTCCTTGATAAAAGTTGGCCCTTCTAGTCTACCTCTTTCTTCCCACAAAACCCCCAACACTTAGTCTGCCACAGTATTCTCAGCACCAGCTTACATTTTGAAGAGTCAAAGGGCCCGAGAAATCAAGTAGGTTTTTTTGTTTGTTGGTTTTATTGATTGATTTTACCATGACTACAGTGAGGGCTTCAGTCACAGAGGTTCCACTGAGGGCTGAGGATGAGGTGAGTCCTTCAGGGACTTCTACTGGAGTAGCTACTTCTGCAACAAAGGATTATGGGGCCCTTTTATATCTATCCAGTCATTTGAAAAGGAAAATAGGGAATTTCAAATTAAGGGGAAGTCAGAGAAGGTCCCACATACTCCAAAAAGGATGAGATGGTGTCTCAGATGTCATACACCAAGTCATGAACTTAGGCCAGCATTGACTAAAGGGGAAAAGGAAGGGAGTGGCTAATTCTTGAAAACTAAAATTAGCTTCCATTATCAAATGTAAAGCAGAAATAAATAGTACCAAACAAGTAAAACTTTAAATTGCTAAACCAGCTAATATACAGTTCTGGATTCAGAAATGCAAAGAAGTTTCTAGTTTCCTTATTTTAAAGGACAAAAAATAGGTAGCCTTGTTATTTAAAATTAACAAAAGTCAATAATAGAGATCAAAGGCAAAAAATATATAACACAAGGACAAAAATCACATAAATATATGCTGAGACTAAAAATGTATCACAGCTTAATGTGACTGAAATCATGAAATTATAATTTGCTCACTTCATCTTTACCAGTTTGCTGTTATGTGTTGTCAGAATTCCAGAAAACAGACCTTCAAGAAATCATTTGGCACGAGAAAACCTCCATGACTTTCAGTCAATAAAACAGCAGCTCTAACCACATTATTATTATATGAATTTATAGCATGTGCCCAGTACCTAAGCCTCTGGGTATCTATCCAATAGTAACATTCAAATTCAAAATGAACAAACTGGCTTATACTCTCCAATGAAGTTAAAACTCTTTCTCCAACAAGCTCATGTTTGGTTGCATCAATGATTGCTTGGCTTCATGCCCTATAAACCAACAAGCTCTGGCTTTGTTGAGCCAGGAATGCAAATGAGTTACTCAAATACAGACCTTACTAGGAATTATCAAGAGATACACCAGAGCTCCCAACCCTATTTTGGGGATACCAAAAAAAGTTAGGAATCAATGCCCATTAGGGACTTCTTCAATAAGGTTATATTCAGCTAAATTGAATACCTTGAACAATGTAAAAAAAAAGAAAACAAAAAAAAAAAGGGTGAAAACCAGAATGATCATTATTTTAAAACCATATGACCACAATATACACAATGGAAATGTAAAATACAACAACCACAAATTTAAACTGAATGCTGCAAAATAAAAAAGAATTTACAAGCATGGCCCCAGACAAATGAGATAAACCGAATATATTTTCAGATTCTTTTAAATATACTGATTGGTTTTCCTGGCTATATGGAATGGCTCTCTGGGAGGTAAGAGAAGAGGGATATAGGAGAAAATTTAAGGAATATAAAAATGGAAAGATAGCAATAAAAAACATTTTTAGTATATGGCCGTACTACCAATGAACCACAATTCTGTAACATGAAACCATCCAATTATACTGAGTGTCTTTCCAGGAAGCTTTACAGCTATAATATGATGCAAAGTCTAAAAGGCAGAGGCACTATATCTCTACCTTTTGCCCTGTGAAAACCCCGAACACAGAGATCTATGTGTGGTACATGTTCCATAGTTGGTAGTCTCTTTGTAGGGTTCTCAATAAATACAGAATGGGAAGTTTCCTTGAACAACAGATTCTATCAAAGAAAAATCTGTGAAATCCTGCTATCAATTGAGTAAAATATTCTTCTGCTGCAGATGTTTTTACCTCTTCTCAATAATTTGAGTCACTTCTGGATCAGTCTTCATCTAATTTATTCTTCTCTTCTTTCGAGGAGAACCAGAAAAACTTTAGAAACTAAGCTACTCAAGCATAGAAAGGCAAACTAGTCTATTTTTTTACTCCCTCAAATAAAATTGTACATAAATCCTCACACTATAATACCTAATAATAGTACTGAATTTTAAAGAATTTTCTCTTTCCCCTCCTCCCTCATTTCCTCATTTCAAAAATTATTAATTACACCTTACAAATGGGCTATTATAATAGTCTGCTGATGGGTCCACCTGCCTCCAGTCTCTTTCCACTCTAATCTTTCCTTCATTCAGTTACCAAAGTGATTTTCCAAAAGCACAGATCTGACCACGTTATTCTTGCTCCTCAGTAAAGTCCAGTGGCTCTCTATCATCTCTAGGATCAAATATAAAATCCCCTATTTGCCCTTCAAAGCCTTTTATAACCTAGGCCCCGCCTACCTTTCCAAGTCTTCTTACACTTTACTCTGCTCTCTCCCTGCCATCCTCTTCAATCCAGTGACAATGGTCTCCTTGTTGTTTCATGAACAAGTTATCTCTTGGCTTCAGATATTTTCCCTGGCTGTCCCCCATGCCTGGAATGCTCTCCCTCCTCATCCCCACCTACTGGCTTCCTGGCTTCCTTTAAGTCTCAGCTAAAAACCTATTTCTACAATAAATCTTTCCCAATCTCTCTAAATTCTAGGTCCTTCCCTCTTAATTATTTGCTATTTCTGCTGCATGTAGTTTGTTGGTACATATTAGTTTGCTCGTTGCCTCCTACATTAGATTGTGAACTCCTTAAGGAAGCCTCTTTTTGTATCCCCAGCACTTAGTCCCACTGCCAGGCACATAGCAGGCACTTAATAAATGTTTACTGTCTGTGAACCTTAAAAATGAATAACAGTACCCAGGAAGTATTTACCTAAGCTATAAAAATGAGCAATTGTACTTGACACTGAAATACAAGTCTATTCCCCAAAATTACAACTACCCAAACAAAACAAAGATGAATTCAGTCAGTCAGTATAAATTCCCTAAGTCTCCCAATAGCCTTTAGATTAAAAATTTCTTGAGAACTCTGATCAGAGAGGATGTTCCAAAAAGGAACTCCAAGGTATAGCTTTGTTTCTCAACAATATTCAATGATTTTAGCAAAAACAAAAACAAACTAAAGAAAAACTAGGAAAAAATGTCTATGGCAAACAAGTTAAAAGCTTGAAATCTGAACTATATAAAGAACTATAACATACTATGGAAGACAACCTCCAGGCCCCAATGGATAAATGGTTTAAGAGATATGAACAATTTTCAAAAGAAGAAAACAAAACAACTTGAGAAAAGACACAAATAACTAAGGTTCCACCTCAAATCTATCGAAATGACCAAAGTAAAGAGTTATAGAGAAATAGGTATATCCATTTCTTGATGGTAGAATTGCAAACAAGTAGGGAGATAGATTCTTCTTAGAAACTAGTCTGGCAAGATAAAGTAAAACTTAAGAAAATAATCATTCTTTCTGACACAATAATTCCATTGTTGGGACTATACACCTATTACCAAAAAGGTCAAGGAAACAAGTTTTGTTCAAAAAATTTTATAGCAGCATTATTTAAAATTGGAGGGGGGAAAAAGGAAACAACATAATGTCCAACAATAAGGGAATGGAGCTAAATATATTGTGATACATTAATGTGATAGAATACTGATCAACAAGTTTGAGGAATATAAGAAACCTGGTTAGACCTTAATTAAATAATGCAAAATGGAAAAGTGAAACTAGAAAGCACAGTACATGATTTTTAAAAAGTTACATAAAAGGAAAAAATGAATAGAAATGAACAATGATTCCTGACAAAGATGTGGAAGAAATTATGATCTTTCATGTGTTAACATTAATTTATTTAAAGATAAACAGTTGTGAAGAAAGTTTAATTGCTTTTTTTTTCAATGTTTAATGTTTATAATAAATTTATTAAAGGAATCAGCCAGGGAATATATTCTAGATTAATATTTCAATCAACAAGAATCACAGCTAAAGGGTTATATGGTTATTAATTAATTAGCATTAATTAAAGAAGAGTAATAAACCTTCCCCCTCCTGCAGTCAACCCAAGGACAGTCAAAGGGTCCCTCATTTAAGGCTGAAAGGAATGCCTTCTTTCAGCAGGCACACATTGACTATCTCTCTCATCTCCTATGATACAATGCCATCTTTATATTAAAGATCCTCAAATTGTGGGGGTTTGAACTGATTGCATACTTACTCTCCTATGTGTTGCAATACTATAATTTTACTTTATTGGACATTCAAGAAAGGCTTTTGTTTGATACAATTATTTTGGAGCCAACTTCTCACTTAAGATTCTAGATTCTTGGCTTTGGCAATTAAATACGAGAAGTGACTCAGTGTTTTATGTGTCTGAGTGCATGGGGAAAGTGATATGAGTATGTAGGGATTCTACTTTTTTGTACAGTGGTGGCAAAAAAATAGCCTTCCGGAAAAGTGATCTGTCATTTATTGCCTGATCAGTCCCTTTGGTTTGGTCATTGGTAATTAAGTTCTTGAAATTTTTAAAAAATATTTTCTTTTCCTAATTTCAGTCGCTATTTTACATGATCAATGACACCAAGAAACCAGGAATGTCAAAGGTAAATATTAAATTCTTCTAAAACATAGATGAAAAATGATATTTATTCAATTTACCTATAAGTCTTACCTCAGTCAGTACATTTCTTCAAACACATTCAAGAGTTTAATTTAAATAACTGATTTATGCTTACATAACTAGCCCCACAGATAAAACTGGATTAAATGTACATGATCTCAGAAATATTTTTGTTCTGATTCTAAATTGATTAATAATTATCTTCTGAGTTCTTTCTGGGTTTTTTTTCCTTTTTTTTAGTCCAATATAAAACCAGTTCATCAAAATTAAAATTCTAAAGTGCTGTTTTTCAAGCACAAACATACAATTAAATAGGAAGGTCCTAAATTGCAAATGAGGTTCTTACTGAAACCAACAACAAAACAGGTCATACATGTTATTACTCTCTCTCCCCAGAAGAAACTCTCAGAGTTCACTGTCACCAAACTTTCTTTCTTGTAACTATCATTTCATGTTTACCTAGAAAAGGAGTTCAGAACAACAACAAAAAAAGTCTGACCTGTGAGGGAACTCAGGCGGTAATAAAGTAGAGATTAATTGTAGACTTAGAAGAAGTAATACGTAATTGTTACATTGTATTTCATTCATAAAATTTACAAAGTAACATATAACCCAGTCTTTTTTGCTTTACTTCTCAATGATGACAATGCTTTCACAACAAAAGTAGTTTAAGAAAACAAGTTCCCCTCTGTTGTTACAAACACAGGTACCAAAATTACAAGAAAAAAAAGAGAAACTCCTAACTCCTAACCTCTCAAACAAGTTTTGATCCACCTTTGAAAAAAGACTTTGACCGAATTTAATCTACTCATAGTTTCTTATGAACAGAGCTACAGCCAGACATGGGTATTAAATGCTGGCACATGAGATAATCTCAAAGAAACTTCTTCCCATCATTCAATTTTCCTTTGCTTCTATACTTTCAAGGAAAGAGACATGCCCAAGGTCATACAGGTAGTTAAAAAGCACATCCAAGGAGAGAGAGGAAAGGAAGGGGGAGAAAACTTAAAACTCAAAAGCTTGTGGAATTGAATGTTGAAAACTAAAAATAATTTTTTTTTTAAAAAGCACATACAGGATCCAAACCAAAGTGCTCCAATTGCTAGAAGTAATGCCCTCTCAAGGATGCAATAGTTTTGTTATTTCTTTTTTTCCAATCAAATAGCCATCCCTATAAAAAAAAATAAAAAAGGGAATAAGAGATCAGGAAAACTAAAGCATCAACCAAGTTGCACTCCATAGTACCTCACCTCCACAAAGAAGGGAAGAAGATGCAGTCTCACGTCTTCCTTGAAGACAACCTTGGTCATTATAATTTCACGGCAACCTTTCAGTTCCATCACTGTTATTGTTCTTTCCATTTACACTGTTATAATCAGTGTTTATTGGTTTTCTTGGTTCTGATTATTTCATTCAACATCAGTTATGTTTCTCATGCTTCTCTGAAGTCTAAATATTCACTGCTTCTTGCAGTGCAGTCATTATCTCTATTGTGTCTAAGCATTCCCCAGGTGATTGACATTTTGTTCCCACTTCTTAGCTGCCACAAAAAAGTGTTGCTATAAATATTTTGGTATATATAAGACAAAAAAATTAGATATTAAAAACTTGCTAGTGTTAGGGCAGCTTCTTGTGTTCTGGCAAAGCTCCAAGGCCTCTACAACCAAGATTATCAAATGAATGCATGTATCTAAGTCTTCTCATATCTACCATGTGCCCCTACTTATGAATGATACAATCTTAAAGTTAGGAGAATTATAACTTCAGGATTAGAAAGAATTTGGGGAATCATGTAGTCCAAACCCCTCATTTATAGATGAGGAAGGAAATGGAGGAAATGACATGTCCAAGATGGCACAAGCAGTAAGTGAAAGAGTTGGGATTTGAACCTAGGTCCCCAAACTTCAGATCCACTATTCCCACTGTACCAGATAAGTCTTAGCAACCATCAGTCAGTCAGTTAGTACGTCAGTTATTCTGCAAAGATTTATTAAGTACTTACTCTGTGCCAAGCACTATGAAAAAAGGAAAAAAAAATGCAGTCCCTGTTCTCAAGGAGGTCACAATCTAATGAGGGAGATAACATGCAAACAAACATACACACACATATGAGAAACTGGGCTTAATCTCAGAGGCAAGGAACTAAGATTAGGAAAGACTAGGAAAGGTTGTTTGTTGTTTGTCCTTCACTTTCTTTTTTTTTTAATAAATTTTATTTAATATATTTAGTTTTCAGCATTGATTTTCACAAGAGTTTGAATTACAAATTTTCTCCCCATTTCTACCCTCTCCCACACTCCAAGATGGCACATATTCTGGTTGCCCTGTTCCCCAGTCTGCCCTCCCATCTGTCACCCCACTCCCCTTCCATCCCCTTTTCCCTTCCTTTCTTACAGGGCAAGATAAATTTCTATGCCCCATTGCCTCTGTATCTTACTTTCTAGTTGCATGCAAAAACGTTTTTGTTTTTGAACATCTATTTTTTACAACTTTGCATTCGAAATTCTCTCCCCTCTTCCCTTCCCACCCA
>CM053622.1:393191406-393249919 GCA_028646595.1 Phalanger gymnotis | reverse complement strand
AATTCAACACACAGCAAACACTTTATTTTTATTAAGTGATTACTTGTGGGTAAAGTTCAATGCTTAGGGCTAGAAATGAAAGAGAGGTGAAAGTCCTTGCCTTCAAAGACCTTATATTTTAATTTGAGGAAAGACATACAAATAATTACAATAAAAGTTATGATTAAGTGTATAGAAGGTGCCAAATAAGAGATTTGAATAGGGAGTGATCATCCTTACATGGGAAAAGACAAAGAGAAGTGCCCTCAGCAATACTATAATTAAAGGAATTTGGAACTAGTTGAAAAAAAAATAGACCTAAAGACCAGTCATTAATGGTGTGCAGTCAATGTGAAGGAAGCTCCCAAAGAATCTTGGCCTGCTCTGTTAATCACTTTTTTTTTTTCAATAGTTTGGATAAAGGGAGAGATGACATGCTCATCGGCTTTTTGGATGATGTTATCCTTGAAAAGATAGCGAACATGTTAAATGACAGTCACAATTCAATATGGTCAACAGGCTAAGAATAAAAAACATTTAATAAAAATGAAATTTCACAGAATAAATGTTAAAATCATATACACTTATGTTTTTTTAATTAATTTCACAAGTACAGGATGGGAGAGGTATGGCTAGACCACTAAATTTGTAGAGGTTATAAAGAGCTTCTAGCAGAGTTCAAGTTCCATGTATCACAAGAATATGACTACGAAATAAAATAAACAAACGAAAAATGTCTTTCGTCTGAATTAATAGAGGCAGAGTGTCCAGAACAAGGGGGATGGTGGCTCTGCTGTATTCTCCACTCATCACAACTGTGGTATTCTTTCAGTTGAGTGCCATGTTAGCATAAATGGAAGCCATTCTAGAGAATAGTGAGATTAGAGACCATGCCAAAGGAGGCTGAGCTGAAGGAGCATGACATATTTAACCTAGAGAAGAGATAACTTAGGGAGGATCAGCTGGTAGACAAGTATTTTGAAGGGCTGTCAAGTGGAAGAAGGATTAGATTTGTTTTGTTTGACTCCAGAGGGAAAAACTAGAAAAAAAAAAATGGTTGGCAATCATAGAGAAATTTCATCTCCATGAAAGGAAACTAATTTTTTAAAAACAATTCAAACTGCCCAGAAGTTGAGAGGTAGTAGGCTCCCATCACCAGAGGTCTTTAGGAAGACACTAGGTACATGTCCAAAAATCTGTGTCTCCATCTGCATCATTAACACATCACTTCTCTGTGACAGGGTGGAGCAGCGTATATCATTAGTCTTGGGCATCATGGTTAGTCACTGAGAAGTGGTTATCTGTTTTGCTTTACAGAATATTACATGAGATTTTTCTTTTAAATTTCTTTTCTTTTAAATTAAATTTCTTTTAAATTTTTCTTTAAATTCAAATTCTTTACAGAATGTTACATGAGGCAGGAAAGTAAAAGAAAAAATGCTTGTTGATCAAAAAATAAAAAAGAGGCTACTAATTGATTATTTTTCAGAGATGTTTTAAAAGGGGTTAACAGTTCAAGTTGGTGTTGAACCAGAAGGCTTCAGAGGTCCCTTTTAACTCTAAAAGTGGATGTCATTCTGTAATATTGTCAACAAAAGGAACCACAGAGGCCATAAATAAGTTTCAGGTAAATAGAAAGACAACTCAGCAGGTTTTCCTCAGAAAGTTAGACAAAGGAACTAGCAAAGGAAAAAACATCATATCGTAGACTATTTGGTCATCTTCCTTTGACCTGCCCATGATCAACGAGGCAGAGCAACATGAAGAAATGTAAATTCTCTGTCAAAACCTATTATAAAGAATGAGAAAGTAGAATAATTCTAAGAAGATACTGATAAGAATTCTCCATATCAAGTCTATATCTATATATCTATCTCTGCATATATCTACAGAGATACATACGTACATACACACACACACACACCTTGCCTTGCTCAGTCATTCATTTGTGTCCAACTCTTTGTGACCCTACTTAGGGTTTTCTTGGCAAAGCTACTGAAGGGGTTGGCCATTTCCTTCTTTAAGCTAATTTTACAGATGAGAAAACTAAGGCAAACAGGGTTAAGTTGACTTGCCCAGAGTCACACAGCTAATAAGTATCTAATGCAGATTTGAACTCAGGAAGATGAGTCTTCTTGGCTCCAGGCCTAGCACTCTAATCACTGTGTCACATAGCTGCCCATATATATCTTGATATGATATTTAATCTCTCATTTCCAGGCTATATCCTATGCTTGGAATTCTCTCCCTTCTCCCCTATGCATCTTGAATCTCTAGTTCCTTCAAGGCTCTCTTGCACGCTACCGCCACCTACAAGAGGCCTTTCTAGATTTCTCCAGTTGTTAGGGCTTCAAATCAAGATGTTGCTTTGTATTCATTTTACATTTTGTTACTTTGTATTTACTTGTCTCTGAAGGTGCTACTTTCCCAGGTAGAATGCAAGCTTCATGAGAGCATGGACTGCTACTTTTTTTGTCATGTCTCCAGTGTATAGACCAGTGCCTCTCCATAGGGAGAACTTAATTTTTATTGAATGGAAAAATAAATATGAATGTGGTCTATGAAAAAATGAGGTTGGATTTAAGTAATGAGATGACTGAGAAGCTAATGCCTACCTATTTTAACTATAATACAGATAGACTGGACTTTTGATTTCACTGGGATGAGGAGTTCCAGGAGAGGAAATTGTCTAGGGAAGTGAGGCTACCTTCATTGCACATTCTCTGCAATTTAAAGAGAGTCAGAGGGCAATGAATGTGGCAAAGCCTGAAAACTATTACAAAAAAAATTAAAACAAAATTAACTATATTTTAACACCAAGCAGCCACAGTGTAGTGGATTGAGGGGTGGCCTTGGGGACAGGAAGACTTGGGTTCCAATTCCTCTCCCCACATTGTCATATACTGATTATGTGACCCTGGGCAAGTAATTTAACCTAAGACTGTAAGTTGTAGAGAAGGTACCAGCCTGCATTATTAGGAAAACAAATTTCCTTACCCAAGAATTCCCCGTAACAATTAAATCCCACATTGATCCTCTATATATAATGGATAGCTTATAAATACACATAGATATAGATAGTATAGAGCAGGATTTGGAATCCAGAACACCTGAGTTCAAATCCCAACTCAGACACTTAATATCTGTATAACCATGGTTAAGTCACAACTTCTGTCAATCTGAACTGTAAAGTGGAAATTATAATAACACCTACATCTCCCATTGTTATAAGGATCAAATGAGATAATATTTGTAAGGCACTTTGCAAACTTTAAAGCACTGTAAAAATGCCAGCTAGTGTGGTGGTGGTGATGCTGGTGGTGGTGGTGTGGATGAAAAGCAGCAGCAGCCGAAAACATTCGTTACTGAAATAAAAGGATTTTTATAATTGTGTTCAGTGAGAGTAGATGAATAAATCAAAGGTCAAAATCAACACCAAATTAAAAGAAAAGATAAAGATAAACAGGTTTGAATAGCTTTATCACCACCTCTCTAAACCCTGCTAGTAAAAAATAAGAAATGTGTACAAATAAATGCACTGTAACTCAATCTACATTTCTTAGAAAGTTTAGCAGAAGTAACCAGATGCCAGGCCAGAAATTACCTCAGCCAGCACATACACAATCTCCCTGTCAAGGGATAAGGGCATGGCAGCCAAGAGCAATATCAATTCCCCTTGTTATATTCTAATACAAACTCATTAGCAAAACAGTACAGCAGGAAGATTGTAAATGATATCACATTGTAATTATAAACAATATCATATCACCGAACAGTGAAGAATACTAGAACAGAGAGGAAATCTGCAGAAAGCTTGATATGAGATCTGACTGCATATGGGTAGATATCATGTTGTGTGTAGAGAAAGGGGGCCTAGGACTCCCCAGAACTCTTACTTACCACAAACTTCTCCCTGTCACAAAAAATCTACCTTTTAAACAAGATTCTCCTAGTGAACCATATAATTGTGAATCACGGAACACCATGGTCTTAGAAAAATCAAAACTATATACGACCTGAGGGGCAATGGAAAGATGAAGGGAGGCTGCAGCAAATTACCTATGTTGATTTAAAGTGCCTCGGAAAGCATCAACACTATTTTGCAATTGGAAAAGAGGCAGGCTAGGAATGTAGCAAGAATAAAGGATACTAGCAAGACAATTCAAATATTGCCCTAGTATTCACAAAACATTAAAAGACTGAGATGATGCCCAGAATATTGGTTAGATCCTCTACGTAGGATTTATGGAAAGGCACAGATGAATTCAATAATAAAGCAAACATTGGTTATCACCTCCACTAGTGGAGAAAGAAGACACACAGAAATATATCCAAGTATGGTAGATGGGACCATAGAGCTGAGACAATATGTCCAAAGTCAAAGTATGAATAAATAAGTATCCATGCTAGGAACAAAAATCTTTGTTCTCTTTCCCATATGTTATTTAAAAGAATTCTACCAAATGATAGAATAGAGGCACAGGAATAGGCAATTTCCTTGGTGACCATTCGCCTACATGTAAGCACTCATGAGCAAAAAGGGATTTGTTTTTCATAATGCCTATAGAATCTGTGTTCTAAAAAGGGTTGAAGGAATTTCTAATGGTCTATTTTTCAGAGTGTTTGTAATTGATTTAGTTTCCTATTTGTGACCCTCATCCTATTGGGAACAGAACAATATTTCTTTACTAATATACTACTCCCAAAATTTTATTTTAAATGGGTGGAGGAAGAAGCACTAAAGCATTTGCGGGGAGGGGGCGGGGAGGTGGTCTCAGAATATTCACAAAGATTTATTCTCTCAGCTTTCACACTAATTAGCTTGGTCACCAGGCATAAGTCCTTTGAGTTCTTAAAGCCTCAGTTTCCTCATCTGTAAAATAGAAATGATAATACTAGTATTTATCTACTTCACAAGACTGTTATAGCCTTAATGTCACAAAACTTAAAGTACAAGAGAAATGGGAATTATAATTACTACTACTACTACAAGAATTACTGCAAATAGATATTTTTTAAAATGAGATATTTGCAAAAATGTTTTTGCAAGCCTTAAGGTATTACATAAATACTAGCTATTGTTATTATTAAAGAGAAAATAAAGAGAAATTGCTATCTACTTTGATAAAGGGAATACTCATGTTGGTGAATTCAAGCATCTTTCAAGGAACCAGACTAAGTACAACAACTTTTCAAGGCTACTAATCTTGACAGTGTCTCTTCTAATTTCGTTTTACAATCAAATTTCCTGAAATATGCCCTGTACAATAATAAAATCGATAAACAATGAAATATTTAATTTCCTTTCAGAATTACATAAATTATAAGATCACATGTTATAAGAAGCTAAAGTGAGTTTTTATTCATTCAGCAAATAGTTCTGGAGAATTGCCTCTAAAAAGGAAATAAAAGAAGCAATTTTGGAAAGTTATCTTCTTCAGCATTCCTCCTTTGAATCATCGCTCAAGATGCATCTTACCTGGCAGACAGGTAGAGATTCATGGAAAAATTCATTCAAGAAATTTGCCTTATATATACACTATTTCATAAGAAGCAGCAGAAAATGTGCTTATTTCATGCAATGCAAATGTTTGTTCAGTCCTTCCTTTGCTTATGTCTCATACCATATTCTTTCATACTTTTTCTGAACACATAAGTTGATAAACAGTGATGTCAATATACTTCACTGAATACCCCCAAAGTAGCATCTTCTAATAACTATGATTTATTTTGACAACTTTGTTCTTTTTTCTCTGAAATTATTCAGTGTATAGATGCTCGCCAGGACTGACAAGAAGAGAAATTAAAAAGCCACAACAGGTCAAGTTCAGTACAGGCTGTAACGTACCACCCTACTGCTACACAAAAGCTTCCTATATGCTCCACACTTTCACACCTTGTATAGAAAAAATTTTCTATTTCAAATCACTGATTTTGTAAACTCAGTGACAATAATTGTTGCAAAGTGCCAACTTTGTTGACCAAGTCCTTTTTGACTCAAATACTATTTTTTATTTGCAAAAATAAAAATCATAGCATTGACAGAGTAGGCATAATCTAAGCACACCAACTGGTGTAAGCAAGTTCAATCTAAAATGCAGATTCATTTTTACCTGTTTAAAAAAGAGCTTGAAAGAAAAGATTGTTATTTAGCTATTACAAAGAAGTAAATACTTTCTAAAAGCAGCAACATAAAATAAATATAAATATAAAATAAAGATACACACACCAAATGACAAATTCAAAGCACATATATTCTTCTAACTTCTGTCCCCAATCCTCCCATTTTCCCACAGACTCCAGCCACAACACACAGGGATCAGTGCCTCTCTCTCTTTCCCTGTCTAACCAACTTTAAAATTATCTGAATTGAAAGTTCTTAAAACATCACTTAAGTTCTGCTTCTAGCATCATACGATAATGGACTGCTAAAAATAGATGATTCATAAATTGAGGACAGAAGTCTTAGGGGAGTCACAGGAGAGCTATGATATTCAATCTGATGAAGAGCTTCTAAGGCCAATTTTAATGTAATCCCACCTTCATAGAATAGGACAATAGGGGCATAGGCCAGGAGAAAAAGATTTTTAAATTATCAGGTAAATTCCCATCTTACATGTGTTTTAGCCAGCCAATTACTTGATACACACAAAAAACCTTTAGTTTTAGCATTTTGCTATCTGGAGAGATCACTTGCACGTTCACATACATACACACACACACACACACACACACACACACACACACTCGCATGCACACGCACACCTCATACATCAGAGAGGGGAAGACAGTGGTAGAAGGTGTAAAAGAGAGAGAGAAGAAGAGAGGAAAGAAAGGAGAGCAAGAAAGCGTGAGAGGAAAAGTCTCTTAAAAGTTTG
Source organism: Phalanger gymnotis (assembly GCA_028646595.1). NCBI lineage: Eukaryota > Metazoa > Chordata > Mammalia > Diprotodontia > Phalangeridae > Phalanger > Phalanger gymnotis. Next base: position 393,243,062 of record CM053622.1, on the reverse strand, counting down.
TTCCTAAACAGTAAAACTAAAAATAGAGAACTCAACAATTATCCACTGAATTTGATAAGTGAAGATGGACAATCTGGGAAAATCAAAATACATAAATTTTCTTTGCTGCATTAGAGGTTATTGCCTTAACTACCACTCAAATGATACAGATCCAGTTTAAATGTCCCTATATTTTTGGAAAGAACTAGAAAAGAAATCAAAAGAAGCACAAACATATTATATGATTACAACTTCTAAGTACAATTTATTTCTGTTTATGAGTCAAGCAACTACACTTGTTTCTGTAGTAATATAGAGGAATGGTAGACATCTGCTATGATTGACAGTGTGACTGTAGTAAATAAAGATTTGACAAAACTAAGTTGCAAAGAAGATACCAGCCTTCACCGGTAGAAGGAATTCCTAAACTTATCATGGGAAGCAGATGGCACAATACATAGAACAATAGGCCTGGAATTAGGAAGACCCGAGTTTGAATCCAATATCAGACACTTACTAGTTGTGTGACCCTGGGCAAGTCACTTAACCTCTGTTGGCCTTAATCCACTAGATTAAAACCACTCCAGTATCTTTGTCTAGAAAATCCCATGGACAGCGTTGCTGTGTTATATGGTCCACAGGATCATGAACAAACAAGACTGAACATTAATCCTTATCATAATAATGACCCGAAAGCAATTAAAAGACCTAGAATATGCTTTGAAATGAGGTTAAATATAGTTAATATAAACTTTTATTTTTCTATAGGCAGTTTCAATTTTCCCTGCTCTTCATAAAATCACTCTATGCAGTTGATGTTTATTGGACTGGTGTTTCATTTCTTGCCACAATACTTGCTCATTTGATAACTTCTACCAATAAAGAGATAAATAAAAGCTCCAGTATCTCACAAGTCAGCATCTTACCTTGCAATAATCTTCTTTTGAGATGTGATTTAATGGAATATACTATTTCTCAAACCAATACTTATTAAGCATCCACTACCTATAGGACATTACTCTAGGATAGGATTTCTAAACCTGGCTCCATGGATGACCCTTCCCCCACCCTTCCCACCAAGGGGTCCATGGATAGATTTCAGGGAATCTGGGGGGAAAAAAAAAATCACACCTTCACTTTCACTAGCCTCTAAATGAAATAGACCATGTCCTTCCATTATGAATATAGACACTTCAAATCGTAGTAGTATTAGCAGTAACTACGACTTTTGTCACCAACAGAAATCTACACTGATAGAGGGAAGATATTTTCACATCACAAAAAAGTTATTACATGTATCGCAAACTAACATTTACACTAATTGTTACTTTGAGATTACTGTAGTTATTATACCTACTGCTAGATTTTATTAGATCAAAAATTGTTTTTTTTAATATTTTGAGGATTGTATTTCAATATTAATGGTTTCCTTGTAATCCTAGGTATTTGAATTTATATATTGTAAAACATATTTTAAGAAGAGATCAATCCATTGGCTCTGCTAGATTGCCAAAATGGGTCCATGACACACACAAAAAAGTTTAAAGAACCTCTACTATAGGCCTAGAGAGAAAGACACTTACAAAAATGTAAGAGACACAATATCTTCCAAGCAGTTTTGACTATGGTAGGGGAGGGGTGTGGGCAGATCTAAATTAACAATATATTAAATATTACTACAAGAAAGTGGCCTGGGGTATAATGGTGGTGGGTTTGAAGATTTGGCACTTACTAAGGTATGTCATTTAAACTCATGAGTATCATCTATGAAGTGGGGATTCCATCAGTATGTGAGGTTCAAATAAGATCATACAATTAACACTGTAAACCTTAAAGGATTAGGATTAATATCCATTGTTACTGAAAGCAAATGCTGAAAAAGTTATAAATTAAGTGTACTGTGAGGGTTCAGAGGAAAGAAAAATGGCACTTAACTTGGAGAATCACAAAAAATTTCACGACATGCTTTTGACAGAGCTCTTGAAGGATAACCAGTAATCTTATATGAAGATAATGAGCTGGATTAGGGGAGGGAAGAAAGAGGATTCCAGATAGAAAACAGTAACAAACTACACTAAAAAAGAAAAGAAGACAAAGATGTTGGAAAGCCAGGGTTCCATTAGTAAAATAGTGATTAGTCTCAGTTTTGGGGGAGAAGTACATTGTCAGTATTATTGAGGAGCACGTAATATGGTGAGATATAGCTAGACAGACTACTATATCTTCATCTCTCCCCCACCACAACCTAGGTCTCCTGGTTCTGACACCTAAGCTTTTCTCTTTTATCTTCTTGAAACCAGTATTCCAAAACATTTCCTGTTACACCATGCTTCTGTTCCCATTTCTCACCTACTCTCCTTTCCCAGCTCCCCTACAGGCATTGTCTTCTCCCATCAGAATGGAAGCTCATAGCGATCAATAATTATTTTGCTAGTTTCTATGCCCAGCACTCAGTGCCTAGGCACATCATATTTAATACATGCTCTACATATCCATATATAAACATGTATTTGTATGTGTATTATTCTATACACACTTGAACACTTGCATACACACACATACATACATTTATACCCTCATCTTTCCTCCATCTGAATTTCAATCCTCATGAGGATCTCAACTGATAATGCTGAGTCCTGCCTCCTTCATGGTCTAGAGTCCAAATAATCTTTGGGAAGTGCTTTACATATAATTCTTCCCTGAAATTTCTACATGTAAGCTTCCAAACACTCCAGGCCACTCTGGACATAAAAGCCCCAGTTCCCTCATTAGCTACCCAAAAAATCATCTGCTTGCTCTTATTTCATCCTCTCTAATCTTTTTATTAACGTGCACTCTTTTCTTCCCAGCAATCATGATCAGTCCTTCTTATCAGTCCCAAACTCCAAAAAAAGAACCACAAAATCCTCTCCAATTAATTGAGACACATTCAATCAAAAAATATTTTAGCTTATTTTTAGTCTGAAGAATCATAAATCAACCAACTCAAAATATCGACTAATTGTTATGTCACCAAAAACCACAGTAGAGCACCCAAAGACAAATTCTCATTCACTACAGGACCTTGGACAAGTCACATCTCTTTGAGTCTACACAATGTCTAAAGCCCTTTTTGTTGTTTACATTGCACAGATTAAAGCATGGTCTACAGTCTGCCACCTTTAAAAAAAATACCAAAAAAACCACAACTCCATTAACTATTAAAACCATCTAGAAAAGGATTGAAAAAACTAAAATAGATTAGTACAACATAATAAAGGATCCAAAATCAGAACTAAATGTATTCAGTGTTTTAGGGTTTGATATAACCAAAATTGCTGAACACTAGGGGAGTTAGCTAATAAAAATTGGTAGGAATACTGGGTAACAGTGAAGTTGAAAATGAGTTTAAACCAACCGTTATGTCATGTACTAAAAAAACAAATTTCGGTGGGTTTTTTTTTTGTTTTACTTAAAAATGTGAAGAAAGAATGGCATATTTACTTCAATTGTAGAAAGGGAAAATGCTATTTACCAAATGAAAGGAAACAATTATTGGAGATGAAATTCAAGTTTGATTTTACAAAAATAAAGCAAGACTTCCAAATAAAAAACAATAGATTATTTAAAAATTAATAGTAAATATACCTGGAAAAAAACAATCACTAAGGAAAAGACACAAACTAAAAAAGAAATTCATTCTTTAGTAGATGTTCAGATGCTTTGAAGAGACAATTCCTGATTTGAGAAACTCTCAAAAATCCAGAAATTACAAATTAAAACAATTTTGAAATACCAATTTACATCAAAAGAGTAAGAAGTAGCAAAGTAATTTCATCCTTTGACCCAATAAATCAACTTCCAAGACTAGATGCTAAGGATGATATTTAAATAAAAAAGGACCAAACTGTAAAAAAAAAAAGGGGAGGGGGAAGGGGGCAAGACTTTATGGTGACTTTTTATAACAAAAAATTAAATAAATAGGAATCCACATTTTATGTACAACATTTGAAGAATAGCTGTATAAGTTCCACTGTTGATTTAATGAAATATCACAGCATAAAATAAGGAAATTGAGATTACTAGAAATTACAGTAAGACCTATAAAAGGTACTACTTACTGAAGAAAACAAAACCATAACTGATTAAAACTACGTAAAATATCCAGGAAGATTGAGTGAGAGGTCAAAAGGAATTAATTGTTTCAGTATCTCCCTAATATACAGTAAGGAAAATTCCACTAAGAGGTAAAAATACAAATCATCGAGAAAGGAAAAGCAATTTTTAAAATTGCAAATCAAAGGATATCTATGACAAAAGAAAATCCATTAAAAATTTTAAAGCAAAGTCAAAAATGTAATATAATATCATCAAAAGTATTGTAACATCAGAACCAAAGCTTGAATTTTCTCAAGATACAATAAAATGTATAAAAAACAATGAAGCAATTAAAGGAAGAAATGGCAAAATCATAACAGAGATATCATGTGTAGTTAAGGATAAAACTTCAGATTTCAAGAATAAGATAGAAGATATAAGCACGACCATGTAACAGATAAAAACTGCTTATTTCAGTGGAGAAAATGAGAGAAGGAATAATGGAAGCAACCAGGTAAAACCAGAAAATAACACTACTGGAAAAAGATTTGGAAGTGATGAAGATAAAAGTAACAAATCTGGTAGAAAGAAAAATTGAAAAACTATAAAAAAAAAATACAAACAAGGGACAGGTTGCAAATTAACAGAATTCATAAGATACCAACAGGAAACAACCAAAAATTTAATTCAAATAGACATAACATTGGCAAGCTTCAAAAATTATAGTAAGAAAATGACCTTCTACTGATTGATGATAATGATGATGATGAAGAGAAGGAGAATAATAACTGATATTTATAAAGCACTTTATAGGTACTAAAAATTGCAACCCCCCTTTCAGGATGAGAAAAATGAGGTCCAGAGCATAACTGATTTTGAACTTAGGAATCAGTCTTCCTGATTCTAAGTTTGATGTCCCATATAGTATCACAAGAAATCAGAAGGGGAAAAAAAGCATCACATTTGAAAAAAAAAATTGATTTAATTTTTGCAAGATCTTCTGCAATTAAAAATAGTATAGATTATGTAAAATTTAAGACATTGCTTTTACAGTAAAGCATATTTTTAAAAACAAAAATAAAATAGAAATATTAAAATTGGCTTCACAATTTTTGGCAAAAAGCCCAATTCTTGAAGCAAATTTTCTTTTATAAACTTAACATATAAGATCTTTGATTAATTTGTAATGTTCAGTTGTTTCAGTTGTGTCCAATTCTTTGTGACTCCATTTGGGATTTTCTTGGTAAAGATACTGGAGTGGTTTGCTATTTCCTTCTCTAGAGCATCGTACAAATAAGGAAACTGAGACAAATAGAATTAAGTGACTTGCCGAAGGTCACACAGTCAGTGTCTGAGACTGGATTTGAACTCAGATCTTCCTGACTCCAAACCCAGTGCTCTATCCACTGTACCACCTAACTGCCCTAACTAATATAAAAACAAAGAAGGAAATTATTCAAATAAAGGATAAATTAGTAACATGGAGAATAAAGAAACAAATGAATTGATGAATCAAACTAAGAGTACTAGGAAGAGGTGGGAGAGCCACCATCAATTGACAGATTTTCATATTTAAGCAAAAAAAGGAGTGAAAATAATTTATTAGCATCAAAGAGAAAAGATCACAATGCACACAGGAAAAAACCTATCAGAGCACTGTCCACAACTAAACACCAAAATAACTGAGGCTACAAAAGAAATGGACAAAAATAACAAAATTATAAAATACCCAAAATGACAAAAAAAGAAATAATAAATAAAATGATGATGAATGAAGAAATTAAAAAGGATGCTAAGAAACCATTTTGTAAAAAGACATTAGGAATAGATTGGTCCACATGTAAAGGACAAATGATCTCTATTCTATGTAAACTGTTTTCCAAAAACAAGAGAAAAAGGTATATTTAATAGCTATTTTTGTGTACAAGACAAATATGGTTCTTTTGTTCTCCAAACCTGGCATAGAAAAAGCAGCAAAAAAAAAAAAAGTATATTGTCATTAGTAAATACTTAGACATGCAGATTATAACCATGAAGGTAAATCACAGGAAATTTCCTGAGACATAGAGTTTAAGTTCTTGCCCAGGGTCACACAGTAAAATGTTAAAAATAAATTTTGAATCCAGGTTTTGCTCTCTCTTTTAAATGATTTCACTATTCACTATCCTATACCACCTATTGGCATTAATATCAGTGCAGAAATATTAAATAGTGGCAAAAAGACTGCAACAATATATCAAAACATTACAGGATCAAAAAGCAGTTGTATAAAGACATCAAGGATAGTTCAATTTTAAGAAAAAATCAAGACAATAAATCATCTCAGTAAGAAAAACCGTAAGTATTCCATCTGTTTACAGTTTTTAAAAACCATGAATGGAAATTTAAGAATTTTTCTTTAAAATGATACAAAGTATTTACTTGAAACAAAAATATTATGTATAATAGAGAAACCTAAATGTGACTCCCTCTAAAAACAGGAGTAACATCTATCTCCACCATTACCCTTTGACATAGCTTAGAAATGTTACTTAACCAAAGCAATAAGGCAAGAAAAAGAAATTAATGGAAAAAGTTACTAGGCTCATAAATTATTTGGAACTAGAATTTTAAAACTATGTTATATGGAAGAAAGAACAATTTATATGTACTAAACAAACAGAAATAGAAAAGACAAAAATAAATGAATTTGATTCTACAAAAAAAAAACTTTACACAAAATGCAAATCAATTGGGAAATACTATGACATCCAAAATCTATATGGAATTAGCAAATTTATGAGCAACATCTATTCTCCAAAAGCAAAAGGAAGGAGACAATTTAGTTCTTTCTTAAAGAAAGATACACAAATTGTCATTATCCACTTAAAACACTAAATAATTTAAACTTTAATAAGAGAAATGAAAATTAATACAACTTTGTGATATCACCTAGAGCCATCAAATTGTTAAAAATAGCTAAAAACAATAAAATTCTATTTTAGCAGGATCCTAAAAATACAAGCATACCAGCCACAGGTTCTAACAGATCTGTCAATTAATGTAATATCTTTGGAAAGCAAGATAACAAGATTAACAAAGTTGTTCTTACTCTCTGACCCAGTTATCCTACTATTAGAACTATAACTTCTATAACCTAAGGGTATTAATAAATGGAAAAAGAAAATTACAAAAAATATTTATAGCAAGTTTAGCTATGACAAGATGGCTACTGTACCTGTGATTTCATTGGGATAGGGAAATCCCAGATGAGAACACTCCCTCCATAAATAAAGGTTGGCACTCTCTCTACAATTTATACTGATAAGGAGTTGCCTGGACCTATGGCAGAGGTGTCAAAATGGAGTCTAGTAACATTCCCTTGGAGCCAAACCATATTCAAATGTTAGAAATATTTAACAAAATAAAAATATTATAGACTATATTAATATGGGGCTTTTTAAGTCAATATGCAACCCCAGGGGACATATATACGGGGTTTAGTGGCCCTGTTTCTATATGAGTAACACAAATGCTCTAGAAAGAAATAATAAGTAAAATGATTTGCACAAGACCACATCACCAGAATGTGTCAGACAATACTTGAATACAGATCTTCCTGGCTCTAAGACCAGTTCTCAATCAGCTAAACCATGCTGCTTACGTATGATAAATCCTTGAAAGGAGAAGGCTTAGAGGAGAAGCAAGGGGAGAAAGAAAGGAAATATGAAGCACACATAGTATGGCAACATATAGAATGATTATACCTATGTAGTTTTCAACAATAGAAATGGGGAGGGGGAGAAGATGGACTAAAAACAAATCAGATGAAAATAATCAAGAAAAAAGGGTATTTGTTTTATTATTTTGTTAAAATTAATATACACTTTTAAACAAAGTATAAATAATTTGGACTTGGGGCTGGCTTTGCATACACTTTCCATTTTAATTATTGGTTTTAATGTTTAAGGTTTAAGTTCAAAATGTAATTGTGTTAACAAAAAATCAATAAAACCCAATAAGTAAAGAGGATGAGAAAAGGTCAAAGAGCTATTATTTTATTAAAATATCCACATAGACAAAGCTATAAACCTTACCTTTAGCCATTAATAAACAAACATTTGTTAAGATTGTACCAAGCATTTTACTAACTTAGAATACAAAGTTAAAAGAGAATCCTAGCTGCCTTGAAGGAAATCATATTTTAACTAGAAAGATAACATGTACATGTACAAATACATACACAACTCATACAAAGCAAACACCAGGGAAACTTGGAGAGGAAAAGAAAGGAGGAGAGGTGGGAGGGTGCTTCCTGAAGATGACATGAGCAGAATCTTGAAGCAAAGCTATCTATACACAGACAGATAATAGATAAAATTATAAATAATTTGTAGCTCGAGATAAGTTCTTACATGATTTAATTTTATCTGATTTTTTGCTGAGATTCATAATCAATCATTTTAAAGAAGATGCTCTATAGCAGGTGTTTTTAACCTTTCTTGTATCATGAGCCTCTCTGGCAATCTGGTCAAGGCTATGGACTCAGAAAAATCTTTTAAAATAAATAGAATAAAATACATAGGATTACAAAAGAAACCAATTATATTGAAATACATGTTTTTAACAAAAAATTCCCACACATTCACAAACCAGACTCCCAATTAAGAATCTCTATTCTATAGCCATAACATTAAACTTGAGATAATCTACTACAAGGCATCACAAGTCCTTAAAAATATGTATTTGTGAATGTGTATGTACACATACACAGAGAGAATGAGAGAGACTTCTACATATACCAAACTTCTAAATGTTCTAATATCTCCACACCTAAACCTTATACTGATTGTAGGGTATGCAAAGGAATAAAAACAAATGGAAAAACTTCACAAAGCCTGAAAAACAATATAAGAAATATAAACTTCACAGTGAGCTGCTCTCCATGACGAAACCTGTGTTCCAGTGTCGGTCCTGAATTCAAATTATATCATTGATGAGGCTGTCAGAGTAACATGGGCATTTTCACTTCATTTTTAAAATATACATTTATATTATCCAATAAAGAAAATTTCCTCTGTGTGTTATGTGAAAAAAAATTATGAAAATTCACTAGGTTAAATGTAAACCCCCTCAAGTTGCCTCCTCCATTTTGTTAATGATAGATAATTTTCATTTGCCAAAATAAAAACTAGTAAACTTTGACAACTTTCTTGTCATTTCCAAAGCTACATTTTTTTTAAAAAGTATGAACCTATTAAAATTTGGTTTGAAACTCTGCACTATCCATTTTTCTTTTTATCCATTATTTCTGTCTTCAAACATTTGTTTAACAATTACAGAGGGGATTCAAATATTTTTCTTGAGAAACAGAAAATTTAAGTTTTAATGTGAATACAATATTCTATATCCTGAAAGCACACAGGTCCTAGGTAAACTGACTATAATAGAAAGCTTCCTAAACCCCCTTTCCTTTTTGTTCCTTTGAGAAAATGGTGAAACAATTTGCATTTACAGCTTAGTTCCTGTTTCCAAAATACCTCTTTAGCTTTTTCTTTTCTCTTTTTTATGGTGGGTATAAATAGCACCAAATTGTCAAATCACAGCTATTTTGTGTGCTACCTATACAAATAGGTCTGATTCCTGGCAAGTCATAAAACAATGAGTGCTGAATTCCATAGTCCTTTGATATCCCTGCTTGTCTGCAGGGCTTCAAAGCTGTCCTCCAGTACTTTTCTTGGGGCACTGCTAAAAAACAACTTCCACAGAAACACACAGAAGATAAAATGTTCCAGCCCTATAAACACACACAGACATAGCCACAAGTCAAACCAATCTGCAGCATCGTGGTGGGGCTTCAACCATAAGGAAAATCTTTATTCTCTAGTTTGTTTTTATTGATTTCAGAAATTTGGGTCAACTAAAATTTCTCCTTCCTAATCCTTATCTAGTTTCTTTATCCATTCTCTCCTGGTCTGATCCATCTTCACTCTCAAAAAGAGATAAAAAATTGCACTTTAGTTCTGCTCTCCAGACACATAAATGATTATACTATATGCAGTCCATACAAGATTTATTTCTTCAGTATCATAAAACTCATTTATGCTAGTGCTTTACCACTGTGTAATGGTATCCTTAAAAGTCAACAGTAAAATGGACATGAGTAGAATGTGACTCGAAAACAAAGAAAATGATTCTGTTTATAGTGGGGGTAGGGAGAGAGATGATTCTTGTCTAACTTACAGAAACCTGTCTTACTACTTTATAGCCACATCCTATTTATGTTTGTATCTATGTTACATCAGTTCTAAGCACAGGGCCAGGCACATAGTACACATTTAATAAATGCTGATTGACTAACTACAACAACATAGATGCACACAGACACAAGTCTGGCCACTAATGGTATTATTTACTGTTACGAAATGACAATTGAGATACACAGTTAATGACAGTAAGATGATAAAGTATAACTCCAGAATAGCCCTTGGCAACTCACAGTTTGGTCAGTCACTGAGCTGGCCACTGAGGGAAAAAAGGTTTTTAACATCTCCCACCATCCAAAGTTTTTTTAATATTAAAAAAAATTATAAAGGCTGTATGTACAGCCACTAAAATATAGTATGAGTGGCAGATATTTTCTCAGGTTTTCCACTCCCCCCCCCCACCAATGGCAAGAAGCCAAATCATTTTCCTTAATACAATACTGCTGGCAGCTCCATTATAATATGCCAGTTTTAATGGAAAAACTATTCCAAAAGATAAAAGCAGGTAGTGAATACTTAATCCCTGAGCTAACAGTGAGACAATATAACCTAGCCTTTCACATGGGAGAACTCATCCTTTAGGGTATATGGAGGAACAATAAAGAATACTTAAATTCCCCAATCTTGCCCTATACACTCAATTTCACTATAGAAATAAGAAAGATTCATTGCCAAAGGAAGCCCAAAATATAATCTTACAAAGGTTACAGTAGGTGTTTTTAATGTCAATTCCAGTTTCATTTCTGGATCTCTTCCTTCTTTTTTATATTTGCAACTGTGCAGGCATATCAAATACCAAAAGGCCCTATTTCTGAAAAACCTAACTAATGAACAGATTTATAGATGTAGATTAATGATAGCTGTATGAAACTGCTCACAATAATTCCCTTTATCCTAAAAGTAGACATTTCAAAAAATCTGAGGCACTTGTACAGAACTCTTGGCTCAATTATATATAGCTTGCTTTTCCTCTCTTTACAATCAAAACTGGCAGGCTAACCTGGTCCTAAATTTCTTCATAATATGATTATGTAATCCCTCACATTTAATTTTATTTCCTCTCTTTTTTTCCGCCTTAGGAAAGAAGATCGGCTAAATGCATTAACATACAACAAAATTCTAAACATGAGTGATAAAAATGCATACAGAGTAACCTTTAATCCATGCTATTAACTGACTTTATTCTATCTTGGCACGTTTGAAGTAACTCATCTAAGGATTAGTTAGGCTTTTATACACTTCTTTTTATCAGGAGTCTACCATTCTTGATTTAGTTTTGAGAGAAAAGGGTTTGCAAAAACTGTAATAATCTCACAGCTGGAGATGGCTGGAAAGTCCGTTAGTACTCATTGTGCCCTTAATTTGCAATAAGCCTTTGTGCCCTTCTACTCCTCATTTTACATGCTGAGCAGTTTTATCACTGATAAAGTATTTATAAGCCAGTTATTTTAGATTAATGAATAAACCACTAAACTTTTATGCAAAATGACATCGAATTTTCTCTTTAAAACACTGTAATTTATCTTCACCATCTTGATTGCATGAAAATCTTAACCACTTGTAATTTGCTTCAGTAGTTTTCACACAACTATTCCAAGGCCAGATACAATTTTTAAGTAGTATTATTTTCAAACAAGGAAACATAAATTTTCAATAATGACTGAAGCCTTGAGGCAAACACACTGATCTAATCACAAAGTTGTGAATTCCAAAATCTCATCTTATACAGTTAAAAAGAAAAGATTTTGCTACTCATTAAACTTGGATTAATAGAGAAAACTTTTGCATTATGAAAAAATGATAACTGCATAACCTTGATATATTTAACCTCATCAATTTTTCAAGGTAGATGAACGGTGTTTAATTAATTGTAAGCTACACCCAACTAAATTTTTAAGTCAATAGATTAGTATTTCCTCTACATTCTCAAATTGTAAAGAGAGCTAGTATATTTAAACAACCAGTCGTCAAGGCTACATATATATATGTAAAACAAATTTTATAATCATTCAAATATCTTCAGAGGGTTATCAAACAAATCTCCCCAATAGCTTTCTATCTTAAACATATGTTTTGGAATACTCACACTTATAAAAATAAAAATTTCTGAAATTGTCACATTCCAGGATTTGGAGTCACAGAGAAATATTCAAGTTGCTCGTTTTCTGTTGTATCACTCCCTGCAAATCAGAGCTTCAAATCGTTATCGTGGTAAGATTCCTATCTAACCCTGTAAATATCTCTGCAAAATAGAGATGACAGCATCAAAACTAACAGGGTCAAACAAACTTTGCAAAGGCACTGGCAAAATCTACAGCAGCTGTTAAATTTTGCCTTTAACTATAATATCAAAAGTTCAAGTGATCTAATGTAGTGCTGGTCTTTAGTAACCAGATCATTTCTATTTAATTTTCTGCTGATCGAGTGGATAATGCAAACAAAATTATTCCATAGCTAGTCTATTTATTTGACAATTTTTGCTATTAACTTTTATTCACATATATAATCTCCAGAGTCACTTCTTGATTGCTGGAGCGCCAGCCGCACAAGATAAAGACCAGATAGTTAACATTCTGCATTATTGAAAACCCACTTGCAAAAACTACTAATTACTGGGAAACTTTTTAGCTATCTAAGAAATAGAATTAGACCAAAAAATAAAAGCACATACATTTACTAATTCTTATACACCAATTATTAAGCCACAAGTCTTTGCCAGAATTCATATAGAAAGTTATAGGAATCATCTCACTTTGTGTAGTCTCCACAATTCAAATAGAAAAATCTCTAAATGAACTCAACTGAATCCTCTAAGATTCCAATTTTCCACTTAAAATTAGTAATGACTTTATTATTGCTTTTAAATAACGAAAACAATAAGTCATCATATTGTTTCTGGTATCTGTTAAGATGCTATAGGTGAGAATAGTTAATTGAAAAGTACAAATAAATGATAACAAACAGAAAAGTTTTCCATTCTATTATAATACAAATTATTAACCTTAATTTTCTAAAGAATAAGGCTGATAAAGGACAGTGAGTAAGGAAAAAAAATCATGTCAACAGGAGGTAAAATAACTGAAGTACCAAAGGATTAAGACCCTTCCTGGTATATCCTTTTCCCTTTGACCTATGACAAGATTTATGCTAGAACAACTCCCCCAAATTAGTTTTAAACTAAGCATCTTAAGAGTCAGGATGATTCTAACTCTCTCAACTTATTTTTGGTCAGTCTGGGTTTCCAATACAGTCAATCATATTGCTATATTGTTAAAGAAAATATTAACATAACAATGATTCTAGTCAAGTAAAGCTTCTGTGAAGTCCTATTACATGCCATGCAAAGGTGTTGGAATCTAATAAAGTCAATGCGACTAAGTCTATGCTTTCAACACTATCTCAGGTATTTAAAGAATATGGTTTAAGTTATGCCTCAAGTGGGAAAACACAAATATTTAGGAATTTTTCTTTTCTTTAATCAGTTTAGGTTTTTTTGTTTAATTTAGTTTTTTCTCTTTAGTTTTTTTAATGATGAAAAACTAAAAGGAGGAAAATGAATAAAAACTCTAACCTAAGTGATTTACATTTATGATTAGTTTAAATTATATTTAAATGAAACACAATACACACCTAGTCAATGTTTGTTGAAATCTCACCAAAAAGGAAACTTTATTATGTACATAATCTCCATTTAAAACTAGATTTCAAATTCAGGGTTAATATCCTTTGGCTTTGAGGAGTTACTCCATAAATTCTTTTACTGTCATGTCACTGAAATGATTTTGTTTTAAAAAAGTGAAGGAAATTAAATTATGCTAAACTATCTACTGCATATTTTGTGCACAAATTTAACTAGTGCATAATCTTAGGTTACACACTAGTCCCAGTTCTCACAGCACATGGCCAGCAAGAAGGCACTGCTTCTGTCCCCATGGAGATTCAAGATAAATGGGAAATGACGACCTAGATAGAGAGAATTTGGAGGATAAGTTATTCAAATCTTTTTTTAAAAAAAAAACTATTTTACTTAAAGATTGTCCCTGAGGAACATAGTAGGCACTTAAAAATTCTTATTGAACAAGAGTATGGACACAGAACAAAACAGCAAGTTGGGAGACTTTTTTTCTTCTTAAACTGAGTGATAGCACAGACCTGATTTCGGAAGAACATATATGAAACTATACATTTTTAGTTATAAAGTCTCCTTATTTGAAAAGTCTTTTATGCTCTTTAATAAATTCTACATTGTACTCAACTTCACAAAAAGATTATTAGGGATGCAAGAGGTAGTAAAATTCCCCCAGTGTCTTCCAATTCTTAAAAAGCTTATCCAACAGAGATTCTCTAGAGAAAACTTTTAAAACTATTTTTTTTCTTCCAAGTAAGTAAATAATACAGGGCACTTTTCTCTTTTAGGGTATGATACCCTGTCTCTTTAAATTCTAGGCCTGCCTATGGCTCACACTCAATGAAAGCCCTATGTTTGCTGGCCTCCAGCCCACAATGTCAAGTAGCTTTCTTGCTATTGAATTTCAAGATTATTCTTTTTGGATCACTTGCCCTTTAGTTTTTTTAAGCATGCCAAAGCAAAAATAATGTCTTTTTTTAAAACAATAATGTAAAGAAAGCCTTAAGTTATTTCCAAGTCTATAAGTACAGAACACCTTGTCCCACACACCCCTTCTCACTAGAAATATGCTTGCATTATACATACAAACATATACATATGCATGTATACACACACGTACTTGGTACTTAAACAATCCTTATTTTCAGTGTCTGTGTAAACACACACATATATGCTTGTTCCCATAATTTTGCAACTGTTCCTATACTGACTGTCTTCTACATATAATGTTTACATCTGCCACAAACTTTGACAACTCAGCTATACTCTAGAAAAGTATTCCTGTTTTCAGAATCCACTACATTAAGCTTTGTTATAACATTATAACAGTGTTATCATTCATGTTGCTTCATTCTTGAGTTTGAAGCTTTATATACTACTAAACAATACACTAAAAACAATCAACTAAATGTTAGAGACCAATTCACCTTGTCATAACAGAGATCCAGACAGAGATCCTTTGTTTTATCCCCATTCAAATACAGTTCTCTTGCAGAGAACGTAAAACCAACTTAATAAACAGCTGCTGATTAACTGATGAACCTACAATTTAGAGGTCACACCAAAGCAAAAGCAACATCCTATCATACTGATCATCCTTTCAGTAGCCACTGAATATAATGCTACTGTCTGTAACTGGTAGCAAAAAGAACTTCATTTGCTGTTTCAATTTAAATAATCAAGAGATACCCAAAGGCAAAGCTCAGTTTTGGGTAAATTTTTTAAAACATTTTTAGTATGTGTATTCAGACTTCCAAAGTACAATTTAAGATTCTCCTCTAATGATATTACATCTACCCTCATAAAATTACTCCTGTTTTCACTATTTTAGTGTGTAGCCAGCATGAGCAATTACATCATAGTTCACACAGTTTTAAATCCATAAGTAGGGGAAGGGTAGTTTTCCATAGATCACGGAATCCTAGAATAAATCATTGACTTCAAAATTGGAAAGCGCCTTAGAGGTCATCTAATCCAATCACTGCATGAAAATAATCTTTCATTTTACTGTGTTTAAGGTAAATTTATCCCACCTCTTTATCTCATAGTCACTGAATAAAATGGAAAATGCATTTTCATTATGAAAATAGTTGTTTTTTCATCTATCTCATAAACCAAGTTAACTACTTTAAGCCATGCTCTTACTATTAACATATTTTCTGTAAACTGAATGCTTAAACTCTCCAACAATAGAGACTATATTTTCTCCTCCTGCAGTTGATTATATTGCAATGGTTTTTGGTTGATAATTGCTTTCTCAAAATTATATGTTTAAATGTCATCAACATTAACCCAAAAGGCCCATCCATGAGAAATAAAATCATAAGCACAATTTCACCCAATAAAAGTACCTTCCCATAGCCAAAAAGTAAATATATAAATATGAATCAAAATGAACGTTACTTGTAACCAGTCATCCAAATCTCAATCAGCAATCTCCACCCTTTCAGGATTTAAAATACATGACACAGCAAAAGCAAACCACATGGGACAAGGAAGTCTCTGGATTCAGAACACAGGTGCCATCCATCCTGTGTTAGTAATTTGTGCTATGTAAAAGTTCTTTCTAATAAATTTATTAATTTAGAGATTCTACAAAAATTTCCTTCTACAGACAATCGAAAAAATAAAATAACAAAGACATATCAAAAAATCTCACTAAAATCTAATATAAGCAACATGAAGCAAATATGAAGCCTCAAAATGTTTAGATGGAAGAGGGAGAGAAGTACTAGAAACCTGTGATTTCATTGGTTTAGGGAACTTTCAGGTGAGGAAACTCCCTCTACCAATGCAGGTCGGCATCTTCTTTGCAAATTCTACCCTTATGAGAACTATCCAGAGAGTTCAGTGGTTGAGTAACTTCCTCCAGGTCACAGAGCCAGTATATGTCTGAGGGACTTAAGCCAAGGGCTCCCGGATTTCTATAGCGAGCACTATATCCCCCACTTAGACCAACTGCCTCTCAGCATATAGGCTTTTAAAGTTATAACTGCATTCAAATTAACCATATCTTGTGAACCTTAGCATTTTTTTTGATGCTATAGCATTCCAATTACATAAGGAACATAAATATACCATATACACAATGATAGATATTTCTCCTTTTAAAAATTAATTATAATTCTCAAACACTTGTGTGCTATGAAGTATTTCAGAAAAACATTAAAAGATGGTTTTATTTAAAATACATGAAAAAAGCTTCTGAGGGATGGATAAAGTTCCTGTGTATTGCTCATGTCCCTGTCAAGAATACAGCAATTACTTTTACTGCAAAATAAAGATAATCTACCACAAAAATCCCTGTATGAATTTCTAACTGCAACTCCACTCAAAATGCAACACAGCTACAAAGGGATGAAATTGGATATATAAAACTACATGAAGATTAACAATTCCAACCAAAGCAATTTCAGCAGAATATTCTAAATCAATTTCAAAAAAAAAAAGAAATTAAGTGAAAATTTTCCTAAAAAAATTTTTTTAAACTAGAAAATCAGATACAGTAAATATATTTAACTTATGTAATGGTCAAAAACAAAAGGAAAGAGTCTTATTTCCTGATGTTCAATCTTTAGGAAATTTCTTCTTAAGTTTCTCACAGTCAATTCCAGGTAACTGAATTTAAGATTCCTGTCAAGACATCCTAGATATTTCAGACAGATAGAAACTATCTTCTTTAGCAAATAACATACCTTAAAACCAAAGACAGTCATTGTCCATGGGGGGGGGGGTATTTTAAACAGTACATAAGCACTTTGCAGGTGAACAGCAGAACATATTGTTTTAGCAATTTCGTTAGAATTCTGAAATAAATATCTAGGGAACAGAAAAATCTGTTGAGATTTTCAGTGCTCAGAAATTACAGGGGCAGCTCTAACTTTAAAAGATAACACACATTCGAGGCCCCAGTTACAGAAATACAAATGCAAATCCTGCAAAGTATGCAGTGATGGATGGCATAATTCATACCAGTACAATCAGAAGATAGTCAATTTTAATTAATGAAGAACATGTAGAGGTTCTCTATGTCTTATTTTCACTTCTCCTCGCTGCTTCCAATTTTTAACCTATTTATTTCACTGTTGATCTGTAGAACAGGTGAAATTTTAATTAACCAATTAAACTTCTTGTTGGAAGCTTTTGTTAAGAAAGGTTGATGTAGATTTAATTTACTGACTAAGATGAGGTTTGGGTCCTAGAGACCTTAAGTTTTTTAAGTCGTCATTTCTTTCCAACTCATTACCAACAGAGAATTAAAACGTGAATACTCTGGTTATTAGGAAATACGGAACACCATTTTAAAAACAAATCATATCAATAACCAACTATTAAAACATAGATAACTCTTTCATGTCCCTAGTCGTTGACTTTAAAAATAAAAATAAATATAACTCAAAAAGCAGTCGTACTGATCTATGAAATCTAGACAAATCTGCTTTATTGTGTCAAAGCAAGAAATTCATTCTCTATCTTTAAAAGCTGTTTTTCATTAAATCTAAAGCAAAATTTCTACATCCATAAAATTTTACCTATTTTTTTAAATCTACAAAAGAGAAGTTACAAAATGGGTCTGCAGGAAGGGCAGAAAAAGCAAAGATCAACAGCTGTTAATTAAGCTTTAACACACTTAGAAAAATGGTCCCTTGGTAGCCAAGATCTTTCCTATAAATTTCACATGGAGTTTGTTTACACATCATGCAGTCAACTGCTAGGAACATAGAAGAAACTGAGCTTTTGCTTGTTATAATAAATAATTGCATGGTGGATGGTGGGAGGTAGGCAAAAAGACTAAAAATCAGTTCAGCAATGCTACCCCATTTTTCTGCCTGTATTCCATAACATAAAATCAATTTTTTTTTCTGACTTACAGTGCCTTCCTTTAAATTATATGAACCAAAAAAATAATTAAAAAATAAACTATATGCAATAATCATTTCAGAAAGCGGGGAGTGGCTATGTTCAATAGATAACAGAATTACAAATGTTATCATTTGGATCCCGCATGGTCTGGAAGGCATTTCTAACAAGATATGGATAACTTCAGTTTTTCCACCTCCATACAGCAGAAGTGGGCTTTGATTTTGATGTTACACCATGTCATTATATCTTTTAATGAAGTGTACAAGTCAATTTTGTTTGTACCCATGTATTCAAGGACCAGTACAAAAAGAAACCAATAGTTGAAATATCTAAAGGGTACTCATAGAATCTGACTACATATATGTTTTTCAAAGTTTTCTACCTCACTAAAAACAACCATATCCCAATAACCAACTCTTATCTTCATGAGCAGTCACCTTAAAACATTACTTTAAAAAATTACTAGCAGTAATACATAATGAAAGGAGAAATCAAAAGCAAGGGAAAAGCTTAGTAAAATAGGTTTTTTTCCCCAGAACAAAGAAAGTTTTCATTATTCAGCAATTCACATTAATAAAATATTTTGGGGGAGAGATACAGTTGATTTTTAAAAAGCCCACAATAAGGCTGTGTTTTTAAATATTCAAAACTAAGTTATCTCGCATAATCAGACAGCTAAAAAGAGAGGTTAAATAGATTAAATAGGCTAGATTAAAAGGCATAATGTAGTCTAAATTTAGATCTACAGACAATAATGGACAAGTCACAAATTTCCCCTACAATCTACTGCTGCTATTAGTACCTTTAAGAAAAAATTTATAATATATTCTACTTTTCCAGAGGAAAAAGACCTAAATAAGTGAATTATCATCCTTCATAAAAGGACTATCAGTGTTACAAAGACAAATAGTACATGCAAGGACTATCTCTCCTTCAAGATTTAGTTAAAGAATTTTGAAAAAGTAATAGTTTTGATAAGATTATATTAAATTTCCACTTCAAGAAGGAAAAACAATTTCAGTAAGGAAATGTGTATATATGTATATACACATGTGTATACGCATGCATACATACACACATGTGGTTATAATTCTAATTAGACTCAACAAATGGATCCCACAAGCATAAAAAAGTTGAATGATCACGTGTTGAATGTACTACAAAAGGTATTCTTGCTTCATTTAGAAACTTCAATTAGATAACCTCTCAGGTTTCTTCTAACTCTTAAGATTCTATGACTCTGTTATTCTGTGTGCAAACATTAAGCATGAAAAGACCACAGATTTTTTTTTTAAGTTCCTGACATCTCTGAAGGAGTTACAACCTGAAAATCCTAGTTCATTTAATTTTATGCCCAAATGGATTCTGTGCTGGTTGCTAACAGTTAAGAATCCACTAATTCACATAAATTCCAGTCTTTTTCTTTGAAAACCCACATCAAAAACATCAACAGACGACTGAAGCACACAAATGATCTTTCATAGAAACCGAGACCCACAGGTGGAAGGGATATTAGAATTCATTGCCCAACATCCTCATTTTATAGATGAGACCAAGACATAGAATGACTAAGTGGCACAAGGTCCAATAACTAGTTAGTGGTAGATCCACTTCCAAGAAAATCAGAATAAAACTCATGGACAGCTAACTAGAAATTAAAAATTGTTTTACCTGAATTGGCAAGCCATAAAAATAATAATGCTACATACTTATCACAGGCAGTTTTTTTAAGCAATTGAAAAATGACACATATAAGGGCAATATTGTATGTTTCAATATTCAGGTTAAAATCAAGAGAGAAAAGAAGGAAAGCAAGTTTCAACAAGTACCAGAGCTGAATTTCTCCTTCTTTTGCCCAAAATGTCTCTCTACTACTTCAACACAACCAACACCTTATTGGATAGCAAGAAGAAATTAGTACGACATTAAATTACCCTTATCAACATCATTTAAATCATAAATCATATGAACTCAACCTGGAACAGACCTTAGGGAGCATCTTTTCACAGTAACATTGTTACTGTACGTTAACTAAACCCCATGGTTCAGTCAGTCATCGTTCACATCACTCTTCTTGTAGACAACTATAACTACAAGGTTGTTTTGGTTTCCCGTTAGACTAGTTACATTAGGTGGTATATTCCTGAAGTGTGATTTTGGGAGATGTTTAAAGGTTGTTGTTTTTTTCAACCCAACACAGTTTAAACATTCCCAATGCCATAAATTGACATTTTCTTTCATTTCTCACCTCTGAAAATAATTTAAAATAAATTTTGCAATTTTCAAAACTGTTGGGAAAAAAAGTGCATTTTTTTTCCAGGTTTTTGAGTTTGGGAAGCAATAACACACCTATCAATCAATCAAATATTTATTATCCACCTCATTACCTACCAGGCCCTGGGTTGAGGATACAAGTGAGGATACAAGGAGGGGGGGGGCCTGCGGAGAAAAAGAATCATCAAAGAGTTTATATTCTATAGGGGAAACAATATGTACACTTGAGGACAAAATACATACAAAGTTTATACAAAGTAATTTGGGGGCATGAGACAAGCAGCTGGGATAATCAGGAAACAGCTCATGAAAAGTTATTTTGTTTCAACTATCTTGCGCGCGCGCGCGCGCGCACACACACACACACACACACACACACACACACACACACACACCCTTGTTCTTGATCCATAAGGAGAACCTCAAACCAGGGATGGAGGAGGGGGATGGAGAGAGGGGTTGAGGCGTGCATAAGGTGCATAAGGCAGGAAAGAGCAAGCAGAAAATCAAAGCTGCGCAGATCACTATTTTTTGTTGTACAGGGTGTCCCTAAAGTCTCGATACATAGGCAAAAATGCATATTTTGAAATATTTGGGATATTAGCAGACTTGGGCCCCCTTGACTTTTTTTTCTGGGGTATGCTAAAGGAGAAGGTGTACTCAATGAAAATCACAGATGCAACACACTTGATTGAACGTATAAAGAGTGAATGTGCTAAAATTGACAGCAATGTGGAGATACTGCATCAAGTTCACGTGAATCTTGCAAAGCGCATCAACCTTTGCATCGCAAATGATGAAAATCATATTGAAGATGTTATTTGTTAATATTCCAATTAAATAAAATGCTGTTGAAAATTTCATTCATTTCATTTCTTGAAAATATGCGGTTTTGCCTATGTGTCCAGACTTTAGGAACATCCTGTACATAAGCTTTTTCTCCCACTATCTTCTCATAAAGGTCCTAATTATTCTTCCAGGTTAATTCCTACTCCATGTCTGAACATTTTTCAGCAATGATTTCAGAGAATAGCTGAAGATGTATAAAGTAAGCACACGTGCTACCTAGCATTTTTAGTTACCTTTTCGTGAGCATCCATATTTGATGCGGTTACTGCCATTCCAAATACAATGTGTGAGCTTCATGGTTAGTGCCCTGTCTGTACTCCTTTGTAGAGCACACACAGCAACCACACAGTACCTTATACAACTTACACACTCAATAGACATTTGTTGACTGAATAAACATTACACCCAAATGGGCCCTGAACTGTGATTAGCTATATAGCGAATACAAGGTCTTCAAAGTCCTTGATGCCCTTTTAAAAAACTTTTACATTTTAATGGCTTATGTCGGAAGCATGAAAGAAACATTATTTTTAGTAATAAGCAGTGAATTTCCTTCCAGTTCACAGGACCAAAGAATCACAGCCTTAGAACAAGAAGCTACCTCAAGTCACCTAGGCCAATCCCCTTATTTTATAGGGGAGACAATAAAGAGCATCAACATTAAGTGACTTGCCCAAGAAGAAACCTGAGAAGTTATCTAATTGAAGTTTCTAAATGAAGCAAGAAACATGTAAACAAAGTCAAACATCTTGAAATCTAGGTTAATAAGAAGCAGAAGATTCAAAGATGTTTTGGAATTTCATATACTATATGTCAAGCCATGGTTTAAATTGATCCTGGTATCCTTATTTTTCTTTGTCATAGGATCTAAAATAAAAATTTCTTTTATATCCACAACTTAGGTTTAAAACTACATGAGGACTTTGAAGAAAACACTATAATAGACACATTGATCACTTTTCTTTGGAAAATATGCAACCATTCATTTCTCTTTGGCAACTTTAAGGTAAACTATATTCTCTCCAATAACTTAAGGCATCAGTAACATGAGGTACAAAGGACACTGGATAATTTAGAACACACAGTAATAGCTAAAATTAAAAATAAAGCATTCAGGTAGTATGATATGAATTAGGAAGGAATAAATGCAGTTCAGCCTATGAGTTTAAATAATTTAAAAATTAAATAAGTTTAAATAATTCAGACAATGCTAAGAATCTCAGGTAGAGAATAGGTCATTCTACATGGCACATGGCCGCCTCTTGATGGGGAGGTGGACATGATTCAGATGGATGAGAAGATGGTAAATGACACCAACAAAAGCACAAGATAGGAAAAGAAAAATACTATAAAGGACCATGCAAAGTACTGTGATTCAAAGACCAGATACATTTCTAGTGCTTTAATGAATGGAAGTAAAATTTTCAAATAAAAAACTTTCTTTCTAATTGTATCATTGGCACGATTAAATCCTAGGGTATTTCCCTGTCCAGTTCTGCCCTACCATCACCTCATTAGCTGTTTTTACCCCATACACACTGACAAGTAAACACAAAAAAGCAAATATTCCAATTCACACTGACAAACCCATATATACAGTGATGAATACTATGGTAAATGGCTAGAGTAAAAAAGATCAATAGTCATGGAGCATTCTCCCCAACCACCCAAAAAACAAAGTGCACTGTGATACCTGTTTACATGGCAAGATTATCAAAAAGAGAAACAATGATTCTGTCAGTCTATAAAACCCTTAATCTCATATTAGACAAAATGAGATGCCTTCTTTTTGCCTGACTAGCCTTTCATGGTGGGGAAGGCAATAAACCAGCATTACATGGATTCCGTCCTACAGACCACAAGGAAAACCATTACATGACCTTCAAAGATAGAGTTAAGATCAACATATATGAATCAATTCAAAACCACATCTTCACCAGAACATACATAGTACATGAGAAAGCAATAGTTCTTGTTTCAAAATGCTGACTACTACAGATGATTACTTCCTCATAAGCAAAGTTTTTTTTTTTCAAAATCCTTACTTAGGACTCGTAAACAAAGTCAAACATCTTGAAAGGCTCCCCCCGCCCTTATCATACCCCAGGTGCTTTGTAAAAATTTTCCAAAATGATTCAGCATATAAATTCAACATTAAAGATTAAAATCAGGATTACAGAATGCTAAATCAAAGCACAACTTCTAGGCTTAGATTTATTGTGTTTTATGCTTTTCTATCTCCCTTTTTCCTCTTACTCTGCATGCCCCCCCCCCAAAAGGGGATCTGGCTTCAACTGGAAAGCGATCAAATTATACTAGTAGTCAAATTAGCTTACAGAATTATACTACTAGTCATCAAATTAGCTCACAGAAAATAATAAGCAACAGATTTAATATCATAAATGTCAACTGAACAGATTGCAATGCTAGAAATAGCTATAATTAGAAAGAAAGTTCACTCAAATTCACATCTTACTGCAAATGAAGGCATTAATATTTAACATGAAGCACTGTAGATATGCCTTATACATGGTCAGAGTAGACTACTATAAATCCAGTTCAAATAAATAAGCATAGAGGTTTTATTCTATTTTTTACCCCTAGGTAGTTTTAGCAATGACAGTACCACCTGCCTAATTCCTTAACAGTAGATGCTCTAGGGCCCAGCCAAGATAATTCAATCAAAATCTAGGGCTTTAACAGATAAACTTACTATAAGTAGTTTTCAAATACAGGTCTCCTGAACAATGCATTAGCGGAAGAGTAAAACTTCATTAATTTGAATCCCACCAAATCAAAACTCAAAAAAGGGATATGTAACTCCAATTAAGTAAAAAGTTCAAAGTATTGTAATTTCTTCCTCTATAAAGTCTCAGGAGATTACTCTCAAGTGAAAGGAAATTGGGTTTTTCAAAACAATAAGTTAATGACTAAATCAACTTGTAGGTCCAGCATTTCAATCTTTCTGTGTTTTTATAGAATGTATTCATATGATATAGATGCATAGATATAAATGATACATAGATATATCTGAGATGAGGCATATTATGCACGCTAATTTTAGATAACTTATTTTATATTATCCATTAGCACTCATTTTTGTAATAAGTATTACTTGAAAGATTTTTTTTAAAGAAACTACGTTTCTTTTAAAACCATCCATAGTTCAGACTTTTCACTAAGTCAGAGTGGCATTCCCCTCATTAGTGAGATTTTATCATGCCATTTTATCAGGCCACTGTGATGCAGGGCCTTAAGAGGACAGGAGTAAATTAAGAAATTTCTGATATGCCTGTTCTATCATCATTGTTGTCATTTTGAAATTGTCTTATTTCAACAAACTGAAATCAGTCACAGGAATGAGTGGCATGTTTGGTGTTGCTTGAACTTACAACTGTTCCCAATGAACAGAGAAATGTTCTCTTGCAATCTGAGTCATGTGTAATTACAATATGACAAGGTCTCTCCCAGGCTATGTAAGCTGGCATTTTTCCCAGCACTTGTCACATCATGGAAAACACATATACAAATAAAAATCAAAAAAATAAACATTTTAAAACAATGGCTTACATGGCTGATTTTTCTTTTAAAGAAATTAAAGT
The DNA here is from genome assembly GCA_028646595.1 of Phalanger gymnotis. Lineage (NCBI taxonomy): Eukaryota > Metazoa > Chordata > Mammalia > Diprotodontia > Phalangeridae > Phalanger > Phalanger gymnotis. The sequence continues at coordinate 393,217,545 of CM053622.1, read as the reverse complement.
TATCCACACCTAAGAATAAACAAAGGTATATTCTACCAACAATTGGACATCTCACCCTTGAAACACCAGAAATTGTCCTACTATTAAACAAGCAGCACACCACACCTAGCAACAATTCCCAGGTCTGGGCTGCAGAGTCATGTTCCCTCAGGCTGGACAGAAAAATCATTAAGTATATGAAATAAAGGCAGAGTGTCACACACCATACACCCACTAGAGCAGAGATGGAGCTATGTGAAAAACAATTCTTAATCTTGAAATTTCTGGATACCAATCTGTTCATTGTCACAGTATATAAACAGTTACCTCAATTGCTGTACTTTATGCCAAAAAAAAATTGGGCTCTTTCTCCCAAAACATCAAACATTTCTTTAAATAAACTGTGAATTTTTTTTAAACATCCTAAGTCAATAACAGCCAGATAATGGCAACCTTGGGCACCAAGAGTCTCAGGGGTAGATGGCTTCTTTTGTTAAAAACACTGCAGTGACTAACGAACCCCAGAAGAAAAGATACTAAGAGCCATCATACCCAATCCTGTACAGTAATTAAGACCTGACAGTCTACTCAGTATCACGACTTTGAGGTACGAAATAGGGTTCAGTTAAAGGATAATTATTTCTCTGGTTATGTTTGGATACAAAAATCCAACCTAAATAGTTCCTACTAACAAGGCGTATTCCTGGTACTAGAAATGTAATTCATTTATTAATGATCAAACAAAGCCTGTCAAACTCAACTTGTCCCATTTGAAAAGAGCATTACAAACTAAGTCAGGAAAAGAAAACAGAACACAGCCCTTCACCACTTGAGCTTGGGAAACAAAAAACGCATCAAAACAACCTCTGCCACCTCTACACTCGACCCTGCATTTCTCCTTTCTTTATTCACTGCCTGTATGTTCAATAATTCCCACATAGCTCTAAGCAGAATGGATTTATTATGATGTTGTTCTAAGGAACTGCAGGAGTTCTAGATGCCAATAAAGATTACAGATCAAATGGGAGATAACTACTAACCATTGTGTCTACTTAGATAAATAAACCTGCTCACAAACAAAGCACCTTATTGTAGTGGTACTGTTACCTCCACTAATCCAACTAAAACAACCAGACAGTAGCTTCCATGAGGGTGAAAGAAACTGAAATTAAGGTTACCCAAACCTCTTTTCCCAATATCCTGTGACATTACAAACTGTCTTGTTTGAAAATCGTCTTGCCCTGAACAGAAAAACGTTTGAAATAGTACAGACTAGCAGGATTATGAAACTTAAAAAAAATAAAAAAGTCAAAGAAACAAGGTGGTGAAGCCTTCAAAGCAAAAGGCAAGTGTGTTCCTTCTGAAACTCAAGAAACATTTTCACAAAATAACCTCAGGCTGCAAACTCTTCCCCTAAAGCTAACATTGGGACCCCACCCGATTAAAACAATCTCTAGGCAGGACCAAGTGCCATCTGAGAGGACGGAAGATTAAACCTTTATTCAGACATAAAGATAAGGCTGGAAAGACCTAGTAGAGAGGGAGGAAAAAAAAGAAGTCGGTGGTAACCTTCAAACAACGTGCTATAAAAGCAAATATCGGTGCGAGGAACATGGATACCTGAACAGGAAACAAATACTCACGACGCATTTTTTAATTTTTAAAATACTACAAAACAAACTCTTTTTTTTTTCTGGAAAAACACAAATGCCATTTATTTTCTCCAGCCCCACCCCCACCCTTTAACGACTGTACCATCCACAGCCTAAGCTGCTAACCCCGAAGGACTGGCGAATTCTTGCTTTGGAAAGAAAATACTGTACACCTGATGACAGTCCTTTACATGCGGTGACTTTTGAAAAGCCAGAGACTGGGCTGGGAGCCTCTTGCTTCCTTGCCGCAGCAAACACCAGTCTGAGAGCTCAACAAACATACAAGGAAGGAGGGAAGGAAGGAGGAGGGGGGAGAATCACATTGGCAAAGTCAATTGTTTTCCCCCTAGCTCTCTTCTAAAGCAAATACTAAAAAAAAAAAAAAAAAATCATCACCCCTTTGTATTTCAGCCCCTACCTCTTTTTGGCCTAGGAAAGCTTTCATGCAAGTGAAAGACGACTTTCTCCACAAAGTGCTGAATGTTACTGTGCTCAGGTCCGCGAACAAACACCATCCAATCGTGGGTAAAACCCTCCACGGTGGGTTTCTTCCTAACCTGGGCTCGATGCCCTAGCTCCAGCTTCACCTGAACAGCACACTAAGGAAGCAAGGGAGGAAAGAGAGAGACAATAATGAATAACAGGAAAAGGATGTTTTTACATTTAGGATTATGCATGTTTTGTTTTGTTTTTTGATGCACACAAAAGAAAATAGTATTCTTCACACCCACGTTTCACACGCGTATAAACACAAATAGATACACATACGCTTCATGTCTTTCACATACACCCAGTAAGGTGAGACCAGGTCAGCTACACTCCAGATAAGCTCTAATTGTAACGGAATGTTACCCCCAATGGAAGGGAGAGGAAGGGAAGAAGAGGAGGATGAGGACACCTAACAACAGACACATTGGAATCAAATTAAATATAATTAGAAAGCAAGACGAGATCAGTTCTCAGACAATATAAGGCCAGGTGGCAGCGAAGAATGGGTGTTGGGGAACCCCTTCATAGAAAGTAACCCCGTAAAAGGAACAATCCTATGAAGTCTTTGTGTGTATCTGTGTATGTCTATGTGTTGAGAGAGTACATGCATGCAAGTATGCATGCATGTGCAGCGCAGTGCCAGGCAGAATTTAAACTGTAGGCATCTTTTGCTAGTGGGCAAGTCACAAACTCCAGTGCTTTTTATTGCAGGACTCGTGGACAGCAAATACAAGACGTCGTCACACACAAACATACACACACCCAAAAAGCATACAACACGCCAATGCATTAATAACTCAACGTGCCCTGCCACCACCCCCTCCCCAAAACAAACATTACGCATAAATGGTAGCGTGCCCTGTTGCCGTGAACCCCATACAGGAATAGAAAACCGCCCAGATAAACCCCACAAACACCCTGAGGAGCACCCAAAGGGCCTCCCTCATCCCATGCTCCCAAAAAAAATTAATTTTGAAAAAAGAAAGGAAAAGAAAAACGGGGGTGGGAGGGCGGGGTAAGGCAGATCCATCGTTGTTACGCTGCACATACACACATACATACACATACACACACACACATGCATGGGGTTAAAGTTGCGTGTGAGCACCGGTGCTGTCACAGAAACGCCGGGAGAGAACGCACCATCCTAGCGGCGACTGCGGCGCCCGCCTCCGGTGCCGCTACTGCTGAGAGTCCGCCCTGTACTGTACACACTCTGCTCCCGGCTGCTGCAGCGGCTGCTGAAATATGGCTGAGTTATTATTCGCCTCCTCCACCGTGTCTGCGTGTGTGTCTGTGTGTGTGAGAGTGTGTGTGTGTTCGTGTGTGTGCGCGCGCGCGTATATGTGTGTGTGTGTGTGTGTGTGGTGTGCGCGCTTCTTGCAATTGCAAAGGGGGGGTTGGAGGAGTATATGGGGGTGGGTGAGAGTGCAGAGGAGGGAGTGGAGATTTAGAGGGAAAAGCAGCGTACTGCAAACCATACCAACCTTTCTCTAATTGGAACCACGGAGCGGTGTCTGGGCAGCAGCGGCAGCGGCGCTGGGTGAAGGAGGAGGAAAGAAGATTTTTTTTTGCATGTACTTACCGAGCTGGCCATGCCTGGGGGCCCGGAGGTTTGCTGGGGTGTTTTTTGGTACCCCGACTCCCCCCCGCCCCCACCCTCCCCTTCTCAGCTGTAATTCATGAAGAAGCTGATATGAATGAGAGTGCGCCCAGGAGAAGAGGGTAGATGGCGGACATTCTCTGTCTCCCCCCCCACCTCCCCTTTCCCTGTCTCTCTCCCTCTCTCTTTCTCTCTTTCTTTTTCTCTCTCTTTCTTTCTCTCTCTCTCTCTCCCTCTCTCTCTCCTCTCTTTCTCTCTTTCCCTCTCTCTCTCTTATTAAACTGAGCCCCGACAGCCAAAGCAAAAGCAACCAAACAGCAGCAACAGCAGCAGGGGCTGAGACTGGGATATCGGAGCATGCGCCTTGGGCTGGGAGCTACTGACACTAGACACAGAGGGTGCAAGAGGGAGGGACTGTGGAGGGAAAGAGGGAGGGACTGGTGGAGGTGGAGGGGGGAAGAGAAAGAGAGAGGGAAAGAGCCCGACGGAGCCAATCAAACACAGTAACTAAATTACACTAAACCCCAGCCGCCCTACCCGCCCGACTACGGCCGAAACCGAAATGCATTGCTTAAAGTAACAGGTTATTGAGGAAAAGAGAAGAGGAGGGTTAAGAAGACTAGGAAAGTCTTGGGCAGCTGCGGGGAGCGATCCCAGCCCCTGTGCAAACACCTCCGGTCTTACAATAAAAAACGGATTAAAAGTGTTGGAATGTAGCCAAAGTAGAGCCCCCTTGAAAGCCCCAGCAGCAGAGGGGGGTGGGAGAGAGGGGCAAGAGAAGAAGGGGAGTGGGGATGGGGGCTGTTAGATCTTTCTAGGCTTGCTGGAAAAGTTTGCTCTCCCGGAGAAGGAAGATAGATAGCTACTTCATAAATGCCTAAATAGTGTGTTTGCCTTCCACAAAAAAAAAAAGTTTGCTTTTGTGTTTAAATAGCACAACTGAACATCCAAAAGCCCACCCCAAAATAAACTTAAAACACACCCACATACATATACACACATACACACACGTCAAACTAGTAAATTACTGATTCAGTAGCAAAAGCACTGGATTTGGAGTCATTATTTCAGCATTTTATTAAGCGCCTACTATGTTCCTGGCACTATCCTAGACGCTGCGAATCGCAAAAACCAAACCAGTCCTGTACTAAAATGAGTTTAAAGTCCTGTCTCTGCCTGTGCGAACAAATCACTTAACCTCTGAAAGCCTCAGTTTTCTCATCTGCCAAATGGGGTTATCCCTACTGTCTCTTCCAGTAAACTCTGAAAAGCTCACAATAAATACCACGGACCTGTGTTGGGTGCAAAATTGGAGAAATTTATATAAAGATCTCATTACAATGAAAAGAGAGAGAGACAGAGACAAGAGACAGAGATTAAGTAATGAGGCAAAGCGATCGTTTCTCCCTTAGGGAATGCTTTGAGAAGTTGGACTGTGCTCTAAACTGTTCAATGTCTAAGATGCCCAGGTGACGGTAGGAGACAAACGTCACGTCTCTGAACTGTGGCGGGAAGTTGTTTTCTTTTGTAGTCTTTTTTTCCCCTCTCCCTGGCAGCGGATTGGATTGCATCAGAACTGGCTTAGTTGCCCTTTGAGGACTCATGGGGCAACTGGGAGGCTCAAAATAGCAGACAAAGCTAATATTGACTGTAATGCGCATAAATTGGATTATAATCTCTATGAGTTTTGGTGACAGTAAACATAATCCATCTCAGGATAATAATCGGGTTAGCCTCCCGGGTGACAAACTTCCCACCAGACGGGATCCCTAAAGGGCTCCCCGTAAATTTTTCTGGCAGGTATTATCTCGCCTGTGGACCGGAGGCAGGGGGACGCGGGAGGATAGTGTTAAACAAGAAAAATAACCATTAGCAAGAAGTAACACTGGACGATTACTACATACTTGAGTGGGCAAGAACCGTGTAGTTTTAGTTTATTGAGTCGGAAAGGGGAGATAATTTAATTTAGAAGGTATAAACTGTTTGCATTTTTCTCCCTCTTCAGAATTCAGGTTTTTTTCTCCGTCTTTCCTCTTTCACTTTCCTCCTCCACCTCCGAACTGGTCTCTCTTCCCTGCCTTTCTTCCTTCTTTCCTAACACTTCTTTATCTTCCCTACCCTCTGTCTAGCTCCAACTTTTTTGCTCCGCTCCTATCCACTGTTCTAACACAAAACAAAAACCAATACACCAGTTAACCATCCTTAGGATTCGAAGCAAAAGATCTTAAATACCAGGAACAGAGATGATTCATTTGATGTGTCAGAGAGCAGGTAGATTGCCTTCGACAGACACCTGGTCTGTGTCAACTCAACCCCTCCTAGGAGGTCCCTTTGTAACACCAACCCCCCAGGCAGTTAAACAGAAGATAGCAGAAGTCAAATTCTGCCAAATCTGTGGGGCTTGGTTTTCCAAACAGACTAGCCACACACTCAGAGTAGCATCAACCCTACTTCTCAGTCACCAAATACAAATAACAATAAGCCAGAAAGCCTTTCAGGAGCTGTTAGCTGGGTTCACCTTTTCTGTATCGATGACCCCAATTACCTTCATCGTTCTACACTGAAAAACTAGCAACGTTTGTTAATTCGCACACCAGCAGAGAAAACGAGCGAGGAGGAATAAGACCTTTTTGAAAGCTTAAACAGAAATAACAGTTTGACTTAGTTATATTGTTTCTGTGTGAACATGCCCATATATGCAGTGAAATGAATTGGTAAAAATACATTCTTTAGGTAAGTGAAGCAAATAAGACAAAGTCCCTCATTCCAGACAAAAAAGGAAATAGGTCTGTTTCTTAACTACTCTTTTCTATGCATTTATTTTTTTAAAAAAGCAAGTCATGATCCTGTTAGAATACAGGTGACAAACAGAACTAGTCTCTTTCAGCTGTAGTTGACGTCAGTGAATTTATTCTATGCCAATGTAGGCTCGAGGGTCTCTTTCCATTGTCATACATAATACTTGAATTCTGAATGAATTGTATATTTTAAATTTTCAGAACCGGTCAACACCAAAAAAAGTAAAATAAAATTAAAAATGTAAGGAAACAATGAGTTATTCCCTCAACACTTCCAGCTCTTTAAAAGAAATCATTTCAGAAACTACAATTTTTGAAGAACAAAACCTGAGAAAGAGAGATGCGCAATATAGTCGGTAGGTGGCGCAATGTGTCCTTCCAGTGACGTCCTCACTTGACCTTTTTTTAAATTTTTTTTTTAATTTTTTAAGGTGTAGTTTCCACATTTTGAGGCAGAGGGATCCTAGACTGCCTGACAATTTTAGTCCATTATTCAACGAAAATAATCTTTTATGGACCATTTTGATAAGCCGTAATGAAAACAAAGTCTTGTTAATAAAAGGACAACTTGCAATGAATGTTGGAAATCTGACCCTTGGGAGGTGGATTTTGATTTGGTTTTCTGTTTTTTTCTCCTCTAAATGAAAGCTAAATTTAGAAACAAACTTTTTTGATCTATAGAAGTAAGAATACTATATTTTTAGTTAGAGAAAATGGGTTCAAATCTCATCTCTCATTGTAGCTCTCGTTATAGGAGTGATCTTCAGCAAGTGACAACCTGTCTCAGCTTCAATTTCATCAGCAAAATTAAAGGGTCGGAGTAGATGATTTCTAAGGTCCTTTCCAGCCCTAGATCTATGATTGTACAAATTACAAGACAACCCTAACTAAACATTAAGATTAACTTTTAAAATAATAAGCCATTTAAGCTTTCTATTCCTGACTTTTCACTAAATTGGGTGACCTTGAACAAATCTCTTAATCTCTCTGAGCTTCAGTTGTCTCATCAATAAAATGAGAGTGTTCATAGCATCTTAGATCTAGTTGTGGAAATCTAATTTAATACAAAATTGAAAGTCCCTCCAAGATCTAAAATTTCACATTTCTAAATAATGACATTCATTTAATCTTCCTCCAATAAACATTTATTAAGAATACAGTTAGAAAAGTGGTAGAATTTCATTATAATGCACATATTTTAAAAGTCATTCCAAATCTTTAAGATCTGGGGGCGTAAAGGAAAGATATCTCTATAAATAATTTGCAAGTGAAAAGAAATGTTTTAAATATACTAGAATGGCAAAGTGTTCTCAAAGACCATTTTCATCTCCCTCCCCCCCCACCCCATCCCACTTTTTTTTTTCACCCAGGCTCTCTACCTGCAGCTGTGTTTGGTTTAGGTGGGTGATTTGAAGTGGGATTCTGAGGTAGCCAGACTTAAGAGTATTTGAGGTAGAGTGTAGTGATGGTGGAAGGAAGTTAAAAGATAATTACTAAAGGGTGTTAAAGAATAATTGCTGCTTATAGATCAAACTAATAAAGGGAGAATTTTGTTGTGTTTCATTAATTCTTGTCCAAAATTCCTCCTCAGGTCAACAAAACAAAGTTACTTTTCTTCCATTAGTTATTCTACTCAAAGAGGGAATAAATTTGTTATTGGCACCCTTCCTACTAACTGTATTTGCTTTTTAAAGCTACTTTAATTGCAAAATACAGTACTTGTCCTGAGCAAATTAATTGAGGAGATAAAATATGCATAGTATATCCTAGCAAATAGGAGCAAAATAAGGTGTTTTACAGAATAAAAGTTTTTATGAGGGCTCCTAAAGTCTCTATTTATTTTCATTTCACAGCAGTTCAGGAGAAAGATACATGTTATATACACATATATGTATATGCTGTACAGTAATATGAAACAGGCACAGAGAACTGAAGTGAATTATCTGAGAACACAAAACCAGTAAGTGGCAGAGCGAGGAAGAAAACCCAGATGTACTCTTTCCAAGTCTCATCTTTTATCCACTAGAAAACTCAACACATTAATAGTAAATTAATTGGAATAAGAGGCTATTCATAATTGCCTTTGCTCTAAACTAAAGTATATTATAAGTACACCTTATTGAAACTTTAGGAGGAAAAATCAATGGAATAAAGAATGATAGGCCTCTTGATCATAAGAATATTCTTTCTGTTGAATAACCCAACCCATTTTATTATTATGGAAATCTTTTCAAAATTTTACATATTCTAAGAGATGTCATTAGTGATCATATTTAATTCCTGATTCTGTTATAGTGCCTTGGGATCTCCAAAAGAGTAGGATTCCTCGTCATTCTAACTGGAAAAAAAATTGTTTTGATAACCATTTAGCATCTTGTCGATGACTATCCAGAGAAAAGAAATACACTGTCACTGTCTTCATCAGTCAGATATGTGCAAGATATTTCTTGAAAATAAATCTAGAAAAATACTAACTTTCAAGAGATGAGGGCTCACCCATAGCAATCATTTAACAATTATTAGGGTGCTACCCTGACTTGATAATAATAGCTAACACTTTAAGATTTGCTTAGCATCTTAAAGTTATTCTTACATGCTTCTTAGGCCAAGAGTACAGAAATGGAGGGAAGTGGGGAGAGAGAATCTAAAAACACTTCATGTCAATTAAGAAAGCGTGATTGAAAACCTTTGCCTAATATGCACAAAACTCTAAGGACTATTTATATCTGACAAGCATAATAAATTTGAACTTACTTTATCCTTTATATTTCCTAAACTTTGTGCTATCTTCTAATTAATCTTTACACAAAAACTTAACATTATGCCGGTGGTATATTAGTGGCAACTTTCAGGTGGCAATGTTAATTCATTTATTTTTAATAGCTATGAAATTAGTAAATAATTGTTTTCTTCTAAATAGGCAAATAAAAAGGTCTGTCTTAATAGACCAAAGGGGAAAAGTACTATATCAGGCATATGAGCCATGTGCAGTAGAAATATCAAAGATTTACATCTACTTCAAACCTTGCAGAAGGGGAGATTGAAGACCAAAGAGAAGGAGTGATTTGTCTAGCATCCTAGATAGTAAAAGGCAAAGTCCAAGCTTCAATAGTCAATTTCATAGACCTTTAGAGCTAAACAAACATTAGAACTAATCATCACATCAACACTTCCCCCTCATTTTACAGTTGAGAAAAAGGAGGCAGCAGAGGAAAAATGACCTGTTCCAGATCCACTTTTTAGATGGTACAACCACCAGCAACTAGAACCCAGATCTTCTTGGCTTCCCGTTCTTTACTCCTTCCATGATGAGCAGATTGTTCAAATCACACACCATTGATCAGGTTTAGTTTGCAATACACTACAAGCCCCAGAGCTTCCTGAGACAAACTTCTGTCTAAACATGCCCTCTACTATCTTATACTTGTAAAATCATTTTTTCAGACCTCAGTGTAACACTTACATTTGTCCCTATTGACTGGCATTGTATTAAATTCAGCCTAGTATCATAGACTGTTATAATGTTTTTGGAGACTCATTCAGTACATTATGCTATGCTTCTTAGCTTTGTGTCATCAGCAAATTTGATAAGCATGCCATTTATGTCAATGATAAAAATGAACAGGAGGGGCTGAAAGCATACACATGCTACTTTCACTATAGATTGAATTATGTCTCTTAATGATGAGAATGCCTTAATGTCTCTAAGCAGAGCCTCTGTCACTTCTGCCAGTTTTCTGCCCCTTTGGCTACAGAATGCAGAACAGAGAAGACAAGGTACAGTTTTGCACAGCCTCATACCTGGAACCTTGGAGTCTGACCTATCCTTTGGCCAGGCCTTAGCATCCCACCCCACTCCCCCAATATTTCCCTGAGAATTCCATTCCTGTAAATCTTCCTTAAACCATGATGACTTCTAGTCCTGCTGCCTCCCTCTCAGAAACCATCCCATTTATAAATAGGTCCCAGTGGAAATAAAGTGATTTATCCATAGTTTTTTTGTCTATTCTGTAGACTCAAGAATTGGGAGAGACCCTACAGGTCTAACTTCTCCCATTTAAGGTAGGAATTCCCTTTACAATATTTCTTAACAAAATAGACTTCTAACTGTTGCCTGAATTCTTTCAATAACAGGAAACTCAGTGTCTTAGAACGCAGCCTATTCCACTGATGAACAGGAGTAGTTATACTCACATCAAGCAAAAATATTTTGCCCTGTAACCTCCATCCGTTGGTCCTGGTTCTCTGTTGCCAAGCAGAACAAGTCTAATCTTTCCTGAGTTTGATGGATCTTTAAATATTTGAAAATAGTGATTATATGCCCAAAGAGTCTTTTTTTCTATAGGTTAACCATTTTGTTAGTGGTTATAACCTTTGTGACTATTGATATAAGTTCATGTCATATCCTAAGTCATCTTACCTCTCTCTTCTCTCCAATGCATTTCTCACACCACAAAGAATAATCTTTCTTATGCAGAAATCCAGAGGTGTTACTCCATTCAAAACTTTTCTGTAGCATCCTATTAACTACCAAATATAATTGAAACTCCCTTGTGTGGCATTCAAGTCCCTCTAAAATGTTGTACCACTCTACCTCTCCAGGCTCATCTCAAGTTACTCTTTGTCTACTCTGTAACCAAATTGAATGAAGCTCTTCTGAGCTTCCCCATTACTGTCAAGAGTACAGTCGTCTTCATAGTTACCCAGGCCTGTACCCTTGGTGTCAGCGCCCCAACTCATTCTATGTACCTACTCCATTGCCAGATTTTGTCATTGTTATCTTCACAACATGTTCATCATAGATCCCCTTCTCTTATAGAACCAGAAACCTAGCTCAGGCCCTCATCATCTCTCTCTTCAAAAAAAAAAATTTTATCTTTTCCCCAATTGCATGTTTAAAACAATTTTTAAACATTTTTTTTTAAAGTTTTGAGTTCCTCAGTCAAATTTATAAGCATACAAGTCATTCCCCAATTGATAAATGGTCAAAGGACATGAACAGGCAGTTTTCAGATGAAGAAATTAAAGCTATCTAGTCATATGAAAAAATTATCTAAATCACTATTGATTAGAGAAATGCAAATCAAAACAACTCTGAGGTATCACATCACACTTATCAGATTGGCTAACGTGAAAAACATTTCCATGTTAGTCATTTTGTACAAGAAGACTCATATAAAAGAAAAAATGAGAGTGAAAAATAGCATGCTTCAGTCTGTATTCAAACACTATCAGTTCTTTCTCTAGAGGCAGATAGAATGCCTTATTATTAGTCCTTTGGGATTGTCTTGGATCAATGGATTGATGAGAATAACTAAGTCATTCATAGTTCTTCATCAAACAATATTGCTGCTACTGTGTACGGTGATTTCCTGGTTCTATTCACTTCACTTTGCATCAGTTCATGTAAAACTTTCCAGGTTTTTCTGAAATCCTCCTGCTTATCATCTCTTACAGCACAATATTATTCCATCACAATCATATACCACAGCTCGCTTAGCCATTCCCCAACTGATGAGCATACCTTTGATTTCCAATTCTTAGCCAACCCAAAAAGAGCTGCTATAAATATGTCAAACTGGAAATCTTATTGACATCTTAAATTACACATGCCGAAAACTGAACTTATTGTCTCCCTCCTGCCAATAAAACCTCCTCCCTTGCACAGTACATTATTACTCTAGAGGGTACCACCATCTACCCATTCTCCCAGGCTCCACACCTAAGTGTCAATCTTTCTCATGCCACCGTTTCCAATCTGTTGCAAAGGATTTTACCTTTGTAACATCTCTCACATATGCCCTTTCCTCACTTCACACCGTGACTATTGAAAAAGTCTGTTGATCAGTCTCCCTGCCACAATTCTCTCCACATTCCCATTCATCCTCCGTTCAGCTGTCAAAAGCATCTTCCTAAAGAGCAGATCTGACCATGTCTCTCTCCCTCTCTCCCTCTCCCTCTCTCTCTCTCTCTCTCTCTCTCTCTCTCTCTCTCTCTCTCTCTCACACACACACACACACACACACACACACACAAATTATTTCTGGGAAAACTAGAAAGCAAGTTGGCAGAAATTAAACTTCAATCCACAACTCACATCATCTATCACTGTAATGAGATTTGCCAATGAGGATCGATCTCTAGAGCACACACGGTATCCACACGGAGGCTCAGTGATTATACATCTGGAAATACATCATGTAGGGGTCCTTCCCCCTCCCCACCGCTTCAGAGCAGATGTAGGCATCCTCTGACTGTTGCCTGTTAGTTTATAGCATGGTGATGAAAAACTTTTTAATTGACTGCTCCACCAGAACTGAATGCACATACCAAAAGATTGATTGAATTCACTCTTTCCTGACGGTAACAGATGAAAGAACTAGTTATGTGACTCCAAGTGGGGATAGATAGCAATGTAAGGAGTGTACCTCAGCTGTCTTACCTCTTTACCTGACTGAATCTACTTACATTTTTCTAGGTTAAATGGTACTGAGGCTTAGGTTTTAGTCATTAACCTTTTGGTTCAGGTTCATTATCAAAAGGAAACAGATACTCATTCATAGACCATTTAATAGGTAACACTCAATACTTCAAGAAAGCAGCAGCAAAAACTAAGAGGACACAAGCTGGAAATAGGTTGGAAGAATGTACATGCACACACACAAAAAAATAATCCCACTATAATGAGTTATTATGGTGACAGGGATGCTCAAGAAATAAACCTAGAAAAAGAGAAAGACTCTAAGGCAAAGCCTCCAGGAGGCTAGGGTACAAGTTCAACTAGAATTCCTGGAAGAGATGAAGAGACTTTTTTAAGTCAAAAAATATTTTGTAAATTAAATGAGAGCACTAAAGAAAAAATGGTAAAGAAATGAGAGCTAGGAGGAAGGAATTGAAAAGGGAATTAAAAGCTGCGCACAAGAGGTACAAAACCTTGCCAAAGGAATAGACTCCCTAAAAATTAGAATGGACCAAATAGAAGTTAAGTACTCCATGAGATAAGAAATATTAAAATAAAGTTTAGAAAACTTTAAAAATAGAAGGAAATGTAAGGTATCTCATAGTAAATTCATTCTTCTCTGGACCATGCCCCACAAACCTCTTCATCTTGGAAGTTCACTTCAGGCCTGGAATTCATACATCAGAAGTACCCTTCACCCCTGCAGGCTCTCCCCCTAATTGGATGACTCCTGTCTTCCAGATCCTCCATTTAAGGAAGGTGTCCAGGCCAGTTATGTTTCATTCCTCTCTAGGCTGTACTTTGGGTTTTCTCTATCATGCTTCAATGTCAGTTACTTCCTCACTGATCTTGACCAGCTTTTCACCCTCCTTTTATTTATTGTCTTCCTTTATTATAATGTAAGCTCTTTGTGTGTAGGAACTGCCTTTCTGTGTTTTTATTTGTATTCCCAGGGCTTAGCACAGAACCTAACATATATTAAGTCCTTAGTAAATGGTGGTTGTGTCTTGACTGTTGTAAAAACTGATCTAGAAAACAGATTAAGAAGAGGATTAGATTAACTGAAACCATGACCCAAAAAACCTAGACATCATTTTTCAAGAAATCAAAAAATAAAACTTCCCAGATCTCTTAGAACCGAAGGGTACTCTACAGTAATCACCTGAAAAAGACTCCCAAATGAAAACTCTCAGTGACATTATAGCCAAAACCCAGTGTTTCCAGGTCAAAGAAAAAGTTCTTCAACCAGTTACAAAGAATTCAAGGAGCCACAGGGGTTATCACACCTAATTTAGTAGCTATAAAGGGGTGGAGAGTTTAGAATATACTATTCTAGAAGGCAAAGGACATAGGCTTACAACCAAGAATAACTTAGCCAGTAACATTGAGTAACATCCTAGAAGAGTTAAAAAAAAAAAGTACCTTTAATGAAATGGAGAACTTCCAAGTATTTCTGATGGAAATACCAGATCTGAGTAGAAACAAAGGAGCAAAAAGAAGCACAAAAAAGTAAACATGGGCAAAAAATCAAATGGGACTAAACAAAAACAAATCGTTCACCTTCTAATGTGAGGTGATGATAACTGTATCCTCTCAGAACCCTATCATTATCCGGGGTCATAGAGGTAATCTAAAAAGACCAAGGGCCTGGGTGTAGTTTTGTAATATTTTGATGATAAGAATTAAAAGGCAGACAGAATCCATTAGTAGAGAAAAAGGAAAGGCACTATGGTGTAAATTATTTAATATAATTGGAGGGCCCAAGTACAAGACTATGTGAACCAAAATAACATTTGAACTTCACTCTGATATGAACTAATATATACACAGAGTTGGGTACAGAAATAGTTTTCACTGAACAGGAAAACAAGAGAGAAAGAGGAGAAGAGAAAGTGAATAAATAAGAAGGGGAGGTTAACTAAGTTAATTCTATGCAAAGGAACTCACAATAAGGAGCTAAAACAGGGCTGGTTTCAACTCCATCTTTGCATTGGGCTTTTAGTACACTCTATGACTTTAACAAATATCTGAAGGTTTGGTCAATTTAGTATTGTAATTGCTAGGTCTGTCTCTTCAGTCATTTTTTTTTGAAGAAAGGAATATTTTCCTCAGTTTTCTTATTTCTGTTTTTCCCAATTTTAACAAAACCGCTATAAGCAAAATTCTATTATATGAGATTGCTTTTAAAAAAAACCCTCAAACTCCCTCTTTATCAAAGATACGTACTTTGCTTTTGGTTCTCTGAAACATTCTTCTGGAATATTAATAATTTAGCTAATATAGTAGTACCAGACCAACTTTAAAATGTCAGCAAGTCATTTACTTGGATTGAGAAGTGAACAATTTTTTTTCAACATTCATTTTTTTTATTAGATTTTGAGTTTCAAATTTTTTCCCTCCCTCCCTAACCTTCCCCTCCCCAATATGGCAAGCAATCTGATACGGGTTATACATGTGCAATCATGTTAAATATATTTCCACATTAGTCATGTTGTGAAAGAAGAAATAGGGCAAAAGAAAAAACACACACATACATGCAAACACAGACAGACAGACAGACACACACACACACACACACACACACACACACAGAGTGAAAAACAGTGATCTGCATTCAGACTCCATAGTTCTTTCTCTGGATATGGATACTATTTTCCATCATGCGTCTTAGATCATTGTATCACTGAGAAGAGCTAAGTCTATCCACGTTAGTCATTGCACAATGCCGCTGCTACTGTATACAATGTTCTCCTGGTTCTGTTCACTTCACTCAGCATCAGTTCATGTAAGTCTTTCCAGGTTTTTTTCTGAAATCAATCTGCTCATCATTTCTTAAAGCACAATAGTATTCCATTACAATCATATACCACAACTTGTTCAGTCATTCCCCAATTGATGGGCATCCCCTCAATTTCCAATTCTTTGCCACAACAAAAAGAGCTGCTATAAATTTTTTTTCATAGATGTAGGTTCCTTTCTCTTTTTTATGATCTCTTTGGGATACAGACCTTTTGGTATTGGGGGATCAAAGGATGTGCACAGTTTAGTTGCCATTTGGGCATAAGTGAACAATTATTTTAAATACTTATCTTTTTGACTGGGAGATTTCACTACTAATCAAAGCCTTCCTTGAAGTAACTGGATGTGTTTCTTTGTAAACTCTGAAAAGTTTCAATGCTTCTTCTCTTCTGTCAATATCTAGCAATAAGAAAACACATTGATTAGATATTTCTGGGCTCCTGGTCCATGCTTCATAATTTCACATAATGTAGAATCACAGATTTGAAAGAAGAAAGGGACCACAGTAGACAAACGGTCCAACCCACACACAAAAAGAATTCCTTTCAGATTTAACTTACTTTTATCCTATTGCCTTGAAACATCTACTGGCATCTTGATTACTATTCCTTGATAAGGGATTTCTTTATTTCCTCTGGCAGCTCGAAGTATTTTTTTTTCTTTATTTTTCATTGTAATGTTGCAGCTTAATTACTAGGCATATTGAATCTTGGGTATTTCTATGCTGGTGTCCTTTGTATTCTTTCTATTTGGATTTTTCAACTTTTTTCCAATTCAGGGATATTTTCTTTGATAATATCCTAGATTACAGTGTTAAATTATATTTTTTCTAAATTTCCTAAGATGTCAATAATTTTGAGATTGTTGTGTCATGGCTTCTTCTCTAGATTTGTTATGTGAATCTGCATATTTTCTAGGGGTTTTTTGTTTGTTTGTTTTTTATGCAATCTAGGATAAGTGTCCAAGGTCACACAGCTAGTAAGTGTCTGAGGTTGGATTTGAATGGAGGTCCTCCTTATTCCAGGGCTAGTGCTCTATCTACTGCACCACCTAGCTGCCCCTTATTTTCTAGTTGTTTTGATAAATTCTATTATTTTTCAAGGCAGTTATTTGAGTTATACATTCATTATGTTTTCTGTTCAGTAAATGTTATTGGCTACTTCTATGGATTTCTTGAAGTTTTATATTATACCCCGATATTGATTATTTTTTCTGAATATTTATTGGCATCTTTTAATTCTAATTTCAGTTCTTCCCAAACTTTCTTACTTCCTTCAAACTCTTTCTTTACTTGTCTTGTCATTTTCTCACTCATGTTAATCCTTGCTTAATTTCTTTTTTACTCCTACTCAATTTCTTTTTATTTAACTACTATCTGACAATTATCACTAATCTTCATTCAAATCAATTGACCCAAATACTACCAATGAATCTTCTTCCTGACCAATAGACCTTAAATGGTTTCAGACTCCTTATAATTTTCATTAAAACAACCCCACCACCACCACCCATACTATATACAGCTGGTTTAAATTAAACATAGTAGTTTCAACTTTGCCCTGCTTTCCTTTTTCCCTCTCTGAATTTTCTCAAATGATTCATTGATGTTTTTTCTCCTTTCTTCCTTTTTTAGTATTTCTATCTCTTCCTTTCTACTTCCCTCCAAATTTCCCCTCAATGACAATAAAAGTCAAAGCTCGATCTTATACAAGTAAATTTACCTATGACTGTGTCAGAAAGCGTAAGACTCCTTCTGTTCTTCCTAGTCCGTCATTCTCTACCAAGTTAAAGGAATCATGACTTACCGTCAGTTTTTTTCTGGAATTGTGATTGAACAGAGTTCTTAAGTCTTTCAAAGATGGTTTGTTGGTTTGTTTTTAACTTATGGCATAGTAATCATTGTACAAATCATTCTCCTAAATTTGCTTATTTCACCCTGCATTAGTTCACATAAGGCTTCCTAGATTTCTCTTCTTTCATCATGTCTTATAAGAACATTATATTACATTATTATTACCACAATTTATTCACCCATTCCCTAACTGATGGGTACCTACTTTGTTTCCATAATCATTTTCATATTCAAAAAAGAACAGAAAAAGAGTATTGTATATGAAAATGTGAATCTCAATTGTGTACATCTTGAGTTTTTTAAATGTGCGTAACAAACTCAATACACTAGTTCTAAAGCTGTCCTGCTTGTTTTGTCTTTTTCTGAACTATAGTCTGTTCTCTAATATCCATTTTTCAAATGTTTTATTGACATTCTTTTCTGAGGAACTGGGCATCACTAACACTATCCCCTCTTTCTCTCCCATAAATACATTCACACAAACACAAATTGGCAATGCTCTCCCTTGTAAGAAATAAGTATAGTGAAGCAAATGCACACACTGGCCACATCCAAAAATCCATTTCATTCCCCTTCTCTACTCCACCCCTCTCTGTCAAGAAGTGGGATCCTGGAGCAGCTAGGTAGGGCAGTGAATAGAGCACTGGCCCTGGAATCACAAGGACCTGAGTGCAAATCCAGCCTCAGATACTTGACATGTACTAGCTGTGTGACCTTGGGCAAGTCACTTAACTCCAATTGCCTAGCTCTACACCCTACAAAAAAATAAGTGGGAAGCCTTGATTCATCATTAATCATGGTTATTTATTGTATTGATGAGAGTTCTCAACAAAATTGTTTTCCTTTAGAGCAACATAGCCATTGTAGGAATTCTTATCTTGGCTCTACTCACTTCATTCTTCTTCATTTCATCGAAGTCCTCCCATCCTTCTCCAAATCCATCTTTTTCATTATTTCCATTACTTACATTACTTCTTCATTACATTTCCATTACTTACATTGTGCCATAGCACAATAACATTCCATTATATTCATACACTATCATTTGTTTAGTCATTTCAAAATGAATTGAAAACTGCTTTGTTTTTAACTCTTTGCTGCAACAAAAAAATGCTGCTATAAATATTTTTGTACATATGGGTACTTAATTTTCATAAATGTGTCATTTGCCTATTTGAAGACAGCCTTTAGTATGTATTATGTTGTGGTTTTTTCTTTCACCTTTGTTACTCCTAGTATTCTAGCTTTATCATTTATTTCATACTGTTTTTAAATTTTATTTGTCTTTTTTTCTTTACTCATTTTAAATTTGGGGTGTTTTTAAATGTTATTTATAAAGCTTCATCTAGCATATAACTATGATGATTTGTGAGCATTAGAAAGGGAAGAAATGATCACTAATCCAACTAGCTTCCTCAAGAGCTGAACATACAGAATTAACAAGAAAAATGCCAGAGTAACAAATATTTTTTCAAAGGATAGATCAAGGGAATGACACAAGGGGGAAAAAAGAGGCACAAATAACATAATTTTAAGTATAACATGCATTATTAATATTTTCCCCGTCACTTTTTTAGGTCTAGACAATCAATAAAACAACAAATCAAGCCCTGATTTGTAATGTTTGCAAACTTCTGAGGTGTGAATGTTCACACTGAAAATTTGACAATCAGCTCTTACAAGTTGACTTGAGTTGACCCCAGGATATCACTGCTGGTAACAACTACAAAAAGAATAGGTTTTAACAGGCTAGAACATTGGGCTGAATCTAATAGTGGTTACCACATTAAAGAAGTGGAGGGCTTGGAATATCATATTTTAGAAGGCAAAAAAGCTGGGATTAAAAGCAAGAATAACCTACCCAGAAAAACTAAACACAGGCATACCATGTTTTATTGCACTTGGCTTTATTGAGCTCCACAGATAATGTGGGGTTTTTTTCAAACAAGGTTTGTGACAAGCTAGCATCGAGCAAGTCTATTGGCAACATTTTTCCAACAGCATGTGCTCACACTGTGTCTCTGTCACATTTTACTAATTCTCTCAATATTTCAAACTTCTTCATTAATTTTTCTGTTATGGTAAGCTGTGATCAATGATCTCTGTGTTAGTATTGTAATGGTTTGGGTGTGCCATGAACCACGCTCATATAAGACAGCAAACTTAATCTATAAATGTTGTGTGTGTTCTGACTGTTCCACCAGTTGCCTGTTCCCCATCTCTCTTCCTCTCCTTGGGCCTCCATATTCCCTGAGACATAGCAATATTAAATTAGACCAATTAATAACCCTAAAATGGTTTCTACATATTTAAGTAAAACGCAGAGTCAATCAATGTGACAAACTTCATTATTGTCTCATTTTAAGAAATTGCCCCAGCCTTCCCAACCCTCAGAAACCACCACCCTGATCAGTCAGCAGCCATCAGCATCAAGGCAAGACTCTCTACCAGTAAAAAGATTATGATTCTCTGAAGGCTCAGATAATGGTTAGCTTTTTTGGCAATAAAGTATTTTTAAATTAAGATATGTACATTATGGTTTTTTTAAAGATATAATACTATTGCACACTTAATAAACTATGGTATAGTATAAACATAATTTTTATGTGTACTGGGAAACCAAAATATTCATTTGATTCACTTTACTGGGATATTCACATTATTGCAGTGGTCTGAAACTGAATCCACAATATTTCCAAGCTATGCCAATATAATACTTCAAGAGAAAAAATGATATTTGATGAAATAGATGACCTTTTTTTCTAATTTTTAAACCTTTTTATTTAAAGTTTTGAGTTTCGAATTCTGTCCTTCCCTCCCTTTCTTCCTCTCCTCCCCACTCTCTGAGATGGTAAACAATTAGATATAGGTTATACATATGCACTCACATAAAACATTTCCATATTAGTCATTTTGTATAAGAAGACTCAAATAAAAGAAAAAAATTGAAGAAATAAAGTAAAAAATAGCATGCTTCAGTCTGTATTCAATTAATATATTTTTTTCCCTCTAGAGGAATACTTAATCGTTAGTCCTTTGAGATTGTCTTGGATCATTGTATTGCTGAGAATAGTTAAGTCATTTGCAGTTTTTCATCAAAAAATATTGCTGTTACTTTTCTGTTCACTTCACTATGCATCAGTCCATGTAAGTCTTTCAAGGTTTTTGCACAATAATATTACATTAGAATCGTATACTACAATTTGTTCAGCCATTCCCCAATTTATGGATAGCCCTTTGATTTCCAATTCTTAGCCACCATGAAAAGAGCTACTATAAATATTTTTGTACAAATAGATCCTTTTCTCTTTTTTGGGATGTCTTTGGGATATAGACCTAGTAATGCTATTGTTAGATCAAAGCATATACATTGCTTTATAGCCCTCTGGGTATAGGTCCAAATTGTCCTCCAGAATGGTTAGGTCAGTTCACAACTCCACCAACAGTGCATTAGTGTACCAGTTTTCCCACATCCCCCCCAACTTCCAACATTTTCTTTTTTTGTCATATTAGTGATTTAGAGCATTTCATACGACTATAGATAGCCTTGATTTCTTTGCCTGAAAACTGCCTGTTGCGATTTATTAATTGGGAATGACTTGTATTTTTATAAACTTGACTCAGTTGTCTATATATTTGAGAAATGAAGCCTGCATCAGAGATACTGGTAGCAAAATTTTTTTCCCAGTTTTCTGCTTTCTTTACAATTTTGATTGCATTGGTTTTCTTTCTGCAAAACCTTTTTAATTTTATATAATCAAAATTATCTATTTTACATTTTGTAATGCTCACTATATCTTCTTTGGTCTTAAATTTTTCCCTTATCTACAAATCTGACAGATAAGCTATTCCATGCTCTCATAATTTGCTAGTGGCATTACCCTTTATGTATAAAGCATGCATCAGTTTTGACCTTATCTTGGTATGTAGTATGAGATATTGGTCTATATCTAGTTTCTGCCATACTGTTTTCCCAGCAGATTTTGTGAAATAATGAGCTTTTGTTGCAAAAGCTTGGATCTTTGGGTTTATCATATACTAGATTACTATGGTCATTTACTATTATGTAGAGTGTGCCTAATCAAATAGAGAATTTTCAAGCATTCCTGATGAAAAGACCATAGCAAAGTAGAAAATTTGATTTCCAAATACAAGACTCAGGAGAAGTATGAAAAGGTAAACATGAAAGAGAAATCATACCAGACTCAGTAAAGTTAATCTGTTTATCTTTCTATATGGGAAGTTGAAACATATGTCTTCTAAGAACTTTACCATTATTAGGACAGTTAGAAGGATTCTACACAGAAAGAGGTTTTGGAAATGAGTCGATTATGTTCAGATAATGTTAAAAAAATGAATATGTAAGAAAGAGGGATCCCCTTGAAGGGAGAAGGAAGAAGAAGAATGGGGTAAATTATCTCACATAAAGAGGTGAACAAGGAAGAGCTTTTTCAGTGGAGGGGAAAATGGTGTGTGTATGGGCAACCATGAACATCACATCTAAGTTGGTTCAAAGAGGGAAAATATATATAAATATTCAATTGGTAATAGAAATTTATGTTGCCCAACAGGGAAGTAGAAGAGGAAGAGGATAACGGAAAATGGGAAGGGGGATTGTAAGGGCAAGCAAAGTGGGACTTTTTTTTGCTGGGTTTTTTTTTTTTGAGTTCTAATTCTTCTCAGCACTAAAGCAATCAAGTGCCTTTGATTGAGCCTTGCCTTTGATTGAATCAAGAGTCTTTGATGACCTGCTTAAGTCACAAGAAAGCCTAATCATATGAGTTTGAATTACATGGCTGTGATGCCTTCTGACCCTGAAGAAATGCATGTATACTCTGAGGTTAACATTTGGGGTTCACTCATTGGAAGAATGTTTGAGTGATTTGGCCAGACGAGACTCTGGGTAGCCGTTAAGGAGTTTCCCGGCTTTGAAAACCCAGATGTTGGTGCTTCTCTCTCTCTCTCTCTCTCTCTCTCTCTCTGGCAACTATGTATGTATTGCTATGGACAGACAGTTAGAAGCCCTGTCTACTGATTTGTGTTATTTGCTCTGTTGCTATAATTTATGCTTGTAATTTCTGTTTGTGTTTTCTCTGAAGTCAAGGTGCTGACTTTTCCCCCTGACATAAGTGAATGATATATGTATGTTTAACTGAAGTGAGATTGTAAGCCCCTACTTATCATAACCGTGAATGTGAATGGGATGAACTCACCTATAAAATGGAAGCAGATAGCAGAATGTATTAGATATCAGAATCCAATAATATGTTGCTTATAATAGACACATTTGAAACAGAGAGATACACAGAGTTAAAATAAGGAGTTAGAGCAGAATCTATTATGCTTCAGCTAAAGTTACAAAGGCAGAGGTAGCAATCATGATCTCAGGAAAAGCAAAAGCAAAAATAGACTCAATTAAAAGAGACAAACAGGGAAACTACATCTTGCTAAAAAAAAAAGAACAATAGACCATGAAGTAATATCAATACTATATGTATATATATATACACACACATATGCATGAAATGGCACAACATCCAGTTCCTAAAAGAAAAGTGAAATTAATTACAAGAGAAAATAGATAGCAAAACTATCCTAGTGGGACATCTTGACTTTTCCCTTTCAGAGTTAGATAAATCTAACCATAAAATAAATAAGAAAGAAGTCAAGGAGATGAATAGAATCTCAGAAAAATTAGATATTATAAACATCTGGAGAAAAACTAAATGGGAATAGAAAGGAATATACCTTTTTCTCAGCTGTACATGGCACCTTCCAAAATTTGACCATAAAAATCTCATAAGCAAATACAAAAAAGCAGAAATATTAAATGCATCCCTTTCAAACTATAATGTGACAAAAATTACATTTATAAAGGATCACGAAGCATTGTTGAAAGTAAATCCAAAACTAAATAATCTACTTCTAAAGAATAAGTGGGTCATGGGAACAATCAATTATTTTGTTAAAGAGAATGACAACAAAAAAACATTCAAAAATTTGTGAGATGCAGCCAAAGGAATACTTAGGGGGAAATCTATATCTCTTAATTGCTCATCAATAAAAGAGAGAAAGAGTAGATCAATGAATTTGGCATGCAACTAAAGAATACTAGAAAAAACAAATTAAAAATTCCCAATTTAAACACCAAAACAGAAATCCTGAAAATTAAAGGTCAGATTAAGAAATATGAAAGTAAGAAAACCATTAAACTAATAAATGAAATAAGGTGCTCATTTTGTGAAAAAAAAAACCCAATAAGATTGATAAACCATTGGTTAATTTGATTTAAAAAAAGAAGAAAACCAAATTATTAGTATCCAAAATTAAAAAGGTAAATGCACCACCAATGAAGAGGAAATTAAAGCAATTACTAGGAGTTACTTTTCCCAATTACATGCCAGGAAAACTGATGATCTAAGTAAAATGGATGAATATTTATAAAAATATAAACTGCCCAGATTAACAGAAGAGGAAACAGAATCTTTAACCCTATCTTAGAAAAAGAAATTGAACAAACCATTAATGAGCTCTCTAAGAAAAAAATCCCCAGGATCAGATGGATTTACAAGTGAATTCTACCAAACATTTAAGGAACAATTAATCCCTGTACTGTATAAACTATTTGAAAAAATAGGTGAAGAAAAAGTCCTGACAAATTTGTTTTATGGTTTTGATACCTAAATATGGTTTTGATACATAAACCAGGGAGAACAAAAACAGAGAAAGAAACTATAAACCAATTTCCCTAATGAATATCAATGTAAAAAATTTAAATAAAATCTTAGCAAAGAGATTACAGCAATTAATCACAAAGATCATACATACACTATGATCAGGTGGGATTTATACCAGTAATGAAGGGCTGGTTTAATATTAGGAAAAATATTAGCATAATTGACCATAACAATAACAACAAAAATTGTATGATTATATCAATAGATTTAGTAAAAAGCCTTTGACAAAATGTAATACCCATTCCAATTTAAAAAAAAAACACTGAAAACATAGAAATCAATGGAAACTTTCTTGAAATGATAAACAGTATCTATCTAAAAACAAGAGGAAATATTATCTGTAATGCAAGATAAACTTACCAGTAAGATCCAGAGTGAGACAAAAATATCTATTATCATCACTATTATTCAATATTGTGCTAGAATTGCTAGCTATAGCAATAAAACAAGAAAAACAAATTGGTAAAGCAAAATTAGGCAATGAGGAAAGAAAATTATCACTCCTTGTAAATGATATGATTGCCTACTTAGAAAACCCTAGAGAACACACTAAAAAAACTAGTTGAAACAATTAAGAATTTCAGCAAAGTTCCAGAATATAAAATAAACCCATATAAATCATCACCATGTCTATATACTACCAAAAAAAAAAACCAACAGAAAGAGAAAGAGAAATTCCATTTAAAATAAACAAAGAAATATTAACTGCTCATAGATAGACTAAGACTATATAAGAAAAATGACAATTTTACTTAATTTTCTTATTCTGTACTATACCAATCAAATTACCAAATACTTATTTTATAGTGTTAGAAAAAAAGTAACAAAATTCATTTGGAAGAACAAAAGATCCAGAATCTCAAGGGAATCAGTAAAAAAAAAAAAAAATGTTAAGGAAGGCAGCCTAGTAGTTCTTGATTTCAAACTATATTACAAAGTAGTAATGATCAAAATAATCTAGTACTGGCTAAGAAAGAGAGTGGTAGACCAGTGGAATAGATTAGATACACAATACACTGTAGTAAATGACCATAGCAATCTAATATTTGGTAAGCCTAAAGATCTAAGTTTTGGAGGTAAAAACTTACCATTTGACAAAAAATTTCTGGGAAAACTAGAAACTGGTGCAACAAAAGCTCGGCATAGACCAACATCTCACCCTCCACACCAAAATGAGGTCAACATGGGTAAATGAATTAAGGCATAAAGGGTGTTATCATAAGTAAATTAGGGGATCATGGGAAAAATATACCTGTCAGATCTATGAGTCAAGGAAGAGTTTGTGACCAAACAAGAGATAGAGTTGTTATGGGAAATAAAATAGATAATTGTGACTGACTGAAATTTTAAAAGCTCTTGCACATAGATGGTGGCTGGAAAGCAGGGACTAGCATGAGCTCCCCACCAAGTCCCTCCAAAAACCTCTAAAAAAATGGCTCTGAACCAATTCTAGAACTGTAGAACCCACAAAATAGCATAGGGAAGCAGGGCTCTAGCCCAGGATAGCCTGGATGGTCTCTGGGTAAAGTCTATCCCACACAGAGCTGGGAGCGGAGACGAGAGGAGCTGAGCAGAGCGAGGCCCAGTGTGGGCGGCGCGGACCAACCAGACCAGGAGCCGGGCGGAGCATGCCCTAACACCCAGAATCAGTGAGCTGAGGCAGTTACCAGACTTCTCAACCCACAAACACCAAGGACAACAGAGTAGGTTAGTGGGAGAAGCTGCTGGGGACTGGGATAGAGTTTGCAGTTGGACCAGGGCCCGGGGGGG
>CM053622.1:393155604-393190906 GCA_028646595.1 Phalanger gymnotis | reverse complement strand
CTTGGTTTTATAGTATTTATTCATAGATGTGAAAGATCATTTACTAAATTTGGAGGTCATATGTAATTCTGTTATTAATGATTTTGTACCTTTGAATTTTTTTCTTCCTGCTGCTTTAGGTAATTTCAGTCTTTTTTCACTTTATTTTTCTCTATGGTTCACTTTCTGAGTCTCTGACTCAAACCACTCTGATAGTGGTTTCCTTGGGGCTGAATCTCAGTGTTTCATCCTTATGCTGGGCAAGTCTTGATATCAGCCTACATCTCTGTTACTTTTTGGGTTGACAGAACTGGCCCTACGTGGGTGCTGGGTACTTTCCCTTAGGCTTAGTGAGTGTACACTGTGCCAGTGTCCTGTCACACTCCCTTTGTTCTTCAGTTCTCTGCCCTGGCACCAATAATTCAGATAGCTGTGGGGTTGGTTTCTTGATGTTGATTTTCGCAGTTTATGTCTCTGAGGTTCTGGAAGGAGTAGGGTGGGAGGTTGTATTGAGCTCTATTTCAAGCCCAGACATGTGTCCTGCCTCTTTCTCTCTGTTCCTGGCTCTCCCACAGTGATCTTTTGCAACATAGAATTCTGCCCTCTGGGCTCAGGCTGTGTGGCCCCAGCAAGCTTCTGTAGCCTGGAGTATTGCAGAAGTGGACAGGTTATATATGTCCTGACCCAAGCCGACTTCTACAGTCTGGAGCCAGGATCTCCACATCTCATGAAAGAGGGAGGGGATACCTGGGAAGTTGGGTTTTCTTGTGAACCTGTGTGGGTTGGCTAATGCAAAGTGAATCCCAGTAATTTGGTGTATGGGGGAAGGGTGCTGAGTGAGCTCAGTGTAGGTATCAGTTCATGAGCTTGTTTTTGTTTTTAAATTTCTTTTGGATTCTGGGTATCCTAACTCACGGAGATAGCTGAAATGTATTTGTCTTCGGTACATAATTTCTGTTTTGGAAAGCTTTGAGTGGTCGAACAGTTCAGAGAAAATGTCTAATCTTCTATCTTGTTTATCATGTGATGTATTCATTCATTTTTAAAAATTGTTGAAAATTAATCTGCCAGTGCTTTTAAAGAATATATTGATTCTAGCATAGACTTTTTTTTTTGTCCATTTTGTCTAGTCTAGGGGTGAGGAACCTGTGGCCTTGAGGTCACATGTGGCCTTCTAGGTCCCTGGATGCAGCCTTTTGACTGAATCCAAGTTTTACACAACAAATCCTTTTATTAAGGGGATTCGTTCCATGCAATTTGGATTCAAAGGGCTGCATTGGAAGACCTAGAGGGCTACCCAATTCAGTTTTTTATCATGTGTTATTTCCACTTTGTAATGTAGCATTCAGACTATCATTGATGACAAAAATAGGTCGGTATGAAACCATTAGTGTTTATTTCATTTTCAATTTATTTGTTCTCTCAATTTAATCTAAAATTTTTGATCTCCCATATTTTTTAAGGGTCACACCATACTATTTTAGTTCTTGATTCCCCTCTTCTGTTCTTTTCTATTTTCTGAGGCAATATTGTCCTTAGTCTTCTACAATTCTCCTTAACATTTTATAAATTAGTTTCTATTCTAATATAGGGGTTGATCTTGGCTGTAATGTCTTTTTGTTTGACAAAGAGATAAAATAATTTCACGCTTAAGTAGTCTCTGAGATCTTTAACTCTCCTCATTGTGGCAATCACTTTACAATGGTTAAACTTTGAAAAGAATATCAATAATCAGTGTCATTGATCAATTCCTTCATTTCCTACTTTTCAGTGTCAATAGCTTGTTTAGGTTGGTCATTATTGAGTTGTGTGAATGTCCTGTAGCATAACAGGCTCAACTTAATTTTTTCTTCTGGTTAAATATCAATGTTGTCTTGTGCTCTAACTCAGTGGTTCATAAATTTTTGGGGGATTGCTCACAGCACAAGATCATTCCTTTTCATAAAAAATCATGGCACATTGAACATTTAAGTTGGCAACACCACTGTGGGAGAATTGGGAGACTCCTGTATGTGCGAGCATTTGAAAATCCCATACAAGCTGTAAATTTTCTACTAGTAAGCATATTTTTTCATGTTATTTTCCTTGTCTGCCATCTTCTTAATATTTCCAAAATGTATTCACAATATATGGGCTTAGAAGGCTTCTGGATGATCTATAGGCCAATAATCTATTTTATTTTGTAATCTTGAACTGTATTTTCTAGTGCCTTCTATTACCACTTTCCATTCAAGTTACTAAGAATTAATGCGTATGAAACAATGTGTCCCAATCAGAGAAACCATGTTCCACAATATGCCAAAGTAATATTCTTTTTTTTCTTTCTTCTTTCCCCTTTTGTATTCAATATTTTAGTTTTCAACATTGATTTCCACAAGATTTTATAAATTTTCTCCCCATTTCTACCCTCCCCCCATTCCAAGATGGCACATATTCTGATTGCCTTTTTCCCCAGTCAGCCCTCCCTTCTGTCACCCCACTCCTCATCCTCTTTTCCCTTACTTTCTTGAAGGGCAAGATAGATTTCTACGCTCCATTCCCTATATATCCTGTTTCCCAGCTGCATACAAAAACAACTTTTATTTTTGAGCATCTGCTTTTAAAACTTTGCATTCCAAATTCTCTCCCCTCTTCCCTTCCCGCCCACCCTCCCTAGGAAGGCATGCAATTCAACGTAGGTCACACATGTATCATTATGTAAAACACTTCCACAATACTCATGTTGTGAAAGGCTATATTTCCTTCCATCCTATCCTGTCTCCCTTTTCAAATTTCTCCCTTGACACCGTCCCTTTTCAAAAGTATTTGCTTTTGATTACCTCCTCCCCCCATCTGCCCTCCATTTTATCATCCCCCCTTTTTTATCCCTTTCCAATTATTTTCCTGTGGAATAAGATACCCAATTGAGTGTGTATGTTATTCCCTCCTCAAGTCAAATCTGATGAGAGCAAGATTCACTCATTCCCCCTCACCTGCCCCCTCTTCCCTTCCCACAGAACTGCTTTTTCTTGCCACTTTTATGTGAGATAATTTACCCCATTCTATCTCTCCCTTTCTCCCTCTCTCAATATGTTCCTCTCTCACCCCTTAAATTTGTTTTATATTTTTAGATATCATCCCTTCATATTCAACTCACCCTGTGCCCTCTGTCTATATATATATATATATATGTATATATATACATATATATATATATATATATATATTCCCTTCAACTACCCTAATGCTGAGAAAGGTCTCATGAATTACACACTTCATCTTTTCATGTAGGAATGTAAACAAAACAGTTCAACTTTAATAAGTCCTTTATGAATTCTCTTTCTTGTTTACCTTTTCATGCTTCTCTTGGTTCTTGTATTTGAAAGTCAAATTTTCTATTCAGCTCTGGTCTTTTCACTGAGAAAGCTTGAAAGTCCTCTATTCATTGAAAAGCCATATTTTGCCTTGGAACATGATATTCAGTTTTTCCGGGTAAGTGATTCTTGGTTTTAATCCTAGCTCCTTTAACCTCTGGAATATCATATTCCAAGTCCTTTGATCCCTTAATGTAGAAGCTGCTAGATCTTGTGTTATTCTGATTGGGTTTCTGCAATATTCAAATTGTTTCTTTCTGGCTGCTTGCAATATTTTCTCCTTGATGTGGAAACTCTGGAATTTAGTGACAAGATTCCTAGGAGTTTTCTTTTTGGGATCTTTTTGAGGAGGCAATCAGTGGATTGTTTCAATTTCTATTTTACCCTCTGGCTTTAGAATATTGGGGCAATTTTCCTTGATAATTTCTTGAAAGATGATGTGTAGGCTCTTTTTTTGATCATGGCTTTCAGGTAGTCCACTAATTTTTAAATTATCTTTCCTGGATCAGTGGTTTTTCCAATGAGATATTTCACATTGTCTTCCATTTTTTTCATTCTTTTGGTTCTGTTTGATAATATCTTGATTTCTCATGAAGTCACTAGCTTCCACTTGCTCCAATCTGATTTCTAAGGTGGTATTTTCTTCAGTGGTCTTTTGGTCCTCCTTTTCCATTTGGCTAATTCTGCTTTTCAAGGCATTCTTCTCCTCATTGGCTTTTTAGAGCTCTTTTGACATTTGGGTTAGTCTATTCTTTAAGGTGTTATTTTCTTCAGTATTTTTTTTGGGTTTCCTTTAGCAAGTCATTGACTTCTTTTTCAGGTTTTCTTTCATCTCTCTCATTTCTCTTCCCAATTTTTCCTGTACTTCTCTTACTTGCTTTTCCAAATTATTTTTGAGCTCTTCCATGGCCTGAGACCAATTTCTATTTTTCTTGGAGGCTTTTATTGTAGGCTCTTTGACTTTGTTGACTTCTTCTGGCTGTATGTTTTGATCTTCTTTGTCACCAAAAAATGAATCTAGAGTTTGAGTTTGAGTCTGAGTTCATTTTCACTGCCTGTTCACATTCCCAGCCCAACTACTTGACCCTTGAGCTTTTTATCAGTGTACCACTGCTTGCAGAGAGTACTTTGTCCTAAGCTTTAGGGTCCAAGCACTGCTGTTTTCAGAGCTACTTCCATTCCACCATCACTCCTCCCACTGTGTGAGCCAGGGACTCCTGAATCAGCTGAGGCTGGAGCTCTAGAAGTAGCCTCAGGAGCTTCCTGCTGCTGCCACTGCCACTGCTGTACCACCTCTGCCACCCCCAGGAATGGAGGCCAGATGGGTCTCAACTAGATCCTGCAGTTTCCCTCTGAACTGCTCTTTGGTGTTTGTGGGTTGAGAAGTCTGCTAACTGTCACAGCTCAATGATTCATGGCTCTAGGGCCTGTTCCAGCTGGCTGACTCCCCATCTGGTCTGTCCTGGAGCAGCTCAGCACCGTGCAATAGACCCTTCCTGTTGACCATCCAGTCTCTCCTGGGCTGGGGACCTGTTTCCTCCACTATTTTGTGGGTTCCGCAGCTCTAGAATTTTTTACAGGTGTTTGGAGGGATTTGGGGGAGAGCTTAGGCAAGTCCCTGCTTTCCAGCTGCTATCTTGGCTCTGCCCACCCAAGGCAATCTTCTTAAAGCTAAGAAAAATGATTATTTTTCTATTATTAGTAACTAATTATTAAGGTAGGACTGAGACTTCTTCCCTTTATTTCCTCATTCAGGGATCAGCCCTTGTGGGTCAGCCAGTCACTGAAGGACAAGGCTAATGATGAGATTGGCCTAAACCTTGGAGAACATTCTCCTCAATCTTACTTGGGTGGGACTCCACCTACCCGGAAGAGTTTATTTCTGGCTAAAATATAAAGAGAATCTAGTCTAGGTGAATTCCAGTCCTAAAAAGCTTTAGGCTCACACCCTTGAACTCCTCCCTCCTCACCCACATTGTTCAAGTCTTAAGTGGTCAGAATGGAGATGGATTCTTTTGTCCTGATAGTGGGGAAGCAACTGAGGCTCATGATCAAGCCACTTTCTCAGTTCGAGGTTCTGAAGGTTTTCAGCCCACCTCCTCATTTGAAAGCCTGTCAGGGACACCCACTTTTGCAAAGATATTTAAGCATTTGATGATCTCCATTGTTTGTCTTTGGTTACTGAGACTGCTGACCATCAATTTATTGATTATTTGCTAGCCTAATTAATAAATTGATTATTAATTACTCAGAATCTCTGTCCCTTGGGCTTTTCATTCATTTCAAAGGTACAGGATCACAGATTTTTTATGCTCATGTGTCAGACTTTGCATTTATCCTTATTGGTTTCCATCTTAGTAGTTCCAGCTTATTACTCTAGTCTGTTAAATAACCTTTGAATCCTGACTGTCATCTATTATATTAGCTAGCTCTCCCAGCTTTATGTCATCTGCAAATTTGATTTAGTGTGCTACCTATTCCATTATCCAAGTCTTTGTTAAACAGAATGGGGCCAAGCACACTATTGGAGACCACTGGAGACCTTCTGCCAAATTGAGCCATTGGATGAAGGTACAAAGGAAATGTATTAGAACTGGTTGAAAGAATGAAGCATACCTCTGAGCCTATGTACATCAGAGAAGAGATTCACACAAAATGTGAAGTAAGTTTCAGGAGTTACTTGAGAAAGTAGATCCATTGCATCTATATGAGGTGGCAGAAAAGGAAAGCAGTAAGGCCAGATGCAGTGTCACAATCCCCCTCCTTGAACAGAGGATGACCTTTTGAATACTGAAGCATAAAAAAGATTTGGACTTTCAGAGCTGATACTAGTACCCTATGAGTAGAAGTGAGCTGAGGAACAACTAGACAAACCAAGAAAGGCAGCTTAAGGAAACATGACCTCTTCATAGCGAGAATAAATACAGCAACAGAATCTACAAAGGCATTGACCCTTGGAGCCCAGAAGAAAGCTATCTTAAGGAATTTTATGATGACTCTAAAAAGGGATATAAGGGCTTCAAATAATCAGGAGCTGTGAGTTTATACTTTAGTCATATGAACTCTCTAAGCTTGAGCCTACTTTCCTCATGGACTTTGTTTTTGCAAGGTGAGAGTGTGCCCCTGATTTAGAGTAATATTGCTTTTTTATTTAAGATTTATTTATTTTTAGTTTTCAACATTCATTTCCACAAGATTTTGAGTTACAATATTTCTCCCCATCTCTCCCCTCCCCCATCCCAAGATGGGATGTATTTCTGATTGCCCCTTTCCCCAGTCTTCCCTCCCTTCTACCACCCCACTCCCTCCCTTATCGCCTTTCCCCTTACTTTCTTGTACAGCAAGATAGATTTCTATACCCCATTGCTTGTATATCTTATTTCCCAGTTGCATGTAAAAACAGTTTTTAACATTCCTTTTTAGAACTTTGAGTTCCAAATTCTCTCTTCTTCCTTCTCCACCCACCCCCCAAGAAAGCAAGCAATTCAATATAGGTTATACATGTATCATTATGCAAAACACTTCCATAGCAGTCTTGTTGTGAAAGACTAACTATAATTCCCTCTATCTCATCCCATCCCCCATTTATTCAGTTTTCTCCTTTGGCTCTATCCCTTTTCAAAAGTATTTACTTCTGATTACCCCCTCCACCAATCTATCCTCCCTTCTATCATTCCCCCCGCCACCCGCCCCATTCCCTTCCCCCTTACTTTCCTGTAAGGTAAGATACCCAATTGATTGTGTACGTTATTCCCTCCTTAAGCCAAATCTGATGAGAGTAAGGTTCACTAATTCCTTTTCATCTCCCCCTTCTTCCCTTCTATTATAATAGCTTTTTCTTGCCTCTGTTATGTGAGATAATTTGCATCATTCTATCTCTTCCTTTCTCCTTCTCCCAATATATTCCTTTCTCACTCCTTAACTTTTTTTTGGTATCATCACTTCATATTCAACTCACCCTGTGCCCTCTGTCTATATGTGTGTGCGTGTGTGTGTGTGTGTGTGTGTATTCCCTTCAACTACCTAGTACTGAGGAGAAAGGTCTCATGAATTACAGATATCATCTTTCCATGTAGGAATGTAAACAGTTCAACTTTAATAAGTCCCTTATGATTTCTCTTTCTTGTTTATCTTTTCATGCTTCTCTTGATTCTTGTCTTGATTTGAAAGTCAAATTTTCTATTTGGCTCTGGTCTTTTCATCAAGAATGTTTGAAAGTCCTCTATTTCATTGAAAATCCATTTTTCCCCCTGAAGCATCATACTCAGTTTTGCTGGGTAGCGATTCTTGGTTTTAATCCTAGCTCCTTTGATCTTGGTAATATCATATTCCAAGCCCTTCAAACCCTTAATGTAGAAGCTGCTAGACCTCGTGTTATCCTGATTGTGTTTCCACAGTACTCGAATTGTTTCTTTCTTCCTGCTTGCAATGTTTTCTCCTTGACCTGGGAACTCTGGGAATTAGCTACAGTATTCCCAGGAATTTTCCTTTTGGGATCTTTTTCAGGAGGCAATCAGTGGATTCCTTCCATTTCTATTTTACCCTCTGGTTCTAGAATATCAGGGAAGTTTTCCTTGATAATTTCTTGAAAGATGATGTCTAGGCTCTTTTTTTGATCATGGTTTTCAGGTAGTCCAATAATTTTTAAATTATCTCTCCTGGGTCTATTTTCCATGTCAGTGGTTTTTCCAATGAGATATTTCACATTGTCTTCTATTTTTTCATTTTTCTTGGTTCTGCTTTATAATTTCTTGACTTGTCATAAAGTCGTTAGCTTCCATTTGCTCCATTCTAATTTTAAAGGAATTATTTTCTTCAATGAGCTTTTGGATCTCTTTTTCCATTTGACCAATTTTGTTTATTAAGGCATTCTTCTCCTCATTCTTTTTTTGATCTCTTGTGCCTTTTGGGTTAGTCTATTTTTTAAGATGTTATTTTCTTCAGTATTTTTGGGGTGTCCTTTAGCAAGCTGTTGACTTGCTTTCATGATTTTCTTGCATCCCTCCCATTTCTTTTCCAAATTTTTCCTCTACTTCTCTTACTTGATTTTCCAAAGTCTTTTTGAGCTCTTCCATGGCCTGCAACCAATTCATATTTTTCTTGGATGCTTTTAATGTAGGATCTTTGACTTTCTTGTCTTCTTCTGGCTGTATGTTTTGATCTTCTTCTTACCAAAGTAAGATTCTGTAGTCTGAATTTTTTATGCTATCTGCTCATTTCCCCAGTCAATCACTTGACTTTTGAGCTCTTTGTCAAGGTGTAACTCTGCTCCCAGAGTGGAAAGTGCTCTGTCCCAAGCCTCATGGATTTTGTGCTGCTGTTTTCCTAGCTACTTGTAGGCACCTGTAAATTTTTAGTTCTTCTGAGGTGTTATGATCCAAGGAGAGGTGTTTACTCCTCTCCCACCACTGGTGCTCTGGTCTGGGAGTGACTTCAAGGACTCTTTTCTGCCTTGTAACTGCTAGGAGGACTCCCTCTCCACAGCCACCACAAACTCTGCCTTACCCCAGGACTGCCAATCATGACTGTGACCCAGATCCAAGCAGGGCAAAGCAATAGAATCCTGGCTCAGCACCAGCAAAGAGATCCCTGCACTCCTGCTTTGATCATCCACTTGATTCCCCCCACAATCTGTGGGCCTGGAGCTCCAGAAGCAGCCACCACTGCTGCTGCTGCTCCTGCCACCACCATTAGGGGCTGGGGCCAAACCGTACTCTTCTCTCACCCAGGTCCCACAGAGTTTTCCCACTGACCTACTAAATTGTCTTTGATGTTTGTGGGTTGAGAAGTCTGGAAATGGCCAGAGCTCAGTGATTCAGGGCCCTTAGGCCTGCTCCACTTAGTCTGCTCTAGCCTGGTCATGCCGGCGTGCCCATTGCTGTAGTGTGTTCCGCTCCCAGCATGGTGTGATAGATCCTTCCCAGCAACTGTCTAGGCTATCTTGGGCTGGAGACTTGTTTCATTCTGTCATTTTGTGGGTTCTGTAGCTCTAGAATTTGTTTAGAGTCATTTTTTACAGGTGTTTGGAGGGATTTGGGGAAGAACTCAGGCAAGTCCCTGCTTTTACTATGCCATCTCGGCTCTGCCATAGAGTAATGTTTCTATAACAATTGTTCTTGTTTTTGTTTGTCCATCATGCTCAAAGAAGATCAAAATGATATCATGATGTCAGGGTCAATGTACAGTGTGTCTGGCTCTTGTGATCATACCAATATGAGCTCAGAAGGCTCTACCATAGATTTGGACACAAATAGTCCATATGACTATTTGAGAGGGAGAGAGGGAGATATTTCTAAATTTGCACATTTCACATTTCTTTTGAACTACTGCAATTCTGATTTGCTCATAGAGCATAATGCCTTCTTTGATATAAGTACACTATGCTGGACAATTCTGTGACAATGTCTCCCATATCTCACAATCAATACCAAAGTTCTTCAGGAAGACTTTGAGAGTATCCTTGTATCCCTTCTTCTGACCACATATGAGTGCCTACTGTGTACAAACTCTCTGTAAAATAATCTTTTAGGCAAATGTACATTTGGCATTTAAGAATGTGGCCAGTCCATCTGACTCGTAATTCTCTGCAACAGTATTTGAATGCTTGGCAATTTAACTCAAGAAAGGACCTCAATGCCCAGTACTTATCTTGTCAGGTGATCTTCAGAATCTTTCTAAGACAATTCAAACGAAAGCAGTTCAATTTTCTGGCATAGAGTTGATAGACTGGCCAGGTTCCCCTGGCAACGAAGTCAACACTACAGCTCCATAGACCTTTATTTTTGTAGGCAGCCTAATAACTCTTTTCTCCCATACTTTCTTTTGGAGCCTCCCAAACACTGAGCTAGCTCTAGCAATGTGTGCATCAATCTCATCATCTGTGTGTACATCCCTGGAAAGTATATTGCCAAGGTAAGTGAACTTATCCTCAACGTTCAAAATTTCTCCATTTGCTATAACAAATGGTTTCATATATGGATGGTGTGGCGCTAGCTGATGGAGAACCTCTGTTTTCATAATTTTAATTGTTAAGTCAAATTAGTACGAGCAGCAGAGAATTGATTCAGACTTTCTTGAGTCTCAACCTCAGAGGCTACATTGAATGCACAATCATCTGCAAACAAAAAGTCATGCACCAACCCAGTTTAGTCTAGACTTGTAACCTTTTCAAGTTAAATAATTTATTGTCAGTGTGGTAGTTGACCTTGATGCCATCTTTATCCTCACTGAAGGCAATAGATAACATCACTGAAAGCATCATACTAAAAAGCATGGGAGCAAGCACAGAGTCTTGCTTCACTCTATTGGTGACTGGGAAAGCACAAGAAAATTATCCATTATTCAGAACCTGGGTGAGCATGCCATCACAGAACTGGTATATGATACTGATGAACTTCTCCAGGCAACCAAAATTTGCCATGATCTTTCACAAGCCCTTATAACTGACAGTATCAAAGGCCTTGGTCAGATCAACAAACATTGTTTACAGACCTGCTTCTGGCATTTTTCTTGGAGTTGTCAGGCAGCAAACACCACGTCAACTGTTCCTTAGCCCTTTCTGAAGCCACACTGGCTCTCAAGTATGTGACCATCTTCCAGGTCACATCAGCCTATTAAGGAGGACTCTGGAAAGAATCTTGCCAGCAATGACTAAGAGAGAAGATGACCTCCTACCCCCATTACCCAAGATTGTCACAAGACAACCTATTTCCTTTTCTTTTATAGAGATGGACAATAGAGGCATCCTTGATCTCCAAGGAGATAACCTCTTCTCATCATATAATCTGGAAGATTTCCATCAGCTTTTGCATGAGCAGTGGACCCCTTGTAGGCCTCTGCAGGAACAGAATCAGTACCAGGAGCTTTGCTGCATGAGAGGAACCTAATGGCATTCAAAACCTCTTCTTCAGTTGGAAGTTCAGCTAGAGAGGGATTGACTTCAACTTGAAGTATACCTGGTCAATGGCTTCAGCATTGGTTGATGATGGTCTGTTGAGAACACTATGGAAATGTTCTGCACATCTCTCCAGGATCGTGTCCTTATCAATGATCTGTGCAGTCTTTTGAACTGTGTTCAAAGGGCAATCAAACTGTGCATATCCTTTGGTCCAGGAGTACCATTGTGAGATCAGTATCTCAAAGAAATATGGAAAAAAGAGGGAGGGGCAAAGGACTCACATGTACAAAAATATTTATATTAGCTCTTTTTGTAGTGGCAAGAACTGGAAATTGAGGGTATGCCCATCAATTGGGGAAAGGCTGAACAAGTTGTGGTATATGATTGTAATGAAATAATACTATGCCATAAGAAATGATGAGCAGGCAGATTTCAGAAAAACCTGGAAAGAATTATATGAACTGATGCAAAGTGAAGTGAGCAGAACCAGAACGCTGTACACGGTAACAGCAATACTGCAAGATGATCAACCGTGAACAACTTAGCTATTCTCAGCAATACAATGATCCAAGACAATTCCAAAGGATTCATGATGAAAAATGTTCTCCACCTCCAGAGAAAGAACTGATAGATCCTGAATGCAGACTGAAGAATACTATTTTTCACTTTCTGTATTTTTTTGTAGTATTTTGCCTATAGGTCTGTGTCTTCTTGCACAACATGATTAATATGCTAAAATGTTTCGCATGATTGAACATGTATAACTCATAACAAATTATTTCCTGTCTCAGAGCAGGTGTAATGAGGGAGGAGAAAATTTAGAACTCAAAAAATGTTTTTAAATGAATGTTAAAAATTGTCTTTACATGTAACTGGGGGAAGATTTTTTTAAAATAAAATGCAAAAAACAAATAGAAAAAGAAAAAAAGAAGGCTGCTCAGATTACCCGGGGGGCTGCCAAATTCCACTGTTGCTTCAGTCCGAGCAGAAGATGATCCTATGGCTTGGGTTACCTATGTGCAGGGCTGTGAATACAGCTTTCAGGGTATCCACACCTGCTACTTAGTCACTAGCTCCTTGCCACAGGACTTCAAGGTAGGTAAAATAGTAATGTAATAAATAATAAAATAGTAAAATGATGGAATTATAAAACTATTAAAAGTAAAATAATGAGATAATAAAATGGCATGGGTGATGTCTTTTGACCTGAGCGTAAATTGGATTTAAGTGAGGCAGAGCTGCATGAAGTCGTCAGCCTCACTCTCTGGCCCAGAGTCATCAGAGCCCAGTGGCAAGACAAAAGTCCACACATCTGGCAATGGCTCTGGATGCAGGGATGGAGGTTTAAAATGCTGTTCTCCCAGTGTCTATTCACTGAAGGTTTGTCTTCAAAATCAGAGAATTTAGTGATTGTTTTAACAACGTCCTAGAACAGAGAGAGTAGTGGTGCTCCCTAGAATTAAAATCAATAATCATTGTGTTGGCTGGTTGGGGTGAGTTAGACACTAACACGATCCTCTTGGCCATAGTGGGTTTGAAAGATTGGTGACCTTATAAAAGAGCTGAGGAGCTGGTTCGGGGGAGGGGGGGCCCTCAGGGAGGGTAAGAGAGTAGCATGAAAAGTCCTGCCCCTAGAGGGTTTGTGAGTTCAGGGAAGCTCCTGCCCCTACCAAGGTGAGAGTAAAGTTACTTGCATCTCTGACTTCCTGCCCACAAGCCCACTACGAATTATATTTTGTGTTTATAAAACCTCAGACCTTCATGGGAGTTCTTCACTAATTCCTCTCAGCTGCCAGTACTTCCCACTCCTTAAATTACCTTGCATATATTTTGTTTATTTATACAGGTACTCGTTTTTTTCCCCTAAAACATATAAGCTTTTTGAAGGTAGGACCCACTTCATTTTTATCTTTGTATATCATGTATAAGGCACAGTTCTTGCTACATCTTTTTTTTTTTTTGGTCTTTTCAGGTTTTTCTGAGAGCAACCTGCTTGTCATCTCTTATATACCACAACATGTTCAGCCATTCCCCAACTGATGAGCATCCCCCCAATTTTCAATTGTCACTGCAAATAGAGCTGACTAGGCATTATTTAATTTCACAGCTCCATACTATCTCCCTCAGAAGCTAAGGTCTACTGGCAAGACAAGTCAGGGGGTAGAGCTCCTTTACCTATTGGTATTTTCCTCTCCAATGTAGTGATTTCCCCTGCTACCAGTCAGCTCTGTCAGGGGATTCAGAATCTTCAAGTTCTCAAATTCACAAGGTCACCTACAAGCCTAGAAGTGTCTATCTGAAGATTGCTGTTATATTTGGGAAAGGAAACACAGAGTAAGAAAGGCAGCCTGGCTCATCTCACCTAGCTGAGTGCATGTAGGGAAGTTACCATTTCTGAGGAGCTAGGGGGAAAATGTGGCTGTCTTCTGTCCCCACCTTCCCCCACCCTAGGGATTTACCTGAGTAAACTTGATCAGAAATGAGACAATGTAGGGTAGATCATTCCCTTTTAAAATCTGTGTCAGCAGTTCTTTCTGCTTAGTGGCCAACCAGGGGAGTGCTTCATCATTCCCAAAGCACCCAAGTGCTTCAATACTGAAGCCTGAAATAGCTAGAGGCTTCATTATTCCCAAAGTGTCCAAGAAACAAGCTAGCGCAAGTAGTGAATCAGAAGCATGGCAGCTCTGTGCATATCATTTTATGTTTGTATATTTCAATGTTTTTGTTTGTTGAAAATTTACTTTGAAACTTGTGTTAACCTCTGAAAGTGCACCTATTTTAGGGCTCTTCCACCTGTTGGGGGAAGAAAACTGTTAAGAGATTTTTGAAGGTTGGAGTAACAGAGCCTACAACACTCCTAATACTTTCTTTCACTGTCCTGAAAACGAATTTATTGCTAAACAAAAGGCCCAGGAAGTATGTAAGTTCTTCTTTTATGATGCATATATCCCCTACCATCAAGAAATAAATCAAGATGATCCTCTTTGGTTTACTTCTGCCTGACATTGAATATGCTCCTCCTCCTCCCTCTCCTCTTCCTTCTCCTCTTGCTCCTCCTCCTCCTCCTTCTCTCTCTCTCTTTTCCTTTCTCTCTTGCTCAAATGCTCATAAAAAAATTTATGAAGATAAGAAAACAAACATATGTCAGTAGTTAGTGGTATCTTCTTGATCACTCTTTTAGGTTAACAGTCTTATCTATGATTTTGTATTCATTGTCTTCCCCACTTTCAGAAATCTTGATAATCACTTCTTCTATGTCCTGAAATTTCTCATCCCTAGTGTGGATTTCCTCTATATATACTTGATCTAGTCCAGTTGCTTTTCCTATTTTTGTATTCTTTAGGGTCATTTTCACTTTCTTATGTAGCAATAGGGAACTGAGATGTTAGAGTTCAAATGTGATAACTTTTCTTCATCATTGATGAAGGAAAGAATTTGTAGAGAATTTATGTTAGACAAAATTATTCCATTTTTCATCTGTTCTCTTCTTTCCAATTTTATTTTAATGTTCTTGGGGGAACTAGTTTAATTGGATATCATGCCAAGCTTCCCGCAAATTTTCACATCTTACTGTTTAATGAGATGCTATTTCCTATAATCTTCTACTATCTTTTTTTTTTTTTTTTGCAAAGGAGTTCATAATCTAAATGTGTTGCCCTTGGTTGCTAATTTCTCTCTTAGAAAGGAGATCATGTTTTCTGCGCAATTTCTGGATTCATTTGTCTTTCTTGTTGTGATGATTGCTTTGTATTGACTCAACTTCTATAAGAAATATTAGTGTTTCTCCATTGTCTTTTCTTTTATTTATGTCCCACTTTATGGTAGCAATAACTTGTTTAAGTTCTTCGGGTTGAACTTGGGATTACATGCTAAATCTTATTCAATGTATATCATCTTTACATCATACCTTCTGACTCTCATTAATATGTTCATGATATATTGGTAGGAGATGTCTGATCAGTATACGAGATTTTGGACTCTCTTGCTTCTTAATCCTAAACCTTACCTTCCAATATATTTTTGACATCTTTCCTCATGCCCTCTATTATACTGAGTTCACCAGGTAGGTAGATCCATATTAGTTTGGAGAATTTTAATGACTTCTTTGTAGAATTTCCTCTAAAACTTCATTTCTTTTCTAAATTTGTAAATAGCAGAACATTGAAAAATGGGAAAATTATATTGGAGGGTTGGTGAGAAAACTGATAGAGTTGTAAATTGTAAATTGATTCAACTGTTTAAAGTATGAAAATAAACATGACTAAATTTTTTTCATGCCCTTTGACGCATAGATTCCATTACTGAGACAACATCCTTAAGAGGTTATGAAAAGTTTATATTCATAAAATGTTCATAGCAGCATCATTTATAATAACAAAGAGCTAAGACACAAAATATATAACCAGCAATTGTAGAATTGCTTAACAGAATATGGCATGTGAATTCATGAGATATTGCTACTAAGTAAGGAAAATTGAATAAGAATTCAGAAAAACATGGGAAGACATATATAAAGTGATGGACAATGAAGAAAGCAAAGCCTAAAGATATGGTACACAAATAGACAAAAAACAAAACAGAACAAAATCAACAAGAAGCAGCAAAATGCCTCTGGCCAAACACAGAATCATGTCTATAATAAGATGACCAGGGCTTGTGACCAGGGCTTTGCTCCTGGGTATTGTAATTTAAAGGGTACAAAAATTTATACAATATGAATTCCCTTCATGAGCCTGCACCTCTCTGGACAGCAATCTTCCTGGCTCTCTGATGGAGTTCTTTGTTTCTTGACCAAGGTCCCAAAATTGTAAGTTGTAGCTCTGGTAAAATACAATGTTTAATGTTAGTACCATACTATCAGTCAGTCAGTTGACAAACACTTATGAAGGGCTTGCTATTTGCTGGGCACTGTGCTGAGTGCTTGGAATGCAAAATAAAAATAAACAAAATGTTGAAGGACTGACAATTAACTGAAATGGTGGAAGAAGTCCGTGGGAAATACTTTAATAGAACTAAGTTTAAACTTTCCCGAGATGAAAGCCTGAGAGATAGCTATCATCTGTGAGGTTTTCCTTTCCTTACGGTCCAGATTTCCCCAGACAGAACATAATGTACATATATGAGTCCAAATCTGAAAGGGACCTCCTGAGTGTGAGAGTATGCAACCCAGCCTCTCTAGGCAAAACAATAGTGCTTTTTAATTTAATTTTATTTTTTTCCCAAATGCTATTCTGGCTCTACATTCTTCATATCATGGTATCGAGTAGCTGAAGAGCTTGTTAAAGAGATTTAGAGATAATCTTAGGTTAGTAATAACTCAAACTGATTTTTTTATGACTACGTAAGAGCTAAAGCAATAATAAATAATTATCTCTTTCTAGTTTTTAGTGATCAAGAATGCAATTTATGAAAATCATCTTACCAATTCTGCAGATTGAAGAAAGAGTTCAAGAACAGAAGACACTTTGAAATCAGTTTCTTTCTCGGTTAAATAAGAATAATAGCATCTATCTCCTAGGATTGTTGTGCCAATAAAAGAGGTGATATTTATAAAGCTCTTTGACATCCTTGAAGCACTATAAAAAGCTAGCTAGTATTATTATTTACTTCTTATTCTTTATTATTTTGTGGAATTATTTCATTTCCATATGTTTAAGTGATCAACTCAAAATTCAGGGAAAACCGATCATACTTATTGCCGCTGGATTTACCTACTTTTACTCTAATGACTCTATTTTTAATTCATAGCTATTGTATTCTATTTGGTTCTCACTGTTTTATTTGTTAATAGGTTCCTTTTAAGACCTGTAACTCTCCAAGTTATTTAACATACCAAGGTATACATTTAGCCATCTATATGCAAAGGATATGGGTTTGACATCTCCTGTTTTTTAATTTTTAAAAATTTTCCAGTTTGGACTAGATGATGAGTTATCTTCAGTTTATGAGAAGTGTTTGATTGTTCATACCTTTAGTATATCAGTTATACAGATTTAAAAACAAAATTACTCTTCTACAGAGAGGAAATGGTTAGCCAAATTGTTCGGAACTTGAAGCCTAATGACCTATTGGACCAGAAGGAAGGCTAAAAGCCCAAATTAATGTTGGTTAGTTTTATAGCTGAGAATTTAAACTGCAAACAAGAAGGTAGCCAATAAATTATTCATTTCTTGTGTTCTAATACCAACCTTAATCCTACCCATTTGGTTATATCCATGACAATAGACTCTTTCATTCCAATCCTAGGATGTCACTAGAGTCTTGGAGCATCCCCAGGAAGGCATAAACGAGTTGCCAAGGAAACCACGATGGAAATTCCAACTATCTTTTAGGTGCTTTACAATTGACAGCTAAATGCCTTTTGGACATGGTTACTGTTGTGATAGGGTGTACTGCTTCAGCTGTCATGCATCTAGTAAGATTGTGTGTGGATAACCTTGGACTTCCAGGGGGGGAGGGGGAAGACAGCAAAAACCTCCGTCCTCCTAGAGAAAGAGATTAGATTCTCTCTTCTTCCAGACAGCTACAAAAGAAGTCATTCTCTTGATCTGGAGGAGAGCAGTGAAGCTTGATTGCTAGTTTTTTCAGTTGCTTATAGATACAATTAGAAAGGATTTAAGTGTGTTTAGTCAGTGATGAGTGCATGTACTTCTGTTAATCATCCTGGGAGAGTTAAGATTCTGTAAAGAGTTTCCACTTGTAACAAGATTTTGTTTTTATAGTTTCCTGTAGAAAAGTACATTTCCTTGTTTAGTAGGATATAACAGGAACCTCTTTTGTTTTTTTGTATATGTTTTAAGCAGCTCTTAGGATAAAGTGTTAAAATGTAGTCATATATTTATCTTTTTCTCTATTCTCTACTTAATAT
The DNA here is from genome assembly GCA_028646595.1 of Phalanger gymnotis. Taxonomy (NCBI): domain Eukaryota; kingdom Metazoa; phylum Chordata; class Mammalia; order Diprotodontia; family Phalangeridae; genus Phalanger; species Phalanger gymnotis. The sequence goes on along the minus strand of CM053622.1, from coordinate 393,172,809 downwards.
TGAACAGTTATAATGTTTTAACAATGAACTCTTTAGAATCATATGACCTTGAATACTTGCTTCATTTTTAACAGCTAGGGTAAGACAGTTTAGAGAGTTAAGGAAGATCATAGAATAATAGGATCACAGATGAAGAGATGGGAAGGGACCAGAGAGGTCATCTACTCCAACCTTCTGATTTTACAGGAAAGGAAACCAAGTCCCAGAGAGGTTGAGTTACTTGTCCAAGCCGAATCCTTCCAACTTAGATAAATAAATGATTGAGCCACAAAAAATTACATGCCCGTACAAAGGGAAAATATTTCACAAATTCCTACTTTAATAGACAAAATGTCAATAACTATTAATATTGTTCCAGGAGGGAGAGACTGAAATTACCAAGGAATGATTGTTGTTGGCATATATCTTATATGTTTACATTCATATTTCTTGTATCACAATCTGATAAGACAGTCTCTAAAGCAAGATGGAATGAGGATAGAAGAGGAGAAGAAACTAGTAATTTAGATCAGGTTAAAAAGTTTGTCTAGGCTCAAAATATCTAATTATCGCTTTACCTAAAATTTTGTCCATTACTTCGGAGGTCACTAAATTCTTCCTCTTATTTCCCCTTTGTGACATGGGAATGAGTCAGACGATTCTAGTGGCTTGTAAATTTGGGCAGATCCTACCAAGCTGTATCCAGGGCATTTTCTCTTTAAGGAGATATATTCAATCTCTTCTTAATCCTTTCCCAAAGCCAAGCAAAACCCCTACTCAGGTCGTTTAATTACATTTCCAAAAATCCAATGCATGCATAAATGGTGTTACAAATGTATCACATTAATTAGGAAGTTAACCATAGCATTTTCTGATATCTGTACTATGTGAAATTCCTTTGGAAGAAAGTAGAACTTTTAATAAATTAAAGTCTCTTCACTTGGACTTAAAAATTTTCAATAGAAATGAATCTCAATGGAAAAAAAATCCTCCAAATTGGACATGCATTGCTAAGCAATGCTAGAGAAAATCTCAAAATTGAATGATTTCATTAGTTTTCACTATATGCTGCATAATCTCAAACAAGCCCCCCAGTGTTTTCAGGCTATTTTCTCCCTCTGTTTTTATTTATTCCTATGTCATTTATTTATTTTTTTTAATTTTAAACTTCTCCACTATTATCAAGCTCTCAACCCCCTTTCCCACCACCACATTACTTTAAATGACCTTACTGGGAAAATCCAGACCATTCTATCTACAGTCATATGAAAAAATGCTCTAAACCACTATCGATTAGAGAAATGCAAATCAAAAATAACTCTGAGGTACCATATCATGCCTATCAGATTGGCTAACATGACAAAACAGGAAAATGATAGATGTTGGAGAAGATGTGGGGAAATTGGAACACTAATGCATTGTTGGTGGAGCTGTGAACTGATCCAACCATTTTTTCTTTGGAGGGGAGAAGGCAGGGCAATTGGGGTTAAGTGGGTTGCCCAAGATCACACAGCTAGTAAGTGTATCAAGAGTCTCAGGCCAGATTTGAACTCAGGTACTCCTGACTCCAGGGCAGGTGCTCTACTCACCGCGCCACCTAGCTGTCCTGATCCAACCATTTTGGAGACTGATTTGGAATTATGCCCAAAGAGCTATTAAACTGTGCATACACCTTTGATTCTCCAATACCACTTCTAGGTCAGATCCTAAAGAGATCACGAAAATGGGAAAAGGACCCACATGTACAAAAATATTCATAGCAGCTCTTTTGGTGGTGGCCAAGAATTGGAAGTTGAGAGGATGCCCATGAATTGGGGAATGGCTGAACAAATTGTGATATATGAATGAGATGGAATACTATTGTTCCATAAAAAATGATGAGCAGTATGATTTCAGAAAAACCTGGAAAGACTTACATGAACTGATGCTGAGTGAAATGAGCAGAACCAGGAGAACACTGTACATAGCAAAAGCAATATTGTGCAATGACTAGCTTTCATAGACGTAGCTCTTCTCAGCAATGCCAATGATCTAAGACAACTGCAAAAGATTCATGATGGAAAATGCTATCCACATCCAGAAAAAAAGAACTGTGGAATCTGAGCATAGATTGAAACATACTATTTGTTCTCTTTTTTGTTGTTGTTTCTTCTTTCTTGTAGTTTCTCCCATTGGTTCTGATTCTTCCTTACAACACGACTAACGTGAAAATTTGTTTAATATGAATGTATATGTATAACCTATATCAAATTGCATGGCATCTTGGGAAGGAGAGGTGGAGAGGGATGGAAAATTTAGAACTCAAAATCTGTGGAAGTGAACGTTGAAAGAGAAAAATAAATACATAAATGGGGGAAGGGGGAAGAATCTTGATTTCCCTGAAATTTCCACTTGCAACCAGAAAATTTCCCTAACATCTTCATTTCTTCTTCCTTCTTTCCCTTCTTATTCAAAGGAAAATGTACTTATTGCCAAAGCATATACTTTTGATTTCAACCTCTTAAGGCTTTACTCCTTCAATAATCTCTCCTTTTTTTCTCTCCTACTCAGCTGTCTCCATTTCCTACCCTAGTCCCGCAACATCTTCAATTTCTCCCTTTCTACTGTGTTGTTCCTGTCTGTCAAACAAACATACTTAAGTCTTTTCTAAGAAACGAATAAATCAGTTAAGAGCTTTCCTCAACCTTTAATGAGCTACCATGATTGTTGTCACCAAACTTATTGAGAAAGTAGTCTACAGAAAAGTAAAGGACGCACATGTACAAAAACATTTTTAGAAGCACCTTTTTTTTGTTTCATGTAGCAAAAAATTGGAAATGATGTGGGCATATCATCATTTGTTGTATATGAAAGGAAATATTTATTATGCCACAAGAAGTTACGCACCAAAGATAAAGAAACTAGCTGTCTCCATGATTCAGGGTAAACAGAACCTAAAAGAAGGTAAACAAATGAACAGACAAAACCATGAACTAATGTCTACCCTGAACTCACTTAGTATCCCTCTCAGATGCCTCAGGCTATCAACAGAGAGACTGCACTTATGATCCCATGGGGCTACAGTTACAACAAAACCCAACCACATTTTCTAGTCATTTGGAAATCCTGGCTCCAGGCGGTGGAAATCTGCTTGAACCAGGCCAGATCGCCAAAGGGCCTCCGCAGTGCTTCATAATATGGAAGATGCCTGGGGCCATACAGCCAGCCCCCTGAAGCCAGCTCTTTGGTGCCAGAAAGCCAAGAACAGAGGGAAAGGGGCAGGACATGAGTTTGGACTTAAAATAGAGGTTAATACCACGTCCCACCCTCCACTCCTCAGAGACACAAATTACATTAAACCACTCTGTAGCACCAGCATAGCAGTTATCTGAACTGAGGAACAGAGGGAGTGAGATAGGACACTCGTGTGTGTGTGTGTGTGTGTGTGTGTGTGTGTGTGTGTGTGTGCGCGTGCTGATGTTCTGTGAAATGCCCAAGGTGGGAGGAAGCTGAGATGCTTTGACATTCAGCTTCCAAGGAAACCATCATCAGAGGGGTCTCAGTCAGAGACTCAGAAAGTGAGTAATAAGGGAAAATAAGGGAAGGGGAGGGAGAGACTGAAATTATCAAAGATCTCAGGAAGAAGAAAACTCAAAGAACTTGAACATAAGCAGATAAATCAACAGGCAAATTATTAGCAATAGAAAGAAATGTATCCTACAGATCTAGTAAATAACTTCAGGCATTTATCAATACTGTAAAACCAAGGGAAATAATCTAACACTCAATGATACAGAAGATCTTTTGAGGAGGATGTGGAACCACAACATGCTCTTGTTGAGTGGTTTCAAAGAGAAATGAGAAATATGAGAGCTGAATTTATGGGGTTCACAGCAAAAGCTATGGGCAAAATAGAAAAACAAGAATAAGCAAAGAAACAAGAAAGGGAATTCAAATACACAGAACTGCAGAATGATTTAGAAGTAAAAAAAATAACATTAAAAGAAAACAGGATCACTATGAAAATAAAATATACTCATTGTGAAGACAGAAGGTATGGAGACAACCCACAAATCACAGGTCTCCCAGAAAAACACAACAGGACAAAAAACCTTAGCATCATAATGCAGGTAATAATAGAAGAGAAATGCCCAGAACTTCTAAACATGGAAAGTAAGCAACTTGAAGAATTCATAAATTGCCTCTGGAAAACAAAAAGATCCAAGGCTACAAACTCCATGACACAGTGGTTAAATCAACAATTCAATTCAAACTATGATGGGCTCGAAGAAACCTGAGAAGACTTGTATGAACTAATACAAAGTTAAATGTGAAGAAGTAAGAGAAAATATATATATATATATATATATATATATATATATATATATATAATCATAGTAACAGAAGGGAAAACATCTTTGAAAGGCTGTAGAACTCTTGCCAATGCATTGACCAATCATGACTTGAGATGAGTGATAAAAAAGCATGTCACTCATTTTTTGACCAAGGTTATAAACTAGGCAGTATGAGATGTGCATTTTTATTCATGTCCAACATGTTGATTTATTTTGCTTGTCTATGCTTGTTATACACGAGAGATTCTATTTGGAGAAGAGCAGTAAATTAGTGAGTAGTGGAAAACACGTAAGAAAAGAGCATCAAGCAAACATTAAAAATACACAGAAGAGAATAGAATTCAGAAGGGGATACAAAGAACGATTTCGTTACTAGAATTTTAGATTTAATATAGACTTTAAAAAATTGATATATAACAAAATTTCACTTTTTTGTATCTATCTTCCTATTTGTATACTGAAATTTTCATGTTTGTTGGTAATTTTGTTTTGAAAATGTTTTGTTTTGTTTTGTTTTGGGGGAAGGTTGTTTTTTCTTCGTTTGTTTTGAGATCTTAAAAGACTTTCTATCTCACCCAGGCTGGAGGTGCAATGATCATGCATAACAGTCATGAGCTCAATGATGATGAGCATGGGGGCATTAATCTGCTCTGTTTTTCCAACCTGGGCCTCTTAGTCCTTGCTTTGGTCGGGCAGGTGGTACTCTGCTCCTGGAGTTCTCCAAATTGGTGTCAGGGTGGCTATTTCTTGCCTTTAGCCTTATTGCAGCTAAGAAATTAATGCAAGGAATCTACCAATCTCTGCCTCTCTTGCAACAGAGATTACAGGCATGTGCCACCAAGATTGGCTGAAAATTTAAATAATACTGATAATAACAACAATAACAGGTAGCACTTTTATAGCATTTTAAGGCTTGCAAAGAGATTTAAATGTCTCCTTTTATCCTCACAATTAACTACCCTAGGAGGTAGGTGTTATTATTGTCACCATTTTACAGATATGGAAACTGAGGAAAATTTTTAAAAAGTAATCATCCCATGTTGTCTCCATTTCTTTACTCCTGTCTTTTCTACTGCTTGCACTCTGATTCCTGCTTCTTTCCTCTATAGAAACTGCTCTTAAAATGTCACAATTGACCTCTTAGTCATCAAATCAAATGCTTTTTTTTTTCCAGTGCTGATGTTTCTTGACCTTTCTAAAGCTTTTGATAATGGTAACCAATCTCTATGACTGGATATACGACCTGCCTTTAGTTTCAATGTCGCCACAATCTTCAAGTTCTCCTATCTTTCTGACCACTCCTTCTCAGTCTTCTTCCTTGGATCTTCATCATCTTCCTGACACTTTAATGTAGATATCAAACCAAGAATTTTATCCTTGGCCTTATCTTCTACTCTCTCTCTCTCTCTGTCTCTGTCCCTCTCTCTATCTCTCTCTGTCTCTGTCTCTGTCTCTCTCTTCTCTCTCTCTCTCTCTCTCACACACACACACACACCTCCCAAATTTCTATCTCCAGTCTTGATATCTCTCTCTAAGCACTATACCAATATCTTCAATTGCCTCAAAGACAATGTTGGAAGTCCTTAAAAACTATATAAACTGCTTTAAGAATATGCATATGGTTTTGAATATGTTATCTCAAAGACATAGAAGGAAACTACAAATCATTCTTGATTGAATAAAGAGGAGTAAAGGTAATCATAGAAAGAGAAGATAGCTGGGAAACACATCCTGATTCTTATGATAGAGCTAGAAATCTATAACATAATCCATAATTGTGAAGCAATTAAAGACTAGATGTGATGATATAAAGGGAAGTTTGTATGAGCTGTAACAAGCTGAGTTAAGTTGTATGAAGATATCACTTCTATGAATGTCACATTTTTCTTTTTTTATTACAAAATATAAAATAATCAATAAATACGACATGTCCATGCACAAAGAGGGCCAGAAAAGTGTGATTGCACATAAAATCTATTAAATAAAGATTATTTAAACACATAAATATATGTGTGCTTGTTTATAAACTTAACATGGTAATACCAATGCTGTCCTGCTTATCCATGTCCTCTTTTAAACTTCTTTCTACTCACTATTATGTATTGTTAAAATATTTATTACTCATTTTATCTCCTTTCATCCCTTGTTTGGTTATGAACTCTTCCCCTAATGACAATTATGAAATATATTTCCTTTTCTGTTCCTTTAATTTCTTTATGACAAGAAGAAAGGACAGCAAAAGTGACTCCATGTCGATCAAATAGCTGCAGAGTAAAAAACAATCTTGTTAGCAATGTCAGTCACAGAAATTAAATATGAAGCAAAATGTACCAGGAACTATTCCTCTTCTCCATTCCATGATACAACCCAAAAACCCACAAAATGTTTTAATTGTTATTCTAGATATTTTCCTTGCTGATGGGTTAACATTGACCCAGAAAACTATAGTGTATATCTACGTATTGCCCATTTGGAATAATGGTAAGAGCAATTTGATTATCCCTTTTTGTTAGCAAGTAAAATTTTTGTTTGATTTATGTGACTGGACTTTGTCTGGTTCACTGTCAATGATATGACTTTGCATATCTGGGTTTGTTATCTATTTGGATTATCTTTTGCCCTTTGGAATACCATATTCCAAGATTTTTCATCTTTCTGGTAGTTGCTGCCAAGTTTTATGTGATCTTACCTGTGGTTCCTTTTGATTTGGTCTCTTTCTTCTTGATGGTTTATAATATATATATTTTTTAATCTGGAAGCTCTGGATTTTGGCTATAACTTTCTTAGGTTAGGGTTTCCTTCAGAAGCTACATGGAAGATGATTTCTTATTTTGTTTTAGTTTTAATTAAATTTTATTTTTTCCAGTTAACAAACATTTATTTTTCTCTCCTTTTAGCTCTCACTCACCAAAGCAAAAAAGAAAAACAAAACTCTTGTATCAAATATTCATATTCAGGCAAGATAAATTCCCATACTGCCATACTAAAAAATTCTATATATTTAGTGTTTTTCTTTTCTGTCAGGAGGTAGGTAGCATTTCTCATTATTTGTTCTCTGGAAATATGGTTGATTATTTTGTTGCTTAGAGTACTAAAGTCTGCTGGAGGCTTTTTAATTTTTCTTTACCCTGTGCCTCACGTGGCTCTGAGTAATTTCTTTTATAATTTATTAAAATACTATGTCCAGGTTTTTGGTCTGTTCCTGGTTTTCATAGTGTTTAATGCTTATTAAATATTCTCTCCTTGATCTCTTTTTCCATGTTAGTTGTTTTTGATTGTAGATACCTCACAAGTTTTTCTAATGTTTTAGTTTTTTAACTTTATTCAATTTTGCATTGTGTTATAGGGACCATTGAGTTCTGTTTTCTCCATTTTGTTTTCAAGAGAGTCTACTATTTGGTAATATTTTCCATTTTTTATTTTAAGCCATTTATTCTCCTTTTAATTTTTTTCCTCTTGAACTATAATTTCATTTTTTGTTTCATTTATTCCAGGGACTCTTAGAGTCCTTGTGGCCAAGAATTTTTTTTTTCTGAGACCCTAGTAGTAGTGACTGTGAAGTTATTCTCTCCTTCTCGGTCTACCTCTTGTACTTCTCCTACCTCCTACTATTTGTTCATTGCTTACTCATATTTGCAGCTTCAGTTCTTGGATTGAGATTTTTGTTCAGTCTAGTCTTCATCTGGCACTTTGGGATGAGTTGGGCAGGCCTGGCTTGATCCTGTCCCTCATATAGCCTGGATGCTTCTGGCATTCCTAATCCGGATACGGTGACTGGTAATAGGCCCTATTCTCTGGCTCATTCCCTGACTGATACCTCTCTTTCATGGTGGTCCCCTGTGGGTTCAGGTGTGTTAGCTGGTCTCTTTTTCCTTCACTTGCATAATCATTGGGAGTAGATTCCATCCCCTGCTGTGACCTTTACAGGCACCAATACTCCTCTCAGGCCTCTTCAATCTACCCCGCTTCCGGCATCCAGGTGATGAGTTGGCCCTATCTTTTGTTTTGGCTCCCAGTGCTTAGAAGAGTACCCCATTTCCCTGTGCAGTGATCTATAAAGACTGTTTCTTTCTCTTGATTTTGCTCTGACATGCATCTAAGTTCATGTGTCTGGTTATTGGTGCTGGTGCTGACCTACGACATTCTTTAGCATAGTGCCTGGCCTCAGATCTGTTTGTAGGAGCCTTTGCTGGCTCTTTCCTGTCTTCACCTCCTCTAGCTTCTAGCTCAGTAATCAGCATTCTTGCTGATTTCTTTAGCAGTATGTCTTTCTGACTTTGAAACTTCTGAGATTACATGAGCTGGCACTAGCTTCTTTGGTTTCCTAGCTCCTCTCGATTTTTTGGTGCAGTTCTGGCCTGGATGGAGTACTTTCCTCCTATTTCTTTTTTGATTTTTTCATCACTAGTATTTCTGCTGATGTTTTCAGATGTTTGCTGAGGTTTATATAGGGGAGCTGGGCTTTTCTATGACTAATCATATGGTCATTTTAAATTGAATAACCCAGAGTCACATTTAAAACCCTTCACAATTAGGCTCCAATCTATGCTTCCAGGGTGATTACTCATTTCTCTCCCTCCTATATGCATGTTTCACTCAAAGTGTCTTACTTGCTACATCTCACACATAACCTTTTATATCCTGCTTTGCGCTTTTGCACAGAAAGTGTTTCATATCTGGAATGCTCTTCTTTCTCACCTCCTAGAAACCCCGCCTCTCCTTAAGGCTTAGCTAAAATGCTCCCTCCTTATAGGGTCTATCCTCATTTTCCTAGTTTTCAGGATTTTCCCACTTCTCTCAACAAAATTACTTTCTATTTATTTTTTATATATACTTATACCTACTTATCTTTGTATGTATTTATAGCTACTTATTGTTGTATGGTTTTTTTTTGGAGGGAGGAAGGCAAGGCAATTGGGGTTAAGGGATTTGCCCAAGGTCACACAGTTAGTAAGAGTCAAGTGTCTGAAGTCACATTTGAACTCAGGTCCTTCTGACTCCAGGGCCAGAGCTCTATTCACTGTGCCACTTAGCTGCTCCTTGTTATATGTTTTAATATCTACTTATCTGTGTATATACTTGTTCCTTCCTCCCTCCTCTCCCCCCAGTAAAAGGTGAGAGAGTGGATTGTTTAATTTTTTTCTGCCAATCCCCAGAATCTAGGACAGTTCCTGATATGTAAGAAGTGTTTAATAAATTCAATAAGTGCTTGTTGAATTGAGTCCATAAGCACAAAAAAGCTTCTTAGATGTGTCTTTGAAAGTCTCAATCTCTACAGGATGTGGTAGAGGGAGGCCACAACTAGAACATGGGTTCCAGGGGCAGTTAGTATCTGCACCTGGATAGATCACTGACATCTTAACCTCAGTATGTCCAGGAGCCTTCCTAAACATGCTCTCCTTTTGACTGTAAAGTTTTTTTTTTTCTCTGTGGCTTTTTCATTTAAGCTGTTTGTTTAAACCTTGGTGTTATCTTTGGTACTTTTACCTTTCTTACCTCTAATAGTCAGTCAATCAATTACCAGGTTCTGTTAAGTCTACCTTCATATTTTGCAAATCTATCTTATTCTCTTTAGAGTCACTATCACAACCTTTATTACCACTGGTCTGGAGTATTGCAATACCTTCCATACGGATCTTACCTTCCCTCTCAAAATACTCTCCTCGAATTAATTCTTCAATCTTTCTTATAAGAGACTTAAGCTTCTCATTCTTCTGTTGGAAAATCTTCAGTAGCTCCCTACTGCCTACCAAATAAAGTTCATACTCCCCCATCTAGCTTTTAATGCTTTTCACAGTGTGGTACCACCATCTTTTTCTAGGTGGCCTTATGTTTTCAGGGCTGGGTTTATAATCGGGAAGACTTGAGTTCAAATTTGACTTCCAACACTTATTTATTTATTTTTTTTGCAGGAGCGAAGGCAGGGCAATTGGGGTTAAGTGACTTGCCCAAGGTCACACGGCTAGTAAGTATGTCAAGTGTCTGAGGTCAAATTTGAACTCAGGTCCTCCTGACTCCAGGGCCGGGTGCTCTACTCACTGTGCCACCTAGCTGCCCCACTCCCAACACTTACTATGTGACACACAATCACCCTGTATATCTGTTTCCTCTGTATATCTGTAAAATGAAGATAATAATAGCATCTATCTCCCAGGGTTGATGTGAGGGTGAACTTAGATGATATTTGCCTACCATTGTGCCTGGCAACTAATAAGCACTGGATAAGTGCTTTTATTATTCCTTCCCTTTATACATTCTTTGCTCTAGCCTAGGGATTCTTAATTTTTTTTTTTTGTGAAGCCTATGGACTCCTTCCCAGAATATTTTAAAATGCACAAAATAAAATACATAGATTTAAAAAGGAAACCAATTATATTGAGAGACAGTTATGAAAATATATATTAAAAAAAACAAATTCACAGGCCCTGGGTTAAGAACCCAGGAGGCTGTAGACGAATGGGTTTGGGTTTTGTTTTTTCTTTTGGCTTCTATCCTGTAATTTCCCTTCTGTCTGTTTTTGCTCACGTTGTTCCTTAAGCCTCTTTAAAGCTCTTCACAAATGCTGTCTCTTCTGTGAAGCTTTCCCTGATTTCCTTGTCAGCAATGTCCTTTTGCCTCAGCCTTCACATAGTCTTGTACCTCTTTACTGCCCTCATCATGTAACATTACCTGTTACAGTTATTCGTTTTTGACTCATTCTCCTATTAGATGACCATGGCTTACCTAACTTTTGTGTTTCTTCCAGAACCTAGGAGATTGGTTCTGCATGCACTGTAAGTATTCATATAATGATCACTGACATCTGAGGATTCTATTTGACACTCAAATTTCACTATCTGTTTATTACTCTACCCATGCTTGAAATCTATAGTTCCTTCTATCAAGTCTAGGCTCTATTGTCACAATTTGACAAGCACAGGGAATCTCAAAGACACCGAGATTAGGCTTTTTCTGAAACAGTAGCAGGAATTCATATGAATAATTTTTGGTGTTTTTAAATCAAATTGTGGATTGAAAAAGTTGAGAACTATTTTCATTAAGCTCCTCCTGGTTTCTTTTTGATCATACGCTATTAGTTGATCAAGTGTTATATTTTAACTTTAAAATGATCTCTTACATGTGTTGGACTTTTTTTTTTCCACTTTTCATTCCTATGGTCATTACCCCAGCCAGATTATGAAAGTAGTAAAATAAAATAGTAATAGGAGACAAATTATCCAGATATTTGCTCAAAAGTCTAATTCTGCTATAAGTTAAACATCTGTAAAATTGTTTATTTTTAATACAGTCCATTTCATTGCTCAGCCAGCACAGGGAGGCATCAGAGAGATGAGTTCACAGAGGCTGGAGACTTGTGCCAATTTGTGTCCTTTACATGCCATCTTGGTTCATATTGGGTTAAGCTCTTTCTGCGGCCTCATTGATCTATTGCTACTGGTCAACATCCAGGAAGCTTAGAAATGCCTTTTATGTAAGCAAGAATAATCCAGATGCAACTGGCACTGCTGCTGAAGATTCACTGCTGTCTGTTTTTCACAGATACGGAAACTCACTGTTGGTATAGATACATGAAGGTTCATCGAAAGCATGGGAGGAGGAGTAACAGCGGTTATATTCCAGTTATATTCATTATGTTGGCAGTTACACTCATCATATTGGGATTTGGGTAGTTATGCTGTATCCTCAGAGTTGGATATATCATATAACCTTAGCCTCTGTCTTCACTTTAAAAATTTTTTAATATTTTCCATTTTTACATCACTTACATTTCTCAATAGATGCCTCCCTTTCCACTCCCCAGCAAGACTTCCTTTGTAGAGAAAAATAAAAAAGAAAGAAATTTACTTTCACTTTTTAGTGGCTTAGTCAGTGGTAATACATACCCCATACTATACATTCAGAGAGTATTTGCTACTAGGTGTAAGGTGAATAGGAAAGAGAGATTGAACAACTCTCCACTGCCTTGAATTGGCCTGGCTACTTTCCTAATCAGAGCTCTATTCTTCTTAACTTTTAAGCAGTTGGCTCAATCAAAAAAATAGATGGGTTCACTCGGAGAAATTAGGCTTATACCACTAACTGACATCATATACCACAATAAACTCCAAATAGACAACCTACATATAAAATGTCATATCAAAAACAAATTAGAAGGGGAGTAGATACCTTCTATCACTAAGAATAAGGAACAATTTGACTAAACAAGAGAGAGAGATGATCACAGGAAATAAATTGAACATTTTTGATTACACAAAATGAAGACATTTTTGCACAAACAAAAATCAATACACTTAAAAAGGTTAATGATGAATTGATAAGAAATCTTGGTAGAAAATTTAAAGTCAACAAGCATTTATTAAGGGCTTATTACATGCCATCTACCACATGTACTGAGGTACTGAGAATGCAAATAAAGGCAAAAATAATCCATGCTTTCAAGGACCTCAATGTAACTGGGCAAACAACATGTAGACAACATACAAGATTCATATAGACTCGATGGAAGGCTATCTCAGAAGAGAAGACAATAGGAGAGAAGGGAGGGATGAGAAAGACTTTCTGCAGAAGGAGGGATTTGAGATGAGTCTTGCAGAAAGCCAGAGAAAATAGGAGTTGGAGGTGAGGAAAGAACATTTCAGAAGTGGGGAATACACAGGAAAAGGAGTATCCATCATACAAGAGGAATGTGGGGAGGGGAGTGAAGTATAAGAATGCTGAAAATGTGTCAGGGGCTAGATTGTGCACTTTAAATGCCAACAGAGGACTTTATATTTGGTACTAGAGGTAACAGGGAGCCATCGATGTTTATTGAATAAGTGGGTTATATGATCAGAACTATGCATCAGGAAAATCACATTGCCAGCAGGATGGATTAGAATGAGGTGAAGTTTGAGACAGTGAGACCAGTTAAAAGGCTGTTGTAATAGGTAAAGGACTGAGCTAAGGTGGTGGTTGTCTAAGTATAGAGAATAGGGTGATATAATTAGAAACGAGATTTGGCAATGGATTGGATATTTGGGGAGAGAGTGAGCACTAAGGATGACAACAAAATTATAAGCTTGAATGACTGGAAAGATAGTGATGCCCTCTACTCTGATAGAAAAGTTCAGAAGAAAAGAAGGTTGTTGGGGAAAGATAATGAGTTCCGTTTTGGACATGTTGATTTTGAAGTGCCTATGAGGTATTCATTTGGTTATGTCTAAAAGGCAGTTGGGAGGTATGAAAATAATTCAGAAGATTAGAGATATCTATATCTACATAGATATATACAAATGTGTGTTTCTGTCTGTCTATCTATCTATCCATCTATCTATCATCTGTATAGTGATGATGACTGAACCCATGAGAGCTGATGACATCCCCAACTGACCAAGTATAAAGGGGAGAGGGAAGAGGAGAAAGGGCCTAAGACAGAGCTTTGGGGGACACCCACAGTTAGTGTGTATGAAATGGATGAAGAACCAGAGCAAAGAACCAAGACAGCAATGTCATACAAACCTAGAAAGGAAAGAGTATTCCAGGGCAGAAAGTAATCAACAGCATTAAATGCTTTAGAGAGTTCTTATAGTTAAGATATTATAGAGAATGTATAATGTATAATATATACAAACACATGCTACAAATATATAATATACAGATATATGCATAATGCAAATATAGAAATACATGATGCAAATATATAGGGTGTCACGAAAGTCTTAGGGCACTTTGACATTTGGGACACTGCATAAGAACAAGTAGTTCGGGGGTCAAAGGATAGTTCTTAAGAGAATGAAAGCAAGCTAAGAACAACAACCTAAAATGCTACGAATCACTGAGAAGAGGTACAATTGTTTGTTCCTACCTCATACTATCAGATTGGTCAAGGTGACAAAAAAAGGGAAAAAATTACAGTAATGGGAGACACTGTAAAAAGACAGGGAAACTAAGGTACTTCTGGTGTGGTTGTGAAATGGTCCAACAATTCTAGAAAGCAATTTGGAACTATACCCCAAAGACTACTAAATTGTATATTCCCATTGATCCATCAGTACCATTACTAGGAATATACCCGGTAAGGATAAAAAAAAAGCCACATTGGGAAAGGCCCCATAGTTAAAAAAAAATATTTATATAATTGGTTTTTTCTTGTAGCAAATAACTGGAAACCAAGTGTCAGTGTTTCAATTGGGAAATGGCTGAACAAATTGTGGAGGAAGGGAGCAAATTTTGTGTGTGGAAGAAGGAAGCTGAGGGAGTCCTATGGAGGAATGAACCAATGGTCCAGCCTCATTATGAATGTGATAAGAGTATCATTTTGCTGCAACAAACGGTGAATAGGGTGGATTTAGAGAAACCGGAAAGACTTACATGAACTGATACAGAGGAAGTGAGCAAATGAAACCGTGATGACTCTTAGTCTGATGATTCAATATGCCTCCTACTTCTCAGAAGAGAGGTAATGGACTAGAGATTGAGACATACATTTTCAGACACAATTATCGCATGGATGTTTTGCTTGACCGTCTCTTATAAGGAAGGAGTGTGTGTGTGTGTGTGTGTGTGTGTGTAGGCTTACGTTATGGAGGTCACAGGGAGCAGTATATTAATACCAAAAAAAAAAAAAAAGAATCAAGAGCATCTTGGAAGCCCTTAAAAATACACATAAGAGAGCAGAAGAAAATTCAGAAGAAGACATACAAAATCAGGACAGTATTAATACGATTGTGTTAATGTTAATGTATGTTAAAAAAAAAAAAGCTAGCTATGCCTAGTAGATTTTGTGCTTCGAGTTAGTGTTAGCCTGCTTCCACCGTGAATTGTAAAGAATGTAGGCTGTCAGACAGCTGCAAACAGAAAAAGCTCTGAAGCAAAGAAGAGTAGTTCTAGTCAGCTTGTTTTTAATATAAACTGAAATGCAAACTAAATAAAACTATCATTAACTACTCTGCATTTCTTGCAGAACTACCACCAACCCAGAGTCACCAAGAAGGTCCAGACTCATGGGATGTCCCTTTAATTGAAAGGGCGGGGGAATAAAGTTTTCATAAATTGTCCACTTCTATACTTTCATTTTCGGGCTCAGGTTCTTCCCCCCACCCCACCCACCTGAGTTTTGGACACTTCCCCCTGCCCCACGTCTCCCCCCACCCCACTCCCTCCACTTCGGGCGCATGCACCGCGGAACATCTGTCTGGAGAGCCCCAGGGAAGCAGCTAAAGCCTCCTGCCGAGTCTGTTTCTCCCCAGGCGCGCGGGAGCATGAGCTCCAGCGGGGAGAGGGAGCAGGAGTCTGAAGGAGGGGGTGTGGAGGGATGGACCAATGGCCACGCCCTATTGGTCCCTTCTCCTTTTCCCCGCCCACAAGAATGAGAGTCGGTGGGGGCGGGCCACGTAGCTGCCGGGGCCGGCACTAGGGCGAGAGCGTGGGGCAGGACGGAGGTAAGTGGAGCGGCCAGGGACTGTCGGTTCTCCTCTTCCTCGTTCTCTTAGCCCTGGAGAGCGGACACGCGACGCCCAGCCGGCCTCCGCAGCTCCCAGGATGGGAGTGGGAGGGTGGGGGTGCAGGAAGGGCGGGCGGCGGCGCGTGGCATGCGGGCAGTCTGCGGACCATGAAATGGACCAGCCCTTACAACTTGGCCGCTGGTTGCACCATTTTGGCGCGGTGGGCGTTTTCGGCGTTTGCATTTAAAGCCCGGTTGGGATGGAAGCTGGCTCTGCAGTGGGTGCCCTCTGCCCGCATAAGACTTGCAAATTCAGCAAACTTTATTGATTTTTCCTTGTGGTTTCACCTGGTTGCCGTCCAGCAATGTGTAACTTTTTTCAATAAGGGGTATTAAAATAGGTTCCTTACGTTATAAGGTAGGGATCCTTCCTCAATATTTCAGTTCAGCTGCATTTGTCTTAGAGCTCGCTGTTTTCCAAAATCGTGTTCCTTGCGTTGCAAAGGCTTCTGGGTGCAAGGCCCAGCCTTTGCAAAGCAGCCTGGTTAGTTGGCTGTGTTTTCCCTTTGCAGCAGTTTCCATGAGGAGCTGGGGAAACCAGCTTGATTTTTTTTTTGGAGGGTGTGGTGTGAGGAGAATTGCATTTTTAAATGCATACATACTGTCTGTTTTAATTGCAGAGACATCTGAGAGATGGCATGTTGACACTCCTTTCACTTCTGAACTCTTGATCAATTAATAGCAACCAGGGATGACCTGGGATAGGTTTAAATCAACGCATGGACTTAAAGTTGTTGAAACTAACCAGTTTCTGGCATTGGGATTTTCATTTAATACGGATTTCAATTTTGAAATCTTGCTTAGAACAAAAATGCCTAAAAGGTAGCAGTGGGAAGAGAGAGATTTAGTGGTCCCTAAGATGACTCGGGTGATTTGGAGATGGAAAAAAAAGCACAGCACTGGTTGCGGAGACTAGTATTTTAGCTTTGCTAAACTGATGGTCTGTGCAACTTCAGACAAGACCTTTCAATTCTCTGGGCCTCGTTTGTTTTTATTTTAAACAAGCATTTATTAAGCATAGCACAGGGCCTGGCACATAGAAGGCACTTAATTGTTGCTTTTTCCTCTCCCCTTTTATGTTAGAGGCATACTATGCCTGTCGTGTGCTAAATTTTTTACAAATATTACCTCATTTTGTCCTCAACAACGACCCTGGGAATTAGGTACTATTATTATCCACATTTTACAGATGTGTAAACTGAAACAGGTAGAAGTTAAGTGCCTAGCATCCCACAACTTTTAAGTATTTGAGGTCAGCTTTAAACTATGTCTTCCTGGCTCCAACTTTAGGACCCTAATGAGCAGGTTGCAATATATCTTATCTAAAGCCCCCTTCATTTTGTAATTCTTTATTTTTGGCAGGTTAGATCTATGTTCTCTTAAATTACTGAGTGTCTGCAAAAATTCTAA
>CM053622.1:393102906-393155104 GCA_028646595.1 Phalanger gymnotis | reverse complement strand
TCCTCAACAAAGTTTTGCTTTTGACCACCCCCTTCCTCAGTTTACCCTCCCTCTTGATTCCCCTCCCTTATCTTACCATTTTCCACTTTCTACTTCTTCTTTCCCTTCTGACCACCCCCCTCCCTTTTTTCCACCCTTTCCCCTCCTGCTGCCTGTAGGACAAGTTAGATTTCTATACTTATCAGGGTATGTTATTCCCTTCTCGAACCAGATCTGATGACAGTAAAGCTCAAATACTGCTCTTCTCCCTCCCCTCTTTCCCTCTAGCATAATGTGTTTTTGTGCCTCTTCATTTGATAAAATTTACCCTTTTCTACTAACTCCTTACCTCTTCTACCATAACCCTCCCTTTACATCTCTTATGTTTTTTATCCTTATATCAGTTATTTTATACAGACATCCATAGTCTATGTGTATCCCTTTCAATTATCATAACTGTACAGTTCTCAAGATTGACATACATAAGATGATATAATCCTATATAAAGATGTAAGTAATTTGCCCTTATTGATTAATAAGGTTTGTGGGCTTTTTCCGCCTGTTTACCTTTTTATGTCTCTCTTGAGTTTTGTATTTGAAGATCAAATTTTCAATTGAGTTCTGGCCTTTTCATCAGGAAGGTCTGGAATTCTCTTATTTTGTTGAATATCTGTCTCCTTGCCTGAAAAATTATGCTGAATTTTGCTGGGTAGTTGATCCTTGGTTGTAGTCCCAGCTCCTTTGCCCTTCAGAATATCATATGCCAATTTCTCCTGTCATTTAATGTAGAAGCTCAAAGATCTTGTGTGATTCTGACTTGTTCCATGATATTTGAATTGCTTCTTTTTGGCTGCTTGCAGTATTTTCTGCTTGACTTTGTAATTCTGAAATTTGACTATAATATTTCTTGGTGTTTTCAGTTTGGGATCTCTTTCAGGGGGTGATGGGTAGATTCTTTCAATGACTATTTTACCCTCTGGTTCTAGGACCTCTGGGCAGTTATCTTTGATAATTTCTTCGAAGATACCGTTAAGTCTCTTTCTATCATAGTGTATTTCTGGTAGACCAGTAATTCTTAAATTGCCTCTCCTGGATCGATTTTCCAGGTCAGTTGTTTTTCCAATCAGATGTTTCACATTTTCCTCTATTTTTTTCATTCTTTTACATTTTGTTTTACTAGTTCTTGATGTCTCATAGAGTCATTAGCTTCCACTTGCCCAATTCTAATTTTTAATGAGTTGCTTTCTTCATTTTGCTTTTGCATGTCCTTTTCCAATTGGTTGATATTATCTCTCAGGGTGTCATTTTCTCTGTTTAGATTCTGAATTTCCGTAGCCATTTTGCCAATCTTATTTTATAAGGTCTTGATTTCGTCAGTGTTTTTTTTTTTTAACCTCCCTAATTTGGTTTTTAAAATCCTCCTTTAGCTCTTCCAGTAATGCTTTTTGGTCTTGAGACCAGTTCACATTCCCTTTTGAGGTATCAGATGTGGGTGTAGTGTCATTGTTATCCTCTTCCAAATTGGTATTTTGATCATTCCTGTCTCCGTAAAAAGAATCAATGGTCCTTGTTTTTTTTTTTGTGTTCTTCTTCATGGTGGTTAGCTTTTTCTTGGCTTTACAGTGAATTTCTGCTTTTGGAACTCAGGGCTCACTGTCCCAGGTTTCTTGTTCTGGGGATTGTGAGGCTAGTTACTGTTTTTGTGTATTATAGCTTTCAATTTCCTAAAGTGTGGGAGAGGGATCTGGCTGCCTGAAGTCTCCTCTTCCCCTGGGGCTGCTCTTCAACACCGTTGCTTTTCAGCAGTGGTCTCAGCTCTTTGTTGTCTGTGCTGGTGTCTGGCACCTCCCCTAGGGGAGCAAGAGTATGTCTGGGCTCCTGGTGTTGACCGCTGCTGGCTCTGCCCCTCTGGGACTCAGGAACTCCCACTACTCGGCCACCGAAGCCCCACTTCTGTCTCCTCTATTCCAGCATTTTTTCCTGAGGAATTCTCTGGGTCAGGAGGGTGGGGATTAGAGTCATTTATCTGGCCATTATATCTCCTGAAAGTTCAAGAAGACATGTTTCAAACGTTTGAGCTCCAAGCCTCAGGAGTTGATGTCTCACAGCTGCTTGCGGTTTGGTGCTGCTTCCACAGACGCCTGCCCTGTGTGCACAGAGGCCTGGGGATCTCCGCCAGTTTTGGGAGCCCAGCTTTCTCCCAGCCTGGGCTGCTGGCTGCTTTCCGCAGCTGCTTCCGTTTTGGTGCTCTCTGGTGCAGCTCCACACACCAAGCGTTCTTCCAGCCTACAGATCCGTCCTGTTGACCTTTTGGACTCTCCTGGCTTGGAAATTTGCCCCACTCAGACTGCTGGTGGCTTCTAACTCTCTCAAATCTCAGATTCACTTTTTTATAGGTATCTGACAGAGCTTGTGAGAGAGCTCTGGTAAGACGTGGCCATCTTGGCTCCACCCCTCCCCAACTTGTGGATTTTCTGCAATTATCCAGTCACAATTTTTTTTCTTCTTCCTCCAAATTTTAATATAAATATTTCTGAAAATAATTTTCATTAAAACAACATTCATGAATGAAAATGCATTTATTAACCCTCTACTATGTACCAGACACTGTGCTAAGCATTGAGAATACAAATACAAAAGTGTATGGAGAACAGCATGGTGTTGAATGAAGGGAGTTTTAGTCTTTAGAGTCACAGGAATGCTGAGTGGAGGCATAGAGCAGTCAACTTCTGTTACCTTTTCAGAAGTGATGGTATTGTTGATTTGGTTACTACTGTTTGCAGAGCAAGAGTTAGAAAGTTGCTGTGAGGTTGCAGAATACCATATTTCACCATATCTGCATATGCATAATTGTCCCAGATTTTATGTAAAAAGTGGGGTGTGACCATTATGTGAACTTAAAATTACTTATCTTTTAGTATTACTTATTTTTTAGTTTCCAGCTGTCTCACACCAACTTTTCACTCATTGAAAACTGTCTTTTCCGCAGCTCTGTTTCCATGCTGTTCAGGGAACCCGATCACTTTCAGCATGAAGCTTGCAGAACAGTTTTTATATTTACCCATAATCAGAAAGAAACGCTTCACACGTTAATGTATTGCTAGCAGATTAACTGTACAGTTGAACTCTACGTTTTAGCTAGCTTGGGAAGATGCAAGTCTTACCATATCATGTGACTTACTCATGGCCGCTTCACCTGTCTGCCCGCTTCCCTTGTGCCAAGACTGTTCATTGGGTTGAATGATGATACCGTTAGTACTGCATTGCTCCAAATAGATCGTGCAAGTCAGCTTTTGGCAATATAGTGACAGTGGGCCCTGAGAAGTCTAGGTTTGCAATGCATGAGAGATAAACACGTATCCATGTGCCACTGCCGAACACATTGCTTCTCTGTTTACTTTTTAAGTGGTGTGACGAACAGAATTATACCGTGCGATGATTTTGTGCTGAAAGTTTAGATACCACGTTTTGGATGGGGGGTGGGGGGGTGGAGGAGGAAGAGGGTGTGATGATTATGGGGTGAAACACCTCAGATGGCAAGTTGTGGATCTGTGTGAAACAAAGTCTAGGAACCAGTTAGTTGTAGTGGCTCAGTTGAGTTAGCACTTACTCACCAATCGGGACAGCTCAGGTGCTGGACTGAATTTCAGAGCTTCAGAGCTGAATGGATTAACTTCCTCAAACATGGTCCAGAGGGTGGGTGTTCTGAATGTTCTGGAGGTTGGTAGAGAAGGCTAGATGTCCAGGTTGGATGAATGTCACTAGTCCCCCCTCCCTCTCACACTTGCTAGAGTATGTCTAAAAAGCAGTTTGTCAGTAAGTTGTTCATTTCTTATGACTTAAGGAATACTAGATCGTGACATGCATCTTTTTGGATCCAGATTGAGAAAGTTTGATTCTTATGAATTTGATCTGCTGTTAATTTGAGCAACTTATCAAAAAAAATCAACTTAGGGAGGTTCAGTGTTGAGAAAGTATAAATAGAATCTCACCTGGAATAGAATTTTTTAGGGTGAAAAAGCTGTGAGAAAATTAAAGATATTTCTTCATCTAAAAAATATGTAACAGGATTGTTGATATGTCCCAGTTCTAAGAAGGCTTTACTTTATCACAAGGAGGTTTGGCTTAAATAACAAAAAGAAATAAAAATAAGATGATGATCTTAGCTACTACGCAAAGCTCTTTCATCCCATTAATACTTCCTTTTCTAAGAGGTGTGAAATTTACTAGACTTTCAGTTCGTGTGATGGTTGGCTTTGCACCATACTGTACCTTTAAAATATTTCCTTGAGCCTTCAGGTTTATAGTACAATAAAACATTGGATTTTGACTCAATTCAGAATGGAGACAGGCCTAAAAAGTTCATAGATAACACTGTAAAACCATTTGTTGAAGAAATTAATATTGCATAGTTCTCAAAGGAATATCTAACGTATTTAAGAGAGCACCCTTGCCAAGCAGTGTAGAAATATTTGCATACAAATAATATCTATATTAACTATATATCTATCCATGTCAGTTCATAAAAGCAAGTTCCAAAAGGTGTCAACTTAACTTCATTTAGCCTAATAAATGTCATTGTATGTACTTCACTTGAAAATAATACCACTTTAAAAAAGAAACCCAAAACTCTGAACTTAATTCAGACTGAACTCTCAGTTAACCTAAAGGATCATTGCTCTTATGTGTGTATAATAATAGCATGCGTTTATTTATTGATTCATTTTTTACAAGACAGGCATTGTGATTGTTATCCCCATTTTACAGCAAAGATGGAGCAGGGGAAGCGAGTTGCAAGGTCACATATCTAAAAAGTTTTGGAATCTAGACGCGTCTTTCATCTTTTAAGTCTTGTGCTGTGTTCACAACCCCATGTATGTATGTATATATGCATGCATCCATGCATATACATGTGTATGTGTATCTATCTGTCTATAGAAATATATATGCATATGTATATATAATTGTATAAATTACAGAGATAGGGACTGGAGCTGTGATTTCGTTGGTGCAGGTAGAGAACCTGGAGGGAAGAACTTCCTTTATCAGTGCAGGTTATCTCCTCAGCACTTAGAGGTTCAGCAACTTGCCCAGGGTTACACAGCAAGTAATCAGAGGAGTCACTTGGTGCCAGGTGGTCCTGGTTCCAATCAGCAGTCTTCTAGATTGTAGGCCTTGCCACCATTATCTTTTGACCTAAATATAGGACATGGCCCTAAAATAAAATCTCTTGGAAAGGGGAAAAAGCACATATGTGTACATTGAAAATAACATAAATAGTAGGCTGCAGCTAGATTTTTTTTAAAGGGAAAATGAGGAAAAAGTACATACTGTAGTTATTTGAACCTATATGGTAGGCAGCTATGTAGACAGTGTTGTATTTGGAGTCAGGAAGAATTGAGTTTAAATCTTGCCTCCAGCACTTAGTGGCTGAGCAAGTCACTCGAGCTCGCTAAGCCTCAGTTTCTTCATCTGTAAAATAGCAATAGCTCCCAGGATTGTTACGAGGATCAAATGAGTTAATCCAGGTAGAGTGTTTCGCAGGACTTGCAGTGCTCTCTGCGTGACGGTGATGATGATGATGATGGTGGTGGAAAGAGAAAAGAAGCTGAAATCTCAAGTCTTGGTTTTGAATCCTGGCCTACTTGTTGCCCCTGTGATGTTGGGTAAAATTTCTTCATTTCCCTCACCTTAGTTTCCTCATTTGTTAACTGACGTTAGACTAGACGGTCTTTAAGGTCCTTTATGGCTCAAAATCTTTAACTGGTTAATTAACTTCATCATTTAATAATAAATATCAATTTTTTAAGTCTGTTAGTTTCATTATTTACATTGGACTCATATCTTTTTTTTTTAGTCCAGAGGGAATTCAGAATCTAAGCTGTGTAAACAACACTCATAACTATTATTTTATTTGCTTTTATATATCAGTCTATGAGCATTTACTGTATCTGTGTGCCAAGCATGGGGGTACAGAAACTAAAATGAAACAGCTGCTGCTTCTGAGGCAGCAGCAAGTCCACATAAAAGTACATATAGACCAGCTAATTAAATAAGAGAAGTGCTGGCAAGTAGATTGGGGGATGGGGAAGAGTCAAAAAAGGCCTATTGTAGGAGGTGGTATTTGAGCTAGGCTTTGAAAGGAGCTGGGGATTTCAAGGCCCATCACCCTAAGGGCTGCCCTTCTCTTCTTGCTTAGGCTCTTTTGGGCCTCCCAGAACGGTTTAGGCTGTTTGGCTGCTCATGTGGCTTACGTGAGATGAGTTACCGACTGTATCCTTTGGGTGAGATGGAGGACATCACCAGGGCCCTGCTGCCTCCTCTTTCAGGTCTTACTATCTCCTGTACCTTTATGCTTTGCAGACTTTCACTGTCATATGACATGCTGTCTTAGCCTAAGAACCTCTGGGCATTGTTACTCCCTCCCTCTGAACCTTTAAAACTCCTGGCTCTTTAGATCTGCCCTACAGCTGAACTTGTATTATGTTTTGCCTAATTTTTTTGAAAATAGGTCGTTTCGCTTTTTCAATTTGCTTCCTCATTACTTAGCATGTAAGCGTTTAATAACCTCTCATTCATTCATTCAAGAGGTAGAGAGGTGAGAGAGTGAATGGGGGACAGCTTGTGCAAAACAGAGACTAGATGGAATGTCATGTTTGAGGAGCCGTGAGGGGGACAATTTGGCTGGACCATGGAGCCTGGGAAGGGGACAGCTGCAGGGGAGTGCTGCAAAAGTAGATCAGATAAAACTTAGAAAGGACTTCAGATCCTTAAATAGAGGGGTTTGTATCTGAACCAGTGGTGCTAGGGAGCCACTGGGAAGTCATGTGGTCAGACCTGTGCTTTCAGAATATCACTTTGGCAGCCCAAAGGAGAATAGATTTGACAGGGGAGAGACTCAGTATATTCCCCTCTACTAACCTTTGGGCACATGTACAAGATTAAATGTTAGACTCATAAATTAGTTTTAGTTTTTTCCTTCCTTATTGATGTGTCTCCTCTACTAATTTTTTCCATTTACAAGGGCCATAGACCCTGAGGGTGTTCTCTTCTCAGATTGATTTTTATTTTGGGGAGGACTAGGTAAAAGAGGACTTTCTTTGCCTCATTTCTTACCCAGCCCTAATCATTGAATGGGCATTGCCTCAGTCAAACTGACGCCTGGGAGAGACATTAGCTTAAAAAGGCCGAGGTCTCCCACTGAATCTGAGGCCATCTCTGGTCATCCTGATCTGTATCTTGCCATTGGACCCACGTTGCTCCAGAGGAGAAAGTGAGGCTGGTGACTGTGCACAGCCTTTCCTCACTTAAATCCAGTTCACTTGCAAGTCATGGCATCACCTCCCTGATGTTGTGGTCCTCTTCTAGAACGAAGGACAAACAACAGCAAGGGTAGATGTGTTTGGCTACATGCCTGATGTTTTAAGTAAAATTTCAGCAAGATTGAAGATTTAAGTCGATGTTATCATTCACTTAAGTAAGTACTTATTGTGTGCCTGGTACTGTGTCTAGAGCAGGGAGAGATAGGAAGCTAAGGCCAGTCAATCTTTTGGGAAAGTGCAAGGGCAAGTCATTTGAAGTCCTTAGATCTCAGTTTCCTTATCTATAAAATAATAGATTGGACTAGATGGTCTCGATACCCCTTGCAACTCCAGCTCTGTTGTCCAGTGAGCGTAAGTCCTGAGGTCAGAATACCGGGGTGGTGGAAGTGTACTGAGATGGGCAGTCAGATGCGAGTGTTGTCCCTTATGCAACGTTTCCCTTACTTCTTGCCATTTTGGGGGTAGTTGGAAAGGGGAGCAAATGGTAACTAGTTCACCGGATGTATAGAGTGCTTGGTCTGTGTAATGGTGAGATGTTTGGAAGCCAGCTTATGTATTGTAAGTACAGGAGTATGGAGAGGAGGTGCATTGTAGTTGGGATGTGTGTGTGCACCTGTGAGTGTTTGTGTGTGTGTAGATAGATGAGTGGGTATTTTCTGAGTGATAAGAGAGTGGTTACAGGTTTTGATAGAGGCTGAGAGCTTGGGAGTCCTTGCTAGTGCATGTTAAAAATTGGCATTAGAGCAAAGAAAGTGGGTGCGGGTAAACGTGGCTTGAAAGGGTGAGCCTGAGGGCTAGGTGAGTGACCCTTCCCTCAGTCCACTGAAGAAAGAGGCCTATGAAGGAGCCTATCACCATCCTTTTTGATTTGAGAAGAGGTGGGTATGAGAGGAGGTCTGAGCAAAAGGAAGAAACCACGATGGAAAGGACATCTAAGTTGCCGTCTCTAGCCTTGAGTGGACAGATTTGAGTGAGGAAAGGAGCAAAGAGTGGATGATTAGAGGGGCCTTTGTCACTACTTGGCCCTTTGTTTCTTTAGTTCTCTAACATTTTGAAAGAACCTCCCTCCTTACAACCCTGTCAAAAGTGATGATACAAGTATTTGGGCCATGGCCACAAAGGTAATACATGTTATAGCTGGGATTTGAACCCATGTTTCTCCAGATTAATTATCTTTAAAGATTCATTATCTCCACAGAAGACGAATGCCTCTATTCCTAAAAAGCATGCTGCCTTGCAAGGGCAAGGCAGTTTTTTCTTTGAAAATTAAAAAAAGAATAAGTATTTATTTTTCTCTTCTTTCCATCACCCTAGCCCCATTAGGGAAAAAAACAAAACCTTTGTAATGCACATACATAGTTAAGTAAAACAAATTCTCACATTGACGATGTCCAAAATGTTTCTCGTTCTTCATCATAAGTTTTTCACCTCTTTTGTCCAGAAGTGGGTAGCATTCTTTATCAGTTGGTCATTACTATTTTGTCTTTCCAGATTATCTTTCTTTACGGTGTTCTTACTGTATGTGTTCTCTTAGTTCTGCTTGCTTCTCTTTGCATCAGTTCATACATGCCTTCTCAGGTTTCTCTGAAACTCATTTTTGTCATTTCTTATGGCACAATAGTATTACATTCATATGTCATAATTTGCTAAGCCGTTTCCCAATTGAGTTCTATTTCTTCCGTCAGAGAATGTGAGGCCTGTGGATGGACCCTGTGGGCTGAGAGGTAAAGAAAAGACAGCTGCCCCTCGTTTGGGAAGATTTTATTTTTAAAAGGATATACATAAAAGGGAACAAATGATTTCAGTGCTTAGGATTTAGATTTAGAACTGAAACAGACCTTAGAGATCTAAGTTCAACTTCCTCAATTTAGAGATGAGGAAAGTGAAATCTAGAGAGAGAAGGAACTTAGGATCATACAGAATAATTAGCTGGGATTCAAAGCCAGGTCCTCTGACATCAAATCTAGTGGTTCCCCATCCCTTTCCCTTCACTCTTCCCCCCATGGGATGATTGGAAGTCCCTGGGTGCTATGAGCATGGGAAAGTGGAAGGAGAGGCAAAAATTATGCAAGTGTAATAAGTAGGTAAATGGGAAGTAACTTTGGGACCTAAGTCAAATTTGGGAATTTGCCTAAGAGCAAATAAGAGTATGGAGGATGAAGACTTGGGAGCCTGTGGTGATTGATTTGGGTAACTGACATAAAAGTGGGCAAGTGATCAGCAGCATAAATATGGAGCAAGAGCTGTAAGTGTAGATTTTGTCAAGTATGGTACCCTTGAATTGTGGGCATCACCGAGCTTGTCTTAGGGTTTCTGTTTACCAGAAAAAGGGACTATGGCATAGTGTTATCAAAATACATAGGTACAGATATATATGTGTGTGTGCATGTGTGTGTGTATGTATACGTGTGTATATGTATATATGTACACACACACCGCAATGAATTCATGAACCCCAGGTTAAAAACTGCCTGACTTAGATGAAGATCTTTGGCATTGTTGGATATACCCTGGATAGGATTTATGGGAAGAAAAGGACAAAAATTGCCTAGGTTAAGAAGGTGTTTATGGGTTGAGATCTGTTTGGTTGGAGCTGTAGAGTATTTATATGGGTGAAATCAGATCTGTTGAAGTAGTACAGTGCTTTAAAGTAATAGTGTCAAACTCAAGCAGAAACAAGGGCCACTAATCTGTACATAAGTAAACATGTGGGATCCTTAGTTTTAAAATGGACCATTATCTATGACTATTTTTAGTTTTTATTTTTTAAAAATATTTCCCAATTACATTTTGATATTGCTCCAGCTTCATTAGGGAGTATTGTGGGTTGCATGCAGCCCTGGACAGTGTGTTTGACATCTGGGCTTTAAAGGGAGCTTATAAGGCTTACATATGTTTCATTTTCCCCACCCCCAATTTTGCATTATGAACATTACACAGAAAAAATTTCTCATCTGCCCTCCAAATTTGGCGCCAGAATCTCTACAAATTTTACATCTGTAAACATGTGGCCTCTCATTTGAAAGAATTTAGTGGAAATTAGGGCTGAAAGGGGAACAGATCTGTAAATTTTAAGGAGCATAGGTTACTTTTGCGTTAAAGAGCCCAGAGACACGGCTAATTGTGGATAGAGAACTGAGTGATGGAGGACTGTTAGGAGCTAGAGGAGGGACTCAACACACCAACACAGCTGATTGTGGTTTTGATAGATAGCTGGTGCAACCGGGAATAAGTTTGATTGGGACTTTTCTTTGATGTTAGTTGCTGAAAATAGTTCTTTGAGATTCTGCATTTTCCTTTTGCTATTGTTCAGTGTTTTCTCATGTTCCATTCACTGCCTGTGTAGAAATTCCATTCTATTGAGGTTGTGCAGAAGGTGTGACAGACACTGGAACACACAGAAAATTAGGCTGAAAGGCTTCTAAAATCCAGCAAATTGTTATTATTCAAAATACAATATAATATTAAAAGACAACATTTTAATCATTTATTTTAATTCAATAATTATTAATAATTTCTTACTGTTAACAGCTATATATGTTACATAAGCCTATGACATGCTCAAGTAAGTACTCTCTGTGCTTCAGAAAACACTGTTTAAAATTACCCGTAACTAAGGCTGAGTATAGATGGTTAGAATGAATTTGGAAAAGAGCATTCAGCACGCTGGATGAAAACAACATCTTTTGGCTTTGTATTTGGAGGGATACAGATTTAGAAAACAAATGAAAATTCAAGGTAATATCTTTTTTAAAAAAAATTTGCCACATAGTCATAGTTTTAGAAGTCTGAGCATAATGTAGTGGAAGGAGTACTGTACTTTGGAAGTCTGGAGTGGCTGTGTGACGTGGGGCAAAGGCTTCCAAAATTCAGCCAGTTCTTAGTATCTAATACACAATAAGTATTAAAAGACAACATAATTTTAATGATTTATTTAAATTTAATAATTATTAACTCTTTTTGGTTATTAATAATTTTTTTTACTGTTAACATCTACATATGCTATGTAAGCCTATGACATGCTAAAATGAGCCTTGGTTTTCTCACCTAAAATGTCAGTACCCACCTCACAAAATGATTACTGTGAAATCCTAGAAAATAATGCATTTGAAAGCTCTTTTGTAACTGTAATTTGCTAGAGAAACGTTAATAATGGTTTCAGGATTTGTGGTTTTGTCATTGTGGACGTTCCCTTCACTGTTGCAGATTGAAGCCTTTCCTCTCCATCTAAGCTTGTTGCAAAGCGCTTTCCATATGTACTCTCCTTTGATCCTTACAGTAGCCCTGTGAGGTAGGTGCTGTCATTATCCTCTCGTCATAGATGAAGTACTAAATTGCCTAGGATCACATAAGCTAATAAATATCTGAATTGGAACTTGAATCGGAACCTACCCAATTCGAGGTGTGTCATTCTATCCACTATGCCTCTGTGTTCACTGCCCTATCCCACCTGGGGTAGAAACTGTTTATTCTTCCTGGGTGCCCAGGGAATTGGGAGCGAGAAGGGCCAGGCTAGTAGTGTTCTTGAGTTGCTTTGGCAGAAAAGGCATCACTCCCGGTGACCGGCCTCTCTGAACATTGCCTTGCACATAGTAGGTATTATGATAAATTATTTGTTGAATTGAATTCATTTGAACTGAGCTAAGTTATTCCCAGATGACACATGTGCATTCTGTCACTGGACTCACATTTGAAGCTTTCCTGTCTTATTAAGATTTGCCATCAGTGGTAGGGGAATTGTTATCCAGTGTGTTAGCTGTCTTCCCAGCTTTGTATGAGTTCCAGATTTGCTGTGTGGTATTTATACCTGAATCCAAGTCATTGTAAAACTGCTACATATCACTAGGTCAAGCTTAAATCCTTGCCATGCACTGCTTTCCAGTTTGACATGGAATTACTAATTTTAGAGTTTGGCCATTCAACTAGCTCACATTCCATGTAATTTCCATGCTGCCTAGTCTACTTATCCCCATCTTTTTCACAGAAGTAACATGGGATACATGAAATACCATCAAGAACTTTGCTAAAATATAACCAGATTATGTCTATAGTACTCCCTTGATTTACTAGCTTGATGACCCTGTCAAAAAATGAAGTAAGTTTCATCTGTCATGACCTGTGCTTGCTAAAGCCATGCTGTCTCTTTTTGGTTATTAATTAGTTTCCTTTTCTAGATGTTTGCTAGTTATTTCTTTAATAGTATGTCCCAGAATTTTTCTAGAAATTGAAGTCAAGCTCACTGGCCTAAAGGCAGACTCTATTCTTTTTCCTTTGAGGAAGATGTATAATGATCTCTATGTTATGTCTGTGGGTCAGTGTATAAAAATGCTCTTTACGTAGAAAACATAGAAAGACAGTGCTGAATTTTTGGTCTTTTTGGATATATAGTACATTGGGAGGGTAGCTGTCATAAGAACTGCCAACTAAGTATTAAAAGAAAACCAAACCATAGCACACTGAAATAATTAAGGCTTATTCTTATCTCCCCCTTGCTGCTCCTCAGCTAAATATTATGTAGGGCTGACCTGCTATCTACATTTGAGTTTTTGAAAGGCACATCCTTTATAATTCACCAAAACGAAAAATCGTATATTAGAGTAAAATATGAAATAAGACAGATTAGGAGTACTTAAGCTACTTAAGAAGACAAAGGGCTTCCAACTACCTGAGTTTTATTTGTAATTGATGTTAATGTAGTCTCTAGAAAGTAATATACCTGTATATTTCTTTTTTTCCCTTTAAAAATTTATTATTTTTAATGCCCTTAAGAAAATTTTGTTTCAAAATCTCCCACCTCTCCCTCACCCAACTGAGAAGGCAAGCAATATGATATTAACTATACATGTGAAATCATGCAAAACATATTTCCATACTAGCCATATTACAAAAAATCAAGAAAACTATACTTCCATTTTGCACTCGGACTTCATCAGTTCTCTCTCTGGAGGTGGATAGCATTTTTTAATTATGACAGCCTTTGCAATTTTCTTAGGTCATTGTATTAATTGGAGTAGCTAAATCTTTCACAGTTGATCATTATAATATTTCTGTTACTGGGTACAATGACCATTTGGTTCTGTTCACTTCACTATGGATCAGTTCCTAGAGCTCTTTCCGTGTTTTTCTGAAATTATCCTCCTTATCATTTCCTATGGCACAATAGTACTGTGTCACAATCCATATGCCATTGCTTGTTCAGCCATTTCCCAATTGAGGGGGAACTCTTCAATTTCCAATTTTTTGCCACCATCAAGAGAGTTGCTGTAAATATTTTTGTGTATATTGGTCTTTTTCTTTTTTCTTTGGTCTTTTTGGGATACACAGCCAATAGTAGTATTTGCTGGGTAGAGGGGCATGCACAGTTTTATAGCCCTTTAGGCATAGTTTCAAATTGTTCCCCAGAAAGGTTTACATTTTGTTAGCGTTCCAATTTTCCCTCATTCCCTCCAGCATTTGTCATTTCTGATAGGTGAGAGGTGATACCTCAGTTATTTTAATTTGTCCTTCTCCAGTCAATAAAACTGCTAGTTCAATATCAATGGACAATTCGTCATGTGGGGTATGGCTCTTATTTTTATAAACTTAATTCCATTCCCTGTATATTTGAGAAAAGAGGCCTTTATCAGAACAACTTGCTGTAAAAACTTTTGATATGACTTCATTGTCTGTAATTTCTTTTATCAAAATGTAGTTTCACTGGTTATTTCTTTGATTTGTCTATTTTTGCTGTTGCTTTGTCTGAGATCATGATTGTTACCTCTGCCTTTTTTTCACTTCACCTGAAGCATAATCGAATCTGTTCCATCTCCTTATTTTAACTCTGCATGTGTCTGCTTCAGGTGTGTCTCTTTTGAACAACATATTATTAGATTCTGGTTTCTAATCCATTCTGCTATCTGCTTCCATTTTATGGCTGAACTCATGTCATTTACATTCACTTTTATGATTAACTGTGCGTGTTCTTTCCTCTAATGTATATTATTGTCCCTACTGAATAGATCTTTCTGGTTCATTTCAGAGGTAAGATTATATGAATCAGTCACCTAGGTGGACAGAGCTCACTCGATAAGAATACTGGGCCTGGAAGAACAACTGAGTCCAAATCTAGCCTCAGACACTTTACTAGCTGTGTGACTTGACTTAGCAAAGCACTTAACCTCTCTAACTCAGTTTCCTCAACTGTAAAATGCAGATTACTTCCTAGGGTTGTTGTCAGGATCAGAGAAGATGACATTTGTAAAGTTCTTAGCACAATACCTGGCACATAGTAGGTGCTATATAAAAATATATGCCTCTTCCTTGATTAGCACAGTGGCACATAGTAGGCATTTGTTTCCTTCCTTTTTAAAGAGGTGTGTGTGTATATGTGTGTGTGTATAAGTATAAGTGTGTGTAAGCCTCCTAGATAGATACTGTAGAAACTTTGAGGATGGCAAACTTTTTTTTTTTTGCAGTTTTTGTACTAGTTGATATGTATTTAAAGATTGATAGCTTGATTTTCCTTTGAAAGTCAAATGACCTCACAGAGGACAATGGAAACCTGCATTAGTGGAGCTAAATAGGATGAAATATTCTGCCTGGGATGACCTAGATATAAGAAGTGTCATAAAAGATGTTATTGAGAAAGTATATGAGTAGAAGTGCACCAGGAATCTAGTGATGAGAATCAATAGATGCAAAATCTAGGTTATCCTTGAGGTATTAAAAGAATAAAAAGAAGTTTTCCAGTCAATTAAGTAGATTTTCCTATGGAGGAATTTTAGGTTAAAAGATTGAGAAGACTTATACAAGATGATAAGATACGGAGGGGTTGTGATCCATATTGGTTGAAGGAGTAAGGATCCCGTTAAAAGATGGGTAGAAAAATTCATCTTGCCTTTATTAAGTGCCTGCTTATAAGCTAGGCACTGTGCCCTGGCATTTGGGATAGAAAGTCAAAAGGGAAAAGAGCCCCTGTTCTCAAGGAATTTAACCTATCCAGGATAGGGAGCAATATGCACCCAAAGTAATTTCGGGGTGGGGGGGGACAAGGAAGAAAGGAGCAGCATTGCTCTGGAGAGGAGTGGGAGAAATAAGAAAAAAAAATCATTTAGAGGAGATAGCATTTGAGATGAGCCTTGAAGGGTTCTAGTAGTTCCAAGATGAAAAAGTAAAGAATGCTGGCTTTCCAGGCAAAGGGACAGCTAGACGTGGTGGCAGGAGGTGGAATTTTTTTGACTTGTGAACACTAGGCATGTTATCAAAGTGAAAATTTGACTCTGGAATTTGAAGAATTCAATCTTTGTGAAAATGAAATGTTTCTATCTCATCTAGTTTTGTGGAAGTTAAAAAGTTTTTTGTTTTGTTCTATATTTTGTTATTTATTTTTTTAATGTGTCATTGGCCCTTTCAGTTTCATTGTTTTTGTTTCAGTATTACTTAGTATCAGAGAATTACTCTCATTCATTAATCACAGCACTGGAACACTTAAGTGGTTAATAAGAAAGGGCATGTCACAGAATATGCTGAAGAGTTATGCATTTTATTTCAAGTGTTTAAGTGTCTCCTGAATGAATTACTTTATTAATTTAGGGTTGTGGGTTTTTCCTCAAAGGGGTAATTAATTTGCTGTGAATTCTATTTTTAGTACTAATAAGTATTCTCTTATCTTTTGCAGGTTCTTTCTTTCTATCTTGTAAGATAAGCAAAAATGTCAGAGGATATAAGGAAGAGGTTTGAGTTTCCTAATTCCCTTATCCAGTCACAGGTAATTATCTTATTGGCAACCTGTAAATTTCACTGTCATATTAATAAAACTTCTGAATTTTTGACTTTTAAATAGTTTTGCCCTGCTTATGAACATTTCCTTTTTTTTTTTTTTATAAAAAGCCAAAACCAAAGTCATGAGATACTCATTAGAAATATACTATCTAAGGAGATAATTATCTAAAACAAATTACTTTCCTTGGACTCTCTTGTTATAGCACAATTCCCTTCCCTCCCAATTCACACTTCTTCCAAATAGGAACATTTTCGTCCTAAATAAATAATAGGAATGTAACTATATATTGGTGACCTTTTCTTTTTCAAAAAAGTAACTTCAGTGGCATATCCAAGACTGAGTTCAGATTTATCTTAATGTTTATATTCTTTATTTGTGGCATTAAGCAAAAAGAATTAATTTTCAGAGTGATCCTTTTTGAGACCATGTACAGTGGTCAGTACCCTGTGATGACATACTTTCTTGTCTGTCAGGTCTCTTTTTCCCTTGGCTCATAATGCCACCTGTTCTCTCACTGGAGTTATTTCTGATTCTTTTCAGGTAGGGGTGCAGGTTACACTTGTTTCCCCACTTTGATGTCTCCATAATAAGCACACAGCCCTTTTCAGATTTTCTAAAGGTTTTGCCTAGTTGCCATAAGTGAATGAACAGATTTAAAATAATAAAACATGGAAGAAGTATGGGAAGTCTTCAAAGCCTGTGAGGGTCTTCCTTCTTCTCTCGTGGTAATCTAAATAGGACTTGGGTCCTTTTCACTGACCCATCTCTTTGTTTTTGCTTAGGAGTTAGCCTTCTTGTAAAGGAATCAAAAGTAGAAGGAGACAAAAACTTTACTGGCCCATTTCTTATCCCAAACTAAGTAAAATTTAGTCCCAGATACAACTTATGGAACACCAAGATCTTGTTTCTGCTTTTGTTTTGTAAAACCCTTTATTTCCTTTTTATTTATTTTATCTTTATTTGTTCTTAGGCAGTGCCATAATAAGGGCTTTAAAATGTTTTATTATTGTTTTAAAAAAAATAGTGTTGTTAATTCTTAATGGCTGCCCCTCCTCCTTGCTTCCACTGAGGAATCATTCCTCATAGTAGAGAAGTACAGTAAACAATAAATATACGTATTGGCCATAACTAACAACGTCTGCCTTCTTGCACACTTAGAATCTTGTGCTAAGGAGGAAAAAAATCTCATTCTTGTCATCAGTCTTCAGAAGCCATAATTGGTTAGAGGATTTCTCAAAATTAAATAACTTTCATTATTGTTTATATCATTATGATTATTGTGTAAATTGTTTTCCTGGTTCTTTTCATTTTCATTGTCGTGTTCAGACAAGGTTTCCCAGGTTTCTGTGAATTCATCCTTTTCATCCCTTCTAATGGTACAGTAATATTCCATTACATTCACACACCACAATTTGTTGAGCTGTTCCCCAATTGATAGGTTCCCATATTGTTTCCAGTTCTTTGCTAAAATACAAAAACTGCTGTTTTAAGTATTTTTGTGTTTGTGGCTTTCTCCATATTTTTGATCTTTTCTGGGATATTTCTAGTAGTGGTATCACTCGGTCAAAGGGAATATACAGCTTGGTGACTTTTGCGGTATAGCTACAAGTTGCTTATCAGAATGGTCGGATCATTTCACAACACCATCAAAAGTGCATTAATTTTACTGTCCTCCCACATCTCTTCTAATGGTCACTTTTTTTATTTGCCCAGTTTGCCAATCTGATAGCTTTGAGGTGGAACCTTATAGATGTTTTTAATTTGCATTTGGTATTATAAATGATTTTTTTAATGGTTGTGGATAGTTTGCCTTTGTTGAGAACTCCCTGTACTTATCTTTTGACCTACTATTAGGGAATGGCTCTCATTCTTGCTATTTTTATCAATCTCTTATATATCTTAGATACCATCCCTTTATCAGAGATACTTGCAACATTCTCTCTAATCAACATCTTCTCTTGTGAACATAAACTGTCTTGATTTTGTTATTGCAAAAACAAAACAAAAGATATAATCAGAGATTTTTTTTCTAAATCTTTTGTGATCATACCTGTGCATTGTTTGGTTAAGAAGTCTCTCAGCCATTGATTTGCATTCTTTCTCTTTTTCTATGATTTTTTTGTTCTGATATGAGCTTTTATATTTAGGTCACAAGTACATTTGAAGTTTATTGTGGTATACAGTGTCAGATTTTGGCCTAAAGCAAATTCCTGCCAATCTGTTTTCTAATTTCCCCAGAAATTCTTGTTAAAGAGGGAACTCTTTCTCGGTAGTTGGCATTTTGGGGTTTATTAGATACTATTATATTTCTTTGCTTCTGGTTTGTTGTTTTTTTTTAAGTTTGGAAGATTTTATTGACAAGAAAGTTATTAATTGATGGGATTGATGACAACATATTTCTAAAGGTTATGTAAGTTCAGATATGTGGACTTATATGGAGGTGAAAGTATAAACCTGAACACAAATGACTTACAAATGTTTATAAAACTTTTACTTGCATGTAGTCTTATAGAACCGAATCGTGAAGTTCTAGATTGAGCTGAGAAGCTTAATGATGGAAACGTAATAGAATCTGTTCTACAGTAACCTAATTAAATTTATTCTGCTTGGTTTGGGATTTTGTGCTTGGATCAGTCTCTTTGGGCACTTCAAGATGGGTTGGGTAAACTTTTGTCGTGTATCCTCTGTCATCTGGATGTCATCTGCCCCTGAATGCCTCGATGATATGGCTGGTATTAGGTCTCACTCCTGCATCAGTCCCTGACTTCTTTAATCTCAATTTGCGAAATATTGTGTTATTTAAATTGATATGGCTATACCAGAACCTTAGAATCAAAGATTTTTTTGATCTGAAAGAGACCACGGAAATCATCAGGTTTTATCCCCATATTTCATAAAGGAGGATACTGAAAGAAATGGCTAAATGACTTAGCCAGGGTCATGTAGGCAGTACATAATAGAGCTAGGATTAAGATTCTGATCTTCTCGAGTAAAAATCCAATATTCTTTCTATTACACTAATAAACCCTTCAGGAACGTTTTAGTCTCTGTGGTTTTCAGATGTGATTAAAATTGGACCAGTGTAGCATATGTGGGTTTTTTTTTTCATTTCATGGACAGTTTTATTTAGTAGCTGTACTAATACGTACATAATTATACTCATAATATCACTATTTCTTAGGCTAGGAAGCTGAGGCACAAAGATAATGATATTGACTTCACCAAATATATTGAGGCAACAGTGAGAAGAAAGTCCCTGGTTTCCAAGCTTCAGTGCTTTGCTTAGGCTAGTAAGTCAAATTCATTCATAAGGGCAGAAACTCTAGGCACCATTAATTATTAGTCTTTTTAATAGCAGTGTTATATGACCGTTATAATTATTGGAGACCAGTTCTACCACTAAATTACACATTTAGAGCATGCTTTTTTAGGTTCTATTGTTTGGTGGCTGTTCAGAATGGATTTGTGGAGATAAAGTGAGACAAAATTTGCAAAGCACTTGGCAAACCTGAAAGTGCTACGTAAATGTAGCTATTATTATTATTACTATTAATTATCATCATCATAATCAACATCATCCTTGTCATTATCATCGTTATCCACACTGTTGTCATATTTCCATGCAGAAGGTTAGAGAGGTTCCTCTCATCATCTTCTTATAGTTGTCATTAAATTTCTCATGCTGAGCTACAGTGAAGTGGTTTTTCCAATCTCCAACAATTCCTTTTCTCACAAAGGGGGAAATAGATTGGTCCGTAATAGTTTTGGGCACTGTAGAATGGTTTATCATGGGATTTTCCTTCATTTTTTCAAACGATGTTTCCTGCACAATTTTATCCACTATCATTTCATCCAGGTTCTTTCCCATGAACTTCATCACCTTCTGAATTTCATGCTTTGGATTCTCTTTTATGTCCTCATAAAAAAGGAAGAGAATTTGGTGTTTGTCTTTTGCCTTCCACCATCCTTTGACACGGTCATACCAGGGGCCACAGCTCAGTTTCCCACTTATGGAGTTTTCAAAACATTCTTCCCAAGTTCCTGGTTCAGGGAAGGTTTGGCTCATCCTTTGGAAATGGTAATAACATACAATGCAGTCTTTGGCATTCCAAGCTACATAAATGACCTTACAGGTGCCGCCCCAGAAGGATGGAAGCAATAGTTGGGTGGGAAGGTGTATCTTTAGTATTCAAGGAGAAGGCATTGTGTTGGCTTGGTCCACACCAGGAGGTTGAGGTGGATTTGCCGACTCGATGAAAGGATGCCAGAGATAGATGACTGTTGACATTTTTCCACATCTCCATTCTGTTCAGAAATGTCCACAGTTTTCTGAGTCCATGTTGTGCCTGACTAAGGGTAGGTACAGATGAGAAGATCATCGTCCTTGGCCTTGAATTTCTGTATTTGGTCCCAATTATTCACTGTTGCACTTGGCGGGAAGGTCTCCTCCACTTCCCCTTTTAAAGGTGCATGTTTCCCTCCCTCTGAGAGCAGTGGTATTTCTGCTTCCTGGGCCATCCTCTCTTTCATGGGATCTTTGTCATGGACTAGAAGGGATATTGAAACATTTGTGACACTCATTTTCACAAGCAGGCTCGAACAATCTGAGCAGAACTAGATTGGATCTGAGCCTAGGTGGTTGTTCTGTTTGATGTAACCTAGCCCAAGATCTTTTGACTACCAACCCTAAGTAGATTTGTGTTGATACCACTGGTAGGTCTAATGCATTCCAGAAAGCATTTACCAAGCACCTCCTGTATACTAGACACACTTGGGATGCAATGACAAAAATGGAGGGGGGCAGGGAGAGGGAGAAACTAAAATGAAACAGCCTTTTCCCTGAAGGAGCTAACATTCTATTGAGGAGTTCAGGTCTTTTTTTATTCTTAGTCCCATCTCTGACCTTGG
This sequence comes from Phalanger gymnotis, assembly GCA_028646595.1. Lineage (NCBI taxonomy): Eukaryota > Metazoa > Chordata > Mammalia > Diprotodontia > Phalangeridae > Phalanger > Phalanger gymnotis. Next base: position 393,134,134 of record CM053622.1, on the reverse strand, counting down.
GTTATATTCTGCTTCTTTCTGCAGCTGTCTTAGTATACTTGGATTTTTCCTTAGGCCTAAATGGAAGAAAATGCTTCCCTAGCAGTCCCTAGCAATTCCTCTCCTGTGTGTCAGTTACTACTTCATATCTGCCTCTTTTTTCTTCTTTCTTGGAAAGCTTAATAATTCTGGACTCGGAAGTCTTAAGTTCTCCTGTGATCCATTTCTTTCTGTCCTGTTTGGTTGGTCTAAAGTTGTTGTTCAGTCTTGTCTGACTCTTTGTGACCCCATTTGGGGTTTTCTTGGCAAAGATACTGGAGTAGTTTGTCACATCCTTCTCCAGCTCATTTTTACAGATGAAGCAACTGAGAGAAACCGGGTTAAATGACTTTCCCAGAGTCACACAGCTAGTAAGTATCTGAGGGCAGATTTGAACTCGGGAAGATGAATCTCCCTGACTCTGGGCCTGACACTACCTAGCTGCCCTTCATTACTCATATAGAAATGGGGACCATTAAACTGGACATAAAGATCCTTGCAGGCCATATATTGACTTATAAAATCATACATTAACATTATCTACTTTTTATTGTATTTTTCTTTATTTTGTTAACTGTTTTCCAATTACATTTTGATCTTGTTTGGGCCACACTAGGGAGTACCATGGGCCACATGTGCCTTGTGGGGCATGTGTTTGATACCTCTGGTCTGAAGTGATTTCCTTAGGCTAGTTATACCTTTATCTGAAGCATGATTTTTTTCCCCCCTGTAGTTCTAATAACTAATTAGATAATAAAAGCCAACTTTTATGTGGCTCTTACTCTGAACCAAACACTTGTACCAAGTGCTTTACAATTATGATTTCATTTATAAGTAGGTGCTATTATTATCTCTATTTTACAGATGAGGAAACTGAGGCAGAGGTGAAGTGACTTGGCCGGGGTTACACAGCTAGGCAGTATTTGAATCTGGATTTGAACTTAGGCTTTCCTGACTCTACCTCAGTAATTGAGGGTGCTCTATCCACTGTGCCACCTAACTTAGCCTTTGGACCTAGTCCTTTGGGTCTATTTAGCTTTCATATTGAGTATCGGTAACCCTGGAACTTTCATTATATTGATCCTTTTGCCAGCTTAGGATTTCTGCCTTTTCTTCTTTTAAAGCCTAGCGCTTCTCTTTAGTCGTCCCATTATATTATTGTTTACTGTCTGAAGAGTGAGATAGCATATGTTTTCGGATAAAAGATGTGTACAGTTTCCTGGCTAAGATTTGTAATTTTCACCCCATTCTTTTGGTTCTCTCTAAAGCTGTGCCTACATGTGCTTCCATAATTCTTACATTTCTGTCTCCCTTTCCTTGGAATTCAATTGCTAAAAGTTACAACAGAAAAATACTTTAACTGTGCCCTAACAGTTAACAGTAAGAGAGGGGTTGTCTTAGCATTCTGAGATGACTAAAAAAATCCTGATTTATATAATTGACAAATTAAATTAAGATCATTATATTACATTTACCAAGAAAAGAAAATAAGCTAACAGTGTAGAAAGATTTACTAGAAGAGTTATCTATACCCGTTAGGCTCTCGTGTTCTATAAACCTGACTCCAGTAGACAGCTAACAGGAAGGAAGGCCAACCTGACTCAGGTAGTATGACCCTCATTAGTGTAGTCATAGCCTGGGTAGTAATCTCCAAAATTTTTTGCTTGTAAACTTATATGAGTAAAACAGTGTTATGTACACCCTTAATATATGTGTATTTACTTTTCTATGGATTATATAATTTCATGCTGTACTAATTATGAACATCATAAAATACATAATAGAGTGAAAAATAGAAATTTTAAAGGAGTGAGATAGGAGATAAAATAATATTTTATCCTTGAATCTCTAGAGAGTGATTGGAGTTTATTGAGTAAGAGAATGATGTAATTTGACCTGTGCTTTCAGAAGGTCACTTTGGCATTAGAGTGGAAGATTCACGAGAGAAGGGAAACGTTTGAGGTAGGAGGATTAAATAGGAAGCTGTTGTAGTAGTTCAGGTACGAGGTGCCGAGGGCTAAGTAGAGAGAAGAGGACAGATCAAAGAGATGTGGAGATAGAAAGTTTGGCCCACTGCCTCTGGGGGCGAGGGAGAGTGAGGAGTCAGGGATGACACAAAATGAAAAGAAGGAAGGCCAAACTTCTGGACATTACCCCAAAGTCCAGAGCTTTCCTTTAGAGAGGTGTCTACCAAAGCCACAATCTGATCTAGGACATTGGAGGTAGATGTTTTGAGGCATGGAAAAAGGTGGGCAGACTCTAGAAATTGATATCTGCACAGCTGACATTTTGTATCAAAGCGTTGACGCAAAGTATTTGCAAAAAGACTCCCATAAAATAACTATAGATTAAACACCAACTTCAATTACTGAAGTAGAGGCATTCCATGAAGAATTTGAGGAGATCCTCTAAATCAGCACTTCTTAAACTTAAGGTTTCGATGGTCACGTGACGACCCATAGTGCTGAAGAGGCTGAAAGTGGAAAAAGTTTAAGAAGCCCTGCTTCAAGTTAAATATATACTCTGATATTTGGTGGCTTCAGTGTAAAATTTGGAAAAAATGAAGATAAAGGGAAGTATATGGGGAGGCATGATTGAGGAAGAATGAATGAGAGGGATCAAAGGCTTGTTGATTACATTACACAGAAGCCTCATGCCTTTTATATGATGAACACTTTGAGAAGAGAGTTGATATAAAACACTCAATAGTGTCACACCCCCAGCCACTCTCTCTTCCAACTGATTATATTTGAACAGTCAGTAAAAGACTTGATTGATCTGGATTCATCCCTGAGTCAGCTGTCTGTGTAGTCAGACCACTGACTTGTCAGAAGATTAGAATTAGTAAAAGGCGTTAAAGAATAAAAAGCAAATGAGGAAAAAAGATGGACTTAAACATTTTCATCCAGAATTAAATAGCAATTGACTGTCAAAAATGGGAAGTGGATAAGGAGACCAAAAGACCCCCAAAGCTTTAAAAAATAGCATTTACATAGGGTTTGAGGTTTGCAAAACATTTTATATGTTAATGTCATTTAATCCTATTAAAGATTCTTGCTGCTATTGTCCTCATTTTGCACATGAGAGAACCGAAGCCAGCACAGGTTAAATGACTTGCCCAGAGTCACAGACCTAGTGAAAGTGTGAGGCAGGGTTTGAACTCAGGTCTTCCTAAGTCCAGGTCTAGCATTCCATCCACCATACTGCCTAGCTGCCCATGCTTATTAGGCAGCAAACAGGACTTTCTTGCCAGTGGAGAGAAATTGTTGCCAAAGGCTATACAGGGTTAGAATACAAGTTTGTAAAATTTTGTGGGGAAACTACCAGGTGATTGTGAGCAGTATCTTTTCAAAAAGCAGACAGAAGCACCAGAGGGCGAAACCAATACAAAGATAGGCTGGCAAGAGATTGGACTGAGCAAAGACATCCTAAAGGCATTTAAGGGCAAAAATGGGTGGAGAACAAAAAGCAAATGGAGAACGGAAAAATGTGCAAAAATGACAAGCTTTTTTCCACCAAGGACAGTGGTCCCCCTGTAACATCAGAGACCCAGATTGCTTTTTGGGAGATAGGAATGATACTAAAGAGAAAGAGTATTAGAAAAGCATGACTATATATATCTATATCTATATATCTATATATATCTATACATGTATACATATCTATACATATATACATATATATAGATATGTACATATCTATATATATCTATATCTATCTATCTATCTATCTATATATATATATACATATATATATATATATACATATATATATATATATGTATATGAGAGAGAGAGGATCCATGCTGTTTGCCTCATAGTTGTGAGGGTGTTGGATTAATATATGAAATATCTGAAGAAAGGATACAGCAAAGTTATAGATAAAAATTCTCAGGCCTACTAATATCAAAAAAAGATGAGGAAGAGAACAGTAATAACTATTAATCTATATTTCTTCTACTCTACCAGCTATACAAAATCATTATGAGTTATCTCTACAAATGGAGGGCATCCATCCATGAAGGTGTTAGCAGAGGACACAAGTAGGCCTTCACGAATAGTCTTTAAAAAAAATGGACCGCATCTTTATCCCATCATGAATGATTGAAAAATATAGAGACTGTAAGGACAACTGTGTTTATTGTTTGCCAGTTATGAAAAAAAATTTTATTTGGCAGAATAAAACACTGCATTATAAACTTTTTCAACACAGTGTCTCACATATGTAAATCAAAATCATTCAAGATTCCTTTAAACACCTAACAAGAGAAATATGATCAATGATTCTCTGATCAGAAAAATCAGGCAAGGAATAAGACATGGTGGATGTAGGCCCTCCAAGGTGGTCATCATTCTGATGGAAGAGATGCAGTATAAAGTAGTATTGAGGAAGAATTATGTGAGAATGTGAGAATCCTATTTGCAGATGATACCATGATCACATTTAGTCCTTTTAGGCTGCAGACTTCTAGATCTGAAATCACTTAAAGGAATTTGGCCTGAGCATCTGCATAGGAAAGTCCTAGTTGACAAAGAATGTCTATTGCCCAGTTTACAGCAGCCTATACAGGGTGGTCCTAAAGTTGGGACACATAGGCAAAAATGCATATTTTCAAGAAATGAAATGAATGAAAATTTCAACAACATTTTATTTAATTGGAATATTAACAAATGACATCTTCAATGTGATTTCCATCATTTGTGATGCAAAGGTTGATGCGCTTTGCAAGATTCACGTGAACTTGATGCAATAACTCCATATTGCCATCAATTTTAGCACATTTACTCTTTATACGTTCAATCAAGTGTGTTGCATCTGTGATTTTCATTGAGTACACTTTCTCCTTTAGCATACCCTAGGAAAAAGAAATTAAGGGAGCGAAGGTCTGTCAATATTCCAAATATTTCAAAATATACATTTTTGCCTATGTGTCCAGACTTTAAGGACACCCTGTAGAGCTTGTTCATCAATTTGTAAAACTAGGACAGACAGGACCATTGGTAACAATTTGAGCTGAGGATTTGAACAAGAAGAGAAGAACAGGCTAGATTACTCTTGGAACGTTGCAGAACTCCTTCATTGACACCATGCTTATCATGAATGCAGAGGCTCAACTTTTTAATAACATTCTACCACTGTTGCTGTATGGCAGCAAGAGACGGAAGGTAACTGTCTCTGTAGAGTTAAAAATTTAAATATCCCAGAGGCAATGGAAAGAAGCCTAGTGAATGTGAGCAGGCTGCAACATGTGACCAGTGAAGAATTTTGAAGAATGAGAGTAAAAGATGTCTTCAAGGAATTGTGCACTAGGAAGAGAAGATGGATGAATGGGATGGTAAGGGCAAAGGACTGCAGGGAGAATTGAAGACAGCCTCTAGCCTGTGGGATGGAGCCTTTGAAATGCTTGTTTTAGTCCATAAACTAAAAATAAAATAAATGTGGAAAAAAAGAAAGATATGCACAAGAATTGCAAAGGAAGGACCATCATGGATGGGATGATCTGCATCCTTGGAAGGAGCTTTCAAATTCATAACATCATAAACCCATTCGAAGATTTGAGTTCTTTAATTCTGGTTTTTATTTTTCAGTCTTGTGATCTTGCTTGATCTCTGTCCAATCCAATCTAAGAAGTATTCCCTCCCTTCCCTAATTAAAGAAACACTTAGTGACAAGCACTGTGCTTAGAGGTAGGTTGTCCAGAGCAAAAAATGAAAACAGTACCTGCCTTTAGCTTTCTATTTTCTACTAGTCCTTCAGACAGCTCCCAAAGTAATATTTTTTAGTGTGCAGATCTAATAGTTGTAACTTTTGAGTTATTCCCTATTACCTATAGAGTAAAAAAAAGAGGCAGACTTCAGAACTCTGGCATTTGAGGCCTTCCGTATCTTGGTTTCCAGCCTTATTTCACACGCCTATTCTTGCAGTCTGCCTACCCATCAGTAACCTCTTTACGCTGGACATGTCCCTCTGTGGTCTTCTCTTTGATGAGTTATTGGCCTAGAATTCCATTTTTTGAGGTTCCTAGGCCATGCCAGCCTCGTTCCTGGCTCCATTCCTCACTTTCTTCCCTTCTCCACTTTGCTGACAGTTGAGATGGTTCCACCCTTTTGCCCTCTTCTGATACATTAGTCCCTGGTCCAGACCACTATTTAATGAGGGCCCAGGCCATGCTTATTTTACTTTTTGTTCTATTCCTCACCCCCTATCCTCTTCTGCCATGCCTTCTGCTTTCCGGCTCCCCTCTTTCCCTCATTAGAATGTAAGATCATTTAGGAGAGATGTTTTCCTTTTTTGCTTAGCACAGTGCCTAGAAACTTAGTAAGTGTGTGACATGTCTGTCCTTCCCTCTCCTCTCCCTCCTTCCCTCTCCCCTCCCTCCCTCCCTTCCTTCCTCCCTTTCTCCCTTTCTCTCTTCCTTCCTTCTCCAAGTTGAAAGTAATCCTTTTGCCCATTTCTCATATATATATATATATTTTTTTTGGCGGGGGGAAGGCAGAGCAATTGGGGTTAAGTGACTTGCCCAAGGTCACACAGCTAGTAAATGTGTCAAGTGTCTGAGGCTGAATTTGTACTCAGGTCCTCCTGACTCCAGGGCCAAAGCTCTACTCACTGTGCCACCTAACTGCTCCCATAATATTCTATCTGGACCATTTCTTTACACTTAATGAATTCTGCCTTGTATCATAATTACCATAGATGCTTTTATCTACTCCCCCCCCCCCCCGCCCCAGTAGATTCTTTGTTGGAAGTAATGACTGATTTTTCACCTTTGTCTCCCCAGTGACTATCATGGTATCTTGCATTTGGGAGACACAGCATTTATTGTAATGAGTTGACCCAGTTCAGGTATATGTCGGCTTAAGAGCCAAAGAACTGAGGCCATTTCTGGACGGTTGTAGCAAGGGCAGAATAAAATGAAAGGGCTTAAAGCTATACTATATCATGACAACTCTTAGTAATACTTAAGGGAGGAGACATTTGTCAACAAGGTATATTCTCTTCCACCTGAAATGTTTGATTAATGGTTTTGTGATGGCAGATCATTTTACAATGTGTTTTCTAACTCTAATGATAATAACAACAGTACTTTAATAGTTTTAAAGTGCCTTACAGCGGATGTGGGAATACTGGGACATTAATATACTGTTGATGGAGTTGTGAACTGATCCAACCATTCTGGAGGGCCATAAAACTGTGCCTACGCTTTGATCCAGCAATACCATTGCTAGGTGTATATCCCAAAGAGATTTAAAAAAAGGGAAAAAGACCTGTTTGTACAAAAATACTCATAGCAGCTCTTTTTGTAGTGGCTAAGAATTAGAGATCAAAGGGGTGCTCATCAATTGGGGAATGGTTAAATGAGCTGTGATATATGATTGTGATAGAACAGTATTGTGCTCTAAGAAATGACAAGGAGGATGATTTCAGAAAAACCTGGAAAATCTTAAATGAACTGATGCATAATGAAGTCAACAGAACCAGGAAAATGTTACACACTGTAACAGCAATATTGTTTGATGAGGAGCTGTGAATGACTGTGCTCAGCAATACAATGATCCAAGACAGTCCCAAAGGACTAATGATGAAACATACTATCTGCATCCAGAGAAAGAACTGATATTGGTTGAACACAGACTTCATGCTATTTTTTACTTTCTTTCATTTTTTTCTTTTATTGGAGTCTTCTTATACAAAATGACTTACATGGAAATGTTTTACATGATTGCACATGTATAACCTGTATTTGATTACTTACCATCTCAGGGAGGGAGGAAGGGAGAGGGGCAGAGGGGTGAGAGATAGACTTTGGAGCTCAAAGCTTTAAATAAAAATGTTAAAAATTGGAAAAAATAAAATAGAGTTAAAAAAGTGTCTTATGTAGATTACATGATTCAAGCCTCACGGCAGTCCCATGAGGTAGATACTATGCGTAGTAGTATACCTGTTGTACAGTTGAAGAAACTGAGGTTCAGAGAGATTAAACGACTTGTTTATGTACACATAAAACTAGTCCTCAATGTGTTGGGTGCCATTTGAAACTCGATTCTGTGTCCGGTACTCCACTGTACTTCTTGTCATTATCTTCAGGTAAGAATGACACTTGGAAAAAAAACCTCTTTATTAATTAGATTTATTAATTTGTTTTCTAGGCCGTAGGTCACCTTATTGCTGCAGTACTGAAGGAAAATAATGTGTCCGAAAAGATCAGCCAATCTACAAACCAGGTCCGTGTTGAACTTTGTTTCTTGTTTTAGTTCTTTTACTGGTTTGTCTAGTTCTGCTGTGTCCCTTGCAGTTTAGGGCATGGTAAACGTGACCAAATAAAGAATGGCTCATTGCTTACGGTTCTCTAGCTTTTGCTCTGGGAACATAGGGTCATGTATGTTTATGACTGCTCAAAAATTGATAGGAGGACTATGCTGATGGAAAATCCATTTTGGGGTTGGCCTCAGGAAGTACAGTCCAATAAGTTTGTTAAGTGCTTGCTGGTGCAGGTCACTGTGCTGGGTGCATGGGATACCAAGATGAAACAAAACAAACTCTGTCCTTACAGAGCTTCTATTTGGCTTGGAGGGAGGAGGTATTGATGGTGATGTACATGTAAATGGGTAAGTATATATAGGATTATTTAAAGTCGGAAGGGTGGTAATGAGAGGTTTCCCATAAGAGGTTGTTCATGAACTGAGCGTTGAAGGAGGAAGCTAGGGGTTTTAAGGGATAGAGATAGAGGTGACTGTGGTGTGTAGGTGAGGAAAAGGAAACACTGCATTCCAGGGTTGGGGGACAACCTCTGGAAAAGAGATAGAAACAGGAGAAGGAGTAGGGAGTTTGGGGAACAGTCAGTAGGCCATTTCACTTGGAACATAGATGCTTAAAGGGTAGTAATGGGCAGTAACTTCTGGTTTTCATGATGGCCTCTAGAAAGAGGTGGAAGAGTAAATAACATTACTTTACAGCATATAAAGTACTAACCTTGGGAAGCAGAAAATACCAGTAGTATCACCCCTAATTTGCAGGAAGCTGGTTCTCAGAAATATTGAATGACTTGCTTATATAATCGTGCAGTTGGTAAACTAGGACTCAGATCAGGTATTATTTTCCATGTTTTGATAATACTCTGCTCCTTTAGAGCTGAGTGTAAGCCTGACTGGCCTTGTTTGTAACTAGTTAGACTAGTTAGGTCACTGTGTTAATGATGTGGACCTTAGGGGTTTGATCCCCGTGAAGCCGAACGGTTTGCATTTTGTGGCCCTAGGCTATACATATAACCCCAGCCTGGCTTTCTGAATTTTGTATCATTAATTTCAAGAGATTTCATTTAACAAGTATTTCTTAGATGCCTACCATATGTAGCATGCTAAAGTGTAGCCAGGATTGTGCTGGTAAATGTTTAAAAATTGACTGGTTTTTTTGGGGGGAATGGGAGAAGTATGCCTGACAGACTCCTAAAGTGTAATCTGAATTTTTAACATTTTTTTCCATCACTTTTTTGAGACTAGATCATCAACACAACCATAAATCAAACCTTGATCTCTACTGTTTGCCTATTTCTGAGGTATAAATGCTTACACTGAAAATTTAACTGTAGGCTCTTGAAAACCATTATGAGCTTCCTCCAACATACCTCTCAACACTGCAGTTCTCAAAGTGTCTTGCACCAAACTTGAGGGTGCCCAAGACCCTTGGGGTGGGGGGGAGTTTCTCAAGGTCAGAACTTTTTTCAAAATAATACTAAGACATTATTTGTCTATTTAAATTCTCCCTCCTTTCCCAGCTATCTAGGTTTGTGATACTGCTTTTTCTTCATATACTTCAACCAGAACAACATATTGCAAAAGGTTGAATTCAGAAGCAGATATTAGCATTCATCTGTCCTCTTTTAAGACAAACATGAAAAAAAGAATTGCAAAAATATGTAAAGCTTTGTTTCTCTTATCACTGACTTCTTTATTTGGGGAAAAAAACCCCATGTGTATATATACACGCATACATATATATAAATAAAAATGTTTAAAATGTTAACACATAAGTTTATTGTTATATTTAAATGAATTGATAAATACATAGTTTAAAATTTTATCAGTTTTAATTTCTTATGTGGTAAATATTGGTAGACATAACTTACATAAATAAAAGTTCTTTGCGGAACTTGTCAGTAATTTTTAAGAGTGATCTTGAGATGAAAAAGTTTGACTACCACTGGTGTAATGAATAGAGAGCTAGGCTCTAAACCAGAAAGACCTGAGTGCAAATCCTGCCTCTGATACATTTTGATTTCGTGAGTCTGAGTAGGTCACTTGACCTATCAATGTTTTAGGCAAATCTTCAAGATTATTTAAACGGTGTCAACTTGCATTAGTAGAAAGTTTGTTATTCAGGAGATCCATACGACAGGTTTAGTCCTTATCTCAGTTCTTTTCATATGAACCTATTGTGCTTAGTATTCTAGGAGATCTGAAAAAAAAAATAGGACTTGGTCTCTATTCTCATGGAACTTATGATTTACAAGGGAAGATAAAATAGTATTCCTAGAAAGCTCTTCCACCTTGTGTAAGCGCTATGAGAAATGTACAAAGTATCCTGAGTACAGAAGAAAGGAAATTACTTCTAGCTCTGTTCAACAGGGAAGGCTTCATTTGACCTGGACTTAATGGGTAGAGTGTGTGAGAAAGCTGGAATGGGGTCATGGGAAGGGATGGAGGGGGTGGCATTCAAGATAGTAGGAGTAGGAGCAATGGAACAAAGGTGGGAAACCACAGAGTGTACTGGACATTTCATAGGGGGACACCAGTAAGTAAGACAAGAATAGGAAGAGATAGTATTGGCAAGGTTGGTGTGGTCAAACCTGAGGCAGGTGAGAGACTCTTAGTTGGTGAATATGAATCGGCTAACTCTTGGAAAAATGTTTTACTGTTGATAGATCAATATTATTGCTTTTGCGTAGTCATAGTCAGTGACCATTAAACTCCCCCTGTGTGTCAGACGCTGCACTAAATTACTGCACTGGAGTTACAAAAACAAAGATAGCCCCTGCCCTCAAGGAGCTTACACTCTAAAAAGTGGTAGGCAAGATGGTACAGTGCGTGCACATGAATTCCATCTGGATGGAAATTGCATATGGGCTGTTCATCAGACATCATTTGGAAATGTTCTTTGGATTTCAGACTCCTGCTTTGAATCTCTTGTGGGAGAAGTGCTGCAGTGACAATGTTGTGGTTCGAACTGCCTGTTGCGAGGGTCTGGTGGCACTTGTTGTACAGAATCATGCTGAATTTACCTATGTCCTTAATGGGATACTCAACCTCATTCCTTCTACCAGGTATTCTTTCTCTATATTTGATTCCTTAGGTTCCATATCGTAACTACTAAAGAAAAAGACGTTTTAAATCTGGACATATACTGAATGTTTCTCTCTTTTTTCCCCTTCCTTTGCTAACAGATATATAGATTTGAGATCTTTTTTCAGTAGAACTTCATTAATTTGCTATTCAGTGTTGAAATTTGTGATCAGTGGAGAGAGGCTTGGGCTAAATTTTCTAATTTCGAGAGCTATAAGGAAACATTTTTTCTGAATAAAAAACATACGTGAAATTGCAAGAGGAATTAGTCACTCAAAAAGCATTTATGTGTGTGTTTGCCAGACATTTCATATCTAAGGATAAAAGAATAGTAAAAATAGTCCCTCCCCTCAAAGAACTTACATTCTAATAGTAGATATAACATGAATAACTAGATACATGGAAGCCACATACTTAAAAGTTGTCTACTTGCATATTTGAAAATCTAGTTTTGCCATGTGTATTCAGAAAATCATGGTAATTATAAATGATTCTTTGCTTTTTCATCAAAGTCACTTAGTTATTCCTTGTCAACCTTTGGTATTTCTGAAAGCATTAGAAAGCAGTAACTGATTTTGTCTGTAGATTTAAAGTTTGCATAGGATATATAAAACATATATTGTTTGAGCCTCACAATAACCCTGTGATTTAGATACTATGTGCATAACCCTCATTTTTGCAGATGAGGAATGTGAGTCTCACAGAGGTTGTGACTTGTCTAGGGTCACAAACTAGTAAGTCAGGACTTAAGCCCAGGTATCCTAACCCCAAAACTAGCATGCTCGCAAGAACATAGCATTTCTTCAAAAGTATACTATAATTCCAAGTGGCTTTCTTTCTGATTGTGCCACTTTAGTATGGTTTTGTTGTGTGTGTGTTTGTTCATGTGCATGTATACCACTTCCCAAGTTATAAAGTGTTTATAAATTGTATTAATGAAAGGCATACCTATACTAGTGAAACGTGTGGTACTAAAATGAAGTACAAATACTCATACTAGAGCCTTAAGTTTCCAAAGCACTTTACAAATATTCACAACAATTTTGCAAGGTAGGTGCTATTATGATCCTCATTTTAGCATTGAAGAGACTGAGTCAAACAGAGGCCGACTTGTCGAGGGTCACAGAGCTTGTAAAGTGCTGAGGCTGGATCTGAACGCTGGTCTTCCTGACTTTAGTGCCAGTTCTCTTGTGGTCTGAGAGTAATGGAATGTGAGGACTTAAAGGAACTTCAAGGTAATGTCTGCTCCATGGCCTTCTGTTAATCAGAAACTGAATTCTGACACATCCCAGAGAAGGTCCTCGAGGAAAGAAAGTTTTTGATCAACTGATCAAGGTATGAGGCCCTGTGCTAAGCATGGGGTTTATAAAACAAAAAATGTGAAGCGACCTTTATCTTATAGAAGCTTATGTTCCAAGGAGGGGAGACAGCATATACTAATCCTAGCTCCAGAATGTATGCCAAGTGAATGAAGTATGATTTGGGAAAGCAGTACTCTAGCAGCTGTGGGGACCAGGAAAGCATCATCTGAAGGGGATAACTGAACTGAGGCTTGTAGGAAACCAGTATTTCTGAGAGGAGAGGTGGAGGTGAGGAGGGAGTGAGTGCATCCAGGTATTTGGGACAGTCAGTGCAGAGGCATGAAGATGAGAGATGGAGTGGTTTATATGGAAAAGTGAGTTGGCTTGTATGACTCCAACATGGAGCTCGAGGAAAGAGGTGCACGTGACTTCAGAATCTTGTTTTAGGAAAACTGCTTTCACTGCTAAGTGGAGGATAGATTGTAATGGAGGGGAGTGTGAGCTAGGGAGATCAAATAGAAGGCTATTTCAGTGAAGTAAGCATGTTGTAGGACTTTAGTGCTTAGCAGAAGCAGAAAAGCTTCTCTCTTCATCTTTTTATAGGATCCCTAACATAGAGTCACCCCACGTGTACAAATTATCTACAACACAAAGGTGAAGAGCCGAGTTGACCCTATCAAACATTTGGCTGATATTTTCGAATCACTCTGAAGATAAAGAACGCCATATACCAGTTGTCCTCAGTCAGAGCTACTTGGTTGTTGTCACAGTTTTTCATCCCCCTCTAAGGTTATAGTGGTTATGTGGTGCTGTTTTGGTCTTCTGGCCTGTTCCCCCGAAATCGTGTTATTATTATTTATTATTAACAAGAGAAGAGTGTTAGAGGTGACCATATATGTTAAAGGTCTTCTGTTGATAAGTCCAACTGTATTCTAAGTATATAATTTAATATTGTTTAGATTAAAATAATTAAGTAATTAGTCAATATAATGGTGTGAAAGGGCACAGAGGATAATAATAATGACAATATTACTAATACTAATGATAATACCTAGCATTTCTATGACACATAGTATCTGCCAGGCACTCTGCAAATACAAATATTATCTCATTTTATTCTTGTGACAACTCTGGGAGGTAGGTGCTTTTATTATCCCCATTTTACAGATGAGCACACTAAGGCTCAGAGAGTTTAAGTGACTTGCTTAGGTTCTCCCAGCTAGTCAGTACTTGAGACCACATTTAGACACAGGTTTTCCTGGCTCCAGGCCCAGCATTCTGTCCATTGCTACCCAGCTACTCCTAAGGAGTGTAGCTTTCTCACATGTATGCTCTTGCAATGATCAAAAAGGGGCATCACATTGAAAAATGAGTAAGAAATCTGAAGAGAAACAATAGCAAGCTTCTGCATCCAGTTTATGATTACACAAAAAAAGAAGCCCTGGAAGAGAGGGACTGCTAAGAAATCCAGCATGAAATCTGGATGAACTGGTTAGAAAATCAAAGTAATATTGTGACCTTGGGGGAATGAAAGCTTTAAAGGGAATGAAAGACCATGGTAGTACCTAGACCAGGGATATCCAACCAAGTAGTTCTAAATGGGGACACTGAAGTTTGCAAATAGTCTTTTTTAAATATTTTTTTTTCAATTACATTTAAAGACAAATTTTAACATTCATTTAAAAAAGATTTTGAGTTCCAAATTTTCTCCCTCCCTTCTTTGCCTCCCTTTTTCCTAAGATGGTAGACAGTTTGATAAAGATTATATATACAATCATATAAAACATATTTTCATACTAGTTATGTTGTGAAAGCTGAAATAGAACAAAAGAAAAAACCACGAAAAATAAAGTGAAAATAGTACACTTTGATCTGCATTCAGACTCCATCAGTTCTTATTCTGGATGTGAATAGCATTTTTTTTTTCATGAGACCTTTGGAATTGTCTTGGATCATTATATTGCTTAGAATAGCTAATTCATTCATAGTTGATCCTTGTACAGTGTTGCTGTTACTGTGTACAATGTTCCCCTGGTTCTGCTTACTTCACTTTGCATCAGTTCATGTAAGTCTTTTCTAGGTTTTTCTGAAATCCCCCATTTGCAAACACTCTTAAGAAAAGCTATACCAGGGGAGGTAAAAGCTACAGCATCCAGCAGAAATTGTGCGTGGGAAATGATGATGGGGCAGTTTCAGAGAAACCTTGGAAGACTTGTATGCTTTAAATACAAAATGAAGGGAGCAGAACTAGGGGAACAGAACAATAATAGTAACATAAAGAAAAACAAGTTGGAAAAGCTAAAAAACTGTGACCAGCTCAGTGTTCCTCTAGGATTTTAGAGGAGTGACTATAAAGTATATTACCCACCTCTGTCCAAAGGCACGATGAACTCAGGATGAAGAACGAGATATAGACTTGTGGACATGGCCAACGTGGGAATGTGTTTTGCTAAACTATGCCTATTTGTTAAATTTGGGGGAGGCGAGGAGATGGTGCAGAGAAAAAAAATAAATGCTTGTTAGTTGAAAAAAAGTTGTTTTTTTTTTTTTAAATGAGAAGGTATATAGTATGGAATAAATGAAGGAGAGGGTACTGTCTATTATTTCTCATAATTAGGGTGGGTGAGAAGAACATAAAAATGGGGAGGAAGGAGGGAGTAGCATCATATGACTCTAACTTATTCATTCAACAAGCATTTTTTTAAAGGGCCTACGCTAGCTAAGTGCTAAATTTACAAAGAAAGAAAGGCAAAAATGCCGTTCCTGTCCTAAAAGAACTCGTATTCTAATAGAGGAGACAGCACACTAACAACTATGTATATAGTAGATATATGCTGAGTAGATGGAAAGTAATCTTAGCAGTGAGGGAGGCTCAGAAAGGCCTCCTGCAAAAGGTGAAATTTGAGCTGATTCTTGAAGGAAACCAGGAAAGCCAGTAGGTAGAGGTGAGGAAGGAGACTATTCTAGGCAAATGGAATAACCATGGATCAGGTATGGAGTTGGGAGGTGGAGTGTCATGCGTAAGAAATTGCAAGAAGACACCAAATAAAGTAGGGCTGAACATATACATACAGATACACTCACATGCATCTGTACATGCACATGCATACACATAAAGGGTTTGGTGTAGTAATATATTAAGGTCAGCAAGGGAAGTATGTAGATAGGGAGGGAGTATAGAATGGGGAGTGAATTATAAATGAGGATTATAATGGAAAAAAATGCAAGAACTAGTGATTGGTTTCTGGGCAAGGAAAAGAAAGGAGGGGCATGCATAGCGCTGTGCCTGGCACACAGGAAGCACTTAATAAAGCCTTGTTCCCAGTTAAAACTTACTAGTCTTAATAACATTCTTTCCTTTTTGCCCCTTTTGTCTCTTTGTAAAGAATAGAGTGCAGGGAAAAGAGAGGACAAAATATAGGACGAATAGGATAAAGGGAAAGACAATAATAATAACATCTGTGAACCCAAGTGGGATGAACTAACCCACAAAATGGAGGACAGTAAAATGAAATAGAAAGTAAAACCTGACATACTGTTTATATAGAACACATTTGAAACATATATATTCACAAAGGGTTAGAATGAAAGCCTCTAGCAAAATATATTGTGCTTTAGGTGAATGCAAAAAATCAAGGACTAGCAATCATCTCAACCAAAGCAAGCATAAAAACAGATCTGGTTAAAAGATAAATAGGGGATATACAGTGAAATATTAGTACTATTATGTACACACATAGAGAAACATACTTTAATAGTTGGGGATTTCAATGTACTCTTCCAGGACCTTAACAAATCTAAGAAAAAAGTAAAGGAGAGAACTTAAGGACTTGAGTAGAACTTTTAAATAAACTAGATACTTTAGCTTTCTGGAGGTTCCTGAATAAGAATAAAAAACTGTGTGTGTGTGTGTGTGTGTGTATACATACACATACATGCACATGTCTTTATAATACACATACATATGTAAATGTGTGTACATCAACTGTGCAAGGCACCTTTATGAATTTTCAACATGTCAAAGCATGAAAATCTCTTGAAACAAATGCAGAAAAGCAGAAATATTTAGTATATCCTGTACTGCCACAGCACAATAAATGTGATCAGTAGAGGCGCTTTGAGGAAAAGATTCAATCTTAAATCTTATTATTCTAATAAATCATTTAATCCTAAAAACAATAGACCAAAGAATGATAGATCAAGATGATATATCAAAATGATAGATGATTTAATTGAAGAAAATGTCAGGCTATCATATATACCCAGACTTTTGAGATGTAGCCAAGGTAATCTTTAGGGAAAAATTTGTATTACTAAACATTTTCATCAGCTGATATTAACAAAAAGAACTTATGACCAATAGTTGCATCTGTTTTTTGTGACTATGCTTAATTTGTTACAAGGGAGAGGTTTTTTTTTTTTTTAGCGAGCCATGGGAGATTGGGTGCAAGATGAGGGGCTAGTTTTAGCAAAAACAAAAAGAAAAGAACTTCAATGAAGCATTTGGACAAAAGGCACATAAGAGAACAGAAATATGTTTAGAAATTAAACAGACAAAATGGATCACTTAATATGCTAAACATATATATTTGTGAAAAAAACTAAAAATAAACATATTATGAAATTCCTGATTTCATAGTTAATTCTTTTTCTATTTTTTTGCATGTAGAAGTACTCAGATTTTTGGTGTCTGTCAACTGCAAAGTAAAAAAAAATTAAACATTTAAAGAAAAACTCAAGTTTAAGAAACTACTTATATAAAAAATGTTTCTCTGAGAATTTTAAGTCACCACATGCATGTAAAGCAGGAATGGCTTTTTTTCAATTCTTATAGACTTCTTAGTAAGTTTTTTTTTTTCACACTCTGTTTCCAGTCTCTTTAGCTTAGAGCTATACCCCTCAACCCGTAGAATCAGTGCTGCTTCAGAACAGTAGGGTAAATTTTGCGGTCTCAGTCTTTAGGCATTGCAGCAGAACAACAGAATTTGACAACTGGGGGAGAGGGAATGGAATAGAAGTGGAAGAGGGAAGCCCTTCCAATTTCTGTGGACTGCTGGTACCAAATAGTGTCTTGGAGGCTGACAGTTCTGGTCCCCATAGCTCCCTTGGAACTCGACCCATCCTGTCCTGGCCCCATTTCCTCTACCTCACTACCCCCAGGATTTCTAACCCACTATTTGAGGAGTTCTGGTCTCCAGTCAGCCACATTGTGCAGTCTGAGTTTGAAAAAAAAGGACTGACATTTGCAAAGCTGTCATTGTCTAAACTTCAGGGAGTGGCTGGGAATGTATATATTTTGCTTCTGAGACCATTCTCTTCAAAGGAACAGTCTGCTATCTAGTGGTATCCTTTTCTTTCTCTACCCAGGTTCAATCCTGAATCAACATATAACCGCAAGTTATTTGTGAGTAGCTTCTGCTAACAAAGAATTTGATTTGAGAAATTTTTTTGGGGGGGCCAGGGGGACAAGTTTTTTAAATCATTAAAAAAGATTTGTAAAAAGTATTCATTAGGAGGTATGGGGGTAGGAACCCCTTAAAAACAAATTATGAAAATTATCATCACCAACTATATGCCAAATATTTTATAACTTAAAACTGAAACCAAGGTGGAAACCATAATTTTATGTGCCTTTTATAACTTTTTAAAGAATTGTTACCACTTGTTCCCCCCACACACATACTGGCCATTTGATCCCATATTCTGTGCTTTGCCTTTTTCCTAATGTTAAAGATTCCCAAAGTGAGAAGTCTCTTTTTTTTCTATCAGATTTTTGCCCTTAACTGCACTGGGATCCAGAAACCTCCTGCAGTCTTTGTTATAGTTGCTTAGTAACGGGATTGTGAATAAAAAACCTTACTCTCTTGTGGAACAAGGTTTTCAGTTTTTGATATTGAGGTGTCATGACAGCCTGTAATTTTGGTTGAACTGCCTCCTTTCCTCCCCCTCCCCCACTTGCTTTTTAAAAGGTGCTTGGTAGGAGGGTTATGTGCCAGATAAACTGGGTAGGCACTTCATGCATTTGCCTTTTGAGCTCCTCAACAGGCTGCTCTGCAGGAAGGGGCATGCGATTTTGTGCATTCTGCGTTTGGGAAAATCAAAGCATCTTGTCGGAGATTCCTCAAGTCTCTGAGGGATGGACTTCGCAGAATTGCCCCCTGGGCATTAAAAATCCCATTTGTGGGATCCTAGCTAAAGTGATTGGGTTCAGTGTTGCCAGGTTTTGGCAGAAGAAATTACAAAGGTGGAGTTGTTAAAAATGATTGTGTCATGCAGCTCATATCTCTGTGAATTACATGGACCTGGGATTATGTATAATTGAATGAGAAATCAATTTTCTATCCAGTTTTCTTTTGGGTGGGAGGCTGGTGTTGTAGTTTCAAGATAAAAGCTTTGGCTAAAACACAAGCACTTTACAAAACTTGGCCAGCAGCGCAGGAGAGCTGGGGACTTCCTACCTTGCTGGATTGTTGTAGTTTTTAGCTTGAGTTCAGCCCTTTATTTTCTTGTACTTTGTAGGATGAGGGGAACCAATGAGGGAGACTTGTTTGGGTCTCCTGCCAAGATTGAGGGGAGAACTCTCACCACAGACTGCAGACAATTCAAACTCTGACTTTAGCTGCAGTCTGAAGTGATTCAAAAATTAGCTGTGTTGCTGTCTTACATTTGTGGGTTTTCATTTGCATTGCTATCCTCAGTTAAATCTTTTTTGAAAGCGACAGAGGACAAATAGAGATTTCCTGACCTTGTCTTTTAGCCCAGCTTCTCTTTTCCTTTTGTGCCTTTTTAGCTAATTCCTAATTGTGGTTTAAAAAAATTTTCTCAGCACAAGCTTCTTCCTTTATCCAAAAGTCTAATTAATTAGTGTATCTAAACTGTAGCTTATAACAGCTGGAAGGACTAATATTGGTACTTGTCCCAGACTTTCTCCCATGTATATATTTGATGTTTGTGGGCCAAAATCTTTGGCTGATAATAGGATCATCACTTGAGAACTGGAAGGGACTTTAGAAATAAACTAGTCCAACACCATTTCGTAGGAGTGAAATGACTTGTCCATGGTCACCAAATACTAAGTAACAGAGATGGGATTTGAGCATAGGTCTTCTGACTACAAATTCATTTGTCTTGACACGGTACCATGCAGGAGAATCACGGTTTCCATATCAAAATAGCTCCACAATCTGGGTTATGGGGAAGATCAAGGGTATTAAGAACAATGAAAGGAATGGACCACATACTCTACCCTATTCTATATTGCATTGCCAAGCTCTGATCAGTTCCACATTTCTAAAATGTGTCCTTCATGTAATCCTGTGGATAAAGGACAGCAGCAAACTTCAGTTGCTCTACTCACTGCCCACGTGACCTCAGGAAAGTAGCAGCCTTTATTTCTGTCTCCTCATCTGCCAAATAGATAGAATGTTTGCTTTGCATAACTCGGCAAGGTTGTTCATTTCAAGCATGGGAAGACATTTGAATAAAGTACATGGTGTCACAAGGTGGTATGTTATAAACAGAGTATATAGCAAAGAGGCCAGTTGGGCTGTAAAATAGAGTACATGAAAGGCAGTAGTATATATTTGGCCTGGAAAGAAAGACTAGAGTCAGATTGTGTAGGTCTTTTACTGTTAAACAGAAGAATTTATATTTTGTTCTGAAGGTAATAGGGGTCTGCCAAAGCTTCTTGAGCAGGAAAGTGACACCGTCAGATTGCAAGAAATTGAAAAGTGAGTGAGATGTGAGGAAGTGAAGGTAATTGGCATTAATAGGGTTTTTTTTTTTGTTAGGAGTTTGGTGTGAAAATGAGGTAATATAAATCGATGGTTTGAGGGAATGGTAAAGGCTAGTAAAATTTTTCTTTTCTTAAGGATGAGGAAGATCTGAATATATTCGTAGGCTTCAGAGAAAGAACCAGTGGATAAGAAGAGGTTGAAAATGAGAGGGAGGGAGAATGATCAAAAGAGAAAGCTCCTTTGGAGAATAGGGGAGCTGTTAAGATCAAGGGAATACAGAGGCTGGAGTTTGCAAGAAAGACCACCTCTGACTAGAGCAAAGCAGGAGAGAATGGGGGACGAAAATGAAGTGATTTGAAGTTTGAGATTGGGGAAAAGAGGGCACTCTTATTAGGTGGTCTGGTTTTTTTCCAGTGAAATAAGAGTTAAGGTTCTCTGCTGAAAGGGAGGAGGATGATGTGGTCTTGAAAAGAGATTCTAAGTAGCCGTTGATTTGCTGGAGTCAACTCAGTGCTGTTTGATATCCATTATTTGTGAAAGGGAAGAGTTGGTCTAGATCAGGGGTTCCTAACCTTGTTCCTTGGAACTTGAATAAAAAAAAAAGCATGTCCTTATTTTTACTAACTTCTAACTGAAATTTAGCATTTACTTTAAATAATCAGTTATATAAAAACAGTATTTTGAGAAGGGATTTTCCCATAGGTTTCACCAGACTTCCTAAGGGTTCCATGACCAAAAAAAAAAAAAGTTAAAAGACTGCTGGTCTAAATGCTGTAAGATTTCACCCAACTTCCAACATTTTCTGAGTTTCTTACTGCCTATGTTTTGGCTAACTTTAACTTCAGGAGGCAGGCAGGACCCTTGAAGTGGGGAAAGAAACACAGGACAATAAAGGTAAAGGTGGAAGAGACTTCAGAGGCAATGCAAGCAATGCCCCTTTATTTACAAATAAGAGAAGCTTAAGTGAATTGTGCCCAGGCACAAAAGTTAGAAGCCTGAGAGGCAAGATGTGAGTACTCTTGATTCCCAAGTCATCCCTTGCCATCTTTGAAGATGCACTTTTTATGATTCCTCTCTATGTGTCCCGCTATCATTCAACTGGCCTCCTCGTTGTTCCTTATGAAGGATATGCCATCTCTAGACTCCATACTTCTTCACTGGTTCTCTCCCATACCAGGAATGTTCTCCCTCCTCTTCATTTCTGCCTCTTGGCTTCCTTCAAGTGTTGGCTAAAATTCTACCTTCTGCAAGAAGCTTTTTCTAGTCTTCTTTACTAGTGCCTTCCCTCTGAGGTTATTTCCCATTTACACTGTCTATAGCTTGTTTGTACATAGTTGTTTGCATATTGTCTTCCCTGTTAGAACGTGTGCTCTTTGAAAGCAGACATGGCCTTTTACCTTTCTTTGTAATCCCCAGTACTTACCTGACAAAAATGTAGGTGCTGAATAAATGCTTGTTGACTTGACCAAACAGTTTTGCCTGTTTGCTCCATTTACTTTGAGTCAGGTGTAGGCATCTGATAAAGTTGCAGAGAGGTGTTTTCCGCCTGCGTGGCTGTGTACCTGTGCTGCTTAACACCTTATTAGGAATTTTGCTACCAAAAGGTCTTTTATCTTGAACCAAGCTGTTTTTGACTTACCTGGCATATGAAATCCCATCCCATTCCCATACCTCATATACTTTAACATTTTCCTAGTCCTTACAGGCAATGGATGTAGCAATATAAGTTTTTTTATCTTTAAATTTTATTTTTAATTAACGAAATAAAACAAGCATTTCTGTAATATCAATTTATAAAACGACGATGATGTATTCTTATGGGATGCTTTGATTTTGAGTGCTTATAGTTTACTGCAGAATTTTTTTTTAAGTGGCATTTAGTGGAGCTTCCCCTTGATAATACTTCTTAGCGTCTTGATGGAAACATGGCTTTGGAAGAAGTTCCTTGGGTTTGAAGTCCAGGGCTTACATTTTATTTCTCATTCCTGCTTATTTCATCGTGTCAGAGGTTGGTTTCTGGGATCCTAATCTTCAAGAGCTTGATAGAAAGAGAAATATAAGCATGCTTCTTGAAATCTCTTTTGGTGCTTGGTGGATTTTCATGCATAACAAATAGAAGAGGAGAGGAACAGAGAAAAGTACCTCTTCTAAATGGGTACCCTTACTACTGCTGTGGTAAGAAGTCAGAAGAATAGGTTAATTCTCCCAAGAGTTTAATTTCTTGGGAGTTAGTTTTCAGTTGTGGGGATTTTTTGTATGATGCCTAGTCATTTCTGCAGTTAAATCTCTATTTACTGAGTGTTTACCTTTTTTGACTTTTCAATTCAGGAAATTGAAATTGATTTTAATCTTACATATTGGATTAAGCTAAAAACAAACCCAAATGGAGAGTTGTTTTATTATTTGATAAATGCATCAGTTATGTATTGGTAACCTTGCTTTCCCTGCTATTTGTCATTGGTCCAAAAGAGGGGAAGACTATATTTAGGAATATAAGATCATAAATTTAACATTCAAAGGGACGTTAAAGGTCATCTAGTCCATCCCCTCACTTCACAAAAGAGGAAACTGAAGCCTAGAGAAGCTAAATGATGCTCCCAAGGTCACATAGGTAGAACTCGAGAGTTTGGAAACAAGCCTAGGCCCTCTGGCTCAAAATCTAGTATACCGTGCTCCCCCCACTCCCTGCTGCTATATAGTGGTTGGTGTTGGTACCATACTAATCAATTGACTAGGCATTTATTAAATGTTTCCTATTTGCTAAGCACTGTCCTTGGCACTTGGGATAGGGTTATACAGAACTGGAAGGGAACTCAGGGCCATCTTGCCTAATGCCTTCATTTTATGAATGAGGAAACATAGGCTCAGACAGTTTAAATAATTTGAAGTGGGATTTGACCTCAGGTCTTTGCATTCTAGAACTAGCAGACTTTCTCCCATACCTCAAGGTGGTTACACTTTTATTTCCAGGGAATAAACAATAAAAGTGTAGAAAGTGGAGATGCTTGTTTTTTCCCACAAATTAAAAAGAAAAAAAAAAGAAAAGAAAGTAAACTGTGTGAGGAAATGGCTGGGTGGCCCAGCAGATAGAGCTCTGGGTTTGGACTCTCAGGGACTTCAGATGCCTAGTAGTTGGGTGACCCTGGGCAAGTTGTTCAACCTTTATTTCATGATTTGTAAAATGACTTTAATACACCTGCCTAACAGAGTAGTTGTGAGGATCAGAAACGTTTATGTGTTGCCTTCTTCACTATCAATACCCAGAATACCCCCTCAATATCAGATTATTTAGTGTCTACTTGTAATAATTTTACCTTAGGATTTGTGCTTTCATTAGAGGTTGTAATCACTCTGTAGCTTAGGAAATTGACTTGGGGAGGTTAGAAGAAAAGAAAATGAGGCATTATTGCCCATTCCATTATTAGGTAGCGTTGCTTAACTTCTTTGGGGGCCATACCCTACCGAGGGATTTGTTTGGGTGTCTTTTAGAACAATCTGATCTATCCAAATACTGATAAAAAAAAATTCCCCACTCTGTGGTTTGTCTAATGATAAAGACTGTCATAAGTTAGCCAGGCTGGTCCTAAGGTGGCAGGTGTTTAAACTATCATCATGTTCTTCTTGGAAGCTTTTCCAGCTTGGGACAGCAAGCCACAATTTATGTCCATTTGTATGGCTTAGGACTATCAGGTTACCTTTATACCATGGCAATACATTGGGCTAGGACTTTAGTGGAGGGTTATCATACTACTAGTAGTAACAATAATAGAGATTTCCATTATATTGCTTATATTATAAGCCATTCTTTTATTGACTTCTTAGTATAGGCAAGCTAGTATTCAAGGAACTATCATCATAAGGTTAAAGCTGACTTTTTGGGGTCAATTTATTTATCTTCTGCCTTGAAGAACAGTGACAACTGGATGACTAGATTTCATCGAAGTATACCAATTGTAGTTATAATGTTTTCTGTCCTCCAGGGAATGATGCTTCATAATCTACTGGTGTTATACTTTGTGGAAGGTTTTCCCTCCTATTCATCAATTTAGATTGAACATACCTGTATAATTCCATATCATGTCCTTGAAGATAACTTAAATTCCCGGTTCCCTCAACTTCCTAGCTTTCTTGTCTGTAGGATAAATCACTGTGTTTGAATTGGGTGATCTCTGATATGCATAGGGATTCTGTGATAAATTTTCCGTGATGGTGTTATTCCCCTACAGACTATTAAATATGAAATTATATATATATCAATCAAAATGCTTGTATAGCTTTTCAAGATGTGAATATAATTTAATTTCTTCTTTTGCTGCTACATTTTTCTGTCTTCCCTTTTGTTCTCCCCTGGCTACACAGACCAGCATTTATGGGTTCTGTCAATATGTAGGGTTTAAGCTTAACTACACTAAGACATCAAGTACTGTGCCTTGTCATATTGCAAGGACACCATAAATGTGAATTGAATTGCTTTGGACTTGAATAGCCACCCCGATGCTGTGCCGTGTGTATGCCCCTCATTTATTAGGTATTCATATTGTTTTACAGAAATACACATGGCTTGATAAAAGCTGTTGTGAAGTTAATACAAATGCAAGCGCTCAGAGAAGGAAAGGATGGAGAGAAGACTGTTAAGGATTTGTATGGTATCAGGTAAGTTTTTTTCCCTCCTTTTTTTTTTTGAACTTCGCTATAACTTCTGAAGTGCCATTCATTGAATCAGGTAGTCAGTCATTTTATAGATGAGGAGGCCTAAGGAGGTTGAGTGATTTGGTCATGGTCACAGGGGTAGTAAGCATCAGGTGGGATTGGAACGAAGGTTCTCTAACTCTCAAGCCACTGCTGTTTTCTTCTGTACCAGTTGGGCACTCAACAAGCATTGATTAAGCAACCACTGTGTACCAGGCATTATGCTGTAAGCACTGGGGATAAAAAACAAGAAGGCAGAAAACAGTCCCTGCTCCCAAGAAGCTCCCAATCTAGTGGGGGTGACAACATGCAAACAACCACGTACAAAAAGGCTTCATGCAGAGGAAGTTGGAGATGATCAACAAATTGAAGGCACTAGCATCAAAGCAGGAATCAGGAAAGGCTTTTTGTAGGTGAGATTTTATTTTATTTTTTATCAAGATTTTTTAGTTTTAGTTTACAACACTCGGTTGCACATGTTTTTGAGTTCCAAATTTTCTTCCCCTCCCTCCCCTTCCCTCTCCTCAGATTTGACCCTGGGCAAGACTCTTAACCATGTTTGCCTCAGTTTCCTCATCTGTAAAATGAACTGGAGAAGGAAATGGCAAACCACCCCAGTATCTTTGCTAAGAAAATCCCTAAATAGGGCCACAAAGAGTCAGACAAGACTGAAAAGTGACTGAACAACATCCAAGTTTAAGTTCACATCTTTTCTCTTAACTATCAGTAAACATAAAAGTGAGGGAAGTGAAATGTTTTATCAGTATTCCCATTATTAGGTAGTTTGGCTTGTTTCTGGAAAATGCACTTTACCAAGGACTTCGTTTGGATGTTTTAGGGCTCTCCTTAGTAGCCCAGAGTGATAGCTCTGTGTCTGAGGTTAAAGAGTCTCCCCTAGAAAGGCGAGAGCCAGATGTTGATCCATGGGTCATTTTATGTGTGTTCTATGGAAGTAGGAGCTGGTAGTCTAAATCAGAGGTGTCAGAGGTGTGACCCACAACAGTCCCAAGGGTAGCCCAAGCTACATTAAAGTATAATCTGTAAATATTTAACAAAATAAAAATGCAATAAAATAGTGTTAATATGTGGTTTTCTAAATCACTTTGCAACACACAGAGATCTGCACTTATGGTTTATTGGCCCCTGTTAATATTTGAGCTTGACACCAGTGGTCCAAATCAAGGTGGTGTTGACTGTCTGTCTTTTTTATTCCCCCAAATATAATTTCCTTTATTTACTTATTTTTTTGTTTCCAGCATTCACTTTTTAAAAGATTTTGTATTCCAATTTTTTTCTCTCTCTTACCCTCCCCCCTCCCCAAGATGATGTGCAATCTGATATAGGCTATACACATGCAATCACGTTAGACATATTTCCACGTTGGTTGTGTTGTGAAAGAAGAATCAGAACAAAAGGGAAAAACCATGAGAAAGAAAAAAAGAAGAGAAAATAGTATGCTTTGATATGCATTCAGAATCCATAGTTCTTTTCTGAATGTAGATTGCATTTTCCATCACGAGTCCCTTGGAATTGTTTTAGATCATTGCATTTTGCTGAGAAGAGCTAAGTCTATCAAAGTTGATTATTGTACGGTGTCGCTGTAACTGTGTACAATGTTCTCCTGGTTCTGCTCACTTCACTCAGCATCAGTTCATGTAAGTCTTTCCAGGTTTTTCTGAAATCCATCTGCTCTTCATTTCTTTTAGCACAATAGTATTTCATTACATTCATATACCACAGCTTGTTCTGTCATTCCCCAGTTGATGAGCATCCCCTCAATTTCTAATTCTTTACACTACAAAAAAGCTGCTAAAAATATTTTTGTACATTGCGGAGCTTTTCCCTTTTTTATGATCTCTTTGGGATGCAGACCTAGAAGTGGTATTGCTGGGTCAAAGAGTGCACAGTTTAGTTGCCCTTTGGGGGTAGTTGCAAATTGCTTATCAGAATCATTGGATCAGTTCACAACTCCACCATAGTGTTGACTTTCTTGCAGCATGTTGTTGTCCCAAAGAACCTTTGAAACTAAAATGTGAGATCAAGGCTTGAAGCAGGAGGAATTTGTATTGGTCAGAACTTCTGACTGTGAGATTATTTAAGGTTTTGGTGTGCTCAGGTTATTGACAGAAGTTAAGAATACTGATTTTCTTAAGTTCCATAGACTTTAGATCTAGATTGGAAGTTTTAATCTCTCCTCATTTAATTTTATTTTGTCTTTTGAGCCTGGATTTTTCCTATCTCACCTAAGTTGGAAGTGCAGAGGCCACTCTTAGGCCCAACCCTACTGCTGATGGGGAAGACACAGAAGCTTTGACCCATTATGTTTCTAACTAGTCCAGTTTCCCTTTCCTTGGTAGCTTGTTTCACACCCCTCTCATCTCCATTCTCCCTTGGCGGCTCACAATATTAGCTCCAGACTTAGTGTGGACACAGGATTGGCTTTGGCTCAGAACTTCTCAAGTTAAATCATCCACCAGCCTCAGCCTTCCCAAGCAGCAAGGATTACAGGTGTATGCCACAGTGTCCGGGAAACATTCTAATTTTGAAGGTAAAGAAATTGAGGCCCAGAGAGGGTAAGTGGTTTGACAGCGGTTGCAAAGGTAATAAGTGGCAAAGCCAGTAATCAAATTGGGTCGTGTGTGTGTGTGTGTGGTTCCCCCCCCCCCCCCCCATGATTTTTCATGCTATATTGTCCATAGAGTGTAGCAGATAATGTGGTAGGAGAGCAAGCCAGTCTAAAAGAGAAAAATATAATAAAAAAACATCCTGATATCCTGGGAAATTTTTTTTCTGCTTATAAAACTGGATTTCATTACAGATTGAGAGGTTCCTGAAAGTCACCACTGAGAAGTAAGTCCTTATTTAGTGACCAGTGGGACTCTGGAGATGCCTTGTAACCAATGTGTATTGCCAAAGGAACTCTGCCTAGTGGAGCATCCAGAATGTGCCATCCTTCAAAGAAGGGAGAGAGTAAGAGAATGAGACCCTAATATGATAAAAAGGGCTTAGCTCTATGTTTGCAAAAGACAGCCAGCTTGGGCTGAAGTGATACAACAGAGGAAAGTAAATTCAGTGCTTTTGAGCTTCTTCTGAGGATTCAGTCATCCTGTGTTTCAATCAGTAGATTCCCCACAACTGATAGTGATGAAGTGTAAGCATTACATTAAATAGAATCATTAACAATGCTTTCTTTTTGTAATAAGGAAACACTATCTTCATATAGTCTCCTTTTAATTAGAGTGTCGTATATGATTCCCACTTTTGGTAACCTTTTGCAGTGAAAAATAAAATTGAAAATTATTCGTTTGGAAAAGTTTCGGAAACACGCAAAGTTTAGTTTCTAATAATGATAACTATGATTGCTTTTTTTAGCTTTGTTGGTCCATGGATTGGTTTGCTTAAATGACTTAGTAGT
This sequence comes from Phalanger gymnotis, assembly GCA_028646595.1. Lineage (NCBI taxonomy): Eukaryota > Metazoa > Chordata > Mammalia > Diprotodontia > Phalangeridae > Phalanger > Phalanger gymnotis. Next base: position 393,105,636 of record CM053622.1, on the reverse strand, counting down.
TTTACTTTAGGTTATCAAGAGTTTACATTATGAATCATCTTGGCTTTTATAAAACCCATAAAGGGGGATAAATGAATAGATCTTAATGTCTCTTGACTCAGGAATTTTTATAAAATTATCCTTTCAAAAATCATCCAAGTTCATTAATAGACTAAGACCAGCATTGAGAATAAATTTGACTTTATTCATGGTCCTTTCTATTCTGGTTATTTGGGTCAAGACAAATTGGCTTTTTTTTTTGCTAATCAGAAAATAACTTAAGGGCATTTTCATGATTAGATCTTTGTTTATTTGAGGAAAAAATTATATCGAGTCTATTCTTATTTGTAAAAATTGTTACCTCCCAGTATGGACTTCCTCCCCTCCCCACTCATTAAAACTCTAATAACATTGGCTATTCCTGAAATGTTATTTTTGTTTAGTTATTTCAATCATGTCCAGCTCTCTTGGACCCTGTTTGAAGTTTTCTTGGCAAAGATGCTGGAGTGGTTGGCATTTCCTTCTCCAGCCTGTTTTACAGTTGAGGAAAGTGATACCAACAGGGTTAAGTGACTTGTCCAGGGTCACACAGCTGGTAAGTGTCTGAGGCCAGATTTGAACTCGAGAAGATGAGTCTTCCCTGACTCCAAGCTTAGCATTCTGTCCACAAGTGGCACCTGGCTGCCCTGATGGCAAAAAAACCTATGCCCTCATCCATACTCTTAGTCTGCTACCACTTTGCTGAGAATTGGGATGCATGCCTCACCATCAGTTTTCTGAAATCTCTTTTGGTGAGTGCACTGAGCAGTTACGAAGACTTTCAGTGTTGGTTTACTTTATATTGTGGTCATTGTGTAAATTGGGTTTGCTTACTTTATTTTATTATGTCAGTTTTTTCAAGATTTCCCAAGTTTCTTTGAATCTTCCTATTCCTTCTTATGGTCCAAAAATATGCCTTTGTATTCATATACCACAGTTTGTCCAGGCCTTACCTATCAGTGGACTCCCCCTATTGTTTCAGTCCTTTGGTACTATCCTTGGGAAATATGCCTAGTAGTGCTGTTTCTGGGTCAAAGGTTATACATAATTTGGTGACTTTTCTATTATAATTTCAAATTGTTTTTCAGACCAAGTCAGGTCAAGTCAACATGCATTTATTAAGTGCTTCAGTGTCATAGTACAATGCTAAGTACTGGAAATACAAAGAAAGGCCAAAAAACCAGTTTCCTCTCTCAAGATGCTTGTAGTCATTGGAATTACCACCATGCAAACAACTATTTACAAATAAGATATACGCAGGATAAATTGGAAGTAATCCCAGAGAGAAGGCATTAGTGTTAGAAGGATGGAGAAAAGCTTCTTTGTAGGGCGTGGGTCTTGAAGGAAGCCAGGAGATGGAGTGTTCTGTTCAGGGAACATCAAAGAGGCTGGTGCCTCCCATAGTATGGTAGATGGGAGCAAGTTATAAGAAGAAAGGAAAAGTAAGAAGAGGGCTGGTTTTGTGAAGGGCTATTAAAGGCCGTGCAACAGATTTTCTATTTTATGGTAGAGGGAATAGGGAGCCACTGAACTGATGTATAACATGGTTATACCTGTCCTTTAGGAAAATCTCTTTGGCAGCTGAGTTGAAGGAAAGAAACAAGCATGATTAAGTAGAGGATGAATGAAATGGGGAGAGATTGGAAGAAAGGAGACCAACCAGAAGGCATGAAGGCCTGAACCACTGTATGGTAATGTCAGGAGGGGTTGCTAGGTGGCGCAGTGGGTACAATGCTGAGCCTAGAGTCAGGAAGACTCACCTTCGCAGTTCAAATGTGGCCTCAGACACATACTAGCTGTGTGACCCTGGGCAAGTCGCTTAACCCTTTTGGCATCAGTTTCCTCATCTGTCAAACAGGGTGGAGAAGGAAATGACAAACCATTCCAGTTTTCTTTGCCAAGAAAACCCCAAATGGGATCTCAAAGAGTTGGACATGACTGAAATCTACTGAACAACAATGTCAGGAGAGGGCAAGCTACATAGAAGAGATGTTACAAAGAAAGAATTGACAGGACTTGGCAACTGTTTGGAATGAGGGGGGTGGGCAAGAGAATGAGGAGGCAAGGATGACAATTAGGTTGTAAGTGTGGGTCACTGGGATATTGGTGCTGCCCTTCACAGTAATAGGAAAATTAGGAAGAAAAGACAGTTTGGGGTTAAAAATAATGAGTTTAAAATTAGTTTATGGGACATCCAGTTTGACATGTTCAGTAGGCAAGTGTAGATGTGAGAATGGAAGTCAGAGCTTGATAAACATATTTGAAAATTATCAAATGTCAAGATAATTAAATCTATAGGAACTGATGAGATAATTAAGCGAAATAGTATACAGGGAGAAGAGATAAGGGCCCATTACAGAACCTTGGAGGATACTTGTAGCTAGTGGGTGCAACCTGGTTGAAGATTTAGGAGTGGTCAGACACGTAAGAGGAGAACCAGGGGAGAATAATGTTGCAAAAACCTAGAAGGAAGAGAACATCAAGGAGAAGAAGCTGGTTAACAGTGTCGGAAGCCGCAGAAAATTTGAGAAGGATGAGAATTGAGAAAAACCATTAGATTTTGCAATTAAAATATCATTAGTAACTTTGGAGATAGCAATTTCAGTTGAATGATGAGATCGAAAGCCAGAATGTAGAGAGTTAAGAGGGTAAGAGCATTTGAAGTTGAGGTACTGGTGGTAGACCTCCTTTTCAAGGAGTTTAGCCACGGAG
>CM053622.1:393065840-393102806 GCA_028646595.1 Phalanger gymnotis | reverse complement strand
TTTTGAGAATGGAGGAGACAGGATAGTATTTGCTGACAGCATGGACAAATCTAGTAGACTGGAAGAGATTGAAGATAAGTGAGGGAATGGGGATGTGAGAGGCAGTCTGGTGAAGAAGATGGGATAGATAGAATGTGATCACTTTTGCATGTAGAATACCATCTCCTGTGAGATGGGTGAAGTAAATGATGTTGGAAGGCATGTGAGTTATGTGAGGTGGGAGGGGAAGAGTTCATAGCTTTTAACAGCAGTTCATTGATATGCCTATATTGCCATTGCCCCTCCAACACTTAGAAAGTGCTTAATAAATATTTATTGATTTGACTTGTCTTTTGTTTCATGATAATTTCTCTAGTTGTCCGTGTAAATATGAAACCATCCGTCATTTGGAATGTGAAGAAATTTCTCTTGATGTATAACTACAACCACTTTTCTTTTGTGAAGACAAAATATAAGTCAGAATCAACAGAAGCAAGCAGTAATTACTTAGAATGAATAAATGAGATCAAATTTGAATTGGCGCATATCACATCTTGACTTGTATGGTCTCTTTCTTTGCAGCGCTTGAATATAAAGTAGGTAAAATTAAAAAAATCTTTGAGTGAAATTTAAATGGACCACAATATCTATTGTGTTTCTTCTTTTTAAGATTTAAAATGTAATTTAGTTTCTAAAAGTCTTGCAACTTTTTGAGCATTAAAATAACTTGTAAACAGCTATAGACAACTATTTGAAATGTTTACTTCATTTAAATTGAATTCTTTTACATTAAAAAAAAAAGCAAATCAGCATTCCTTTGTGATGGATAAATATATAACTTGCTTGAAGAAAAAATCCCCTGGAGTACTTGAAATTAGTATGAACAAAGACAATAAGGACTTTTATTAGTGGAAAGACAAGACAATGAAAAGTCCAAATCCAGAAAATATTATACACATTATTTACCATAGGCATTCCCAAGTACTGTTATTGATGGAGAGAGACTTTTCTGTTTCCTTTGTCTGACTGCTTTATTTGAAGAGAGCATGGAACTGAACAGATTGAAAGGATATATTGATAGTGTATCTTAGAATATAGGGTATCTCAAAAGTCTTACTGCAATTTAAAGCCTTAATATCTTAAAACTGCACTAACTTTTGTTCTGCCCTATTTTTTCTCAAAATGAAAATTTCTGTAGAGAAAATGAAATGTGATTAATAAGCAAAAGCTACTTTTAGAAAATCTGTGATGTCATAAGGATTTTTGTAATGTTTAGGATCCCTTACAGAATTCCTAATTATTAAAAGGTGTATTCAGTGGGAAAACCATCGGTGCTACTTGCATGTATTAATATGGTTCAAATAACATTTGGCAAATCATATGCCAAACAGCTATGAATGACACTACTTACTGATGCAGTAGTGTTCTTGGGAAAGAGAATCATCAATATGTGTGAAAACCTTTGCATTCAATTGAGATACTAAAATTTTCCCATTCTGAATTGCACGTGAATGAAACTACAGACAGATACAGATGTTGATTTGATTTCATGTGTGCAAGTGGTTGTTGAAAATTGAGGTTAAGGAAAATTGGTTTTTTTGGTAACCTCTTGATGGCAATGCCACTTCAAGATAAACTTTCAATATGATTGTTGCATTTTAAAAATTAAAACTACATAAAGTACATAAATTGCATTGAACTCTACACCAATTGAGCTTAGTTGATGTCAGGATGAGACAGATCTGTAAGCACTAGTTAAAAATGTGACCCCCTTGTGGGTTTTTTTTTTTTACCTGTTGCAAGTTTTACAATCAGTCATTTGTATTAAGAAATATGAATGTTGGGCTACACGGTTTTTTTTTTCTTTCAAATAAGAGTAATCAGTTTTTTTAAAAGCAGTCGATTAAAAAGAAGGTTCTAGAGAAGAAGTTCCCATTTTTCTTAGTGGTCATAATTAAAAAGAAGCAAATTTATTTGTAACAAAAATTTTCTTCCAAAATATGTCTATTTGGTGGATACATTTGAAAAAACTGAGTAGTCTAGATAAATGCCAAGATCATTTCTGACCCAGAAAGGTCAGAATTAAATTTATTGAATTATAAAAAAGTTAATTATCTATAGTAAGTTTACAGAATAAAATTTTTATGATCCTGAGTTTTAAAAATCTTACTGCAAAAAATTAAAGACTTGCTTATTAATTCAGTGGTCTATTGAAACAATTCTCACTTTAGTTTAAAAATTTTGATATCTCCAAATATGAAAGGACAAGGAACCTGTTTACTATTGGTAAATATGACACATTTGTCTCATACTCTATCTGAACAAAACTGAATAATAGACTTTTCTTATGATGGTATGTTGAAATAAGTGTTTTAACCTAAGAAAAAAGTCTTTATTTTTGGGTAAAGGTGACTAAGGAATTGTCTAGTTTATCAAACAAAATGATAAAAATGTTTACTATTATTTATATGTTATTTCTGTAGTCTTTTTTGCTCTTAGAAAACATTGATATTATTGTTAAAAAAAGATATTCATATATCTTTCCATGCTAATTAATATTCATTTTTACTTCAATGAAGTAATGAAAAGTAAAGTAAACAGAACCAGGAAAGTGAATACAACAATATAAATGAAAAAAAAAAACAACCACAATAAAATAATCAAAACTCAATGCTGTAATAAAATTTATGATGACTAAGGTTGGCTCCAGAGAAGAGATGTGAGAAGACATTACTCCCAGCTCCTTTGCAAAAGTTTGAGGCCCATGATGTATGCTGTATATAATAGCAAACTTTTCTGTTATGTACCTTAGTTTTACAAAACTTTTTAAAGATTTTTCCTTTCTTCATACGTTATTATTAATGATGCTCTCTGAGTTGAGGTGGGGGAAGCGATATATTTGAAAATGTAGGTGATGTGAAAATGAGATTATCAAATTTATTTTAAAAACAACAACAAAGAGAGAATAAGGAATAGCAGTATCATCAATGATGTCGTATTTTAAGAAACTTTGTACCCTCAAACAAGTCCTTCCATCCCATTGATAGCATTATGGTGATTTTTTTTTATATTACTTATGTGTTCAGAAATAAATACCCTTCTGTTGTTGAGTATGTTTAAGATTTCCGTTATAAAAAATAAAAAAGTTATTTGTATATGTTATTTTATGAAAAATGTGTGGATGTGATGTTTCTTTTTTTTATTAAGTGCGTGTGTAAGGTGATGCTACATAAAGTTTGAAAAACCACTGCATTATACGGCTCGGAATCAATTACAGCAGTCACCATAACCTCTGCAATGCTTATGAAGTGCCCTTAGGTGTGAGCAAGGCTTTTGTACCAGGCACTGTAAATCAGTGGAGTGTAATCGAGGGTATTAGCCTTAAGTTACTCAAGGGGGAGTGCTGATGGTAGAAGCACTGGGGAGGTGAGTCTGAAGAGCGGCTCCCCTCAGGAGAGCTGCAATTATGGGACTCAAGCACAGAAATGTCATGCTGGTTTATAGCCCTTTTGCTTGTGTGTTGGAGTGACAGTTATCATCAGGCTTTGGAGAGGCAACTGATGAGCCGTGTATTAAAGTATAAAAGGATATGAAAATCTTAAAACTCCACTGAGACGTGTGCTCTGGTCATACTTGAGGATTCATTTAAAGCAAGGTTGCATTATTATGAGTAATTGTGAGTTTTCCGGGCATTGAACAGGCTCTGGTGCATTTAGTGTTAAATATCAGTGGATGTTCACATGCTTTATGTTTGTTATACTAGGAAAGAAAGTCTTGTTAGTTCACAGACCTCCAAATTCAGAATAGTCGGTAATTCTTAAGAAGTTATGTAGCATATTCCCTGCCCTCACAGATAATGCAAATTAATAATGTAAACATGATTGTGAGGCAGTATTTAAAAATAGTTTTCATATAGAAATATCTGCTTGAAAAGATATTAATTATGTTTAGCATACTTTGAGTCTTGCTGATATCTGAAGCAATAGGGTGGTATTAACCATAATCTATGATTGACATTTTTTACTTTTTCAGAGTGCTTTCCTTTAGTTGGCTTGAATTAGGTGTGAGTTTACTAATTGCGTTATTACCTTTTATTGGATTTCTTTGAATCAAAGTTTGTAGCACTGCCTTTTAGCTAAATAATTAAAAATCAAAATCTTACATGGTACAGTGTAGCAAGTAGTAGGGGGTGCCTCTAAACTTGTTTATTGATGACAAGACAGAAGAACCCAAATGAATTTCCAAATGGATAGGCAGGGAGACTGGCAATAAACATTTATTAATTTGTGCCCAATTGTGCTAAGTACCAGGGATGCAGAAGAGATCCTGTTCTCAAGGAGCTTATGTTCCAATGGGAGCAGATAATATATAATATATAAAAGAACTGAAAAGGATGGGGGGAAGGAACAGGAAGCCAAAATACCTGTTGAAATACATTCTAGTTTCAGAATTTACAAAGTCAGACGCAGAGCTGAGCCCTTCCAAAAATAGAGGCCCCTGGAGCAACTTCTTAATGGGGAAAGGGGGCCTGCTTGTAAGAGGATGTTACTGGATTAGGAGACTCCAAACTCTGAGAGAGGTTCCTAGGGGAGACAGGGACTAAGGCATGGTGTGGAAATCTGCAAAAGTTCCTAAGTTCTGAAAAGTTTCACCTCGGGTTACTGACAACATTTTTGTCTGAAATTTTATCATATGCTTTAGTTTTTGTTTTTTCTTTTATTCATATTATGTTAAACCTCATGTCATCTTTATGAATGAGTTCATAAGCAGTAACTTACCTGTTCCAGCATTCGTGCATCTCTATTCATTTAGACAGTCCTTGTTTGTGGTACTGGATTGGTTTGATTTAGAAATATAAAAATGCCTTCTTTTAATTCATATTCTTTTGATACTGTTCTCTGAAGTTAACAGCTGAACTAATAGGAGTGCTTACGCAGTGTGTAAAAGATAATATGTAGAAATTACTTGGATGCAGAACTAATGTTAGAAGTTTAAATACCCAGAGAATAGAGAATTCTGAAGATAACTTTCGAATAGCAATATTGAACTCAAGTACTTTATTCACCATATATTTTTTATTATGTACTTTTTAAGCCAAATTCAGTTGTAGCTTATAGTGTCCTAGAAGTCTGAGTGCAGTTTAGAACTTTAATAATTTAAATGAGCTCTTAAAATAATTTGAACTCTAATAGCTTAAAACTGCACTAAGACTTTTGGGACATCTGGTATAAAGTAATCAGTGAGCAAATATTAAAGGGCCTGCTTTGTGCCAGGGGCTATCCTAGGCATTGGGCAGTGCAATGAAAGAAACAACCCCTACTTGAAAGGAGTTTACATTCTAATGGGAAAGATAACATATACAAAACATACTGTGTAAATGTAAAGTTAATGAATAGATATTTGTACAAAGAAGCTAAATATTGGTTCATTTGTAAGGGAGGGCACTAGCATTTGGGGTGATCACGAAAGGCTTCAAGAAGAAGATGGTACTTGAACTGTTTTAAATGAAAAAGAGACTATAAGATAGAGGTAAGGAAAGAAATGAATTCCAGTCTTGGGGGAGGAGGGGCAGCAAAATCATGAAAGTAAGTAGAGGATGGGATGTGGTATATGAGGAACAGAGAGAGGGCTGATTGGCCAGATTGAAGCTTGGGAGGGGCTATAATATGAAAGGAGGCTGGAAGAATAGTTTGGAACCAAGTTGTAAAAGAATTTAAAAGCAAAATAAAGTTTTATTAATATATTTATATTTTTATATATTTATATATATAAATATAATATATTTGTAATTTATTAATATTTATTATTTAAAATAAAGTTATTCTAGAGACAATAGGAAGGAAGCCACTGGAGTTGGTTGAGTTATACAGTTTGATCTTCATTTAAGGAAAATTATTTTGGTAGTATTATGTAGGATAGACTGGTGAGAGATTTGAGGTAGACAGACCAGTGAGGAGGTTATCGCGGTGTTCCAGTTGAGAGGTGATGAGGTTCAGAACTAACATGGTAGCCGTGTAAATGAAAAGAAAGGATGGGAGAGATGTTATGGAGGAAGAAGTGGAAAGATTTGACAACTAGTTGGATAACTGGGGAAAGGGGGGAGAGAGGAATCAAAGATAAGTCTAAGACAAACTATTGGGGAAACAGTTGAATGTTGGCAGATATAGAATAATGAAGAGGGACAGTATTTTGACTTCAAGGAGCTTACAGTCTATTGAGGAGACAACAAACAAACATGCACAAACAAGCTATTTATAGGAAAAAGAGGAACTAATTAAGAGGAAAGGCACTAGAATGAAGAGGGGTTGGGAAAGGCTTCCTGTAGAAGATGGGATTTTATTGGGGACTTGAGGGAAACCATAGGCAAAGAAGAGAAGGGAGAGGAATGGGAGGGATACCCAGAGAAAGTGCTCAAATCCAACAGATGGAGTGTGCTGTGTGTGTCTGTTAGTTACATGGTCAGAGCTGTGCTTTAGGAAAATCACTTTTGTGGCTGTCTGGAAGAAGGCTTGGAGGGGGAGAGACTTTCTGATAGCCAGATCCTGCAGCAGGCTATTGCGGTAGTCTAGGCAAGAGCTGATGAGGGCCTGTACTAGGGCGGCAGCAGTGTCAGAGAAGAGAGGGGAACATATTTTTTTTTCCCCAATTACATGTAAAGGTAGTTTTCAACATTCATTTTTATAAGTTTTTGAGTTCCAAATTTTTCTCCCTCCCTTCCATTACCCCTCCCTAAGACAGCAGGCAATCTGATAGAGGTTATACATGTACAATCATGTTAAACATATTTCCATGTTGTAAAAGAAGAATCAGAACAAAAGGGAAAAACCATGAAAAAGAAAAAAAAAAGCAAAAACAGTATGCTTTGATCTGCATCCAGACTCCATAGTTCTTTCTCTGTATGTGGATAGTGTTTTCCATTATGAGTCTTTTGGAATTTTCTTGGATCATTGCATTGCTGAGAAGAGCTAAGTCTACCATAGTTGATCATCACATGGTGTTGCTGCTACTATGTACAGTGGTTCTCCCTGTTCTACTTACTTCACTCAGCATCAGTTCACGTAAGTCTTTTCAGATTTTTCTGAAATCCACTTGCTCATCATTTTTTATAGCACAATAATATTCCACTGTGTTCATATGCCACAACTTTTTTAGCCGTTCCCTAATTGATGGGCATCCTGAGAGGGGGACTTAATGAAAAGAGATGAAATTGACAGGTGAAATTGACAGGCCTTAGTAACATTGAATGAAGAAGATGAAAGATAATGAGAGGTTGAGAATGACACCTAGGTTGTGAGTCCGTGCCTGGGAGGATGGTGTTGTTCTATACACTAATACGAAGTTTTGGAGTTGGGAATGTCTTGGATATGTTGAGTTTAAGATGTCTACTGGATATCTAGTTTGAGATATCTGAAAGGCATTTGGAGTTGTGAGATTGGAGGTCAGTGGAGGGGTTAGAACAAGATAGGTAGATTTGAGAATCATCAACATAACAGTCATAATTAAATCAGTTGGAGCTGATTCGATCACCAAGTGGAATGGTATATGGAGGGAGGAGAGAAGAGGGCCCAGGACAACCCTGTGAGATAGCCTCTGGTTATCTCTTTGGGTGAGCATCCAGCAAAAAGGAGACAGAAGGAACAGTCTGACAGGTAGGAGGAGAATTGTGGTATCTTGAAAACCTAGAGAGAAGAGAGTATCAAGAAGAGAGAGATCAGCAGTGTCAAGTATTGCTCATTTGATCAGTCTTTGGAAGATTAAGAAAAGCCAAGAAGGCTGGTAGAGGGGGAGGTGCTTACTTGCTGATTACCTCCCTCCACCCCTTTTTTTGTAATAATTGTCTTTCAGGTACTTGCATTGAGAGTAGACATTGGTTTATTTGTTAGGGCAGAGGAAGTATGGAGAAGTATACTTATGTAACATCTAATAATTCTCAGTTTGTTTTTTTTTTGTCTTATGGAGAAGATGCAAAATATCATCCACATTTGTAACAATTCTGGCCTTGGAATTATCGTTATAAAGTGCCTTGTCTTAGGCCCCCAGTTGTAGAGCACAACAGCCTTTAACAATGGGCTGGTGGTTGAGCTTCCAGCCCTGCTCTAGGAAAGGTCCCCTTGTCTTTAGCGTGGCTCCCATTTCGCATTCTTGCCACAAAGGCACACTAGACAATAAAAGAACATGGTCAACTGTAGGTATTTATAAGAAATAATGTCTGGTCCAGTTAATGTATTATTTAACAGGATTTTTTAAAACCAAAGTTAAGAGGAAGTGAGGCAGCAGTGGAGTAGAGACTGATTGTTCCTTGCCTGGGTTTTTTCTCTTAATGCTTCTGCTATCAGAAGAGGTGCCCTTCGTAAAACACACAACCACACACCTCTCTTCTTGTCCGAGTAGAGGTCATCTGTTTGGGAATATTAGATGTGTTAGACATCAGCAGCTGCCATGGTCCTGCTGCTGCCAAGGGATGACTTGTATCTTCTCTCTTTTCTCTTTCTCATTTCTTCCAAAGTTCCTCTGTAAATCCTCCACCCTCTTATCTGAGGACTGATTTCCCATTAATTTTTTTCTTTCTAAGCTGGGAAGAATTAAAAATCCTATTTTTTTTTTGTGGCCAGCTAGCCCCTTGCTAGAGTTTTTAACATTTAGCATATAGTATCCCTTCGCCCCTTCTCTTATAATATTTAAGTGGAGGGGATGGGTTGCTAACTTCGAATAGGCATAAGTGAGGTTAGTTATTAAGGGACTCTCTGATGGTTGCCCTTGAAACAACCTTCGATGCCTGATCTGAAGGACCTTGCCTAAGTAATATGTCTCCACCAGAGACATCAAGTCACACTTGTCAGTGGATTCTAGCAGTGAGTTATCAGAATTCATAAATTGAATGGCTCTTCACTCCTCTGTTGTTGAGGAGGATTTTGAAATTGAATAGGGGTGAATATAGTTCTGTGCTTAAGTTTTCAGTAAGTAAACATTAATTATGCAGCACGTAGTACTAGAGTTTGAGGTAGCTTGAGAAAATATCCTTTTTCTTGATTAGATCCATTTGGGCAAAATTGACTTCAGGCTGGCGAGAGATCTTTAATGTGGTGTCCTCAGAATCTGTTTTTTCCTGTGTTGTTGTTGCTTTTGAACTAATCTGTACCTCCCACTACTCCCTTCCCCCCCAATATAGCAAATAAATAAAACTCTCAATTCATAGCTGCATAATGGATGATCATTATTCCAGAAGACTCTCCTCACAGAGAGGTAATGGATTAAAAGTATAGATTGAGATTATTTTTTTGGACATGGTCAGTGTGGGATTTTTTGTTTGTGTGGATGTATATGTTTTTAATGGGGGTTTTATTTTTTTTCTCAGTGGGCAAAGGAAAGTTAGAGAGAGAGAATTTTTGTCGATTGAAAAAAATTTAAAAATACATATCTGCATATTTTAGCAAAACAAATCCTCACATTTACCATGTCTGAAAATGTATGTATGCCTATTTTTTTTTCATTTTAAGTTTATCATCTTTTTTTCAGGAGGTGACTGTCACATTTCGTCTTCATTCTTTTGGTCTTGTGGTTTGTCATTGTGTTGATCTAAGTTCTAGGGCCTTTCATCAGTGCTTAAATTTTTCGAAATAAGGAGAAAAACTAGTTTAGCAGTTTATGGTAATAAAGCCTTAGAGGTTTTAGTTGATGACAAGTTGAATAAAAGACTACAGTGTGGCTTGGTTTTTAAAAATTATTTTTAATGTTATATAGGTTTTCATGTTTAGAAAAAGGGATATGTTTTGTATTGCTTAGATCATATCTGGAATATTATATTTTGTTCTGAACACCACATTTTGTTCTCAAACACCACAGTTTGAGATTAACAGCATCCAAAAGAGGGCTTTAGGATGGCAAAAGTTCTGGAAACAAAGTTATTTTAGAAAAAATTTGAATAAAATGGGGATGTTTAAACTGCAGCAAAAAAGAAGACTTATGGGAGACATGATAGCTGTAAGCTCTTCCATCGAAATGTATCTCCTTGTGAGTAGGGGTTGTTTCACTCTTTGTATTTCTATCCTTATCACCTTATGCAGGGCTTGACATGTGCTTAAAGAAATGCTTGTTGATTAATTGTAACATTTTATATATTTGAATATATATGTAGAAGGAGGAAGAAGGATTAGACCTGTTCAGTGTTACATAAAAGGACAAGTAGGGGCTAAGTGGATGGGTTCAGAGAAATAGATTTTTGTTTACTGTGAGGGTGAACTTTCTTTTTGTCCTAATTATTTTTTAATTCAGTTTTATTTTCAATTCAAAATTCTCTCCCTTCCCTTTTTACTTTTCCCACCCATCGAGCAAGCACACAAAACAAAACCAATTACAAATATGTATAATCATGCAAAGCAGAGTTTCATCATTATCCATGTATCCCTACTCCCATCTCCCCCTCCCTCCACCAAAAAAAGAGTAAGATAAAGAAAAACCAGAAAATATCCTTCCGTCTGTACTCTTAGTCCATCAGTTCCTTATCTGGAGTTGGATAGCTTGTTTCATCATGAATCCTTTGGAATTGTGGTTGGTCATTCATTGCGTTACTGCTGTTGTGTAAATTGTTCTCCTGGTTCTGGTCACTAAGGAAGAGCTTTCTTTTAAAAAATTTTTTTTCTAAAAATATAATTTTATTTGTTTTGTTAAATATTTCCCAATTACATGTAAAATTTTTTCTAACATTCAACTTTTAAAAATTCTGAGTTCCAAATTCTCTCCCTTCCTCCTGACCTTCCAGCACCATTGTTAAAGCAAGCAGTATATTGATTGTACATGTGAAGTCACACAAAACATATTTCCAACTTAGCCACAGTGCAAAAGAAAACACCCACAGATACACACAGAAACACACACACACACCCCACCAAGAAAAATAAAGTTAAAAAAATGCCTCAATCTTCATTGAGAGTTCCTCAGTTCTATCTCTGGAGGTGGATAGAACTTTTCATCATGGGTCCTTTGGAATTGTCTCGGATCATTGCCTTGATCAAAGTAACTAAGTCTTTCACAGTTGATGATCCTTACAATATTGCTGTTACTGTGTACAATGTTGTCCCAGTTCTGCTTACCTCACTCTGCATCAGTTCATATAAGTCTTAAGGAAGAACTTTTTAACAATGAACCATTAAAAATAGAATGAGCCGATTTCTGTTCATGGTACCATTCTTTCAGCGTCACAGAATCTTGAATGGGAGACCTTGAAGTTGCCTAGCTCAATAGCCCACCAAAGACAAAAATCCTTATTGTAGTAACTACAGTATTCAGATGTTGATCTCTCTCTCTCTGAGCTTTCCATCACTGGAAGTATTCAAGTAATGTCTGAAGGATTGTCGATGGATATTACAGAGGGGATTTTTTGCCGTGGGTAGAATACTGGATTAGATGGTGTTTAAGGCTCTCCACTCATGCTTCTGTGACTCTGAGACCTTCATGCTGGTACCATGAACAGAAATCTGTAAATCAAAAATGGGATGAGGTTTGGGGAGAAAGATAAGAAGCTTTGTTTTAGACATATTAGTGAGGTGATTTCAGATTCTCCAAATGGAGATGTGCATTAAGGAGCTGTAAACATAAATCTAAAGTTGGATTAGGAGTCAAGAATAGATAGTTTTGGGGATTCATCTGAGTGGCATTATGGAGTAATGCTAATGGAAGGAATGCTAGACTTGAAATCAGGAGACATGTTTAAATTCCATTTCTGATGCTTATGAGCCTTATAATCATGGATAAGCCACTTAATTGCTTTGAGACTCAGTTTTCCTCTATTAAAAGGAGAAAATATTTGTATTACCTGCCCTAGTGGGTTGTTGAGTGGAAATGCTGTGTAAATCTTAGAAATGCTATAAAAGTGTGAGTTATTATTGCCATCCAGAGTTGAATAGTGCCAGCTCACAAGCAACATTCATTCTGTGGATGGGAGTTGTGGGGCATCATATGAAAACAGATAACTGCATTTTTGAAGGTGAGATAAGTTCTCTTAAGGTAGAGTGAAACAAGGAAGAATGGAGGACCAAAAATTTTACCTGGGTCAAAATGCATATTTCAAAGGCCAGAGAAGATGAGAAGAGTCAAACTGAAGGAATTAGAAAAGCAGGAAGAAAATTGGGGTGGTGTACCACTAAAGAAAAAAAACCAAGAGTGGAGAGTTTCAGGAACGAGATGGTGTGGTCAGCAGTGTCAAATTCTGCAAAGTCAAAGCAGGTAAAGACTGAGTCAGAGGCTTCTGGATTAAGTATCTGAGTAGAATGTTGGCAGTCCCTTAAGAGTGCACTTTGACTCCACTGCAGAGGTTGGAGGCAGATGGCAGAGGATTAAGGAGATTAAGAGGATGAGAGAGTAAAGGCAGTGGCCATAAAATACACATTGAAGATGTTTGACAGTGAAAGGAGAAATAGGATAGTAGTTACTGGCCCACTGAAGATTTTTTTTTCATTTTAAATATTCTCTTTTATTATAAACTTAAGCATCAACAAACATTTCAATATACAGTGAACAGAAGAGGATTGTTCATGAAACCCTGACTCTATTGTTTATTTTTTAAAAGGATATGTACAGTGCCTGGCACACATAGTAGGCACTTAATAAATGTTTATTTATTGATTGATATTCTAGTACCAACACTGCCATGCCTCTGTCTCCTTCTTCCTCTGTGTCATTAACGTTGTTTTCTTTATGCATCACTGTCACCCACTTATCCCCTCCCCCCTTAGTAAAAGTTTTCCCTTCTTAAAAAAATAAGATTAGTCAAGCAAAACAAATCGACACATTTGCCCAGACATGTGTATTACATTGTGTACCCCTGGGGGAAGCATGTTTCATTATCTGTCTTGAAGAGCTATGATTGGTTATTGCATCGATCAGTCCTTAAAGTCATTGGAATTTCTTTTCCTTTATATTATTGTAATCACTATATAAATTGTTCTAGCTCTTTCCCCTTCACTCTGTATTAGTTAATGTCTTTCCAGGTTCCTCTGAATCTATTCCTTTCATCATTTCTTACAATGTAATCGCATTCCATTATGTTCGTGTATCATATATTGTTTAGCCATTCTCTAATTGGTAAAGCACATGCTTTGCTTTCCGTTATTTGTTATAACTGAGAGTGCTGCTACAAATGTTTTTATATATTTAAATTCTTCACTTCTTATCTTCGACTTCTTTGGGGCTGCTAGTTGGTTGTATTTTTGGAGCACAGTCTAATGACTTTTCTAGGTAGTTCCTGATTGTACTGTAAGTTGGGTAAGGAGATAAGTAGAGGGGAGAGTGAAGATGCTGGAGAGAGGTTATAATTGATAGAGCAAGGTCACAGAAGATAGGTGCCAAGGGGTAAATTGAGTATAAACAGAGGAATTAGGCGTAGGAGAAAGGAATATTTGTTTCCCCCTGTATGCAGGAGCAGAAGCCTACGTAGATAGAGATGGAGAGAGAAAATATGAGTTGCCCTTTCTTGATGACAGTATTTTATTTTCAGTAAAGTAGTAGATAGGGTCATTGGTTTGGATTAGGGACATTGGGTATAGATAGTATAGAATTTGGGGAACTTTTGGAGAATTTTATAATTTTGTAGTTTTATACCACATATTTATGCTGTACTTTCCCTCACAAAATACCAAGTGGAAGTTTAATGGAAAACTCTGATTTAGAAGATTTGGGAATAATCGATAGAGGATTTTCCCCCTCTAAATTTTTTTTTAAACTAAAAAACAGAACATTTGGTCACCAAGTGGTTTTAATACTCTTTTCTGCCCCTTGTGCCCCCTTCCCAGAGGCAACAGGTGAACTAGAAGCTCAGGAAAAAGGCAGAGCTATCTGACCAAATTTTTTTTGTTGTTGTTGTTCAGTTGTGTCTAGCTCTTGTGATGCCATTTGGGGTTTTCTTTGCAAAAATACTAGAATGGTTTGCTATTTCCTTCTCCAGCTCATTTCATAGATGAGGAGCTGAGGAAAACGAGTTAAGTGACTTGCCCACACAACTAGTAAGTGTCTGAGGCTGGATTTGAACTCTGGAAGATAAGTCTTCCTGACTCTAGGTCTGGTGCTCTGTCCATTTCACCACCTAGCTGCCCTGGTAGCTGCTTATTAACACACAATTATGGTCCTCATCCACCATGGCGGAATAAGTCTTATACAGACTAAAATTTGGCAGCCATTTATCTTAGCATCTGGATTTGTACTCTGATGACTGCTTGAAGTTGATATTTTGCTGTTGAGATATGTATTGATCCAATGCTATTTTAATCCTGTATCTCAAATGCCTTTATTTGTGTCATTTGCCCCTATTGTCTGCCTTATATTTTTAACTTTTAGAGAGCAGAGTATCTATGCATTTATGTAATTCTTTTCATACATTGTGTATTGCAATGTTTTTTGCACAGTTTTGTGTTAATATGGTATTTTTGGTAATACAGAGGTTCCCCGCACCCCCCACTGCCATTCTTTAGACATTTAATAAAAAAGACTTTTATTTGTGTGGGTTTGACGATCAACCCTTAGGAATTAGGACTTGGTTTCAGGTTGAACCAGAAAACTGGGATCTCCATGCCCTTCACTCTGGTCAGATGACTTCTGTTGCCAAAAAAAAAAAAAAGCAAATATTCTTTGAGGGGCTGTACCGTTTGAAATTATTTGACTTCTTGATTTTTTTTTTTGCAATGAAGAATACTTATATAGACTGCTTTTAGAGAGCTAGCCACCAATGTGTAACTGTAATCAAGATGCATTTTTCAGATATTTTAAAATCACAGTGTTTATTGGTAACATTTTATGGTCTCTTAATAAATAGTAATTTTCTTTTAATCATTTAACCATATTCAAAGTACTATGAAAAACGATTTAGTTTTGACTCAGATCATAGAGATGTTTTCTGGTCATTCTGATTAGGGATTTAGTAAGGCCAGAAAAGTATTAAATATCACAGAAACATTCAGCCAAGGATGTCTATACTGTTCTCTAAATGGTTTAAGAGTTCTGTTTTTATGGGACACCCAACATAAACCTTAGTTCTCAAAATAAGAATACAGTTTGGGGACAGGAAAAAGAGAGTATCATTTTGTTCTAATTATACATTTATTAAAGTCGATTGGCATTTTAGCAGCTCGACAAGCCTGATGTGACAAAGAAAAGTGTATTCTTTTACTCCATTTTTACCACAGACACAAAGAAAAATGCTGCCATAAAAACGTCAAGTAGAAAATCACGTTTAAGTCTCCTTCTTCTAGGAGCTGGTGTGAGAAGGATAAAATAGATTCTTGGGGGATTATACTGTACATAGCTTTGTTAGCCATTAAGTACCATTTCCTTTGTCCTTAAAACCACCTTAATTTTCTGCCCAGATAGTGTTTTACTTTTCCATGTTAATATAGCTGATTCTCCATAATAATTAACTATGTAATTTTTTTTTGGTCTTCAATTCTGAAGAGCTGTTTTTTTTTTAAACCTATTTTTTTGGCTTCCAACCAGCCCTTTCAAATCTAAATTCAGAGCAGGTAGGAAAATGCTTTTAAAATGCATGTTTGATGTAGTAAAGTGCTGTGCCATGCTTCTGAAAGAGCCAGGGTCACAGCTGCATACATGAAAATGCATGGTGACTGCAGGCATTGTTTCCTCATACAGAAAAAGCAATCTGTGTCTGTCATTGAATTTATGATGTAAATCAAATCATAGCTCTCTTATATTCAGAGACATAACAAAAAAGGTCGAGGTGACCTAAAGGTTACAAATAACTTTTGCTTTCATAGTTGCCTACTACAAGACTAATCTTTTCTTCCTCCTATTTCTATTAAGATTGATGTATTTACACTTGGAAAGGTGAATCTAGTTACATATCTTATTTTATCATTGCCTTTGTTCAAATGGAGCCACAAATTTAGCATTTATTAGGTTCTTTCCCCAGCCCCCACCTTTTCAGTTAAAGTGAAGGTATTGTTTTGTGTTGGCAATATCATTGAAAAGGGAAGACTGTTGAAATAAAGTCCGACCTTTCCTTCCATGGTGAACTGTTTCTTCAGAGCTCGGTGGACTTGAGACAGAGGAGAACTAGAGGAAGAATAATCCTGGCATGATGGGTGGATTCTTAGTCTAGGATTTATTGGAATAAATGGACAAGAGTCAGATCTAATGAGAGGGCATGAATGGTTTGAGTCTGTATTGTTGGAGGGAGCAGATCCATCTAAGTATGGAAGTACTGTGTGTAAGGGACTATGATTGGTTCTGAGTTTAAATAAAGAATGTCTCTTATCTTCTGGGTGCTTAGAATCAATATAGTGTTAACCCATTGAGTACCAAGGTGAGGCTGTGCTGTTGTGGGTTCTGCTTGAAGAGTTTCCCTGCTCTGTTCAAAGCTGAGACTTTGTCTAGTCTGCATTACACCTGACCTCTGTCCAGAGGAGAAGCAAGGGGCAGAGAAGTATCTGATGAGGGAGATGAGATAATGTGAACAGAAACTGCAACCAGGGAATCCAGACATGGAGAACTCAGTTGTAGTGGGCATTGGGTCCAAGGGAATAAGGGAGAGCCATGAAGTGAGGTTCAGAATCAAAGCAAGAGTTCAAGAAAGTGGGGATAAGGACACGCTGTAATAGGTGCCCCTTGGTTTTCTTTCCTAGCCTTTCATCATTTATGTTTTATTCTTGTGTGTAAATACTACCTCCCACCTTCCTCTTTCCTATCCCTGGAGTGGTACAAATATTCTTAACTCTGTGAGGTAGGGTCATGCAAGTATTCTTATCTGTATTTTACAGATGAATGAGGTTCATTGGGGTTAGGTGACTTGCTAGAGGTTGTCCTGTGGCTAGTGAGTATCATGGCAGGTCTTACTCCATACTCAGTCTTCTTTCTATAACGGTGGACTTCCTAGAATAATGATTTAAAAAGTAGAATAGTCATCCTTGTCACCTCTTCTAATTTTGATGCTTTTTTTCCCTATCAGCTCCATTTGTTGAATATTCTATAGACAAGACTAAGTATTGGTAGGAGGTGGGCAATGGGGAGAGTTGCAAAAAGAATTAAAAGACACAGTTCCTGTCTTCATAAACTTAGTCTAGTTAGTGAGAGGAAACCTACAACTTGAATTAAATCAACAATATGTGTATATGTAACATGTACATATACATGTAGAAAATAATGCAGAATTATTTTTTTGTTCAACCTTCTGTAAAGATGTCGTTAGTGGAAAGAGTCCTTGACTTGAAGTTAGAAGAACTTGATGTGGATCTTGGTTTTTTTCAGTTTTTAGTTATCCACATATCTTCTGGAGCTTTCCTTCTCTGCCAAGAACAGAGCAACAAATAGCTTCTTGCCGTGCTCTCATAATAATTTCATGCTTCAAAAAGTGAAGGAACTAATGAAGAGAAATTCTATTCCTGATCTTATTCTTAACCAAAAGGAGGAATTGGTTCATGGAATAGGAATGATGGGATTCTTAGAAGGAGTGGAATATGATTGTGCTATCTTAAATTTTTTTTTTCATTAACACAGAGTTAAGCTGCACTAAAGCATTTCCTTCATCAGTTTCTTAAGTCCAGACAATCAACAAAATAATCAGTCAAGCCCCAAGTTAGAGAGCATTTGACAACATCCATAGTGTAATAAATACACTGAAAATTTAACCAACTTTCTGGTGCTAGTACAAAGCTGGCTCCAGCTCACTTCTGCTTGATAATGATGACAGAAGAGTTTCTATTTTATCCCAAAGGCAATAGGCAGGCAGTGAAGTTGCCTCACCAAGCTAGGGCCATAGTCAGACCTTTGCTTTAGGATCAAAATTTTAATTAAAAGAGTCAGCCATGTCACTCTCACATTGTTGTTATTCAGTTGTGTCTGACTTCATGACTCCATTTGGGTTTTCTTGGAAAAAGATATTGAAGTGGTCTGACATTTTCTAAGTCATTTTACGGGCCGTCTTAGAATTTATGATAAAAGAAAGGAAAATGGATGTAGTCTGATTTGCTTCTACTTTTTAAAGAAAGCACATTTTAGTGAGTACAGAGACTGGATGGGAATGAACTCATGGCCAAAAATTCTATGCCCCTTGAAGTATGGGAAACTCAAGAATGAAATTCTGAACATACAAAGAGAAAAACATGATAAGATATAAAAGGGGAATTGTCTAAAAGAGATCAAGGGTGACTATGAAATTATTGCATATGTTTTTAAATATAGTGTCAAGTATGCTAAGGTTCATATTTGGCTGAGGCTGATGGGAAAACTAAGGGCACAAAAAAGACCCTTCCCCCCTCCCCATTTTAAATTATTCCGAAGGTCAAAGAAAGGCTAAGACTGCCGCTTGGGGTACATGGGATGATGATGATTTCCAACAGGGAGAAACTAGAGCTCCTCAACGTTTATTTTCCTTCTGTTTTATGTCCATGAGAATGATCGTTAGATTGGAAAGGACAGAAGACAGCTTGCTAATATGGAGTTTAAACCTAAGGTATGTCGGGAAATAGAGAGCACCTTGATGATCCTTGATGAGTCCAAGTGAAAATGTCTAGATGAACGTTTTAGGATCCCTAGAGAGCTGGCAGACGTGAGTGCTAAAATCAGCGTCTGTGGTATTTGAAAGATTATAGACAAGGGCAAGTTCTGTCTCAATTTTTTTTTATAGAAAAACTAGAATGTAGGCTGTCAACAGTGATCAGTAAGTTTGATGTTGATTCCTGGGAGCGTTATTAGAAGATGTTATTAAAACGGGGGTCACTAGACATCTAGAAAAGGAAGCAATGATCATAAAGAGCCAGCTTGTCATCACCGGGAATAAGTTATTCTAGATTAATGTTATTTCCCTTTTTTGACAGGATTTCCAGAGGGGTAAGTAAAATAAATGTTTTATTCTAGATGTTGGCAAAATATTTTATAAAGTCATTCCTGTTGTTCTTGTGGACAAGATGGAGAGGTGTTTATTAAGTACAGTAAGTGGTTTTGAAACTGGTTTAAAGAGTAGTTATTTATGATCCATTATCAATTTAGAACAGGAGGTTTCTAGTGAAACACCCTAGGGATCAGTGCTTGGTTCTTTGCTGTTTAATTTTCTTTTAATCAGTGAATTAAAGTGCAAGCCGTTGATAAAATTACATATTTGTCAGCTTTTTAGATGACACAGAAATGTGACCAGGCAGGTTTGTTTGAAAAGGATCTGAAAATTTTACTCAAGGGTCTGCTGGTAAATATTTATCATCATCTCTCCAAAAACATGTATATAACGCCCACTTTTAAGTTTAATCTTCATTATCAGCACTTTCTCCATTACTTTCTTAGCCTACACAGTCAACAAAACAAGAAATCAAGCCCTGATTTGTAGCATTTGCCAATTTCAGAGGTTCAAATGTTCTTATTGAAAATTTCATAGTTGTCTTGTGAGCTATTATGTGCTGGCACTAGGGTTTATCTCTAGTTTTAGCAGCCTATCAGCATATAGGGAATTAGCAATGTGAGTGGAAGCCAAATGTGCTACTGCCTCAGCAGTCTTAAGCAGCATAATGTCCAAGGTGGTAAGGTAATGAATGGTTCCATTTACCATTGGTCCCACTACATCTAGGATAGAATATGTAGTGGTGGGTACCATGTTTTAGGAGGGACACTAATAAACCAGAGAGCATCCAATGGATGGCAAGGGGTCTTGAGATCATGAAGCTGGGCTGTAAACTACAGAAATTTACCCAGCAGAAGAACAGATTTAAGGGGAATATGATAGTTGTCTTTAAGCATTTGAAGGGCTACCTTGGGGAAGAAGGATTAGGTTTGTATAATCTTCTTATTCTCCTTTGAGGGATTATTATCCATGCCTAACCATGGGTATACCCAAAGCCTCTGTCCTAGGCCCTTTTCTTCCTTCCCTGTCCCTACCCTTTCTCAGATTTGAGCAGCTCCCAAGGGTTCAACTATCTCTATGCATATGAATATGGAAATACAATAAATTTAATTTCTCTTATGTTGGTAAGTGGGGTAATCGAAATATATATATTTTTTTCTAGATTTGATATGTGTCGCTTCTCACATTGTAGAACTTTTAATTGAGCAAGATTAACTTGTTTTCATCTTAGTTCTTTTTGTTTTCCTCATCTCCTAGAGGTACTTAACAATCAGTTAAATGTCCAAAAATGTAGAAATGGAAGAAATTTTACAAAAACCAAAAGGATGGAATAAAATGTTTTTGCTGAACTCTTTTGAATAATCCATAACTGGATAATAAAGAGTTAACTATATTTAGGATCGTGAGGTTTTTGCTGAATTCTTTTGAATAATCCATAACTGGATAATAAAGAGTTAACTATATTTAGGATCGTGAGGTAATATTTTAGATAGGAAAATCCTCCATTTTCTGTAATATGAGGAAATATATAGTTTAATGGCAATTATTTAGGACTGTGGTACTATATTACCTAAAAGAATAATTTTATTTTTAAAATGAAAAAATTTTAATTCCCACTATGTTTTACTTTGGTATGGAGAGTGGAAACAGGACCTTATACTTTATCACTATGACCTAGTGACCTTGACCATATTTAACTTCAGTGATTTGCTTTCAAGTTTATGGAATTGTACTGTTTTTGAAATATTCAGTTCTGGGGCTTGGAAGAGTTCAACAAAAACATTTTATTCCATCCTTCTGGTTTTTGTATTGATATCACATTCTATTTTATCTTATGTATTTTTCATGTACATTAAGCCAAATGACTCATGAGAGCATGTTATATTGCTTAGTTGTATTTGCCATATATATAACCTATGGAACAGCTTTTGGGGAGGATGTTGTTGCTAAATTTGGGCTAATTATATTTAGTGGATTTATTAAAAATATAATTGCTAGGAAAACTATTCTCACTCCAGCCTTTCATTTTCCCCTTAAGGATTACGATTTCTAAACTAATTTTTGAAGAGTCTGATTTCCACATAATCATACAACTCGCACCTGACTTGCAGTTTTAGGGAATGTTGATTATTCAGATGGCTAGATTTCCATTTAATATAGATAGTTTTTATTTGACTCAATTCCACTTACTGTCAAATCCATCCATCCATGATGCTAAACCTAATCTACTATGCCAGTTTCTAGTGGAACAAAGCCCTTGTCCGAATAGCAACTCTAGTTTAAACCTATCCTCCCATCTAAATGCAGAATAGGCAGATGAATTATAATGTAGTTAAAACTCTGCATTCTATATTCCTAATCCTGTTTAAATATTATTCCCATTTTTTTGACTGAGGCTTCATTTGGAAATCTTCCTGATAACAAAGACAACAAAACAAAGATAACAAAGGAGATAGAATGGGAAATGATCTACAGTACAGCCCTGGAGTGATCTTTACGACCTTATAAAAATGTGATGCTTCTTGTTAGATTTCTTCTCACTTAAAGAGTCATAAATGCCACCATTAGCCAAATGAAATATCTGAGAGATTGTGTGGGATGATTTTTCTTATGTTATACTCTTTATTTAAGTATGGGTCATGTCAGCAGAAAAGCCAATATTTAAGTAAAAATCACAAGTGCTACCCAATATATTTTAATTGGAGGTTATAGTCCAGCATGATCGACATGACTTTGGCAATCTGGAAGTTCAACTGAGGTAGTCGGACTAATAGGATTTCTAATAATCCTTTTCTTAATAGTCCCTGACAGCCAGAACAGTCTGGTCCAACTGGTGATGTAATGGATGGAGCTCTTGACTTGGAATCATGTCTCATACACTTACTAGCTATGTGATCCCGGGCAAGTCCCTTAAACTTCTTATTTGCTTCAGTTTTTTTTTTTTTTCATTTGCAGAATGGAGATAACGATTGCCACCTTATTGCTACATATGCTAGTTATTGATACTTTTGAAAAGGTGCTTGGGGGCAACTGTAGCAGTTTTACTAACTTGGTTTTAATCAGAACTATCATTTGTCTTAATTACCCATTAACTTCCTTTTGCAGCTCTTCCTCCTTCAGGGCTTGGCCCCCTTACTGAGAGACCTCACTTTAACTTGTGACCGCTGGCCAATGCATTTTCTCAAATATCGATCTTTGCAGGCTAGGCTATGAACAGGCAGTGGCCATTTGCTCAGTAACTGCCAAACCACTCTGGGGCAAGGGCTTCCTCAGTTTTTAAAAGCTCTAATATACTCTTGTAGCTCTATGCAAATGCATATCTTGAAATGTGTAGGTAGGCAATATTAGACCCAGGCTGGGCAAGTGTATTGTGTCTCTTGGTCTTTTCACATGCAAATGAACTGCTCCAAGCCTCCAGTTCCCGTGCTAGATGTGGAATGATTTAAGGGTACCTGAAAAGGCCTCACTCATTTCATTCTCTGTGTTTACCTCTTATGACCTTCAACTTTGCTGAATTCTAAAAGAGACACATCTTTATTTTTTACTGCATCTGTTTGCTTGGGCTTGTGGAGCTAATAATGAAGTGGCAATAATAATATAAAGTATGTAGCAGGGCCTGCTGAGGTTTTTAAAAGGAAGACTTTGAAATGTGTTACATCTCTGTTTTTGGTGGAAGACTTCACAACACCTGATCGACTGCCCCTTGTATTAGATAATGGTATTGCACACTTCAGTATTATTTTTGTATGAAATCCTCTGTTTTATGCTGTTCTAAAAGAAGTCAAGTGTGAGAAACAAAAGAAGGAATTCTGTTTCCACAGGATTAAAACTACTGCCAGCTTTGAGTGATAACAGAATGTAAATCAAAGGTGATTGGTTCTAATCAGAGCTGTGACCTAGCAGAACCAGGCTTATGATCAGGTAAAAGGTCAGAAGCTTGTACACATGAGAGGTGTGAAGCCCTGGGGCCCTGTACTCTGAAGTTAGCATTTTGCCTTTGGGTGGGGCTCACTCATTGCTAGAGGGTTGGTGTGGAGACTCTTGGTAGCCATCAAGGAGCCCCCTAGCTTCGAAAACCCAGATGTTGGTTGCTTCTCTCTGGTAACTGTGTATGTATTGCTATGGTCAGACAGAAGCCTGTCTGTTGATTTGTATTATTTTGCTCTGTTTATAATTTCTGCTTGTAATTTCTGTTTGTTATTTGCTCTGAAGTTCAGGGTGCTGACTTTTCCCCTTGAATTAAGTGAATGATATATGTATGTTTGATTAAAGTAAGAGTGTTAACCCCTTAAATTTGCTTTCCTTAGAAAAGCAGATCAAAGACCCTGGGCTAGCAGCCCTCCTGTGTGCTGGTGTTGTGGGTCTTACACAGCCACAGTAGCTGTAAGCAGCATTGTTGTTACACTCACTCTCCTTTTTTGGAAGGTTGAGTAATAGGGACAGGATATCAAGTGATTTGGGGGAGGATGTGTTCACCTTGAAATGAGAACATTTTAACCTTGAGGTCTCAGTGTTATGATCTAGGGGTCCTGAAATTCAAGGGCACAAGCATGGGTCTGCCTTGAAAGAATTAAACTCAAGCCTTCTTTCAGTCAGAGAGAAGGTTTATTGTATCGCTAATGCAAGCAGACCAGATTTTAAGAATCTGAGCATTTGGTAGACTAGACTAGCCTAGCCTGTATCTTCCCCATTTCTTATAGCACAATAGTATTCTATTACATTCATATACCACAATTTGTTTAGCCATTCCCCAATTGATGGGCATCCCCTTGATTTCCAATTCTTTGCCACCACAAAAAGAACTGCTATAAATATTTTTGTACATGTGGGTCTCTTTCCCACTTGTGTGATCTCTTTGGGATATAGTCCTAAGAAGTGGTATTGCTGGGTCAAAGGGTATGCACATTTTTATAGCCCTTTGGGCATAATTCCAAATTGTTCTCCAGAATGGCTGGATCAGTTCACAACTCCACCAACACCAGTAGTATTCCAATTTTCCCACATCTTCTCCAGCATTTACCATTTTCTTATTTTGACATGTTAGCCAATCTGACAGGAGAGATGCTTTCACTCCTTTTCAAGGCAAACCCCTTTGTGTGCACAAGTGATTGTATTCCATCCCATCTTCTCCAGTTCACACATTCTATTATGCCTATTCTGTCACTCACTTTTACCCTCTCCCTGGCTACCCCTCTACTGCCTACAAATGTACATATCTGCTATGTTCTCAAAAAACCCTCACTTCATCTTGTCCATTCCAAATAACTATCGTCTTATATCTCGACTTGGTTTTGTGGCTTAATCACTTGTCTGCCTTCAGTGCCTTCACTTCCTTTCCTCTCATTCTTTCTACAGTCCGGCTTCTGACCTTATTATTCAACTGAAACAGCTCTCTCCAAAGTGATTTCTTAATTGCTAAATCTAATAGCCTTTTCTCTTTTTAAATTTTTAAAGTTTTCATGGCGTGGTTTTTTCCCCCCTCATTACGAACATTTATAGATTACTCTCATTTCATGAGAAATCTTTGGGAACAAAGTAGAACAGTCAGGTAAAACTAATAAGCACATGTATATTTTATAGCCTTCCCTTCATTTTTTAAATAAACAGAAATTGATTTTCTTGCATTCCACTTTTTAATGCCCTACTCCCTTGGAAAAAAAGAAATAAATTTCTTCTAACAAATAGGCATAGTCAAGCAAAACAAACTCCCTCAATGGCTACGTAGGAAAAATAGAGATAACGTGTAGACGTCTCATTCTGAACCTTAAATCTATCACCTCCTTGTAATGGGTAGCATGTTTCCTCATTGGTTCTCTGGATTCATGAAAGGTCATTGTAGTGATCGTTTTTTCATGAGGTTGTAGTTAGCCTACATTTCTTCCTTTGAGAACTAACTACCTGTTCATATCCTTAAACCATTTATCAACTGGAGAATGGCTCTTTTTCTTATAAATTTGAATCAGTTCTTCATCTATATATTAGAAATAAGACCTTTAACAGAAAAACTTGCTGCAAAGATTTTTGCCGGCTAACTATTTCCCCTCTAATCTTAGTTGAATTTGATTTTTTATTTGTGAAAAAACTTTTAAATTTTATATAATCAGAATTACCCATTTGTAAAATGAGCTGGAGAAGGAAATGGCAAATCACTCCACCATCTTTGCCAAGAAAATCCCTAATGGGATCATGACGAGTTGGACATGACTGAAATGACTGAACAACAAATAACGACAAACCAAAATTATCCATTTTTTTCTTCTGTAATTCTATTAGTTGTTTGGTTGTGAACTTTTTTCCTGTGCATCAAAAAAAAAAAAAAACCAACAACCAACCTTCCATGTTTTTCTAATTTATGATGTGACCTTTTATATTTACGTACTTAAACCCTCCCCCCTTCCTAATGTTCCTATCACTGTCAAGGGCACCGCCATCCACCCAGTCGCACAGGCTTGTGATCTAGTCTTCCTTGACTATACTCTCTCACCACACATATCCAGTTGCCAAGTTTTGTTGTTTTGATTTTACCTTATATACCCCCTTTTCTTTCCTATGTCACTTGGTTCAGGTCCTTATCACTTCATCCCTAGATTGTTCCAATACCATTCTGGTTGTTTTCCCTGCTTTTCCCACTTCAGTCTCTTCCCACTTCAGTCCATCCTTCCATATTCAGCTGTTAAACGGATCTTCCTAAAGAGTAGATATGACTATATCTTTTTTGGTTTCTTTTGTTTTTGTTTTATTTTTTGGAGACTAGCGGGATTAAGTGACTTACTAGCCCATGGTCACACTGCTAGTAAGTGTCTGAGGTTGGATTTGAACTCAGGTCCTCCTGTTGCCAGGGCCAGTGTTCTATCCGCTGTGCCCCCTACCTTCCCCTTATACCTCACCGTATCATCCTACCTATTTAATAAACCTTAATGACTCCCTGTTACCCTTAGGATCAAATATGAAACTCTTTGGCATTTAAAACCCTTTATAACCAGGCCCTTTCATACTTTTCCAGTCTTACACTTTACTCCCCTCCACATTTTCTGACTTCCTCGCTGTTTTCTGGTACAAAACACTCCATCTCTTAACTGTGTGCATTCTCACTGGTTGTCCCCAGGGCCTGAAATTCTCTCCTTAGTCATCTCAGCCTCCTAGCTTCCTGGGCTTCCTTCAAGTGCTGTCTATATCTTGTTTGTGTGTAGTTGTTTGCATGTTGTCTCCCCCATAGACCGTGAGCTCCTTGAGAGCAAGGACTGTTCTTGCATTTCTTTGTATCTCCATTGCTTAGCATGCAGTGGGCACTTAATAAATGCTGGTTGACTTGTCTTGACTCCTTGTCTCTGCCCTATAGGATGGGTGTGTTACGTAGATTTAAAGGGCAGTTACAAAAAGGGGAAATTTAGCTCCTGAAGTGTTGTAATTACAGTTTAGCTTTCAAAGAATGATAGCTGTATACCAGAGCATTTCTTATAAAGTGGGTAAGAGTAACCCCACACTGCTTTTTAGTTTTCTTTTGTGTGTTGTCAGCCCCTGTTAGATTTTAAGCTTACAGGCAGGAATTGGCTTTTTTGCCTTTCTTTGTATCCCATAATCCCCATTGTTTATCATATTGCCTAGAATGTAAGTAGGGCCTTAATAAATGTTTATTGGTGAACTGTTTATCTCTGAATTTCCCAAATGACTTAATTTCTGAAATTTAATTTTATCTTTCAGAAACTATCATCATCCTCTCATCACTGTGCTCGAAAATAGGTCAGATTGTTGGCCAGTTCTTCTACAGCAGCTTACAGCTTTTTTTCAGCAGTGCCCAGAAAGGTAAAATGAAGCATATAAGTTTTTGGAGGAAAGATATTTAGTGGTTGAATATTTACTTTGCAACTTGTCTTCTAGGTCTTGAAAGATAGCTTTTGACCTTAGAAATAAGGCGTCTGTAAGAGCAAAATATTTTTTGCTGTTTCTTCTTAAGTATAGGGGGAAGAAAGAAAACCCAAACTCATTGATGGTTGAGATAATGAACACAAGGAAAACCATTATTAAAGAAATGAAGCATTGGTTAATTGATTGGGGAAGTTGACTGAAATCTTTGGTAAACCACTAGAAAATACATGTGAGATATTGGCCCCTTGGAAATGGGCCAGTGGGTTGAACCTTTGCCAGAGTTACAAAGTCTCTTTCAATGGAGCTGTTTTGGATCACACACAGCTGTGCTCAGAGAGTAACTAGCTACCGTATGTGCAATTGCTTTAGCCCTACCGAGGTTCACTGATTTGGAGGGGCCTAGGCACTGGGCCATGTTGTATTAAATAATTAAGCCTGATATTGTGATATCAGCACTGTTGTGCTTGGTAGCTATGGTAGCCACTGTGTTGGCTTAATTATGTTGTTTACACTATCATTGTGTGTGTGTGTGTATGTATATACTTATGTGTGTGTATATGTATATGTGTGCGTATATATACTCTTAATTTATATATTCTTAATATCTTGAGTTTTTCTTCCAGTTGTTCTTTGGGTAAGATTATTTAGATTAATGCTTCTGTGGCCATGCTTAGTATTTTCACACCCTGACTTTCTTGACAGAATATACTGTAGGCTGATTTTAAGTGTCTAGGATATCTCAGAACCAACAGCTAATTTGATTAATCCTCACATTAAGTGATGACAGTCTGCCACTGGTAAGAGCTGTTGACCAAAGATCGATTAGTCAATCAGCAGACATTTTAAAAGTACCTACTATATGCTAGGTAGTAGCAGTACAAGTACATAGATTGAAATACTCCGTAGTCTCCAGTACATTCTAATGGTAGAAAGCAAGTATAGATGTATGTGTATATGTATGTATGTGTGTATATATAAATAACACATTATATAAATAATATATATAGCATAAATATGAAGTAAACAAAAATATATACAAATAGTTTCAAGGTAATTTGTAAGGGAGGATTGTTGTTGTTTGTCCTTCGTTCTTGGAGAGGACCGTGAAATCATGAAGGTGATGCCACGATTTGCAAAGGAATTGGATTTAAGTGAGGGAGGGCTGTGCAGCGTCACTATCCTCACTTTCTCCTCCAGGGCCATTTTGGCCCAATGGCAAGATATAGATTAAGAGATGCCAAGGGAGGGTACTACTTGTTTTAATAAACCTCTATTAAAAAAGTCTCTATTTAACAAGCACAAGTTTTTAAAACAGCCTTTTAGTAAGGAGATAGTTATCTATGTCATAAGCATCTCTAAATTAATCTGTGTTTGATTAATTAATTTTCATTTTAAGTTCTTTTTCCCCCCAGGACCAATTTAGAGCTAATTTATTAAAGTTATTGCCAATTTTTAGTTTGTATTGTTGATTTTGCCTTCATATGAATTAAAACAAATTTTTATTGATATCTTTTGGTATTTCCTTTTTATGCCACTTTGATTTGCAGCTACATCCTCCCCCCGCGCCAACCCAGCAAGCCGTCCCATATAACAATAAAATAGGAGGGGGGGGTTAATGGGGCATAGGGAGCAGTTCAGAAAAACTAGCTAATAGCTCGACCAATTCTGATTGTATAATGTGCCATATTCATATTTCTCTATCATTCCAAAGATTTGAAAGAGGGGAATTTTTTTTTCCCATCTCATTCTTAGGACTCTTCTCTCCTGCTCTTCCCACTTCCCTTTTCCCCTCCCCTTTCCTTATAACTGGATGTCACTGTTGCTTGTTGTTTTTATGACTTTGCTTCCTTCACTTTACACTGTGTCATGTCTTTCCATGTTTCTCTGAATTCTTCATATTCTTTATTTTTGTACGGCACAGGACTATTCCATTACATCCCGCAATGAGTCGGCATTTATTTCTAGTTCAATGCCAGTATAAAAATGCTGTTTTAAGGATTTCGATGCATAAATGACCCTTTTATTCTGTCTTTGATTTCTTCCAGCTACATGCCTAGCAGCAGTATCTCTGGTTCTAGGCGTGTGGACAGTTTATTCACTTAAAAAAAAAGGCATAATTCCAAATTGCTTTCCAGAATGACTAGATCAGTTACATCCCCATCAACAGTGTATAAGTATGCTTATTCTGTAGCCTTCTTACGTTTATCGTTCGCTTTTACATTGACTTTTAGCAGTATCACTTTATTATTTTCACTGTTTCATCTGACAATGAATATTATGGTCTGGTTAAATTTAAATCTAAATACATAAGCAGAATTATTTTAGTATTCTTTTAAAGGCATTAGGACTTTAAATTTGGCATTTTCCCTGAAAAGATTGGTTCATTGAGCTCTGTTGATTCATTTATATAACTTAAAGTCTCAGTCTTGAATGTTATTGGTAATTTTTATGTAAACATTTGGAAGTTTCAGGTTATATTGTGTCCTTGGTGATTTTTTTTTTACCAAATTAAGAAAAAATAAGCTTGATATATACTTTGTTTTAAAGATCATACTTATTTTCATATATACCTCTTCTGAGCTAGTAAGTTACAGAGTTAGGACCAAAACACATTTTTTGACTCACAGTTTTGTTATCTAAGCAGCTAGGTGGTACAATGGAAAGAATGCTGGACCTGAGTTCAAATTTAGACCCAGGCACTTACTACCTATGTGACCCTGGTCAATCCCTTAACTGCTGTCTGCCTCAGTTACCTGATTTTGAAAATGGGGATAATAATAGCATCTGTCTCCAAAGGTTGTTGTGAAGATTGAATGAAGTTGTATTTGTAAAGGGCTTTGCAAACCTTTAAGTCAATAAACATTTTTTTGAGTTCCTACCAAGTGCTAGGCACTGTACTAAACACAGATTATGCAAATAAAGACAAAACATAGTTCTTGCCCTCAAGGAGCTCACAGTCTAGTAAGGGAGACAACATGGAAACAACTGTGCACAAACAAGCCCTAGATAGGGTAAATTGGCAGAAATCAATAGAGGAGAAGTACTAGCATTAAGAACTGTGTGAATGCTAGCAGTTACCCTTACTATCTTTTTCAGTACTTAAATTTTAGATGTGAAAAAAAGAGCAAGAAGGAATATATAGAGAGACCTTTAAAACACAACCAAGCTTTGAAATACTGACAATCAGTTTTGGTCTTTTAATCCTCTATTTCCTGGTTTTATTTTTCTCTGATAGCATAAAGGAAGTATGCTTTTGAAAGCTGGATGTAAGTAAGGGTTGTTGTATTTAACATCAGGAGAAATTAAGTAAAGGGCCATTTAAAATAATACTTCATATTTAAGAATCTACTCACTATTCTGTTCTCATAATGAGATGTTAGCAGCCTTTTAATTTATTATATTAGCCTTTCACTTCACTGTCAGCATTTCAGACAAAAGAAAGCAGTTAAGTTGTCCTTGGCTACTGTTGGTGTAATGAGAATTCCTGTTCTATTGGTTATACGTGTATGGAGTCATGCTCTCCTTAACTCTGTCTTTTTATGCACTATTCATTTTGAAAAATAGAAATTACTTGATCTCATCACTGCATGATCAATGAGCCCTTTTTATTTTGTACAGTGGCACTAGTGAGGCCATTGAACCTACAATAAGTGCCTGGAGAAATGAAGAGCTCAGATTTTTCTGACTTAGACAATTCATAAATGTACCAGCGTCTGAGATTTAGCCTTTTTTTTGGTAGGATGAGTATATGTCTTCCTGATAAGATCATTTTTAGATATTCACTGATGTTTATTCACTTAGGATAGCTCTGTGCTTTAATGTTTTTCCGAGTGCCTTGAACTCACAAATGACTTTTCACCACATACTTTGGGATGTTATAGAGCGTTGTAAACTTTTTGTGTGGTCACTGTAGTGGGTGGTCTAGAGTGTGTAAAACTCCTGAATAACTTTGAATAACTGGATTGATTTAGACCAAGCACAATCTGGAGGTATTAAAATGGAAAGGTTTGTCAGTCCTTTTCTCATCTAGGGAGAGATACTAATGAGGTCTTGTGGAGTGAGGAGTCACCATGCTCTAAGCAGACACATTGGACTTCTTTTAGCAGGTGGGCAATTCCTAGGTGATGTTGAGCCTTTATCTAAGGTAGTTTTTGCAGCAATTGTCTTCAACAAATATTTATTAAGTGCCTGTTATTTGCCAGGCTCTGTATGATGAAACTGTTAACTACCCTCAAGGACTTTGCATTCTTCTGAGGGGAAGCATCTGGTATGCCCATTAAGGGTAAGGATTGAACCTCTGATTTCATTGGTTTAAGGAATGCCTGGGTGAGGAACCTCCCTCTATCTTTGTTGATCAGAACTTCCTCTTGTAACTTACAGTCTTGGAAATTTTTCTTGAGCACTTAAAAGCTTAAGTAACTTGTTTGGGGTCACACACACAGAGTGTAGATCAAAGGCAGCACTTGAATTCAGGTCTGTGTATCTTCAAGGCCAGCTCTCTGTCTGCTGTGACACTCTTCCTCCCATTTATACCCATAAATAAATTCAAAATATATGGAAAGTAAGTAATTTTGGTAAAAGAGAGCACTAAGGACTGATAAAATCACAAGGCCCTTCTGATCCTTGAAGGTTAAGAATCCACGTGGCAGACATGTAGAGATGGGCAGCTAGGTGGCACAGTGGATAGAGTGCTGGCCTAGAGTTAGGAAGATTCATCTTCCTAAGTTCAAGTCTGGCCTCAGACACTTACTAGCTGTGTGAACCTGGGCAAGTCACTTAACTCCATTTGCCTCAATTTCCTCACCTGTAAAATGAGAGGAGAAGGAAATGGCAAACCACTCCAGTAATTTTGCCAAGAAAACCCCATATGAGGTCATGAAGAGTCTGAAACAACTGAATGACAACAACAGACATAGGGAGATAGGGCATTCCCGGAATGGGAGATAGGACCTAAGCCACAGAGACAGACAGGAGGTGGACTATCATGTTGGCCATTTTATCTGGAGTGTATGTGTGGGAGTCACGTGAGATAAGTTGGAGACAGATCATGAAAGAGCTTTTAGAGCCAAAGAAATGGAGGTAAGAGAAAGCTCGGTAGAGCTTCTCGATCAGATAGCTGACATGGTCGGGCCTTTGCTTTCAGAATATCCATCTGGTTGTCATGGGGTGGGTGGATTGGAGAGAGGAGAGACTGGAGGCTGGGACACTGTGAAGAAGCTGTTGCAGCAGAGCATGAAGCTAGGGGTTAACAGTGGAGAGAGTGCTAGAAATGGATTGGAGAAGACCCAAGTTCAGATCTGGCCTCAGTCCTTCCTTAGTTGTGTCAAGTCACTTAACCTCTGCTTCAGTTTCCTCATCTGCAAAAGGGAGTTTAATGATAACACCTCCCTCCTAGGGTAGTTGTGAGGATAAAATAATATTTATAAAGCTTTTTGTAAACCTTACAGTGCTATATAAAGAAATGCTGGCTGTTATTTTTGCTATAATAATAAGGACAGTAGTTATTAGTAGCGTGCCATCTAATTCAGAGAATTTCTCTAATTCAAGGAATTCAGAGGACTTTGGCAGCTGATAAGGTTGATAGGAAAGTGAAGTGTCACAAATGATGTCGAAGTTGTTAAGTGTGGAGTAAACCTCAGTAGAAATAAGAAGTTGGGAGTTTGTGAGAAGATAATGCATTCTGTTTTGTACTTATTCAGTTTGATGTGATATGGAATATCCAGCTACAGATGTGCAGCAGACAATTGAGAATGCAGGGGTGGACCACAGGAGACAGATGATGGCTAAGTGTGTGTATTTTGGAAACATGTACATCGTGATGGTGGGTGCCTCAGAGATCGCCCAGAGAGGGTATAGAGTGAAAGAATGGAAGAGGGCCTAGTTCAGAGCTCTCTGCATGAGGGCAGAGGTATTTGGATGTGGATGATGGTCCATCAAAGGTGACTGAGAAGGAAGAGTCAGAATAGGAGAGTCAGGAGAGAGTAGTGTCACAAAAACCCTCTGAAGAAATCAGAAGAGGAGTGTTCACATGTATCCCCTTCTGTGGAAAGGTCAAGAAAGTCAGAGATTTAGAAAAGGCTGTTGTACCTAATAATTAAGAGATCACTGATGACCTTCGAGAGAGTAGTTTCAGTTAAAAGGTGACACAAGAAGTGACTGATCGTGCAGAAGTAATGGCCACAAGGGTAAACTGGAAAACATTCCAGGTGACAATAACTTCCCTTTCTAACACACTTTCAGGTTCAGCTAACACTTTCCTTCAGATGACATACGTAATATTCCTATTTTTCAAAGGAGGAATCCAAGATCAGGATGGGTCATGGACTGGAGTATAAGGGATGATACTAAAAAAAGGGCTGTTACTATATTTTATAGTCAGTAACCATACTGTTCGTAAGTTTTCCCTGATCAGTATTATTTTATAGTAACATTACTCACAAATTATAAAATCTCTCTGCAACATCATTTTGATGATTGTCCGTTAATATCCTTTCTCAGGAACTAATTTCTCTTTGAGACATTATTTCACTTAGCCTGAAAGGCTTTATGGCATTATGAATAGAGAGCTGGCATTGAATCCAGGAAGACTTGTATTCATTTCCCACTACTGATGCTTACAGGCTTTGAGACCCTGGGTAAATGACTTGTCAGTGATGTAGCAACATTTTTTTTTTTTGGTGAGGCAGTTGGGATTAAGTGGCTTGTGCAGGGTCACACACATAGT
Organism: Phalanger gymnotis; assembly: GCA_028646595.1. Lineage (NCBI taxonomy): Eukaryota > Metazoa > Chordata > Mammalia > Diprotodontia > Phalangeridae > Phalanger > Phalanger gymnotis. The sequence goes on along the minus strand of CM053622.1, from coordinate 393,069,408 downwards.
AAGTGTCAAGTGTCTGAGGTCAAATTTGAGCTCAGATTCTCCTGACTGCAGGGCCAGGGCTCTATCCATTGTGCCACCTAGATGCCCCTGTAGCAACTCTTTAAGAGTACAAGTTGCTGATAAGGTGTTGATCTGCTTTAATAGAGTTTACTTAGTAGGGATTTTTCTATATCAGTGACATCTCAGGCCCAAGCCCTGGGCATATCAAAATCATAAGTTAATGATGCTACACTAGGTTTCTTTTTATTGTGGTATCTATTTCGTGGTAGATAATGCCCAGCATCAAATCATAAAGTATAATCCATTTGAATTTGTTCTTATAAGTCTATTTATTGCGAGAGTTTGTTTTTCTTGGTTGTTGGTATTCTCTGTGATATGCAATACTCTGCACATAAATATTCAGCAAATATGGAGTGACTGTGTAGTGCAATATTAATGCATAATTTGTATTGTAGGTCAGAGATTTCCTGCCTCTCTATAATGGCCCCATTTCTCCGTTACCTGTATTGTGAGCCGTCCCAATTACAGGAGTATTCCAAACTGAGAATGGGTTTGCTTAAAGTGCTGCTCCATCCTCAGGGTGCTTGTGATAAAGAAAAACCCTCATTACTGGAAAAACATATCCTTCAGATGTTTTGTGACTTGGTTCCATATTTACAGGTAAGACTTTTCTTCTTCCTCAGTTGTCACTCGCATCATTTATGCATTATAACAGTATAATTAGTCATAAACATTTCTTAAGGGTCTGCTATGTGCCAGGTACATATAAAGAAAGGCAAAAGACATTCCCTGTTCTCCAGGTGCTCACATGTATAAACAAGCTAGAATTTGGAATTTAACTTCTTTGTGTACCGGAAGATGATCAGCTTTTTGTGAATGTTCCATTATGTATCTGAGGTAGAAGGATATTCCCTACTTTTCCATTCACTTTTCTTCCCATTTATCTACCCAAACTAGTTTCAACACCATTCTTTTTGAGATTAAAACTTACTTCTTGCGTATCTTTTTATCAATTATTATTGGAATACTGAAATCTTTGACTATTATCAAATGAGATATTTGTAAAATGCTTAGCACAGTGCCTGGCACATACTAGGCATTATAGAAATGTTTATTTCCTTTCCCTCCTCCCCCTATTACTGATTTTCTTTCTAATTTTGCTTAACTCTGTTAACTTTGCATCTATAGATTTTTAGATTGTGTTGTCCAATATTTGGAGAAAACTCTATAGAAATATGTATCAGTGTGCTTCAAAGTGGGATGAGTAGGATAGTAAATGTTTCTGTATTCAGTAGAAGGAACTGCTTCTTGAAGGAAGTTAATTTTGAATTGGTCCTTAAAAATAGGGCTCATGTGTTTTGGCAAAAAAAAAAAAGAAAGCAACATTTGAATAAATTATGGTTTGTGAATATGATAGTGTGGCCTCTCACTCTAATGAATGACAAATATGAAAAATTCAAAGATAGGAAAGAAGTGTGAAGTAATGCAGAGAAAAGAAAGCAGAGACACAAGAAAAAGATGCATAATTGCAATTGTTTGAATAAAGTCCATACTGAGAGCTAACTAATTTCTGGTTTGATATAATCAACCATAAATGTTAGTGCTTTACTGCCAGAAGTGAAACAATACTTCTTTTTTCTGGTAATAGTAATCTTACTGGTTTTCTGGGAGTACACTTTGTAAAGGGGTTTGTTTGGGAAGTGCGTGGAAAGTAACTCAGACTAAATATATATGGTTGTGTAGAAGGAGACACAGTTTTGAGGATATTGAAGGATTGATTACTATATGAAAGAGGGAAGGATACTGGGGGATTAGAAAAATTTTGGTCCTTAATATGAACAAAAAAAGGGACTGAGAGAATAGCATAACCATCAACTTACATGCCAAACTATATAGTTTTTCTGAGAATAATATATACACACATTGAAAGCATTCTTGGTGAGACTTTTAGAAAGAAACAAGCAGGCTTTTGCAAGCAATTTTTACAATTTCCTTAAATTTGTAAAGAATATAGTATCTCAATGTGTTTATTATTCATTGACTAAAACAATTTATTTGAATTGGTAGATCACAAGGCTCCCTTAAAAGCTCTTTCATGCAACATTGGCCCTTGAACAGTACAGCAAAATTAACTCTGTTCTACCCTCTCACTATTAATATCAAGCAAAATATAAACCAAGAAATGTGTGCTTGTCAGACATTTGCCTTTGCCACATTATTATGAAAACAATCCGACAAAGTCCAATACAAAAGCAAATTTTGAGGTCCAGTTGATGTCTCACATCGCAGATAACATTGCATCCAGCCCAAGAAAATTGCAAAATTTCCTAAGCGAGATCCATAATCATTCAAAAGGGTTTGGTCTAACTATCCTTAAAGAAAACATCAAGTGGATGAAGAATGCCTGTTGTCCAGATTATAATGTGTAGTTGTATGCGCAATCTGTAGAGCTTTTCTATTAACCCCTATATCTTGGAGAGAAACAAATGAACTACGTATGAACTGGGCTCAGGATGGAACAGGAGTGAATGGAAAATTACACAGTTCTTTGAAAAACCGTAGACTTGTTCCTTGAACAAAGGTCTGCCATTTTTTACTCTAATGGCCTTCCGTTGATGTCATATAGCCCTGAGTCAAAAAACACTACAGTCTCTGAAGAATTGGAGTTGCAGAAAGAGAGATGATGGTGGAGTAATATGTATAGCAAAGGACAACCTAGGGATTTATAGGAAACTGTAGAATATATTGAAAAAAAAAATAAATGATTTGGGAAAAAAAGATGAAGTAGTCTTAGAACAAGGGAGAATTTTTGGAAAACCCAGATGCTCTATTGGTATCCTTCCAATATTAAGAGAACATGAGGTTCCTCCTACTCTCCTGCCCCAGCCCATTGGGTAGTTCCCCCAACTCTCCATAGCAAACCTTCAGGAGGGACTTCGGTGAGAATCCTATAGGAGTAAGCATGGATCGGTTATGATCTGAATAATTGCAAGTAATACTTGCCTTAATGAAATCACAGATAAATGGGACATAATGTTTGGAAATATCTGTTGTGTTAAAATATATCAATAAATTAAATTAAAAAAATAAAGTCCTCTCAGTCTTATACATGTCTCAGTATGGAAAAATCCAAATTATTCACAAAAATGTTGCAATTAGAATTTCTGGGCACATAAGGGTTGCTGTGTAGTGATATGCTTCTTAGCATAGCTCATAAACTTTTGTTTCCTCCTTGAAATTTATTTGAGAGCCATCTTGTTTGGCTAATGAAAGCAACATTATTCTTTTTAAAAGAGTGATTGCTTGATATCACATATGACCCATTTTTAAGTTTACATTAAGCAAGCAACTGGAATAAATCTTTCTTCCATTTCTAGTTTCTAGTAAATGGGCTTTCCTATAATCAAGTCAGGAAAGTTAATTGAAATTAATTGTCTTGTAGCTTTTCCAAAGTATTTGTTTTGTATCTGAGACAAAGCAGTGGCCATGCAGAGGATCTTTAGTGGGGGTGTGTGTTACCTTCTTTGCCCACATTGCTTGTTAGGATAACCAAAAAAATTTTTTTTTC
>CM053622.1:393013384-393065340 GCA_028646595.1 Phalanger gymnotis | reverse complement strand
ATTTCTAGTTTCTAGTAAATGGGCTTTCCTATAATCAAGTCAGGAAAGTTAATTGAAATTAATTGTCTTGTAGCTTTTCCAAAGTATTTGTTTTGTATCTGAGACAAAGCAGTGGCCATGCAGAGGATCTTTAGTGGGGGTGTGTGTTACCTTCTTTGCCCACATTGCTTGTTAGGATAACCAAAAAAATTTTTTTTTCAAATTTAAAAGGCAGTAGAAAATTTCAAGGAAGAAATAGTCTATCTAGCGAAGCACTTAGCACCTGTCGTCTCTTACCACATCCTGTGTTATTAGGTAATATAGCTATGCTTTTCCCTTCATAAGCCTTTTCAAACAAATGAAAATCCTAAGATTGCAGTCCCAGGAGAAGTAGGCTCTGGGGAAATATTTCTTAGATTCTGTAGTTTGCTGAGAAAAATAAAAATGCACCTGGAATTCAGGATTCCATGTTAAAAATAATTTGTCTTTTCCTATGCAGTGACCTATTCACTTTTTTGGAGTCACTCATATACATACTTTGTTCTGTACCTTGAATGTCCTTGGTTGTTTGTAGTGATAAGTTTCTGAGTATCTCCAATAAACTAGGGTTTGGTGCTTGCCCCATGTTTTAAGTATATCTAAGTTGGGAGGAGCTTCACGAATGACATGATCAAATGAAACCTCTTCTAGACATAGCTTGTATAGAACCATAGGAGCTGGTTGGGACCTTGGTGTTCTTCCAGTCCAACCTCTTTCTTGATTCAGGTAACCTCATGTTTAAGAACACACAGTTTTGGACAATGTACCTTTTCTCCTTTTGTTAAAAAGTTCATATTTTGAATTAAAAAAAAAAAACCAAAACCAAACCTAACTGTCTTCTTACAACTTAAATCTATTTTGTCTTCAGGAGCAACATAGAAAAAGTACACTCCCTCTTCGATATTACAACTTTTATAGTATTTGAAGACATTACTCAAGAACTCTCTAAATGTTTATTCACTTTTCTAGATTAAATATGCACAGCACTTCTAACCACCCCATTTTTATGGAGGGGAGTTTTATAATGTGGTTTTTAGGTCTTTCATTAGCCTATTGTGCTCCTTTGTCAATATCTCTCCAAAGTGTGAGAAGAAGAAATAATGCAGATTCTTGGGATGTGCTATGAGCAGTGATGAATAAGGTGGGAGTGATTATCTCCCTCAGCGTGGGCACTTCTGTTAATATAGTCTTAGTTTTCCATGCAGCCCATTGCACTGTTGGGCCTTAATGAACTTGTGGTCAACTAAAATCCTTTTCTTCCATATGAACACCGCATAGCCATTGTTTACTTGTGAAGTGTTGGAATTTAAATATAGGACATTACATTTATTCCTGTTAAATTTTAATCACATTAATTTTAACTCATCTTTCAATCTTGTTCTCTTTCATTATGGATTTGGTCTCCTCACATATTGGCTAATCTGCCAAATATGTTCTTAGAGAAACAAAGAACTAAATTTGCTTGAGTGTTTTGCCTTTATAAAAATGGTTATGGAGGTTAAAAAAGCACTAATATTAACTTTGGTCCACGTTGTTTATTGGGTTAAAAAATTCTCCTATTTAAAATGTCGAAAATTTCATGGGAGAATATGAGTGTGTCTATTTCAAATACTTACCATGTAGTAGGAGCTGAGTAAATGTTTGATTATTGTATTTCTTATTAAATGGGTTTATAGCATTTTGATCCACTGATAGTAGCCAGCTGGCATTATGGAGTGGATTCCTGATTTTTCTGAAATTGGATATTTTTGAATTTTGTGGATATTTTTGGCTGAAAATACTCTAATAGTAATTTGCTTTATTATTAAGAAAATTGCACTACACGTTCTTTTTTTTTCTGCCAGAAAATCTTCAGATGACCATACCAGTACTCTTTTAAATTCACATGAGACTTCACTTTGTTTTAGTGTCTTTCTTTTGACTTTGTCACTGTATACTTTGCAAAATTGAAGAGGAATTTAGGCATTAGACCATTCACTTTTCTTTTCATAATATAACATTTTCTTTGGGCTCCTCCATTGTAATCCTTTTAAATATGTGTCTGTTTCTCTGTTCTCTAGGAACTAATGTAGTTCTCTATATTGCTTTGCACTTTGAAACACTTTCTAGTTATGGTGGGTTATTATAGTAGTAACCATTGGTGAAAGGTACAGCTGGTCAACTGTAGGCTTTCCTCTTGGTGCAATTAATAGACACAAGACTCCTGATTGAAGCAGATGGTTCATTGTTTTTAATCTCTGGGAATAAATGCCAACATGGCTGAGATCAGGACCTTATCCTTAATTCTAGCTCCAGAATTTTGATCAGAACAGCTGGGCTTGAATTGAATTGGAATTTTCAAGAGCACCAGGTCCTTCCCCTCTAACATATAAAGTAGCCTGTTGAGAAGACATTCTTCCATTTGAATAGTTTTTCACTCTATCTGCCAAATTGAGAAATGATGCTTAGATTTGAGAATATTAGAGCCAATCATTTGTAGACAAAGTATTTAGTGGTATATTCGAATAACAGGCTGTGAAATTGCCATGAGGCACCTGTGTTGAATCCTAAAAAAAAAACCATAGAGGAGAAATAATTTGGACAGGTCAAACCTAGCCCCTGTTGAACATTTTTGCCTGGGCTGGCACTAATGCATAGTTTATCCTGATTAGTTGTTTGTACCCAGAGACCTCAGAAAATAAATCAACTGAATGTGTATTGGCTGGTAGTGATGAAAACAGTTAACATAGAATATATCTTGATGAAATACAAAAAGCGGACAGTGTAGTTGTAAAACTTTTAGCCTCATATAAGTTCTTTTTAAAATTCAAGTTTTTTTTCAGTTAACAAAAACCTATTTTCTTTCCCTCTTACCTCCCTGGGGTTGGAGGTGGGGAACAACAAAAAACCCTATAACAAATAAATATAGTCAAGCAAACAATTTCCTGTGTTGGCTTTGTCCAAAAATATGTGTCTCATTTTGTGTATTTGTCTACCATTTCTCTTTCAGCATGTGGGCAACCTATTTCTTCATTGGTCCTCTGGAATCATGATTGCTTATGGCATTCATTAGCATTCTCAAGTTTTTTAGAATCTGTACGTTTTTTTAGCTAGCTTACTCCCTCTATTTCAAATCCCTAAATGGCTCATGAAGAATTATCCAAGGGCTTTTAAAACAAGATTTAATTTATCCTTTTGGTATATGCCATCCTGAAATATTTAATTTTGATTTGATCATTATTATTTTGGTAACAGGTAAAAGATTTGGTACAGGCAACAGAAGTGACACTATTTCTTCAAGAATTATTTTTGAGTCTTTTGCGCCATCCTGTTTTCTGGAAAGAGGAGCTCGTCAAACTAAGCCTGCAAATTCTGTGTGTTTGTGAAGTAAGCCTAAAGATAACTGGAGAATGTTCCTCTTTAATTCATCTTTTAGAACAAAATTTTGAACTTCTGAAAGAGGTAAGATTTACTTAGAAAAAAAAAAGATCAGTGCGTATTTTTTTGAGTAGATTTTTAATAAATTTTTTTCAATAATTGGATAGATTGTACCTGCCTAATGATTTGACATTCCCAGAATTTCAGGGTAGGATGGAACAGTAGAGGTTATTTAGTTAAACCTTTGTCCAAACCAAGAGTTCTTAACCTGAAGTCTTTGGATCCCTAAGGGATCCATGGACATATTTCAGGGGGTCTTGAACTCGGAACAACAACAAAAAAAAGTTACATCTTTATTTTTACTAAACTCTGCTTGAAATTTAGCATTTCCTTAAATTATTTAGGAACATTATTCTTAGAAAGGGTCCACAGGCTTTATTGGATTGCCCAGCGGGTCCACAATACAAAAAAAGTTTAGAACCCCCAGTCTGAATAGTAAGCCGCTCTGTAACATCCCAGATAAGCCCATCTTTTGAAAGCGGTAAGTACAAATACCCACTTGCAGAAACTAGAATTGTACCTGTACATTAAATGAAAGAGCAGCCTGCATGCTCATTTTTCTGTTTTAGACTGTTTATGTCTAGAGACTTTTATTCTAAATCTGTTTTAACTGACCATAAGAAAGTAAGGGGCTAAATGTCACTGTAGTCTATTCAGCTGCATCCAGAGATCCATTATCTATTTTTCTAACAGATATTTCATTATCTGCTCTTCCCACAATTCAATCTTAAAACTTGCCTTCCATTAGGCAATCTTCCACTAACAGGACAAAAACTGTATACCCACATAGTGTGCCAAATTACTAATTTTTTTTTCTTGTATAACTTGTTCCCTCCTAACCAGTGGTAGTTTTCAACACTATCATGCATATAAAATAATATTCCCCATAGCCCTCTACTTCATTGACTGTGCCCCATAATCATAACACTGAATATGCCTTTCCCATGAATTTTACATGAGTCAATTTTATTCTATTTATACTGTTCAATTATTATGCTACAAATTTTATAAAAAGTACAAAAGCCTAATCCAGTCATCCAGTTGCCCTCCCATAATGGGGTGTGCTGTACATTCTGAGAGAGTTCATTTCCTTGGTCAACTCTAATTATTAAGAAGTGTTTCCTAATATCAATCTGAGATCTCTTTCTTGGTAGCTCATTACTGTGGCTCGTGGTTCTGTCCCCTGGGTGCAAGCAGAAATTGTCTAATCTTTCTTCTGCTTGTCAGCCTTCTAAGTAACTGAAGATCAGGTTTCTTCAAGTCTTCTCTTTACTAAGCTAAACCTCCCTCGGTCCTCAACCATTTCTGTGATACGATATGGTCTTCAGTCCCATGATCACTGTCCTTTTTTTGGTGTGCTCTGTTCTATCAATGTTCTTCCTAAAATGTGCCACCCAGAACAATTATAATAATAGCTGACATTCATATTATATACGTGAACATTCTTGAGCATAAAAAGTTAACATATATGTATTTGTGTGCACATATGCACACATATATACAGTGCTTTAAGGTTTATAGCATTTGTTATTAAAACTGAACAAAAGACTCCTGATGTAGTCTATGATGGAATGTAGTGAGGTTATCATGTCCCTTATTCTAGACATTGTATGTGTATTAATGCAATTTATAGAGTGTTAATTTTTTGATTGCTGTGTCACACTGTTGGTTCACTGAACTTGCAATCTATACTAAGACTCTCAGATCCCTTCACATTATTATCTAGCAAGTTTCCCATCCTATGTTTACGTAGTTGATTCTTTGAGCTCCAATGTAGAACTTTAGATTTATCATGATTACATTTTATTAGATTTTTTTTTTGGTTCTAGACTGATTATCTTTTTAGATTCGGACTTTGTCATTCTGGGTGTTAGGTAGTTTTCCTCACCTTCATATTATTTGTAGTTTTGATAAGTATGCCATTTTTGCCCTCATCCAAGTCATTAATAAAGGATAAATAACAGAGTCATGGACATTCACTGGGGCATTCCACCAGGTACATTCCACCAAGTTGACAGTTAATAACTTTCCTTTGTATGTGCCCATTCTACCTATTTCTAAGTCCTTCCCTGTATTTTTCTCATGCCTTATATCTCTGTCTTGTCCACAAGGATAGCGCAGGTGACTTTGTTGAATGTTTTTCTGAAATTTAACTATACTCTGTTTATGGAATTGACCTGACCTGTCTAGCAGTCTAATAGCCTCGTGCGGAAGGAAACATTTCTGCCGGATATTATGCACTAGACTGCTGGAAACAATTTTATTTTTAACATTAATTTGATATCTAAGTATTTCTAACTTGGAGAGAGATGTCCAAATTTACATAGTTCACTCATGCCCTATGACATGTCTTCCTGTCCCAAGAGGATTTGAGGTCACATTCTTAAACAAGGGAAAAATCCTAAGATGGTAAAATACAATTTTGGTTTATTGTTCCAAAATGTCACCACTCAATTCCTTCCTGAACTGTTCCCCTCTATAACTGAAAAGAGAATACTCCCATTAATCAATATAGTTACCTTTAATGCATGAGGAGGCAATGATCTTATCTTAACAAGAGTTAAGGTTTTTTTTTTTATTTTATCACTCTTAAAGAAATACCTTAGTTTTCATTTTCCTGAAGGCACAACTCTGGAAATGGTTTTAGACTGGAGAAAGTATTTCATAATTAATTAATAGTTGACCTAGAAAGGAGGTTTCTAATATGCTTCTACATCTGTTAAAAATAAAGTGAGTTATGAAATAATTCTTTTTTAAAAAGTTTTTAAAATTCCTTTTCTTTCTATACAGTTAGCTTATAAAGTTACCACATCTTATTGTGTGGTCTTCCTCCACTTCTTCCCCCATTTCCCCTGCATCTGGCTGAGGGCAGGCATTTATATTTCATTATCTGTTTTTTAGGACCAAGATTGGTTAGTATAAATGTTCCATGTTCTGCTTTCTGTTAGTTTTTTTTTCCATTTATATTATTTGTAGCCATTGTGTATATTGCTCTTTTGGTTCTGTTTTCTTTGTGCTGCTTTACTACATGCAAATATTCTGTGTTTTGCTGAATTCCTTATATTCAGTACAAACAGGGCAGTGGCTGTTAAGAGTAACAAGATCTCTGAAAACTATTGTCATAGGACTAGATTTTGTAAGTAGATTTATTCTGATAAGTATTATAATTTGTGCCTATGTTGAATTTCCCTCTTATGGAGGTATTTGTATTTGGCTACCTGATGCTAAATCAGCTGTAGTCCTAAGATGATACTGCTAAGACAGTTCTGCCCAGATTACAATGATCAGGTATCCAGTATTCTGCCAAAAAACCCCAGAAAAACAAACATCTGAGAGATGAAGATTTTAGTGCTAGTAATGTCATATTCAAATGAAACTTTCTTTGATTTAGCCCATTGTCACTGCCCCCATGTAAGTTCTTTTAAGTTCTTAAATGCTTAAACATTAAAATATATTTCTCTATTAAAAAAATATGAAAGCATGATGGCTCTTAAGGGATGACCATTTACCTTTCACAGTGCCTCCAAACGTCCAAACCATTCCTTTAAAATACTTTGTACAGTTTTTTTCCAGGAATTGGACTTCAGTTGTTTTTTGAAAATTATTTTTTAAAAAAATTATAGTTTGAAGACTTTTTTTGAAAACTTGGAAAGCACCTGTCTCCATTTCTGTCATTTCTCCTCTCTCTGAGGTTTGTTTTTTTTTTTAAAGATCATTGTCAGTTGTTCCACCATTTTTTATGGTTCATTGCGACCTGATGCCTTGAGGGCCTGCTAGGTTTACTCTTCATGTTACCTTACTTATCTTGGTTTTCATATCTACTTTTACTATAATTTATTTTATCTTTTTCAATCTGGCAATCATTTTTTCTTGGTATAGAAAATAAGAGTAAAGTAAAAGTTAAATAGTTTTATTATAGTTCTTTTAAACCAGGTCATTTATTTGTTCCTTTCTTAGATTTTTTTTTTGCCTCTTCATATAATTTAAACAATCTCTTTTTGTTCTTATTGTCAAACTCACTTCACTTTGCACTTTAGAGTTCTCGACACTATTCTCATGAGACTGTTTCACTCTTTTGTCTTTATCCTCCCTTGCTTGTCTTTGTTTTCTTTGCTTTTTTTTTAAAAAAATCTTATTTTTATTTCTATGGTTTGTTTTGTACCAAAGCCTCATTTACAAATATAGCCCTCCATTTTCTCTTACACACTAAATTTTCCCTTCTAATAACAATAAAAAGATGCATTTCAGCAAAACCAACCTATACATGAACTGTGTCTAATGTTATATCCATTATCCCTTGCCCTTCGTTCCCTCCTCTGTAGTGAAGAAAGGGAGGTGTGTTTTCTCTTTCCTTTTGGAGCCAGGCTTTGATCGTTATAATTAGTCAGTGTTCAACGTCTTATTTTTGGGGGGGTGTCTGCATTATTTTAGCCATTGTGTATGTAGTGTTTATGCTTCCACTTCATTCCATTTCACTTCATACTAGAAATGTATTGTAAAAATTTGGATTGGTTGCTGAGTTCCCTTTATGTTCAGATTAGTCTTCTTAAACAGTTCCTTCTTCCTGTGTTCATTAGAATTTTCTTTTCAAAATTTCCTTTTTGAGTTCTTTATCCCTCTTGGGCTAAGAAAGGTTAGAACACCCTTTATATCTCTCTCTCTATCCCTTTTCTAAACTTTTTGAAAACTGTTCTCCCAAAATCTGTGGCTCGTGTCAAATTATGCCCCCATGTTCCTTCCTTTTCTAGCTTGAGGATGAAGCATCTACTCCCTCCTAAGGTTCCCAGAAGTTCTAATTTAGCCACCAATTTCTCTCCATGCCTCTTCCTCTCTTCCTCCCTCTCTCCCTCTCCCTTTCCCCCTCCCCCTCTCCCTCTCCATCTCTCTCTCTCTCTCTCTCTCTCTCTCTCTCTCTCATTAGATCAGGTTATTAGTTGCTTTGTTTTTGGCACGTGCCCAGATAATTAAAGATTTCCATTATTATTATATCATACCTTCATGTTGTGATATGTTTCCCAAATTCCTCCCCAGGCAGCCTGTCATAAACTCTGATGATAATAATTGCTTATATTTCTGCCTTCGTTGATCTTAATGCAGATGCTGTCCGCTAAGCTTTACCCTTCTGCTTCCTGTATTTCCCTATATGAGTAAATCTTTGAATATTCTCTCCCCCTCTCCCTTTTAGCCTAAACTATGTCTTTTGAATAAAGTCTACCTTTCTAGAAGTATATTTTAGTCGTGGATCTTATTCTACCAAAACTATGTTAATATCTCCTAGGTCAAATTTGCCTTTTTGTTTTAGGAGCTCAGGTCCATTTTTGTTATGCCTATATTGCATATTTGTATATAGACTTCTTTGGCCATGGGTTTTATTGCTATGCTCCTCTCCCTGCTTTTTGGATTTTATTTCTTGTGAATTTCTACTGCTCTCTACTGCACCTTTAATTTTGATAAGGTTTATCCTTCCCTGGCGCCATTCTAGGCATGGTTCCCTTCTTAACAAATATCCCTTGAATTTGCTTCTTTAACTTTTCTAGTTTACAGTGTTTAATTCCCAAACTTGCTGCTTATATGTATAGACATTTGAGGCCATCGATGTTTTGGTTATTTCTGTATTAAAGGTACCTTTAATTTAGCAATAAACTGGGTTAGTAGTAATAACATCTAATGGTAATTGGTACTGAGTATTCTATTTATTACATATCTTTTGTTTTTATAGAACTGTTATGGAAAGGATCTTAATCTGGTGGAAAAGCTAAAACCAGTGTCAAAAACAAGTTGCTCTCGATTAGAATGTTTCCCATCCACAAGTTGAATATCTCACAGAACTATTATGTTTAGCTAGTTGAACATCCGTCTTAACATTCTCTATCTTGATGTTAGTTCAAAAGGTAATTCTTTTGAAACTGTGACATCACTAGATATCTTAAGACTGCACTTCCGTACTTTTATAATGGGTTAGTACCAAAAACGTGTCAGAAATTGCCAAATTATAGCAAAAGTTTTTTATATATTCTAACTTCTTGCACTAGCATTCTCAGCGTATCTAGAGTACAAAATCGAACCACCAGCGTCAGAGTTAATTTTATTTAAAACAGTGTATAATATTGATAAATGTTGTCCTTGACAAAAGTGCACATGTCTATTCTTCTCGTTCCTTTTCACTGTTTTAATAATCTTCATAGTAGAAAGAAAGACAAAGAATACAGCTTAAATGCTTGGTTTCTAAAAAAACTACTTTTTAAAAGAAGGTTTGTTAACTTAGCCAAGGAGGAAACTTGACAAAATTAATTTTTGAATTCCTTCGGGAGAAAATACTTTTCTGTTTGGTGTGTCCTGTGGCCTATATATGTTTTCTGTTTTTAAATGAAGCCCAGTGGAATGAAATAAACCAACCTATTGTGTATTTTGTGCACATTCTCTGTTCTTTGCTCTCATTGAGCAGACCAGCTGGATTTTCATAGAATCTAAGAATCGTTCTGGACCTTTTATATTATATATCCTAATCCAGACCCAGAGGAGAAATCCTTTCTGTAATATCAGTGAGAGTTGGTCATCTTACCCCTGATGAATGATTTCTAGGGATGGGGAACTCATTACCTTTGGAGACAGCTCATTTTTTGTTTTGGATACTTCCAATTGTTAGAAAAGGCCTCCTTATAATGAGGTGAAATCTGTCTCCAGAGTCATGGCCACTTGATCTTCTACTGCCCTCTGGCACCTGGTTTAAGTGTTATCCTTCCTCAACACAACAGCCCTTCAAATGCAGACACTTTGGACGAGGGAAAAGAGCCCTGGATTTGTAATCAGAGGTTCTTTGCATAGATTTAGAGTCAGATGGGTCCTTAGAGATCATATAATCTGAACACTTCATTTTACAGATGAGAAATTGAGGTCCAGCGAGGTTACGGAATTTACCCTTGGTCAGTTATATGCCTGAGTTAACTTTGACTTAAGGAGGAAAGTTCCCTTGATGGGAGTTATTCCTCCTCATAGACCTAGAGCTACAAGGAACTTTAGAAGTTATTTAGTTTAACCCCCTTCATTTTTTAAATTGGTGATGAAACCGAGGCATGTGTACTTTTTTTTCCCTTGAATATTTTATTTGCCCTCAGTTATGTGTAAAACCAATTTTTAACATTAAAAAAAAAATTTCGAGTTATAAATTCTCTCCTGTCTTCCCTTCTCTCTCCTGCTCCCCGCCCTGCCCCCCACCCCTTATTGAGGAAGCATGTAATTTGATATAGCTTAAACACGAGGTGCATGGAGTTTAAAGGTTTGCCCAACCTCACAAGTTTTAGAGGTTGATTTTAAACCTTGAACTTCCGATTCCAGAACCAGCATACTTATCTTTGTACCATCCTGACTCCCAGGATCTCTGGGTTTGCATCTTGGCTCTACTTGTAACCTTAGGGCAGTCATTTAACTTCTCTGGGCCTCAGTCTCCTAACCTTTACAACGGCTCAGTGTTTGGTCCAGATGGGCTCTGAGGTCCTTTCTAGTTCTAAATATATGGTCTTATGAAATATTTCAAGATACTCTTTTGTCCACATTAGGTGTTCTCAAATCTGTCCAGTTACTTCAGTTGATCTTTGTATGGCATAGTTTGGGGAAGTGTGGGCTGGGGGTGGGGTCTCTTTTTCTTGCAGAGTAGAGTTCACCTTAAAGAAAAATTTTTTTTTTAAATAGAAGGCTGTTAAATGGGTCTATCTTAGTAATTATGAAGACAACATGCAGGCAGTAAGTATAGATCACTCTTCAAATGTCAAGATAGTTATAGTATTTTGAATATATATGTATATTCACATATATATATATGTATCGACTCAAGGATTGACATAATGATGATAATGATAATAGCCTGTATTTATATAGTGCTTTAAGTTTGGCAAAGTACTATGCAAATATCATCTGACTTTATTTTCACAACAACCCAGGGAGGTAGGTGTGCTATTATCAGTTATTATTCCCATTTTACAGATGAAGAAACCAAGTCAGAGGTGTTAAATGACTTAAGTTCACACATTAGTAAGTGTCTGAGGCTGGATTTGAACTTATGTTGGGATCTAGCACTCTGTCCACTGTGCCAAGCAGCTGCTTCTAAAATGTGTGATATCGTAGTCATTTTATAAAGTCCTTCGTGCCTTATTATAAATCTGTGGTGTTGAATGTACAGGGAATATTATACATGTTTGCAGTGTAAAAATCAAAACGATTCTTTTCTTCCTTTTTTTTTTTCAGGGATTTCCTGTTGAACAAGCCATAATTGCAATAGGTTTACTTATCCTACAGACACCGACAAGTCAGCAGAAGCCCATCTTAAATCTAGGTAAGAATTCCCCTCCTTGGGAAACTGCAAATATAGCATGAACCTTAGCAGAAGTATTTCACCATCTTTTTTCTGTTTCATCAGAGAATGGACGTTTTTGGTTTTCTTTCTTATATCTTTCCTACTTCATTATCTTCAAGTAGGGCTTATTCTAATGTAGGGTAGCGGATTGAGAACTGGCCTCAAAGGCAAGAAAGTCCTCTGTTACATTCCTGTGCCTGGCACTGAATCTACTGCCTCTGCCCACGGCTAAGTCTCTTAACCTCTAGCAACTCTCTAAGATGGCAAATTGTAGAGAAGGTATCTACTCATATTCGTAGAAGAAATTTTCTCACCTTGGAGTTCCGTATGATGAAATGAAAGGCCCAGTCCCTATTCCCTTCCTACCTTGGCATGCCATGGTAAAATCTTGATAATAATAGTTCACATTTGTTGTTGTTGATGTTTTTCAGTCATGTCTGACTCTTCATGAATTTGGGGTTTTCATCGGCAGAGATACAGGACTGCTTTGCCATTCCTTTTCCAGTTCATTTTACAGATGAGGAAACTGAGGCAAACAGGGTGGAGTGACTTGCCCAGGGTCACACAGGTAGTAAGTGTGCCTGAGGCCAGATTTGAACTCAGGAAGATGACTCTAGGTCTGGCACTCTATCCACTGCACCACCTAGCTGCCCTAGTTCACATTTATAAATCACGTAAAGGCTTATAAAATGCTTTCCTCTTACTCTCTCTTTTTAGACTGGTTGAAATGAATCCCAACAATAGTCAGCAAACACGTACTTAGCACCTGCTTTGTGAGAAAGGATTGTGTCAGATTTGGAGGGAGATGCAGAAATAAAGCAGCCACTTGTAGCCACAGGATAAATGATAAGTCCCTGATCCTGGATAGTGGTCAAGGGAGAGATCAGTGGAACTTGGGGCCTGAATGTTTGGCGGTGAGGTTCTTACCCTTTAGTCCTCAGCCAGATCAGTTGTGTTCCAGAGTTTACCCCAGTGATGAATAAATTAGCTCCCTCAGGGTGAGATCAGTTCTAGAGGGATGATGAAACATGTATCTAGAATTATAGTTGATGCTTACTTAAATGGTGCTTACAGTTTACAAAGCACTTTACAAGCATTAACTCCCTTGAACTTCACAAAGTCATAAAGGTGTTTTGGATCAGATGAAGACATTCTTTCCTCCATTTAAAAAAAAAATCAAGTAAGATTTCGTGGGAGAGGTGTCATTTTAGGTCTCAATATACCATAAAGGACCCTGTCCTTCTACTTTATATTGGAAATTAGATTCTAACAAAAATAGTATCAACATTGTAGCAGAGAGATATTCAGTTATATTCATCATTATGTATCAAGTAGAGAAAGAATAGCAAGCATCAGACTGATAAATGAATATTAAATGTTTATGGTCTGTGCTGAAAGCTTTGGTCTTTTCTTATGCTTTCATCCTGGCTGCAACTTTGCAAACAAGTGCAGACCTTACTTGTTGTTACTGTTCTTTTAATCTTGGCCTAAAATCGGAAATCATAGAATCATAGGTTCAGGACTGGAAGGTATCTAGGGAGATAAGTTGTACAGCTCCCTCATTTAACAGATGAGGAAAGTAAAGCTCAGAGTGGTGAGTCACACAGTTGCAAGTCCTGGATCTTATCCTGTCTTTAACCACTTAACAAGCATTTGTTAAGTGTCTACTCTATACCAGGTATAATGCTAGGGATACAAATACAAGGAATAAAATAATCTGCCCTCTCTCTTTACATTCTTCTGACTCTTAAATCTAGTGTGCTTTCCCCTTTAAACATGTAGGAATGGGGACTTTCCCATGGTATTAATTTTAAGAAACAAGTTGCAATTCTCTGTGGATTTATTAAGTACTTACTGTATACCAGACCCTATGCAGACAAATATGAAAAACGTCCTGCTGGGGAGGAACTTATATTCTACTGGGAGGAAACAAAGTAGATACATATTAGTAGGTAAAAAATAGGTACACAGTGTTTTGGATAGGTTGGTAGGGGGAGAGTATTAATAATTGAGAGTCAGAAAATTCTGGAGAATGGACTTGAGATATTCCTTGAAAGGAACTAGAGATTCCACTAGTTGGTGGTGAGGAAGGAGATCATTTCAGGCATGGGAGAACAGACCACATAAAAGATGGAATGTTATATATGGGAAGAGCAAAAGGGCCCAATGCGTTAGAATGAAAATTTTATGAAGAGTCTTAAGTATGTAAAGATAAGTTGCAACCAGATTGTGAAGCCTTATTAAAGGAAATCATATTTTATCCTGAAGACGATAGAGATCTACTGGAGTTTTTTGGTTAGGGGAAGGGAATTGTTGACCTTACACTTTTAGGCATGTCAGTTTGGTAGTTTGTGTGGAGGATGGTTTGGTGAGGGTAGAGACTAGAGGTGGTATGAAGACTAATTAGGGGGCCATTTCAGTAGTTAGGGCAAAATGGGGGTGGTTGTGGTGAGAATAAGAAGAAGGGGACAGATGTGAAAGATGTTCTGGTGATAAATTCTCTAGGACTTTGCAGCCAATTAGACATGAGAGATGAGTAGTGAGTTAAAGATGAGTCCTTCATCGTGAACCCAGATGACTGGAAAGGTGTTGGTGTCCTTGCCAAAGATGGGGAAGTTTGTAGAGGGGTAGGTAGGGTTGGGGAGGAAGATAATGAGTTGGGTTTCTGTGTGTTGAGGTTCAGATGCCTATGGGACATTCACATGGAATATTATACTAGACCTCAGGCAAGAGGTGAGGACTTAATAAGGACATTGAGGAGTCACATGTGTAGAGAGTATTTCAAGAGATAAGCCCTCAGAACCGTAGAGTGGTTTCTGTTTAGTTGTTGGGCCCAGAAGCCACAGTAAACAATTAACAAATCAGCAGGATATGATAGAGTAGAGACAATGAGTATAAAGATACCATCCATCTATATGTTATTAATTTAATTGTATTTATTTTAAAAATTATTTTTATTGATAGCTTTTTTTTAACATGACTTTCATGTGTCCATTCCTCTCCTTTTTCCTGTTCTCTACCCAAAGAACTATTCTTTATAATAAAGAATAAGAAACCAAAGGAAAAAAAAAACAGTTGAACAAAACTAAATACATTAACTATATCCAGCAGTGTGTTTTATTCTATACCTTTTTACTCCAGGTCTGCAACAAAGTGTAGGTAGCTACATATCCTTTACTTTCCATTAGTTATTATAGATGTCCTGTGTGCTGTATGACCTGGGTGGTCATTAGGGATCTATCAGATTATTTGTTTGTTTGTTGTGATATTATAAATAAATGTGTGCTAAATAATCACCCTTACCAAAAAGTACTATGGGACTGATGTCTGATACACAAGTTAGATAAACACGTGCTCTAGGGACTTACCACAATGACAGTCTAGGCGTCTGTTTCCTTATAGAATAGCTGTAATACCTAACATAGCCTAGATTAAATCTCTGGTCATATGCTCTTTTGTTCTATTAGCCTTCTTTCTATTTGGTCTTCTACCCCAGTCCCTCTAACTAGACTCTTTTGTTTCATGGCAGGTAGGATCCTTATAAGGATAGTTTGCTTCATTCTTGGAAATCATTCTTATTCTGTTTGAATCCCATGTCTGGCATTTTAGCTGTATGATCATAGGTGAGAGACTTAAGTTTCCTGAGCCTTGGTTGCTCCTTCAGGAAAATGGGAGTAATTTGAATGATACTTACTTTACTTACTGGGTTGTTATGGTGATCAGATGAGATAATGTATATAAAGTACTTTACGTCTAAAAGTGATATATAAATATAATTATTAATATTTGAAATAAAACTGAAGGTTTATATTTTTGAACAGCCACACTTGGTTATCTAAAGCAGGGTTGTCAGTAGTACCAAGCATATCTCCTTGGGGCCTGAACCTGATGAAAATGTAATTGGGAAATGTTTAACAAACTCAATAAAAATACATAGGCATATGTAACATAGGCAATGTTAAATTGTAGTTTTCTAAGTCAATATGCGATAGACAAGGGATGGATTTCTATTTCTTTGGTATTAGTACTCTAAAGCCAGCAAATCCTCAGGTGAGTCCCTTGCACTGGTGTGCTCCGATGCTAGTATCTGATGACTTGATACTTTATTTTCATTTATCTAGCAAGCAGACTGAATTTGCTTTACTGAAATGGCACTTCTGATTTATATTGCCTTATTATCATGTCAGAATTAAAGAATCGTGCCTGAAGCTGTTGGAACCTGATAGTTTTGCTTTGTAGAGTCAGGAAGAATTATTCTGAGGGAATAAAAAGAAAAAAAAAGGATAGACTGATTAAGAAATTGCTGAATTGTCAGATTAAGAAAAAAACCCACCACAATTACAGCAGTGAGGTATTCAAATCATTATAGCTAGTTTTTAAATAACTCATGTGGGCTCCAGTGGTTATCTGGAAGATTTTTTTTTTTTTAAGAAAAAGACATTACTGGTTACTTTTACTACATCTGAAAGGTTCTATTGTTTCATAAATGAGTTAAAAAATAAACGACTGATGGGCAAAGACAGTGACTTACTTTGGTTCTCATTTTCCTTCCCTTTCCTCAGCATTTCAACAATGGCAAAAGAAGCTTTTGTTAAGTAACTTATTTGCCAGGCACTGTGCAGTTTGTGGGAGAAGCAAACATAGATGTGGATCCCAGAATTTGAGAGTTGGAAGGGATCTCAGGGGCCATTGACCCCAACCCATACCCCAAAGAAGTGCCCAATGTAACATCGCTGTCAAAGGATCATTCAGCCTCTGCTGCTGTCTCTTGAAGAAGTAATAGCTACTATGGGAGTTTGCCTGTTTATCCAGTTATGAATATGTTCAAGTAGATTATTGAGTCTATATCTCTCAGTCTTCTCCAAGGGAATGGCATAAGAAACATTATCAAATTCTTTGCTAAAATCCAAGTAAACTATGTCTGTGGCATCTACTTTTTCTACCAATTAAATGTCTGTGTCAGAAAATGGAATATAGACGGTTTGATGTGACTTATTCTTAATGTAGCCACAAAATCACAATTTCTTTACTAATTATTCCTTGTAGAATTTTCCTAGAAATCAAAATCAAGATTACCAGCCTATAGTTTATATACTCTGCTCTCCTCCCTTTTCTGAAAATTGAGTATTTTTTTTTTTCCTCTCTCCAACCTTATGTCATGTCTCCTGTTTTCTGTGATCTTTCATTTGTTAATGACAATAGCTTAGCAGTCACATCTGCTGGTTCTTTCTGTATCTGAGGAGGTACTTCCCATGGGCCAGGTGACTTGAATTCGTCAAGGGCAAGTAGGTGTTTTCTTAGACCTTTTTACTTGTCATAGGTATTGGTTTCTTGTTAGCCATTTCCCCCCGTCATTTACAGAACAGTGATCATCCCCTTGGCAGAGAAAATAGAAGCCAAATATGAATTTAGTAGCCCCACCTTCTTTTTGTTGTTAGTTATTAGGATACAGTACAAGCAAAGACTTCTGTCTCCTTTGACCTTCTCTTTTCTTCCTCTGTATCTAAGAAAATACCAGTTGTTTTTAACTTCCTTTGACAGCTTCAATTTTTTTTCCTGAGCTTTAGCATTCCTGAAACTACTTTTATAGCGCCATACTGTGTTTATATATTCATCCTCATTTTCCTCCCCTTAATTCCATATTTTGTACATTTTTAAAATTAAATTTTATTATTTTTTGATGAATAAATATCTGCCTTCTCCTTTTTCTAGCCCCGCCCCCCCCCCCCCAGCTCTCCATAGAGAAAGAAAGAAAAATAAAACCCCTTTTGCAGATATATATAGTCAAGCAAAACAGATTTCCTCATTGGACATGTCCAAAAACATGTCTCAATTGGTGCTCTGTCCATCACTTCTGTCTCAGGAGGTGGGCAACATATTTTATCCTGAATCTTCTGGAATTGTAGTTAGTCATTGTGATAGTCTGAGCTCTTAAGTCTTTCAAAGTTGTTTTCCTTTACAATATTGTCATTATTGTAAACATTGTAATGTAATGTAATGTAAACATTCATTCTTCATTAATTCTTGCAAGTCTTGTCCAGTTTCTTTGAAACCATCGCCTTCATTTATTATAACATAGTAACATTTCTTCACATTTATATACCATAACTTGTTTAGCTAGTGGGGGGGGGACCCCCTCACTGTCCAATTGTTTGTCACTATAAAAGAGAAATTGTAGATTAGAGTTAATTGGAGTTTGTTTTGCTTAGGACTAATCCCTCCTTTAACCAACCTTCACTCTTACTCTTTGCTCTCCCATCTTCCTTTTCTCTTCTACTTCTCCTTTTTAGTGAAATATATTTCTTGTTCTCAACTGTGTATGGGAATTCTTGCCTCCTTTGACCAATTTAGATAAGAGTGCACTCTGATTATGTGAGGTAATTTTCCCTAATCTTTCATTCTACTCTCACCTTCTTCTTGTATTCTTCTCCTCCTCCATTTCCATTATCCTTTTAAGATCATCACAGTGTAACAGAAATCAAGTGATTTCTAAGAGTTAAAAACAACATAGATTATCCAAATTAGGAATTTGTCTTTAATAATCCATAGAACACAATACTCTATTGTTTTTTGAACGTATTCAATACAGGATTGCTTTCTTGTCTAATTTGACTCCCTCTATGACCCTATATGCAGATTCAGAGGACCATGTGTATCCTATTGAAATGTAAAGAATTTATCCTTGTTTAACCTCTTTTGATTGTTTTCTCATGTTTACCTTTTTATGTTCCTTTTGAATTCTGTTTTTGCATTTGAAAGTTTCTGTGCAGTTCTTGTATTTTCATCATGTTGGAAGTCCTGTTATTTCATTAAAGTTCCAATTCCCCATTTTTTACTCAGTTTTTCTGGGTAACCTTTATGGCCACTTGTAGTAGGAAGGCCTAATTTATGATCTCAAAAAGGATCATATATATATATATACTCCTGGGTCCACACAAGTTGGCTCTGCTTTGGCTTTTTTTTTCAGCTGTAGTTTTTTGCCTCTCCTTGCAGCCAAGCCTCTGGCATTCTCAAGTCCCGCCTCAACGACTAGATACCAGAGTCCAGAGATCCATTGGTTCCGGAGTTGGCCCCTCTTAAGTGATTAATCTACGCCCACAGGGGTTTCACACCTGATGGGGCTTTGGGCCTGGGGCTTAGCATTTAACAGGTGAAAGTACTTTCACCGTAAACAAAAGCCAAACTCCTCAAGGGCACCCATTAAACTAAGCCCATTTTGCCTAACTGGCACACCACTGTAAGCCATTACTTTCTGGAACATCATTTTCCATGCTATCTACTTCTTTATCGTTATGGCTACTGAATCATACGTGATCCTGTCATCAATCAGTCTGTCTATTAGCCAGTCAATAAGCATTTATTAAGAGCCCAGTATGTGCTGAAGCTGACTGCCGAGGACAGTACAAAAAAATGAGATAATCTCTACTAGATTTAAGGTTATATTTAAATGAAGGGACAAGTATATATATCATATATAGCATGTATGGAGTGTTATAAATATTCATTCTGTATTTATAGATGCATAGCATATATACAACCAGGTCATATTCATATGTGTGTTTATGTGTACACACATGTGTATGTAAATGCACATGCATGTTAATGCATATGTATATGATTTTCTCTCAACTTTCTAACCCTTTCTCTAGGCTTTTTGCCTAAGTCCAGGGGTTGGGAGCCTGCGTCCTGGAGGCTACATGTGGTGCTAGGTCCTCAAGTGTGGCCCTTTGACTGAATCCAAACTTCACAGAACAAATCCCCTTAATAAAGGATTTGTTCTGTAAAACTTGGACTCAGTGAAAAGGCTATACCCAAGGACCTAGAAGGCCACATGTGGCTTTGGGGCTATAGGTTCCCCAACCCTAAGAGACTTAAGGAACTGCTATATTTTATCAGTCTGAGGGAAGTGCTGTTGCTTGTGACCATTGAGAAGACTGTGGGGCAGGGGTTTAGTATGATAGCATTGTCTACCTAGGGGTAGAAGGGACCATAGACATCATCTAGTTCCATTTTTTTTCCACAGATTAGGAAATTGATGTTAAATGAAATCACTTGCCCAAGATCATACAGTAAATAGAGATAAGCTTTGAATTCAAGTTCTTCGATTCTAAATCCAGCATTATTTCTTGTACCATGTCTTATGGCAAATAGTGGTTAAGCTTGAATTTTCTGTTTAGGAGGAAATATATGATATATAGCAGGTGACTTGCAATGTTTACAAGCATTATTTGCCTTTTGGTTGTTGGTCTGACTCTGACCTTAAAGGTGATAGATGTTTGTTACAGTAAGTATCTTCTCCTTTCTGTGTGATAATGATTTTTCTTTTTTTTTGGTTTAAATTATTGTTTTTTGGTGAACAGCTCTGAAACTCCTCTCCTCTGCTGGGACCAAGAACACCCCAACCTCATCCCTGCTGTTGGTGATGCCCCTACTGCAGATTTTGTCATCGACAGCCTTGGAGGATTGTATCTCGGCAGATGATGTCAGCCCCTCTAGGCAAGAGCTGGCTCTAACCCTCTTGGAAATGGTGCAACAAGAGGGCTCCAAAGAACAAAAACAGTTGGTAATGCATGAACTTTTGCTTCTCTTACACAAAGAACACCTGTGGGATTAGTGACTTGGCAGGCACAGGTTCCATTCCTTAAGGGTAGTCGGTTCAGGTTTTAAACCAAACTGGAAGGCAGATTGGGTGAGGGCAGGGGCCTGGAAACACCAGGCCTCATGTTGAGAGTGTCGTTCTTTGCTTTCCTCCTCAGTCCACCAGCCGCTTCCTGTGCACTGTTCCCTCTTCACTGCTGAGCAAGTCACTGCTGTTGCTCCTTCTTCTTAGGGACATCCTTTGTCAGCCTCTCTTTTTACCATGTTGCTGATCTCTGGTTTAGTGCACTGAGCTCTGATCCAAGGTCTATGCCCAGCTTTACCGGTCTTCCCTCCCTCCCTCCCCCCCATTTTTGTCCTTTAGCCTTTTCCATTAGTGAAATGTAGTTTCACCTCCCAGCTTCCTCTCTTAGAGGGATTGAGTGAGGATTAAATGAGATAATGCAGGTAAAGCATGTTAAAGCTTCTTGGAGAGAGGCAACTACACAAATACAAGGCCTTATCACTGTCCTTGTGTTTTCTGTGAAGGCGGATGTGGCTTTAATCACAGATGCTTAAAGGTACTAGAGGGAGAAAGCTATTTATTATTCCTTGTTCCAGCATGCAACGGAAATTAGTCAACCATTAGAGAGAAATTGAATACATACTTTGGCTTCCTAAATCCTAATAGAATAAATCTTTAGAATTTGTAGTACGTAGTTTATTTGTAATGTGAGAGAGGGAAACAGAAAGGGGTGGGGGTGGGGGACCATGTTTTGGCTTCAGTAGTAATGTGAGGAGAAAATGGAAACTATAATCAAGAAAAGAACCTGATCTTAAGCTTTAAGTGTCTGTCTCTGTTTCTGTCTCTCTCTCTGTCTGTCTCTCTCCCTCTCCTTCTCCCTCTCCCTCCCCCCATCTCTCCCTCTCTCTCCCCCTTTCCTTCACTCTCTGTCCCCCTCTCTTTCTCCTTTCTTCCCTCCCTCAGCTGTAAATCGCAAACAATGATTGATTGATTTCTGGGTTGCAGGTAGGAGGAGGACACATTATGCTTGACAGTTTTGGTCCTTTCAAAATCACAAGTGATATTTACTGAGCATAAGCTTCCAACCAGTGCCTGTTTGCTAAGGCACTGTTTAATCAGGTGTATTAGAACGGTGACTCATTCAGGATAATAGTTTTACCTTTTCTTTAATGGTTAGTAAAGTGGGGTTAGAGAAAGCAATGCAGTTAGGCCTATAAATGCACAGATTGTGATACTCTGCCAATTTCTTGGGGATTTATTTGAACAGGGCTTCTCTAGCTGCCCTTTTATTTATTAAAGAGTTAAAATTTAAGCTGAACTTAAATGCTTATTGTTGGCATCTGAACATACCTGCTTATGACAAGTATAGCATAGATCAGACTTTTGGTTGCTCAGACCATCTCTGTTCTATAAATGAGAGATGTCTGCCTAAAAACTCAGCTCTCCTTTACTCTCCTCAGCTTTGCCCTGATGAGGTTACAGATTTGGAATCAGAGCACCTGGGTTCAAATTCTGATTCTTCCTGTTACTATTTTGTGTTGCCATCAACAAGTCACTCTGAACCTCAGTTTCTACATCTATCCAATAAGGAATTGGACCAGATGGCCTATTAGGTCCCTACCAGCTCTAAAACAATGCATTTTGATCTTTAAATTGGTAAACCTTGAGTTCTGGTGTTTCATTTGAAATTATAGTCAGCAGTCCATGGCATCATATCAAATATCTTGCATGTAATCAAATTTCGCAGTTTGAAAGGCTTTAAGAACAAAATTTAACTTTTTCCAGTTTAAGAGTTAAAAACATTATAGATTATCCAAATTAGGAACTTATCTTCAATAATCCATAGAACACAGTACTCTATTGTTGTTTAAATGTATTCAATATTGCTTAAAACATTTTCACTGGAGGCAGCTAGGTAGCACAGTGAGTAGAGCACCTGCCCTGGAGTCAGGAAGACCTGAGTTCAAATTTGGCCTCAGACACTTGACACACTTACTAGCTGTGTGACCTTGGGCAAGTCACTTACCCCCAGTTGCCCCGCGTTCCCCTCTCAAAAAAAAAAAAAATTAAAACATTTTCACTTATGCTCATTCCAGAAAAAAGGACAAAAATTGAAGCACTTTTTGCAATTTAAATTCGAAAGGGCTTTTATATTTCATTTGTTCTCTCAAATAATGATGCAGGGATGGGCAACATGTGGCCTCGAGGCCACATGTGGCACTTTAGGTCCTAAAGTGGGACCCTTTGTCTGAATTTGGTTTTGGAGTCAGTCAGACAGCTGCACTTGAGAACCTAGAGGGCCACATGTGGCCTTGAGGCTGTAGGTTGCCCACCCCGCTAGGATTAAAGAAAGATTTGGGAAGGATAAAGTTCTTTTATTATTAGGCCTTATTAGACTGTTATTTGTACACAGAAGTAACTGACTTTAATGTGGAATTTTCTCCCGAAATTTTGTATAAACCTTATATGTTGTTTTCCATTTCAGAAATTACATACTTATTACTCCCCTAATATGCTCCTAGATTGCATTTTTAGATTTTCATGCCCAGATGTTAATGCTGGATTCATGAAGACCTTCCAACTTAAGCTGATTCCTAATAGGAACTTAAGCTAGGGCTTTTTTTTTCAGGGTAATTGATTTTTTTTCAATGTAGATTTTTTTCCCCTATAAAAGTGACTTGCCTTTGATAATTATTTGTAATTAGTTCTCATTATCTGTACGTCGGTCGGTAAGTTAAGAGTTTTAATTATGAGGAATAGTCGTGTTAGTTACTGTTATAGGGAGCTGCAGAGCAATGTGTTAACCTTTTAGTTCAACTCCAGGTTGTTAGAATTCTAAACTTTAAAAAAATTTGTGAAATTTATTTTGAAGGAGGAGGGGAAGAGTTCTTTGGTAACAAAAGCATTAGATGCTATCATGCCTTTGGGCTTTAATAAAGCTTGCAAAGCACTTAATATACATTCTTCCCTTTCAGTCTTGTAACATACCTTTGTGGTAGATAATGACAGCTATTGTCTCTCTTATTTTATGAAGAAGAACCTGAAGCTCTGAGAGTCTGTCATTGGCCTGTAGTTTTAACTCATGGATATAGTACTTAAAGTTTTGTGAAGCTCTTTCCTCATCAAATCCCTGGTGATGGTTAATATTAATAATTTAATGAAATACACATACTTTTCTTTGTAATAGAATACTGTTGAAATTCCTTTCCATTTTGTCATTAGCTTTCGTAATTATTTTCCAGACGTCCTTCAAGCTTGCTTTTCCTGTAACCAGCATGTATTATCCAATGTTTACAACGTGGAGAATCCTTGAACAAATGAAAGAAGTGTCCACAGTGTGTGATTGGTTGTCTTCTGTGAAATCATTGCTGCCTATCACCACCCATGTTCCTGTACATGTTTTCCTTCTTTTGGCTCACTTGCTCGTTCAAGAAAAAGGAGAGAATCTTCGAAAAGTACTGAGGGCCACCACAGAAATAGCCAAAGCTGACTCTTCTCAGGTAAGGTTCAAAGCAAAGGAGGCAGCTAACTCATGATTAAGAGGTTCTGAATGTTTCATTTAGGGCATCATCCTTTGCAACATTTAAAAAGAAATCCTAGCCGTGGCCCATGTTCAGGGTTGTCCCAGTGTTCCTCAATCTTAAATTTGTTTCTTCTCCAAGATACAAATATATTTTTCCACCCTAATCAAAGCATATTTATGAAGGGAAATCTCCTTGAAGTAGAGCAGTAGTCAGTGATATTTAGGAAGTCCTCCCAGTTCTTGTGTTTGCTAGGATATTAGACTTGAATTGCCCTAATGCCCTTTTTAAGATTCTCTAATTCTGGGAGAAATGAGCTGCATGTACAATTGAAGAAGTAGACCTTGGTGATGTTTTTACTCACTTCTAATCATGTGACTAGATCATATAGTGAATATAGCAGTTTTTTTTTATCTAGCAATTTTATCAGGAAAGTTTAAACATATTTCTCTCATGGGTATTTTTTCTTTCCTACTTTCACAAAGAGGGGGTAATTCTAAAGTTATTGTAGTTTAGTTGTGTCTGACTCTGACCCCATTCGGGGTTTTCTTGGCAAAGAAACTGGAGTGGTTTGTCATTTCCTTCTTCAGCTCATTTAGTAAACTGAGGCAAACAGGGTGAAATGATTTGCCCAGGATCACACAGTAAGTGTCTGAGGCTGTATTTGAACTCAGGTTTTCCTCATTCCACTTTCTGACTGACTGTTTTCTGTGCCATCTAGCTACCCCCATTCCTAAAGTACTGTCATATGAAATTAATCTTGGAAGTTGATAAAGTGAAGAAAAGTCTAAAACTCTTGCTAGACAAAAGATATAATATCTAGTCTATGGGTACTATAGTTGAAGTATTGGACTGTTTACTTGCTCGTTGTTTGATTCTGATGTCCCCTTAACTTCTGCAGCTATGCTTTCTCATCTAGGATTTGGCTGTCAAGGTAGACCTCAAATTATGCATGACTCTTACCTGTGAACAACCATTCATCAGGTGACCACAGAAATTTGCCTTCTGTTTTTTCTTCTTTCCCTTTCAACCTTGTACTGCCATGCTTCTTAGTAACTTTTTTTCTCTCACCCCCTAACTTCTGCCACCCCTTCCCCCCTTTCACTTCACTCTAAGAGTGGGTCTGAAATGCTAATATTGGCAATAATAAAGTATAGGGAAGGTAAATTCCTGAGGCTGCTTCTCCTTTCACCTCAGTCCCAACCTCTCTGCTGGTGTGTAGAATTGTAATTTAATCAGGCAGCTTGTCAGTACCTTTATTAAGTTCATTGGTGATACAAAGAAAGGCCTAAGACTGTCCCTGCTCAATAGGAGCCAACAGTCTAATTGTTAGTGTAAAGAACACTGCGTTTTGAGTCCTAAGATCTGGGTTAGAATACCAGCTTTTCCACTCTTTTCGTTTGTTTTGTTTTTTGTTTTTTTGGCAGGGCAATTGGGGTTAAGTGACTTGCCCAAGGTCACACAGCTAGTACGTGTGTCGAGTGTCTGAAGCCAAATTTGAACTCAGCTCCTCCTGACTCCAAGGCCAGTGCTGTACTCACTGCGCCACCTAGGTTCCCCTGTTCCACTCTTTACGTGTGAAACTTTGAGTCAAGTATCTTAATTTCTCTAAAGGTAACTGACGACCCTCATACCAATTAGTGAGCTAGGTGGATGAGCACAGTTTGTTCCAGCATCCATGAAGGTGTCTGAAGCAGGTGCCGTGGAGTGCTTAGAGCTCGAAGATGCCAAGGTCTTGCACTTGCATCCTGGGCCACTGCTGGTTGTGTTGACTTTGTCTTGCTCCTGGGCTTCAATTACTCTGGAAGAGAGAGAGAGGCTGATGACTGCCCATCCTTGCCTCACTTAAATCCAGTTCATGGGCAAGTCAGGACATTACCTTTAATGTCATTGGGCCTCTTTGAAAAAAAATGGGACAAACAACATAGTCTCTGTGGGTCTTCTTTTTATCATCTATAAAGTAAAGGGGTTGAGCTAGATGGTACCTGCCAACTATATTAAGGATCCTGTAATACTATGATTCCTTGTCTCTGATGTCTTTGCATTGGCTGTCTTCAGTCCTCACCTCTGACTCTGAATTAACTGGCACCTTCTACATGTGGTCTCTTTTCCCAGTTATCTTGCCCATAAATTATCTTATATTTATTTTTGTAAATATTTTGTATATACTTATTATATATGTACTTGTCTCACCTGATAGAACATAAGCTTCTGAGAGCATGGACTATTTGGTTTTTTTTTTCCCAATGTCTTTGGTGTATAGTAGTAAATACTTGATTGATTATGTTTTGATTGGTGAGTGAATACGCACATGCTACACTTTGCATCTGCTGTTCTGTCTGTCTGTCTTAACTCCTTGGAGCAACATACTTCTCCCAGGTTAAGGTCATTATGTCTGAAGCTGCTGAATCAAGCCTTGATTAATACCACCTCCCTCAGCTTCTTCTTCCCTCTGATTGGAGGCCTGGAGGGCTGCATACCAAACTCCTCCAGGTGCCTTTCTTTATAGAGGACAGCACCTGGACTCTCAGATCATTCCACCTTGCATCTGCTGCCTTCCCTGCTTTCAGCTCATGGAACAAGATACCCTCTGGTGTCTGCCTTCCTTGCCTCCTTTTGTGTGTTGTCTTTCCCTTTACGTTGTAAGCTTGTTGAGAGCAAGGGTTGTCTTACTTTTTAGTTAATGTATCCTCAATGCTTAGTACAATTCCTGGAACATTGTAGGCAGTTTAAAAATGTTTATTGGACTGAATTTGATTAGATTGGAGTGAAAGAACATTGACTCAACTAGTTCACTAAAAGTATCTGGCTCTAGACCACTAAACCTGACCGTGCTTTTGATATTCTATCTTTGTATTCTTTTTGTCTGTTTTGTCAACTGCTTCTCCCCACCTGGAACAGCAGGAAAATATGTCTGGTAGATGGGAGAATTAATCCACTTTGCTTTTTGGAACTGTATACTGGGCCATCTCATCTTGATTAGTGAGTGAGTGAATGAGCAACCATCCCATCTACCTGGTCCCCTACCACCAGATCAGACCATTTGTCTAGTTGTTCCCTGCATTTTCCCCAATTTCCAAGTCTTGTGCTGAGCTCACTGGTCAAGCCAGTATTAACATTGTTCCTTGAAAGGATATGTCAGTTGAATGCCTTTGAACCAGTTCACCATCCCTGTAACTCCCAATTCATTCCCAGGCATGTGTTGTCTCCCACTCTTAGAACTAAACTCCTTGAGGGCAGGTGTTTTCTCATATTTGTATTTGTATCTTGAGTGCTTAGCACATTAGTAAATACTGAAGAAATCCTTTTTCTTTCATTGCATTCCATAGGAACTATTCATTGAGGTAACTTGTTAAGTTTTCAGTTATGTCTGACTCTGTTACCTCATTTGGGGTTTTCTTGGCAAAGGTGTTGGAGTGATTTGCCGTTTCCCTCTCCAGCTCATTTTATCCAAAGACTCCTCTCCCCACTCCCTGCTCCCAGATTTGTCATATTCCTGGGTCTCTTTGTCATCTTACATCCTTGACCATTTCCTTCTTACAACTTCCCCCCCACCCCCGACTTCTGTAACACATCATTCTCCTAGTTCCTCTCCTGTTTCCTTGATCATTCCTTCTCTATTGCGTACAAATTCTTCTTTTTCCTTTTTTACTTCTTAATTTACATTTTTCTTACGTTTCTATCCTCAACCCTTTGTCTCTTTTCTCTACATGGTCTCCATTGTCAGTTTCTTCCTCTGCCTAGTATTGTATCTGTGCAAATGACTCCAAAATTCATTTCTCCAGCGCTGATCTTTTTCTTTGGTTTTTAATGGGTAATTCTACTGCCTACCAGCCACATTTGTACCTGTTTATTTGTAACACTTACTTTATTTAGCCATCCAGGCTCAAAATCCCAGTGTCATCTTTGACTCCACCTTCTTCTCCCATGATTCTGTTCAATCTGGCATTGCAATATCTTTTATATCTGTCCCCTCCTTTCTAGTACTACGTCTACCACCGTAGTATATATAGTCCTTCATCACAACTCTGGACTGCTGCAGAATTACCTACCTGGTCATCCTGCTTCTATTATTCTCCTTCACAATATCCTATATATGACATCATATTAATCTTTCCCTGTGCATACCTCTCATCATGTTTTTCTTTATTTTGCTCAAAAACCTTTCATGGCTCCTCTTTGCCAATTGAATAAATTTCAGTTCCCTTTACCTTGTTTTTAAGTCCCTACAGGAATGGGATTCAACCTTCCTTTCCAATGTTGTCTCTCACCCTTCCCACTCCTGTGCCCTCAGGTCAACCAGAGATGACCCCTTGTCATTCTTCCTCTAGGCTTTTGCTTATCTGGTCTATCTGTCTACTTAGTGTGGCTTGTCTAATTCCATCCCATCCCATCTTTGCCTTTTGTCCTCCTGCCTGTCCTGTAAATCTTAGTCCAAATGCAACTTCCTTAATTCAGCCTTCTTTGATATCAACTCCTTTTTAGGTTAAAAAAAAAATCTCTCATTTTTCTGGACTCTCATAGCACTCAGCATATTTCTTATGTACTCACTACAATTAGGTACTCGATATTCTTAATCCCTTTAAAGCTCATCTCAAGAACCATCTTTTGCAAGCTCCCTCTCCTGATTTCCCCCAGTCGTTGGTGCTTAGAACATCCACATAGTAAGTGTTTAGTGAATGTTTATTGCCTGACTGACTTAGCTGTGCATCTGTTGTTTCCTCTAGATGTAGTATAAACTTCTTGAGGAGAGGAAATGGTTTGCTTTTTTCTCCTTATCCCCAGGAACTAACAGCAAGTATGGCATACAGTTGGTACCTCATCAGTGTGTCTTAAATTGAATTTGTTTCAATGGATAACTCAAGGGGTTGTGAAATATTTGGAAAAGAAGGTGAAGTAATAACAAAAGATAACAAGTTTCAAAACGTTGAATACTTTTAAGAATAAATTTTGGATAATCTCCATTCAGGGTTTAACGATCATATATCTTCAAGGTCTCTTGAGGTTTTGACAACGCTGTCATCATATTTTACTCATTTGATAAAAACCAGCCAGAAATAATTGTTAATAATGTTTAGTAGTTAAAATGCAAAACACCGCTAATGCAATGATTATACTTAAAAAAATTATATTTTGAAGAAACTCATTTGTCATTCCTAGAAACGTCAACAGTCATGACAAAGGCTTGACTCCCACATCACATTGGGTTTACTTTGTGGATGACACAAGCCCAGACACAAGGTCCTGGCAAAAGTTCAAAGACTTTTTGTCTTCTTGGAGGGAAGTTCATATGAGAGCATTCTGGGTTAGTGATCCAAGAACTAAGCTTCCTCTGTGAATTCCTGTGGTAGACTTGAAAGTTTTAAAAGCCTTAATTTTATTTAGAAAAGAGGTTTTGAAAATCATAAATACACTATGCTTTGGTAAATG
This sequence comes from Phalanger gymnotis, assembly GCA_028646595.1. Taxonomy (NCBI): domain Eukaryota; kingdom Metazoa; phylum Chordata; class Mammalia; order Diprotodontia; family Phalangeridae; genus Phalanger; species Phalanger gymnotis. The sequence continues at coordinate 393,036,002 of CM053622.1, read as the reverse complement.
GGGTCTCTGTCTATTTCCTTAAATTAGTACCCGTTGTATTTTATCTGAGAGTAGTAGTTGAGGGATGCATCTGTTTTTAGTATTTATGTTCCAAGTACAATTTCTGCCTTTTAGAAACTATGAGCAATGTGATAGGTACTTTTTGTCTAAATTCAGATGGCTAAAAACCACTCTTACTGCCTGGAGCCTTCCCTTTGATGGCAGCAAAAGCAGTTGAAGTCTTAATGGTTATTTTACTTGTTGTCTTGTCATCATTTTATAGATCATATGCCTACTCGGCTCTCAGGAATTCTGTTGCCACCAAACCATGTTCTTTAAAATCTTGGTATTCTTTGGGTGAGAGATGACAGAGTTTAAGCAAGAAAATTTTGATAGCAGTGATCTTTGGACTGGAGTGAGGTAAGTAGGGATATTCACTTCCCACTCCATGGAAGAGAAAGAAGAAAATAGGATGGAAGCTGAGGATTCCAGGGAAGAGGCAATGGAGACCTCCAATGAGGAGGAACCCATTGCCTCTTGAGGCAACCTGGCCTGCTTTTGGATAGATTTAGTATTTAGGAAGTTTTTCCTTCCATTGAACCAAAATTTGCCCTTGTGTAATTTCTGCTTATTGCTCCTAACTCTGCCCTCTGGAGCTAAGCAGATAATACTAATCCTTGGGTAGGCACTGTGTTTCTTTTTGCTTGGATTTATATCCCCAGTGCTTAGCACGGTGCCTGGCACATAGTAAAGCTTCTTGGTGGCTCAGTGGATAGATCCTGAAGTCAGGAAGACTTGAGTTCAAGTCTAGCCTTCGACACTTCCTCACTTTGTGACCCTGGGCAAGTCATTTAACCTGTGTCTGCCTCAGTTTCCTCATCTGTAAAATAAGGCTAGCGATAGTACTTAAATCCCAGAGTAGTTGTGAGGATAAAGTGAGATAATATTTGGAAGGAACTTTGCAAACAATAAAGTGCTATATAAATACTAGCATCATCATTGTTAATTATGATTGATATAAATTAAATCGCTATACTATTGTGTTATTAAACATAATAATTATAATTTAATAATAGTAATCAATTGCTTGTTGCCATGCATTACCTTGATTGAGCATCCTTCTTCCATGTGACAGCTCAATAAAAATACTCGAAGACGGCTATCCCTTTCTGAGTGTGTGAATTATGGTGAATTATCTCGATTTCTTCAGCTCATATGCCATGATCTCAAGACATCTCTTCCTTAATATTCCTCTTCTGGATTCTTTCTAGCTGATCCAGATCAGTCTTAAAAGTTTCCTAAACTGAAGATGGGATATGACCTGAATAGGCTATAGAAGAACCAGTTCTGGGCATTCGGGCTCTCTTGTCTGCCTTTATTGCATCATTGGTTCATACTGGGCTTCCAGTGCAATAAAATACCCAGATGTTTTTCAGACAAATCGGTTTTTAGCTTTAATTTGATATTTTTAACCAAGTAAAAGACTTGACATTTATTTCTGTTAAATCTCATCTTTTCCTATTTGATTCAGCATTCTGCCCTACTGAAGTATTTTTGCATCCTGACTTCTAATAGATTAGTTGTCCCTCCAAATTTTGTGTCATCTTAAATTTTTATGAGCACTATTACTATTTGTGCCTTTATCCTAGTCATTGATAAAGATGTTAAACAATTTGGGGCAAACACAGATCACTATGGTACTTTGTTACAGACCTGATTTCACTTTCCCATACAAAGAATAAAGACTCGTCTTTGAGGGTGGTCTTTCAACTAAGTTATTTCTACCTAATGTGCCATCATTTAGCCCCTATCTCCCAACCATTGTCCATAAGAATGTTATAAGAGACTTTTTCAGATTTTTGTTTTATAGTAAGGAAAGTGCTTGTAAAACTTAATGTATTTTTGTATCTTGAGTTAACCATCCCTCCAAATTTTGTGACATCTTAAATTGTGATGAGTATTATTATCTATGCATTTATCCTAGTCATTGATAAAGATGTTAAAATTATGGAACATCATAGGGTCAAAGGCAAATCCCCAGAATTGGGGCATCAGTCTGTTAATCACTACACTTTGGGTTAGGTCCACCAACAAGTTCTGGGTCTACCTATATTATCGATGAGCTTGCATGTCTTCATCATGTCCGTGAGGACTAATTGAGCAATATTGTCTTTGCTTGCTTAAATTCAGGTATAGTTTGTCTACAGAATTCTGCCAAGGGTGGGGAACCTGTGGCCCTCTAGGTCCTCAAGTGCAGGCCTTTGACTCCAAACTTCACAGAATAATTCCCTTTAATAAAAGGTTTTGTTCTGTAAAACTTGGATTCATTCAGAAGGCCACGTCCAAGGACCCAGAAGGCCACGTGTGTCCTTGAGGCCGTAGTTTCCTCACTCATGCAAATGTTTGGGGCAAACATGGCAATCTGCTAGAGATCTGATTTCATGTTCATATACAAGAGTTAAGGACTAGTCATGTGAGTTATCAATCAGTGAGTCAGTTGGGAAGCATTTATTAAACATTTGCTGTGTACCAGGCACTGTGTCATAAGTTCTGGGTATACAAAGAAAGCCCCCAAACAATTCCTGCTCTCAAGGAGCTGATATTCAGATGGAGGAGACAACATTTAAATAGCTAGTTACACACAAGATATATACAGAATTAATGAAATACTGTCTTAGGAGGGAAGGTATTAGCAGTTGAGGGACTTCCCACAAAAAGTCAAGTTTGAGCCAGATTTTGATGAAACCTCAAGAGGGGAAGGAAAACTGACAGGGCATTCTAGTTATGGGGGTTGTAGGTGAAAGCAAGGAGACAGGACATGAAGAATCATGTTTGGGGAACTGCAAGTTGACCAGTGTTGTTGGGTTGTAGAAGGCATAGAAGGGCATAGAATGTAAGAAGATTGGAAAAGTAGAGAGGAGCTGGTTTGTGAAGAACTTGAATTGTGAGAAAAACTGCCATATAATCTTGCCATGGGGATCTTCTGCCATGTAATCTTCCATGGCAGGGGCCATGGAAGCCCCTTGAGCTTTGGGGTGACTTTTGTCAGACCCACTGTTCAGAAAAATTATCTTGGCAGTAGAGTGGAGGATGGAATGGAATGGGGAGAAACTTGAGGCAAGGAAACCATTGAAAAGGTTCATTTCAGTAATCCCCATAAGAGGTGGATGAAAGCTTAACTGGAGTTGTGACTATGTGAGACAATGGACAAATTTGACAAATGGATAATTATTCTGTGTGAAGAGAAGCCATTTCTAAATGCTCTGTACTTAGCATTCAGACTTTTTTTCTTTGTAAAATGGATTTAGAAAGTCCAACTGTTTTTCTGAAAATCAGAAGTTGAAGACTTTAACCTGAATAGCATATATTTCCTTAAAATTTCCCTCAACTCCCTGCCCTCCCAATTCCTTCTTTTTAAAATCAGAGATATTTAATCTCTCTTTTTGTGTGTGTTTTGTTTTATTGGTGTGTGTTCATGGGCTGCGAATGATGGAAACCTTAGAAACCTTCTCTAATTTATTTTATCCTCTGTGACTTTTTCATTGTCTGCTTTTTCCACTTTGTAAAAACATTTCACATTTTTGGTCGAATTCAAACCATTTGTATGCCTGGGTTCATAACTAATGTCCTGTCGGCTGGTTTTATGCTTGTATTTTATCAAAGGTGGAAAGGTGGTTCTCAATCTATTAAAATTGTAGGTTCCTGCTTGGCTTTTCCGCAAGGTTAGAAGCCACTTTTTAGCTTAGGAAACCTTTAGAATGAGTGAACTCTAATGGTCCCTGAGTAACTGCTGTGAGGAAATGAGAAAATACATTATGTCAAAGAGAATTGACAGTCTCTGGTCAGATTGCCCTCTGTTCTATTGTGGCTGATTTCTTGTCCCCTGAAGTAAACCTATCCACCCCACCAAGAGGAGAAGGGAAAATGCAGCCTTTTTAATGAAGAATGCTATAGACTATAATGCTTTGCTACAGTTTTCTCTGGCTATTGCATCAGTTATGCCAGGGGAGTGAACTTGAGAAGAGTGTGTTAGGCATGAGTGTAACAACAGTGTGGCTAGCAGCTGCTATGAGGGTGAAAGACCAACAACACCAGCACACAGAAGGGCTGCCAGCACAGGTTCTTTGATCTGTTTTTCTAAGGAAAGCAACTTTAAGGGGTAAACAGTCTTACTTTAATCAAACATACATATACCATTCACTTAGTTCAGGGGGAAAAGCCAGCACCCTGAACTTCAGAGAGAATACAAACAGAAATTACAAACAGAGACAATATAAACAGATCAACATTTCTGCCTAACCAAATCACAATATACAGAATTACCAGAGAAGCACCAACATCTGGGTTTTTTCAAAGCGGGAGTGGGGGTGGCTCTCAACAAAGGCTACCCAGAGTCTCATCTGGTCAAATCACACAACACTCTTCCAGTGAGTGAAAGCCCCAAACAAAATGCTAGCCTGTGAGTTTATGTACCCTTCTTAGGGTCTGTTGTCTTCAAACTTAATCAGCAAAAGGGTGTGGGCCTGGGGCTTTGCATCCAGCAAGACTTAATGAAAGGTACTTGATTTCCTTAGCATTCTAAAAGAGAAAACAGTAAAAAAAAACAAAACAAAACAAAAGTCTTGCACTGATTACCATTACAATGAGGCAAGTAAACAGATAAAAACATCCAGGTGTCATCTAGGCTAATGGTCCATTCACCCCATTTGGCATCCCACAGTCTTTGGGCATGATGCATGTCTCTGTGCCTTTGTGATGATTTGTGGAATGGAATATTTTTCACCAGGTCTTTTTTCTAACAGTGGTTTCTGTTGTTTGGCAGTAGCATAAATTTAGTCCTAGAAGGGGTCACTGGGGCCATTGAGCACAATCCCCACAATTTACAGATAAGAAGACTTAGGCCCAGTAAAGTAACTTGCTGAAGGTCATGTGCTTGGTAAGAGTCTAAGGTGGAATTTGAGCCCAGATCATCTGGACTCCAGGCCATGCATGAAATAGAATGTACCTATTATTGCTCATTTTCAAAGAAGTAGCTCTGATGACAATTTCATGCCCTTGTAAGGTGACAGTTAACATTGAGTTCAGTTATTTCTTGGTACATTTTTAATGTTTTGAAATACTTTAAAGCCTTTGACATTGGAGAGCCATAGCTGCATGCTCTCGCTCTCTCTCTGTCTCTCTCGCTCTCTCTCTCTCGCTCTCTCTGCATTTCCTATGACATAACTTCCTTTTCCTGTCAGGAAGCTCCTCCTACCACATGTGACTAAGGCTTCCTGTGATATAAGCAGGTCACGTGGCCTATTAATGGGTGGGAAAGATCTTCAAATCTAAATTGCTACTACAAGAGTAAAAAACTTGGCTCAGGAATGGAGTAAGAACCTCCAAAGACTCTTAGATTACGTAGAAGTTGCATGACTATAAATTGAATATTTTCTTTGAGGAACTAATTTGCAGACACTGGACATGGTGAATAATGAATAATATCACAAAAAGTGAAATTATTTTACTGAACAGGAAATAATGTGGGAGTCACTCCTGAATTATCTGTCTATATAATCAGATGAGTGACTTGTTAGAGCAATGTGAATGAAAAAAAAAGATATGGCATGAAACTGAAATTCAATCCTAACATTAAACAAAATTGTTGAAATGAAAAATGGGTAATGAAAGTAATAAAAAATCATAAACACAGAATGTAATAGTTTCCTACTGAAATTTTAACCGATATAAATCAATTGCCATAACAAAGAGACCAAAAATGCTGGAGAAAGCATCTTAAGCAGTAAACAGTTGACATACTTGGCAAATGGATAGAAATTGCAGCCAAAGGCAACACTCATTTCCAATATAAACTCTTTAAGAAAACATCTTATGGAAAAAGATGATGGAAGATCATGAGCGGTACTGCCTGATAAAACAGAAGTAGTGGAGGGTAATTTTAGTTAAAAGAAAAGCTTGGCAAGATATATAACAAAAGTCATCCTGAGAGACTTAAAGATGAAAGTAGAAGGAGAACAAAGAGGGGAAAAGATAGAAAGATCTACAAAATTTTTATAGCAAACTTAAGATAACATCAGGGACATTAGATCTTCTCCTGTTTTACTTTGACATCACAGTCACAGATATGGTTATATTGGAGGCAAAAATGTCATAGAAGAAAACAAAGATAAGAAAAGAAGGTGGATCAGGGCAAGCCCATAGAAAATGGAAGAGATTTTCTGCTAGAGGAGAAACATTTTTAAAAATACTGAGGGGTACACTTACAAGATGTTTGAGGTAGAAGGAAAGATACTAAAAAAAATGAACTGAGAGAAAAACCACCCTTAAAACTATAAGCCTATTTGGATGTTGAGTTTCTCCAGATGCTTGTATTTGTGGCCGACAATGTTGCTCGTGTCAAGCCCTCAGAACATGGTACATATCTTGCATATATCTGCAACCATTCAGGAAGTTATTCTAGACAAAATACAGGGAAAGCCAAGTGGGTGAGCAAGGTCTATTGCCCAAATCATGACATGAAGTTAGATTGATAACCTGTAGAACTTGTCCATCAGCATATTTATCTGGGATGGACTTTATAAAAGTCAGACAAATGGCAAATGGATAGAAATGGTAGTCGTTTATGTGATACAGCTAGACACTGTGCTAAGCACCAGGCTTACAAAAGGAGGTGGCAAAAGACAGTCCCTGTTTTCAAGGAGCTTATAAGCTAATGGGGATGACAGCAGATAAATATATGCAGACAAGATCCATTCTTCAGTCATTTCAGTCATATCCAACTTTTCATGACCTCGTGGTTTTCTTGGCAAAGCTAATAAAAGTAGTTTGTCCTTTCCTTCTCCAGGTCATTTTACAGATGAGGAACTGAAGCAGATGGGATAAATGACTTACACAGGGTCATCTAGCTAGTAAGTGTCTGAGGCCAGATTTGAATTCAGCAAGATGAGTCTTCCTGTCTCCTGGTTTAGCACTTTGGCCACTGCTCCACCTAGCTGCCCATAAATAAGATATATAGCACATAATTAATAGAGGAAAGCACTCAAATTGAAAAGGCTTGGGAAAGGCTTTCTGTAAAGGATGTGATTTTATTTGCAACTTAAAGGAAGCCAAGGGGACTAGTAGGTAGAGATGAGTAGGGGGAACATTCCAGTGATGGGGATAGCCAAAGCTACCAGGAGCTGAGAGATGGAGTGTCTTGTTTGTGGAGCAGCAAGGAGGATTGTGTCAGTGGATAGGGCGGTCTGTGGTGGGGAGCAAGATGTAAGAAGACTGAGACAGTAGGAGGGCTAGGTTATTAAAGGCTTAGAAAGTCAAACATGACTTTGTATTTGCTCCAGGAGGCAATAGGGAACCACTGGAGTTTATAGAGTAGGAGGTTGACTTGATCAGACCTGTGATTGAGGAAAATCGCTCTGGTAGCTGAATGAAGGATGGATTAGAATTGGCAGAAACTTGAGGCAAGTAGACCCACTAGGAGGCTATTATAGTAGTCCAGGTGTGAGGTCATGAGGGCCTGCACCTAGGCTGGTGACAGTGTCAGAAGAGAGAAGGGAACTCATGTGAGAGATATGGGAAAGGTGAAATTGAAAGACCTTGGCAACAGATTGGATATGGGTGGTGAGAGATAGTGAGAAGTCAAGATTGATTCCTAAGATGTGAGTCTGAGGAACTGGGAGGATGCATTGCCCTTTACAGTAATAGGGAAGGTATAAGATGGGGGGCGGGGTTAAGGGGAATGGATAATGAATTCTGTTTTGGATATGTTGAGTTTAAGATGTCTACTGGAAATCCAGTATGAGATATCTGAAAGTCAGAGATGGGAAACTGGATGTTAGCAGAGAAAAAGGGGCAGGATAGGCCTATTTGAGTGAGAATCGTAAGTAGAGAGATAATAATTAAATCTATGGGAGGTGATGAGATCACTGAGTGTAGTGTTATAGAGGGAGAAGAGAAAAGGGCTCAGGACAGAGCTCTGTAGGACACCAGTGGTTAGAGAGCAAGATCTGGATGAGGTTCCAGCAAAGGAGAATGAGCAGGAACAATCTGATAGGTAGGAGGAGAGCCAGGAGAGAGGGGTGTCCTGAAAACCTAGAGAAGAATGTGTCAAGGGGAAGAACAAAATCAGCAGTGCCAAAGACTGCAGAGAAGTCAGAAGGAATGTGGATTGCCAAGAGAGGTCATTGGTGACTTCGTAGAGAGCATTTTCAGTGAAAGAATGATGTCAGAAACCAGATTGTAAGGGCTTATGAACAGATTGAGAAGAGAGAAAGTACTGTCACCTGTTGCATGTGACATTTTCAAGGCCTTCAGCCATAAAGGGCAGAAGAAACATAGGACAATATTGGGAATGGAAGGATCAGATGAGGGTTTTTCCAGGATGGGAGGTAGTTTATAGGTAGTAGGGAAGGAATCAGTAAACAGGGAAAGACTGACAGTTGGGCTCAGAATTCAAAAGCAGAGTAGGCTAACTTGCATTTTATCAGTTGCCAAACACTTTTCTACTATGTGTTAGGCGCCGTCATAAATGCTAGGATTTATGTTATCTAAGTCAAAGAATTTCATTCTAGTCTTTCATACTAGAATACTGCTGTCTCCAGGGCATCTTAGACGTTGAACAGCTTAGAGCTCAGTCAACTTCTCAAAGCATTCCCTAAGGGAAAAATGATCTCTTTGCCTCATTACTTCATCTCTCTCTCTCTCTCTCTCTCTCTCTCTCTCTCTCTCTCTCTCTCTCTCTCTCTCTTTCTCTCTCTCTCTCTTTCTCTCTCTCTCTCCTTTCTCTCCCCCCCCCCACTTATGTATATCTAAAATAAATCCAAGGTACTTTTTTGGGGGCAGGTGAGGGAGACAAGAGAAGATACTACAAGCATCTAGGGGCATTAGGAAAGGCATCATGTACGAGGTAGAACTTGAGCAGAGTTTTCACAAAAATGAGGTAAACTAAGAGGTATGGGAGAAATGGGAAAGAATTTCAAGTGTGTATGACTAATAGTGCAAAATCATGGAGATGGCAGATACAATGGCTTGTGTGACAGCAAAACGGTCAGTTTGGCTGGACCATAGTTTTTGGGAAAGGAAGTAATATATAATAAGGTTGTATAGATAAGTTGGGGTCAGGCTGTGGAAGGATTTAAAAGCCCCTAAGAGAAGCTCATGTTTGATCCTAGAGGAAATGGCGAGTCATTGGAGTTTTGCGAGTAGGCACTTTTACATGAATAGACCTGTAGAAAGTCACTTTGACAGCTTTGTGGAAAACTGATTAGAGAGGGAAGAATTGGTATTTAATAGACCAGTTAGAAGGCTATCACAGTAGTTTAGAAAGGTGACGATGGTCTGAATCAGGTGTTAGCCATTCATTTTTGTTCTTGTATTCCCAGTGCATATTAACACAGTGCCTGGTACACAGAAGGCACTTAATAAATGCTTGTTGCCTAGAGCAGCTGGTACAATAGATTGAAGCACTGGGCCTGGTGTCAAGAAGACCTGGGTTCAAATCTGGTCTCAGATCCAATTTAGCCACACTTAATAGATGTGTGACTCTGGGCAAGTCATTTAACCTGGGTTTTTTTTTGCCTCAGTTTCCTCAACCGTAAAATGGGTATAATAATGGCACTTACTTCACAGGGTTGTATGGGCATACAATTATAAATAATATTGTTAAAGTCTTTAGCACAGTGCCTGGCACATAGCAGGTGCTATGCCATTGCCTTTTCCGTCCTCTTCCCTCTTTCCTTGCTTATTGATTACAGATACAAGGGATGTTGTGAAAGAAGAAATGACAAGATTTGAAAATTTATTGGATATGCGGGGCCTTTAGAAAGGTGCTAGGATTGCAAATTTAGGTGACTCGATAGATGTTAGCACCTTAGAAGCAGAGACATTTGCAAGGGGGATGGGTTTCATGGAGAAAGCGAGTATTGGTTTGAGCCTGTTGAGTTTTAGATACCTACAAGACAAGAAGTTTAAAATATTCAGTAGCTATGTAGAGATTTGCAGCCGGAGCTCAGAAGGAGAAGGAAATATACAGATGGAATATTTAAATGTCTGATTCCTTTGCATACTGGTTTTAAATACATGGGAATTGATGAATATATTTAGTGAGAGAGTGTGCAGAAAAAAAGAGAAGGGATCCCAGGGGAGAAGTCTGGGATATACCCATCGTAGAGGAGATAATGATGGAGTGATCAGATAGGTAGAATAGTGTCGCCAAGAGTCTATTTCCGTGTAGGAGAGGATGATGAAGAATATCAGATGCAGCAGATCGAAGAGGATGAGGACTGAAAGAAGGTGACCAGTGTTGATTGATTATTAATCAGCATGCATTTATTTATTGCTTACTATGTGCTAGGCATCGTGCTAAGCCCTGGGGATATAAAGAAGAAGCAAAGAGAAAATATGTTCTCAGGATCTAGTGAGATTTTTTCTCAGCCCTGGAGAGACTTAGGAGTAGGTGTAGATAGCAAGAAAGGAGCCAGTAAGGAGTGTGACATTGAAGATTAGAGAATGAGAAGGAATGATCATAGGGAGCAGTCTGGCCTTTAGGCAGACCAATCACCTCTTCATCAGCATCTGGAATGAAAAAGCCTGACCTGACCATCATCTGGGCCTGACTCAGGCCAGCCTTGTAATTTTGTTTGATATTGGAACAAAATAAGATACTTATAGGTCATTCATTCAACAGATTAAAAAAAATGAAGATTTATTTGGCTATAGCAGATGATAGTTGTTCAACAAGGATATGCTTTGAAGGTACTTCAGACTGATTCAGCTGAACTAAGCTCCCTTGCCTAAGGTGCCCATTGCTTTTGTCAGCCAATAATTATCAGTGCACCTGTGGCTCCTTGTGGCTGTTTTGTATTCAGATGACTGGCACTGATGTCAGTAGAATGAGCCTTTCCATGAAAACCCAGTCAAGTCTCGAAGACGGCTTCAATACCTTTTATGGAAAAATTAGCCTAACTTGCAGGGTGGAAGGGGATAGGATATCGTTCCCACCACATAAAGGATGACATGTCTAAGGATTTTGAGAGGTACAGAAAGCAAGTTTAGGGAGTTTATGGTAAATAATGCCTGTTTTTCAATAAAGTTTGAGATGAGGCCCTCAGAAGGAGGGAGGAGCAAATGATTTGGTAGGCATGAAAAGAGAATGTTTGGAGAAGCCTCTGTGGGAAGCAATATAAAGGATCATTTAGGAAGGAGTCAAAGAATTATCTCACTGCAATGAGGGCACAGTTGATAATGTACTGAATCTAGTTGTCTTGGTCGTGTGATTTCCTCCAGCTCACTTCAGCAGTAGGTGAGTAATCTAGGAGTTGGAGTTTGGAATAATCTGGCTTTAGGCTTCTATAAGCTGCTAGCTTCAATAGGATGAAGAGGCAAAGCGTTCAAGAACAGAGGGCAGTATAGAATTGAACTGGTTAGCTATGGTGTCAAGGGTAGAAATCAAGGCTAAGTGAAGTTCTAGTAGGGATGATAGCCAAGGAGAGTACTTAGGGAAGGTAAGGTTAAAGTCCTCACCGTAAAGATAAAGACAAAGTTTAGTAAGCTTTAGGGAGAAATATTAAGATCTGATAAAAAGATTTGGGGGATTGTGGCAGTATCAAGAAAAATTGCTAAGCTCCTTTAATGGCTACGAATTTGTTCCAGTTAACAAATGCTTGACTTTTTAATATTAATGTTTTACTATTATTGTGTAGAGCTCCATAATTGAAGAAAGATTAAAAGTGAATAGCACACTGAAGAAAATGGAGAGGTACCTTTTAGATATGAGCAGGCTGGAAGATATAGCAATGAATGAATGAATTAAAAAGTGCTTTTAAGTTTACTATGTGCCAGGCACTGTGCTTAGGGCTGAGGATATAAATGTAAAAAAAAAAGAGTCTCTCTTCCCTCAAGAAATTTGCATCCTAACAGGAGAAAATAGCACATATAGAGGATTTGTGGCTAGTGAATGTAGTTTTGTTCTGAGAAGTCACAGAGATTATATTATACATTATTGATCTATGTCTTCAGTAACATACTCTCTCTCTCTCTTTAATACTGTGCCCAAAATGTTGGGTTGAAAGTGTTTGAAAGTGGTTGAAAAGGTTGGGTTGAAAGTGTTTGTGCCACATGGTGGCACAAATATATGGTGAGATGACCTGGCTAGATAGCTTAATGAGATGTGAAGGTAGAACGTAGTCTGGTGTCTAGGGCCAGCCTGGTGACATAATGGGCTAAGTGGGTTAGTTTGCTTTCACTTAATCATCGATCAGCTAGGTTGGGCCCTATAGGGGGCTATTAAAATGAGTGGATTAATATCCCCTGGTCTTCTGCCATGGATTCTAGAGTTCAAGGTGAGGAGTGCCAGATCAGGGGTGAAAGGTGCTTGTCTAAGTGGGGAGGGACTACAAGCAAATGGTCCAGATGAATGGCTAGATGGGATGTGAAAGTGGAGCTCAGTGGAGTTCTTGGTACCCTCTTAATGTCAGGGGGAATTGAGGAAGATTCCTAGTGATGAGGATGGGATCTGAACCCCTAAAAGGAAAAGACCATGTCTGTAGGATCTGGCCCCTTCTGTCTTCCCAGACTACTTGGCCACTCCTACATCACATCCAGATCATCCCAAAGTCTTCTGTATAAAAAGGTCCATCTTGCCTCCATTAAAGTGCCGAGGTTCCTTAAGAATCTGGCCCTCTCGCATTAGTAATACAAAGGCTGAGATTCTTAAAATCTGGCCAATAGCTCAGTTTCTTAAAATCTCACCCACCCCAACTGGTGTTTTAATAAACCTTGTCTCTGACTGAAAGAAGGCTTGGGTCGAATTTATTCGAGGCAGGACCACATCATTTGCCCTTGGATTTCAGGGTTCCCAATATCCTTACATCTCAACATTAGCACTTTGAATAAAACCTTTATGGTGAATATGGAAAACTTGGACTAGAGTCAAGGAAGATGAAGGGAGGGAACACTTAAATTGATGGGAGATCCATTTGTGGATGCTCCTGTGCTCTGTGATTTTCCCTTTTCCCTTTAAAAAAATTCTTAATTTTTTTAGTGAAATTCAGCTTCCTCAGGGCAGAGATTATCTTGCTTTGTGTTCCTAATGACTTTTGTTCATGGAATTGAATTTTGTTTTGTCAAATTTTTTACTGACTAGATCTGTAATTTCATTAATATTGGTAAGAAAATTCCTCATTGTGAGAGACTGTTTTTTTTCTGTAATTTATAGTTTTAGAGATTTGCCTGGAGCATTATGAGGTAAAATGACTTGCCCAGGGCCATGCAGGTAGTATGTGTCAGTCAACAAACAAACATTTGTTCAGTGCTTAACTGTTGAACTAGGCACTGTGCTAAACCCTGGGGATAAAAACAATGATGAAAATAGGCTGCTGTCAAGGAGTTCCTATTCTAATAAGAGAGACAAGCATGGAAATAACTACATACCTACATGGCAGACAGACAGACACGCACGCACTCACGCACGCATGCACGCAATGCATTAAACCTCAGAAGGGAAAGCACTGTCAGCAGGGAGGACCTGTCAGACCTGTATGTGTGGGTTTCAGAGACAGCCTTGTAATGTATTAAAAAACTTGAGTTGTGTCTACTTTTTTGGAGGTAATGCTCACACTGAGAAAATCATAGATGAGTAAGTATTTGGAATCTCTAGATTCTCAGTTGGAAAGGCGAGGTGTTAGGATTCCTCAGTTCTTATTCTATCATAGATTTCCTGTGGGTTCTTGGAGGAGTTATCTATGTCTCTGTCTTGTGATACGTTACAGAGTTGTTGCTAGAATAACTGGATATAAAGACATAAAAGATGTAAACCCGTCTTAGTCAAGTGTATTACTGTCATTTATGCTGAACTTAGAGCACAAATGTATGATGATTATATTTTTCTAAATCAAGAGTTCTTAACCTATAGGGGTCCAAGGATTAAGGTTAGATTTCACTGAGTCTGTCAACTTGGCTGGGGAGAAAAATATATTTTTATTTTACTAATGTTTGATTTCCTTTCAAATCCTGTGTATTTTATTTTACATATATTCACTAGGCTGCCACTGGGGCCCAGGACACAAAAAAGGTTAAGAACTTCTAAACCTTTTATATTTTCACACTAAGTCGTGAACTAAATTCCCTTTTGCATGGTCCCTTTATTTTATTTTATTTTATTTTTTTTGTGATTAATTCTAACTTGTCTTTGTTAGGTTTAAATTGTGAGCCTCCCGATCTTGTGGTTAGCTTCCTCCCCTCCCCCAGATATAGAGCATAGAAAAGATGAAATATCAAAGTAGCAACTTTAAATTCCCATAGTGCAAGGGGAACAAAACATAGAACTTTAATATCTTACATCTGGTCCCTAATATAGTTCCCCCTTCCTCTCTGAAATAGAAAACCAGTTTGTAACACATACAGTTTTAAGTGACGACAGTAACTAAATAATTCCTCAAAATGGGGCCGCTGCTCTCCCTGGAATCTGCAGTTGGCAGATGTTTTTGAAAGGTCTTATAGGGTATTAATTTAAAACAGATATCTCAGAACCCTTTTGGCAGGAATGGGTGTCCTGGGAATTTGGAACAGTTCTCTTTTCCATTGCTTTTGCATGTCTTTGCTTGAGGTCTTCATTGAGATTAAAAACAAAACAAAACAAATTTGCTTTTGTGGCCACGAAACGGGAAAATATATAAAGAAGGCAATTGCTTTGAATTCCATGTGAGCAACTGACTCTCTTATGTATTGTTTGCATAGCCGTGAAGCAGTATGCCCATGTTTGTTATCACTGTTCTGGATTAAATGTAATCAGGCACTTTGTTGTTCAGTTTTAACTTATTAGGAGTCAATGCTGTCATGTTCTTCAAATCTAAATCATTTGGTGACAGCATTATGGTTTTTAAATATATACATTACATGAGTACTAGACTAATTCTTCTAGATAACTAATATTCTTATATATCACTAAGAGATAATATTCTAGATAACTAATATGTGGTTTAGCCAGATTTAGATGTGATCTAAACTCAGCTGTTAGCAGGAACAGGATATATTAATTTATCTTGAGAAAACCAAATTCAGTAAATTAAAAAAATTGGTAATCATTTAAAATATAACTATAGATATAACGAATAGATAATGTGTAGATATAACTAATAGATAACTGTATATCACTATAGATATAATTAATAGATAATAGATAATATTCTAGATAACTATATAACTAATAGATAATAATATTCTATATAACTGATATCTGGTTTAGCCAGATTTAGATGTGATCTAAACTCAACTGTTAGTGAGAACAGGACATATTAGTTTATCTTGAGAAAACAACATTTGGTAAATAAAAAAAAATTAGGTAATAATTTAAAAAGGTTAACCATTGGTGTTGAAGAGGGTCAAGGCCTAACCTGAATAAAAAGCTCATACTGACATTAAAGAAAGATGACAAAAGATGACAAGATGGCTTTCTTTTCTGCTGAGGAAGTTCACACAAAAAAAGAAGCCATGCTTGCTTAAAGAATAATATTGCTTCAAGAATGAACAAATGATCTTGGAGACCAGACCGAAAAGTCATTTCAGACATAAGCAGCTGAAATAACCAGAAAAAGAGTCTTGGCTTTTTAAAGGCTATAGAAACAAGATTATGTTTATAGGCAGTTAGACAAATTTGACTTTATGGAAAGAATTCTGAAAGAAATCTGGATTCCAAAAAAATGCCTATGTTAACTTTACTGTGCAGTACTGTCACTCTTCCTCTCTGCTCCTCCCCTTGACTTGGCGCTCTGTGAGCTCCCTCATGCAACAGCAACAACAGCCCAAAAACCTGGAAGTGAAAACAGAAGACTGGATGCAGGGAGAGATTACTACCACCACTGGTGTGGCAGGGGCTTCTCTTGAGACCTCAGGCCCCCAGAGAGGAGACCTTTGTCTAGTGTCTGGCTGGCACGTGTCTGTCTTCTGTCTGGCCGTGGGTACCAAGTGTCTGTCTCTGGCTCCTGAATGTCACCAGTCCTTTCTTGTCTGTGTCCATCTCTTTCATGTGCCACTCCAACCGTGCTCTTCTTCCTCTTCGTTCTGGCCAGGCCCCCATGTGCATGTCACTCCTCCTATTTTCGCTTCTTGGTTGTGGTCCTTCATGTTCTTGAACCGTGTACCAGCTTCTTTCTTCCTCACCTCTTCTTCCCTTCTTTCCTTCCCCAAGTCCACTGGCAAATTTGTATTATGTAAAAATTGCTTTATGTAGATGGAAAGCAAGAATTGTCAGTATTTCTGAAGTAGATATTCTTGAAACTTATTTACTGAGCATCAGTATAATATATGTCCACAAAGGAGTGCTTTTTTTTTTTTTAAAGAAGAGCACAATATCCTATTGAGGTTGGAAATCAAAATAAAGCAGAAAAATTACTAAAAGCACTATGGAGATATAGCTAGAATAAAAGAACAATTTGTTTTGGCGTTCCAATTCAGAACATTTACTCAGTATGACAAAGCATATTCCAACTTTACTTGTAACCTGTGTCCCCTGACAAGCTTATTTCAGATTCAGGGTTTTCTGTGGGTCTGCAGTTGTCAAGGCTTCATGAGCCCCAACTGATGTGCTTACTAGTCAGCCAGTAGAAACAGCTTAAAATAAAGGCACTTATTGAGATGCCATTGACAGAATTGTAGTAACAAAATATTTCCCTCAAAAACCTAAAGTGTACTCTAACAAAATAATGAGACCCTCTGTCTCTTATCTCTCTCTGAAGTGAAATTCAACAAAAAGGTAGACTGAGGCAAGTTTCTCTCTGAGCAAGATAAGATTTATTAACAGGGGTACTGTGTGATAGTAAAGAAATCGGTGGTTCAGTTTCTAGCCAAAGACCCAGAACTGAAGATGCTGCAGCTCATTTTTATAGACCTAGAACAAAGAACAGAACAGAAATCACACTATTGGTTGTGGCATTGGCAGCATCATGGAGGTGAGTGATCATGATTGGTTACATTAAGTTAAATACGAGAGTACTTGGTGAATTTATGTGTCCTAACTGCATCCTGAGGTCATTGATAGGGGATCGGGGCAGCAGACTCACAGGTACCAAGGAATGAGATAAGACCTTTAAAAAAAAACGTGGATGAAACTAAGAGGGATAAGGTCAGCTTGTCAGCCCTGAAGGATAGCACATAGTTAGGGGGTTTCTCAGAAGCTGGAGTTACGAAGGATAACAAGTTTCCTTGGCAAAAAGTGATTTGCAGGTGGCGCTGAGATAACAATTCCCTTAAAATTAAAGTGTTTCATGAGAGTATTGAAACTCTTAAACTTAGCTTAGAGTTTTTCTTTAATTAACAGTGATTATGGGAAGCTTAAACCTTTGCATCTAACTTGATAGAGGGAGACTGAACTTTTGAACTCATGAGACAAAGAAAAGGCTTGGGTTTTTACATCAAATATGGAATAGTTACAGAATAGAATTAATTGCAGACTGAAATGTAAAATGCAGGATCAATAATTTAATTTTCACATCTCCAGGCATTTTCTCTGGCTCTCCTCCCTGCCTGGAATGCCCTTTCTCATTGTCTCTGCTTCTTGACTTCCCTGGCTTCCTTTAAGTTCCAGCTAAATTTCCATTTACAGAAAGCTTTTTCCCAATCCCTTTTAGTTCCAGTGCTTTCCCTCTGTCACCTATTTCCTGTTTACCCCTTGGAAAGTGTGGGAGAGAAGAGGTATTAGACTGACTATCAAACAGAGCTGTTGTGCTGACCTCATTGTTGTATGCCCCTTGAAATCTGCATGGTATATCAGCGCCATGCCAGGAAATGGAGTCATTTCCATTTGAATTGTCTTAGGAAGGTTCTGAAGATCACCTGGCAGGATAAGGTATCAGACACTGAGAGTCTTTATTGAACTGAACAGCCAAGCATTCAGACTCTGCTTCAGAGAGCACAATGGCCGATGGGCAGACCACGTTGTTCGAATGCAAAACATGCGCTTGCCAAAAAGACTATTTTATGGAGAACTCACACAGGGCAAGTGTTCACACGGTGATTCAGAAGAAGCAATACAAGGACACTCTCAAGGTCTCTTTTAAGAACTTTGGAATTGTGTGACATGGGAGACACTGGCACAGGACTGCTCAGCATGGCATTCTCACATCAGAGAAGGTGCTGTGCTCTGTGAGCAGAATTGAAATAGTTCAGAAGAAGTGCAAGATGTGCAAATTTAGAGAATCCACCCCAAATGTTCACATGGACTGTTTGTACCTGACCTTGGAATCAGAACCTGAAGTCTTCTGATCATGTGTACCTCTGTTATGTGTACCTCTGTCTTCCAATTTACCTAGGCTGACATCTTTGGTGTCATCCTTGAATCTTCCCTTCTTCCTCCTTTTCCACTTTCTCCTCCCTCTTCCCCTTCCCTCACTGTCCTGCTTCCCTGCTCTCTCCTCCCTTCCTTCTTCCCCCTCCTTTCCTCTCTCTTCTCTCTTTTCTTCTGTCCTAACTTCTTTCTCTGTCCTTCCATCCTTCCTCTGTGTGATCAAAAGACTTCAGGCTCTCATTCTTTCTTCATAAGTTGGGAAGGAGAGGCAGTTTTGGGGGAAAACAAGATAATGAGTTTTGTTTTGGATATGTTGAATTTGAAATGCCTTAGGGACATTCAATTCCAAATGTTCAAAAGAAAGCTGGTGATGTGGGATTGGAATCCAGGGAAGAAAATAGGTCTGGATGTATAGATCTGGGAATCATTTGCATAGGTATAATCAAACCCACGGGAGCTGCCAGAATCATCAAAATAATTAGTATAGAGTGAAAAGAGAAGAAAGCTCAGGAAAAAGGCTTGAAGAATACCTGTGACTAGTAGGCATGACCTGGATATTGATCCAGAAAAGGAGGTCGAGATAGAGTGGTCAGTCAGGTAGGAGGAGAACCAAGAGGGAACGGTGTTATGATGACCCAGAGATAGGAGAAAATCCCAGGAGGAGGTAGTGATCAACAGCGCCAAAGGATAAAGAAGGTTGAGGATCCAGAAGAAGCTACTGAATTTTGGCCATTAAGGTATCATTAGTAACATCCCGATAACTTTGGAGAGAGCAGTTTCGGTTGGTTTTCTTCCTAGCCACATAACTATTCCTTTCCAGTCTCTTTGCTGAGTCATCATCCATTCATCTCATGAACCATTAACTGTGGGTGTACCTCAAGGCCGTTCTTACTTTTCTTTTCTCTCTGTTTTTTTTTCTCATCAAATCCCTTCGGTTTAATTGTCATTTCTATGCAGATGATTCCCACAGCCCTATATCTAGTCTTAGTATTCCCCATGAGCTCCTGTTGCCCAGTGGGCATTCAAGCCTGGCTGTCCTCTACACATCTCAAATTCAACATGTCCAAAACAAACCCCATTATCTTTCCCTCAAAACTGATCTGTCTTCCAAACTTCTGTATTTCTTTTGCATCTGCCTTTATTCTTCTAGTCTTTTAGGTTGGTAACTTTGGCGTTATTGGCGACTCATCACTCTCCTTCACTCCATTTATTTAATCAGTTGTCCAGTTTTCCCCTTTATGTTGTCCCAAGATGTCTTGCATCTGACACCTCTCTATTCTCATAGCTGCCACCTTGGGTCAAACCCTCATTACCTCTTACCTGGATTATTGCAATGGTCCCTTAATTGTTCTCCTTATCTCATCTCTTCCTGACACTAATCCTTTCTCTGCATAGCTGCCAAAGTGTACAGATCTAACCATTTCTCTCACCTATCTAATAAACTCTTCTGGCTCCCTGTTGCCTCTAGAATTGAGCATAAACTCCTCTGTTTGGCTTTTATTGGCCTTCATAATTTGGTCTGTCTTTCTAGCCTTGTTTCTCATTATTACTCTTTGTGGATTTTACAGTCCAGCTGAATTGACCTTCTAGCTATTCCTTAAGTATGGTACTCTTTCCACCAGCTCCATCCAGTGGTGGGATTCAAATAAATTAACAACCAATTCTCCACGGAACCGAGCTGAGGCGATGCTGCCGCTGATGTGGCAGGTGCAGGCCCTGCCCCCACTAACAACCGGTTAGCTGAACTCAACCTAAAATTAGGTACTGGTTCTTCCAAACCTGTGTAAACCAGGTGAATCCCACCACTGGCTCCAACCCTTTGTGATGTTTTCTTGTCCCTCCTCCCCCATCTGCCTATGTTGTATTCCCATCCTCACCTAACTTTCTTCAAGATGCTGCTCAAGCATCACCTTTTAAACCAGGAGTGAGGAAAATTCAATTAAAGGGCCCCACTTGAGGACCTAGAAGGCCACACATGTGGCCTCGAGGCTGGAGATTCCTCACCTCTGTCTTAAACTATGCCTTTCCAAATTCCCCCAGTGGCTAGTATTATTAATTACTTTGTACTTTATCGTTCTTACTCTTATGTGTTTATTGTGATATTTTAATTCTGTCTTTGTTCGTATACATGGGTTAGCCAGATGTCTCAGTGGAAAGGGTGCTGGTCTGGGGTCAGGAAAACTCATCTTCCTGAGTTCAGATCT
The DNA here is from genome assembly GCA_028646595.1 of Phalanger gymnotis. Lineage (NCBI taxonomy): Eukaryota > Metazoa > Chordata > Mammalia > Diprotodontia > Phalangeridae > Phalanger > Phalanger gymnotis. The sequence goes on along the minus strand of CM053622.1, from coordinate 393,015,545 downwards.
GTTTTCAGACACTTATTAGCTCTGTGACCCTGAGCAAGTCATTTAACCCTGTTTGCCTTAGTTTTCTCATCTGTAAAATGAGCTAGAGAAGGAAATGGCAGACCACTCCAGTTCTTTGCCAAAAAAAATCCCTAATGATGTCCCAATGAGTTGGATGTTTGAAATGACTTAAAAACAACAATATGTGTATATATACATACACATCTTGAGAGACAGAATCATTTCATTTATTGCTTTTATATCTCTACCAACTAGTATAAGGCCTGACACATAATAGGCACTTAATAAATACTTATTGTTCATTGATTGGTTGATTGAATTGTGGTATGTTTTAAAGAGAACAGTTTTCCATATAGACGTTCTCTACCATTCTTACTATACCTGAATCTATTTTATATATTTACTGTAGGTGAGTAAACATTGGAAGTGTGGAAACAAGTCAGAGGCTTTGCCATAATTAACAAAGGCAATATGTATGTGAAATCGCCTTCGAGTAGCTTGTTCAACAATTAGAAAATTGCTTTTAAGTTATTTTTTGATGCACTTAGCTCCTTGTCTTATATATTTTTTCTTGTATGAGTTCACAGATTTGGTTGTTATATGCTGTGAATGCTTTCTGTAATATATACAAACACATAATTTCCTTGTATTTGGAAGGGTTACTTGTATTCTTACCCTTGGACAATAAATATGTGACATCTTCTGTTATAAGAAAAGTGGGGAATAAAGTATGTATAGAATGATTTTACTTATACATAAATACATATGTATACATATTTGTGTCTAATGGTAAGCCATGGGGAGGAAGGGGAAAAAAAGAAATTTTTATGATAACTTTGTTATATATTTAAAAGGAATACAAGTTGTAACAGATTTAGAGTTTCATGTGCAGTCATCCTTTTTTATTGTACTATGTTATGGAAATGCTGGTTTCATTCCATAAATTAAAAATAAATTAACAAATATTTTAAAAAAGAAAATAAAAAAGAAAAGTGGGGTCTGAGAGGAACCTGATAAAGTGTCTTACTAGCAATTCATGTACTACTTTGCAACATTTGAACCAGTATCTAAATCTGTCACCTTCTACTTTTTCAGTGAGGATAGAGCTTTGATGAACCTTTTCTGCCATTTGTTATATTTATGGTTTGTAATTGTAGTTATTTGTAATATTTTTTGTATTGTTTGATCCACCTCAGGTTTCATTGTCTTGGTCTTCTGTGACCATGTAGATGACCAAAACTTTTTGATTGCCTTCTTTTTTTGTGATCTCTCTGTCTTGCCTCTGATTCTCTTGGGTTTTTTTCTTCCATATTTTGATTTTGTTTGCATGTTTCATCTTGATTTTGAGAACTCCTGATTTTTGTTTAGCCCAATCTAATCATCGGAGAGTTTGTTACTTGGGCAAAGCTTTCTACCTCTTGTTCTATGCTATCATTCTTCCATTTTTTCCTCTCCAGAGTTCTTATGTATGTGGTCCTGACATTGCTTTCCTCTGCTTCTATTTTTGCTCTCTCGTGTGTGCTTAGAGGCTTGGCACATTTCAGCCCCTACTGCATCATCAGGGATCTGTCTTGTATTTAGGGGTAGAGTACTGTGGACTTTTGCCGTCCTTTGGGTGTCCTATTTTGAGCCCTATTGACTCCTGGCCCCACTTCTTTAGCTGAGAGCAGTCAGAGTAATAAGGATTTCTGATCTCTCTGGAGCTTCTTCATCAGAGTACTCTGGGCTTTTTGCCCAAGGTAATAATTGCTTCAAGCTTCTTGTGTCCCTGGAGAGTCTGTTGTCCATTCACTGGGATGCTTGCCACATTTTACCAGTGCTTCCACTGGTTTTTCTGACAAGACTCTTTTCCCAGTGCCCACAGGTGTCTTATTCTCTTTTGGGCAGTACAGAGCTGGATGAGAGCAGGCACTTATTATAGTTTTTTAATTTCTTGACTATTTTTTGGTCTGATGTTTGTTTTATGTCTTTTTTTGGTTATATTTCTTTTTTTTTTTTGTGGGGAAGCACATGAGGGAAAACTAGGCTCTTCTGCAGCTGTTCGTGAAGTCAGTCAGTTGGTAAGTATTTATTAAGCAGCTACTGTGTGCCAGGTATTAAGCACTGGCTGTCTTTTTTTTTATTTTAATTTTTTTTATTATTTAATATATTTAGTTTTCAG
>CM053622.1:392994972-393006447 GCA_028646595.1 Phalanger gymnotis | reverse complement strand
GTTCCTTCTTTTCTCATTCTCTTTGTAAAGTCACAATGGAAATTTATGTTGAGAGTACTTTTAATGAATTCACTTCCAGGCAATATTTCTACCCAGCACAGGCATTAATGATCAGTGGAAGGGAAATGTGGACTGAGCCGGGATCAGTTTTACATCCAGAGAAAATTATTAATTACTCAAAGATAAGCAAGAGTATCTTTGTTCTTCTAGAGATGTGATCGTGAGACAATGAGTCAATGTTAGACCTAGGATTTTAAATCATATTGTAATCATACTGTCTGGAAACCCGATACTCAAGTTTCTTCCAAGTGCTACAAACGGCAAACACCATCTCTCCCTGAATGCAGAAAATTACAACCAAACCATGTAAATTTTATACACTGATTTTACAAAACCATTTTACAAAAGCATTTACAAAAGCATACTGAGAAGATCTTTTTTGACTCTTGGAGGTGATCATTTAGCTTGAGTACCCTGAAAGTCACTGAAATCCTGATGTTTTTCCTCAGTTAAATGACTGATTAAAATAGTGGATGACTTTATCATCATCAATAGAGTTTAATAGGGACTTTGTAACATAATCACCATCATTCATTCTTCCAACATGAATGTTGGAGGAGAGCCAAATTTTAGATAAGATTTTTTCCCCTCAAAGCTTTATTCTGTTTCCTCACAGAGTAATGAGATTTTCGGTGTCTGTGGCTGCAGAATGTTAGTAAATGCAAAGCCTTCTAAGGTGGAGGAATTTTACATATGGATTAATGATGGGCTCTGTGTCCATCAGTTGAGATGATGGACTTGAGGCTCATTTGAGGCTCATTAAATTAAATTGGGTGATTTTTTTTTCAGTTAGAATTCATAAAAACTACTGAAGCACATAGAGGGTTGTTGTCTGCATTGATTAAGGATTATATACATTTGAGTAAAATCTATATGAAGGAATAAATATGAGTATATACTTTGAAGAAGTTATCTTTGAATTACTTTGCATTACAGAGTTGAATGAAGTTTAAGAAGGAGTATTATTATGGAATAGAGGGAAGCCTAGGAAGCTGAATGGAGGAGGTGGCATTTAAAGGATAGAGATTCAAAGCAACAAGATGAATGCTCAATCAGTAGGGTCCAGGTCTCCAATATTCCCCTAAATATAAGGGTGCAGATATACTAAAGTGACAAAAAAGCAAAAATTCCTCCAAAATACCTCATAATAAAAATCAGTTCACATAAAAAGAAAAGAAGAAAAAAAGCTACAATAATACTAGTAAATGTTATGTAATAAAATTCCAAAGCGGTGACATTGGAGAAAAACCAATGAGTTGCCATCAGCAATGCTTCTAAAAATGAAGCTATATTTTATCATGGTTTATATTAAAGGAAATTTTAATTTGGCATTAATAGGAAAGAACTGACAAGAGTGAAAAAGTGTTAAAGAAATGATACAACTTAACAACTTGACTTTTTTGTGCATAATTTTAATACAACATGTATTTACAGAGAGATAAAATTGACCAGCTTCAAGACAAATCAGCAGAAAAATATATAATATATCATATATGTATTGTATATAATATACATTATATAAAATATGTAATAGAAGCTAAAACCATCAATATATAACTGGAAGAAAATCTCATGATTAGATTATGGATTTAGAGCTTAATAGGTCTTTAGAAGTTGTCTAGTGCAAGAGGAAGCTGAAGTCCAGAGATGTCAAATACCTTGTTCCCTCACACAAATAATTAACACAAGTCTGGATTCTAATTAGTCCTCCAGTTCCACTGTACCATGCTGCTTCCAATGACCTTATCAACAAATGTGGAATTATTAAGAGAAGTTACTGCCCTCCCTGAAAAATGAAAAGTGAGAAAAGAGATTCTGAGGACTCTGTTTCAGACAATCAAAGGACAAAATTTTCTACAGTTACTGAAAGAATGAAAGAAATCCACAAAATATTAATAGTTAAAAACTTGAGTTTCATTTCCTCTAGGCATATCTTCTAGTTTTGCTGTTTGACAATGGCACAGAGTTGATTTTGCAATCAACCAAGAAGAAAAATATTACGTATCAAAAAGTGCATAGGTTTTCTTAGTCCTAAGGTGAAAAATTCTAGATAATGCTGGAATTTGAGATTTTACTATGACAAAAAATGGTCTTTTAAGACTTCACAAAATTTCTTAGATATGCAAATAAACTATTTAGAACTACTAGGCAAACTCTTAAGTAAACTTTAAAGCTTTGAGTGTACTCTATGGAAATTTTGTTCAAGGATAGCAATTCAGTAATAGGTTGTTTAGATCGGGGTGTTTCCACTCCCGATCCCTTCAGTGCTTCTTAAACTGTGGCTGTGGTCATGACTCAGTTCAAGAAGCACTGGATTACAATTTTGGTCATCTCAGAGTAACAACTTTGAGAGTGGACAAGAAGACAACAGATGTGTTGATTTGACTAAATCTTATTCAGTATTACCCCAATGTCATGACCTTATAGTGAGAGCAATGTAATGGTAGTTTTGGCTGGATTAACAGATTTGCAAATTTGTTTAGCTTAATATAGTGTAAACTACATAAAAGGCGATATTCATTGGATAAAAATTTAAAACATTATTTTCAAGAACAGTTAAAGGACACAAGCTTAAATTAGCGTGGAATAAATTTCCATTTAAAAGTAGAACATTTATAAATAGTTGACACCTCAAATAGATATGTAATCTTATGAGTTTAAGAATTACTTCCACAGATACAGCTCTTAACCCATCCAAACCTAATTTACTTTTGTGACTTTTTCCATGTACTCCCAAAAGTTAGTCACATAGTGCCTACCCAAAGTTCTGGAGTTCTACCCAATTTCCTCCTGATACCACTAGGATACCGGTGGAATATTTTGTCCATCTATCTATGCTCTCAATCAATCTCTCTCTCTCTCTCTGTGTCTGTCTGTGTCTCTCTCTCTGTCTCTCTGTCTCTCTCTGTCTGTCTCCTCCATTCCCCCTTCCCCCACATCCCATCTTTTCTTTCTGTCATACAATTCCTTGAGGATATCCTATACTCCTGTTATTCTTTGTCAGTTCCTCTTGGTTAGATGTTGATGCTTGCTTACACCTAGTATTTATTACCATTTATTTACTGTGTTTTCTGTGATACTCATCTTCAGTTCTTCAGAAGGAGTGGTGTTTCAAATTTCGCTGGCATATGGCTACCCTGGTGTAAAATGTTTGTGTTGAAAAGATGAGCTTTGCTGTTATCAGAAGGTTAGTGGTCAATAAAAGTGCTTTGCAATTTCCCAAAAGGAATCCAAATACTCCTTTGTTTGCATAAGAAAGAGATCTGCAATCGTTCAGAAGAGTTTGACCTCTCCATCCACAAAGGAATACCAAAATGGATGAAATGTGTCTATTGCATAGATTTCATCATGCATCTGAACGAGTATTCTGTAGAACTTGTCCAGCAGTATCAATATTTTGGATAGTACAGGTGGTCAAAAAGATAGATCCAGAGTTGAAAAGGAGGTGTGTAGGATGGGTGAATATTTCATATTGATAATTTTTTTATAAAGTGGTTAACATAGGAGGGATGCAAGGGATGCTTGATTACCAGCATCACAAATGAAGAAAAAGGGGAAGAAGAAAAATGAGAGTGAAGACAATCTCAGAACAACAGTTTTTATACAGTGTAGAGGTTATGAATTAGAAGTTTTTGAAAAATATATAACAAATGAAAATTTCAGAAAAAAATCAATAATACTATCTCACTTTTATATAGCTTTTTTATATTTGTAAAGCACTTTATATAGGTATATAATTTGATCATCCCAACCCTGTGAGGTAGGTGCCCACTACTCATCCTCATTTTGCAGATAAGGAAACTGAGGCTCAGACAGGTTATGTAATTTGGTCATAGTCATACATAATAAGTGTATTTGAAACAGATTTTGAACTCAGGTATTCTTGCTGCTTAGTTCAGCAATCTATCTTCTGTATAAACTAATCACCCACATTGGGGTATATGTGGTTGTGAAAAGATTGATATTAGATTACTAGTAGTGTAATCTTTGCTTATAAGGGAAGTAAATTAATATGGTAGAGGTAAAACACAGAATCACAGAATATATGAGTTGAAAGGGCCTCACAAGCCATTTAATCTAACCTGTACCTGATTAAGCATCCGCTTTGTGACTTCCTGATAAGTGGTCATCAAAACTCTGCTAGAACATCTTCAGTACAAGAGAAATTAAATTTCATAGTTATAAATATAATAGGCATAACATATCATAACATAACATAACATAACATAACATAACATAACATAGATATAAATGATTTTAATTCTCCTATAAAAAGAAGAAATCATAATGGAATAGATTGAAAATTCAATTTTGCGGGATCTTGCCTAAGGAAATCAGACCTAACACATAGACCCAGAAATATTTTAAATAAGTGGGTAGAATAAGATTTATTTTCACCAGAATACAGAAGATCATGAATTGCACAAGTGATAATGGACAAAATTGAATCAAATTGGAAAACTTTAATGGATTTCTATATAAATCTAAGCATATTCTAAGTAACACTGACAATGCAAGACATCACTATTAAATATATACTTATCTAACAGCATAGCAACTACATTTTAGAGAAAGAAGTTACTTGAACTTTAAAAAGCTATAAACAAAAACAATAATATCGGAAGAGGAGGCTTAAGCCTGTAGTTAAGTAATGCAACAAATCAAAGATTAAGAAAAACAAAGAACTCCAATAGGATGCTGAATAAATTGAATTTAAGTATATGACAAGAACTAAACTTAAAATAGTTTGGAATACAATTTTTATTAAAAAATTATTTATACCAACTTTATATCATTTTATAAATCGTAATTATGTTTTCCTTTATATTGTTACATTATGTTAATGTTAACTTTTGTTTATAAAAGCAATCATATCCTAGAGCATAACATGTCAATTCTGAAATTCAGAAAATGTAAACACCACTTTTATAGACATGTACTGCAGCATTCAGTGATCAGTCAATTTTCAGATGTAAGTATTGCCTCTCTGGATATGGAGCATAATAACATCATACCTGCTCTTATACGTATCCTATCAAAACTTCCTCACAAGGGTCTATAGAAACTGCTGGGCACCTTCTTTCCATTCTCTTAACATCGTGTGTCTACCAGTGACTTGGACTGTCAAGCAGTTATATCTATTTTTATCTCTGGTCAGTCCTATGTCTGACATCCTTTATGTCAGTGTCCGTTGGTTATGTGTTACAGCTTGCTAATGTTCACCATGTTCTTCTCCATTGTCCTTTGACTGATCATCACCTTCACTTCTGAGAATATAGACTTGTAACCATGTATTGTCACTGGAAAAATATTGATATTAAGGAGCTAGACATTTCTTTTAGAAAAGCTTAGGGCTATTATAAGAATCAAGCAATGTAGTTTGCTATCTTTTCCCTGTTCAATTCTGGACCCATAGCACTATAAAAAATAATTAAAAGATATATGATCAATGGATACAAGGCTAGATAGAGACCTGAAGTATAAAATACTAAAATTGCTTAGGTCAAAGACCAAATTATACAAACAATAAAAATTATATTAAATGTAATGACAACATTAATGCAACATATAAATATTTATGGGTTTGAGCTTAAGCAATTCAGGAGCCAATTTATATCTCAGAATGTGTTAATGAGAAAGAAGATTAATGAATTGGATTCACAGTTTAAAAATTAGAAATTGAACAAATTAACATACTAAATCAGCATAAAATGACAAAACTTCAAAAATGAGATATTAATAAAACTTAATACTGTTAACAAATATGTATCTGTACTAAAATGTTATTAATCACTATATTTGTAATCACTTGCTTCTAATTTTTTACTGTTTAGTGTTTTGGGCTTGGTTGAATATATTATGGCATATAAATATCACATAGTACTATTGTGCTATAAAAAATGACAAATGTGAACAGTTGGAAGAAGAATGCTACAGAATGAAGAAAGCAGGACTCAAATACACTACCAACAATCATGTTTTTGAAAACAAATAGTGGCAGCAAGATTCAGTTCAATACACAAAAAAAGAAAGGGTCATAGAGGATAGATGAGTTTGATTCTACATTGCTAAAGCTAAGATGGGCATCTTTGGCTTGTTCTTGTTTTTAAACGATATGCAAATGACAGTTTTATGGTTATATTTACAGTTTTTAAGGCATGCTAGGAAATGGCATATGCAAAAAGAGATAAGGTAACTTTATCATTTGGGTTTTGCTTAATGTCTTGTGATAAGGGAAAAGCTGTAAGAGTGTTCAGAAAGATTGTAGTGTAATCCAAGACAATGAAAAATATTTTTAAAAAGACTTGAAGAACTTAGGTAAAGGTAGTGAGAGAGTGAATTTTTAGCATAGTAGCAGTGTAAGCAAAAGTGTAGGGACAGCATGTCAGAGGGTCTGATTTGGAGACAATAGTTTAATGGCAATGTAGTTAAAAAAAAAAGCACAGAAAAAGCAATATGAGATAACTGGTGATATAGGGTGCTGCCAGATATCAGAGGCCTTGGCTAGTGGGAAAAGAGAGTTTGAATTTTACTCACTAAGCTAAAGGGAGCCAGTGAAGATGGTTGATTGAGTGATAACATTTATCAAGTTCATTACTACATTTATTCAAATAAAATATTTTTTTTCAGGCTTTGTTAAAAAGGATTCATTGGATGATGCAATAGAATGGAAATAGTAATTCAGGACTTATATTAGTTTGCTGGCCTTGCAAGCAGAGAAAAAACAGATTGATGTGAGAGGTATAGAGATGAAATCTGCAGGACTTAGCCACGTTTTGGATGGTTGTGTAACCAATTTAGGGGTGACTGACAGATTACCTTCAGCTTATAAACATAGGAGATAGAATTTGTTGGATACAATGACAGAAGGAGCCAAGTTGGGAAGAGGAGCAGGTAATTGTAAGTGTAATTTTGGACTACTAGTGAGACATACAGGTAGATATGTTCTGTAAGTAGTTGGAGAAATATGTCTGAAGTAGACGTCAAAACTAGAAATTCAGATTTTAGAGGTATTTGCTTAGAGATAGTAGATGAAGCCATGAGACTTATGATATTGCCATTTGAGCACATATGAAGAGATAAGAATGCTAAGGACCAATCCTTGGAGAATATACATATTAAAAGATTAGGACAGAACAAAAAAGACATAGAGAAATCAGTCAGAGAAGTGAGTGAACTAGGAAGGTATATTCTTTTCAAAGGAAGAGAAAGTAGAACTTAGGAGAATAACTATAATTTGGTGAAGAACGTCAGAAACTTCAGAGGAAAAAGTAGACGTAGACTGAAAAAAAAATTACCACCAGTTATGTATAGTGGTTTGGAGCTTATTGGCTATCTTGTATAAAACAGTTTCAATAGTGTTAATGGGAGTGAAATTTTGTTGGCAAAGGAATTTGTCAGTAAGTGATAGATGGGGATAATTAGATGGGAAGACTTTTGGCAGATAGGAATGAGTATAGAGAAAAGCTTAATGATGCATAAGAGTGAGGGCATGGCTACAGGAGCAAGGTTCTAGAGAAAGTGAGAGTGGATGGAGTTAAATGTGTAAACAGAAGGATTAAACTTTAGCCAAAACCCTTAGAAGAGATAATTCCTATGTAGTCCTAGAGAAGGAATAAAGAGGAGGTTAAAGGGGCTGGGAAGTTTTGAGGGATAGGAGCCTGGGGCTAAGAATGCCTGATTTCTTGATTTCTTCATTGACATAGGAAACTAGGTTATCAGCTGTATGGGAGTTTGGGAGACAGTTATGAGGCAGAAGAGGCAAGTTTAAAATGTCCCTTGTGGGGAAAGACGAGTAGGCAGTTATTCAGAGGGCAGCAGAAAACTTACTAGGTTACTGGGGGCCCAACTATTGTTAGATCATCTCAGTTTTTAATTGATGAAATATCATTAATATTGTGATTTTCTCTAGAGATACTCAGGAACCTTGGATCAAAAGTGGAAAAATTGGATGGTGGATGATTTCTATAGATGAGGATTTTCAGGTCCAGAAGAATGGCAAAGGATTTTAAGGGTAGAGGCTAGTAAAACCAGAAAATAGCCAACTGTGGGGTCAGGGCTCAGTATGAATGCAAATGGCATTGGAGTGGGGATGGTGAGTAGGGACTGGAAGTCTTTTTTTTTTTTCCTTCCATTTAATCAGGCCTTCATAACCTGCTGCTTATGACCTTCTGGCCACTTGGGGCATGCCAAAGGATTTTGGGCGGCTTGCAAAAAATGTAGAGGAAAACATCCTTGATTTGTAGGGGAAATCTTTTGTAGTATCAGAGTACTGTAAAGATAGTTTTTAACATTCACCTTTATAAAATTTTGAGTTCCAAATTTTTTCTCTCCCTCTTCCCCAAGATGGCATGCAATCTGATATAGGCTATACATGTACAATTCCATTAGATATATTTCCACAATAGTTATGTTGTGAAGGAAGAATCAGAGCAAAAGGGAAAAACCATGAGAACTGTATTTCCCTCCATCCTATTCCATGCTTCTCCCCCTATTTATTTTATTCTCTCTTTCCTTTCACTCTGTGCCTCTTCAGAAGTGTTTTTCTTCTGACTACTCCCTCCTGCAATTTGCCTTCCCTTCTATCAAACTCTCTCTTCTCCCCTTCTCTTATCCCCTTCCCCTCCTACTTTCCCGTAGGGTACGATAAATTTCTACATCCAACTGTATGTATATGTTATTCCCTCTTTGAGCCAGTTCACTCCCCTTCACCTCTCCCCTTTTCCCCTCCACTGTAAAAACTTTTTATGTGAGATAATTTACCCCATTCTACCTCTCCCTTTCTCTTTCTCCCAGTACATTCCTCTCTCAACTCTTAATTTTGTTTTTTAGATATCCCTTCATATTCAACTCATACCTGTATATATACTATACTATATGCTGTGCTATATACTATATATACCTCTATATATACTCCTTCTAACTACCCTAATAGTCTAGTCTTTTCACCAAGAATGCTTGAAAGTCCTTTTATCTCATTGAATATCTGTTTCTCCCCCTGAAGCATTATACTCAATTTTCCTTGGTAGGTGATTGGTTGTAATCCTAGATCCTTTGACCTCTGGAATATCATATTCCAAGCCCTTCAATCCCTTAATGTAGAAACTGTTACATCTTGTGTTATCTTGACTTTAGCTTCACCATACTTGAATTGCTTCCTTCTGGCTGCTTGCAATATTTTTCCCTCGACCTAGGAACTATGGAATTTGGCTATAATATTCCTAGGACTTTTCATTTTGAGATCTCTTTCAGGAGGTGATCTGTGGATTGTTTCAATTTCCATTTTACCCTTTGGTTCTAGAATATCAGGGCAATTTTCCTTGATAATTACTTGAAAGATGATGTCTAGGCTCTTTTTTGATCATGGCTTTCAGATAGTCCAGTGATTTTTAAATTCTCTCTCCTGGATCTATTTTCTAGGTCAGTTGTTTTTCCAGTGAGATATTTCACAGTCTTCTATTTGTTTTTCATTCTTTTTGGTTGTGTTTTATTGTTTCTTCATTTCTGATAAAGCCATTAGCTTCCATTTACTCTATTCCAATTTTTAAAGGGATTATTTTCTTCAGTGAGCTTTTGTACCTCCTTTTCAGTTTGGCCGATTCTGCTTTTTAAGGCATTCTTCTCCTTGTTGGCTTTTTGGAGCTCTTTTGTGCCATTTGGCCTAGTCTGTTTTTTTAAGGTGTTATTGTCTTCACTATTCTTTTGTATCTCCTTTAGCAAGCTGTTGATTCATTTTTCATGATTTTCTTGCATCACTCTCATTTCTTTTTCCAATTGTTCCTCTCCTTCTTTTTCTTGATTTCTAAAATCCTTTTTGATTGGCCTGAGACCAATTCATATTTTTTTGGGAGGCTTTAGATGTAGGAGCTTTGGCTTTGTTGCCTTCTTCTGAGTGTGTTTTGATCTTCCTTGTAATATCAATTAAGGTGGGATTTTCTTACTGTTTTAAAATGATTAATTAAGTGTCTCTGATTGAGCCTTACTAGATGCAAAGCCCCAGGCCCAAACCCCGTCTGTTAGGTGCTAAGCCTATGTGGGTGTGAAGCCCTCAGGGTCCTAAAGGGAGTTGCTAAGACCAGAGCCAATCGTAGGAGCCTGAGTTCTGGTCACTCAGATGAAGTTTAATGATGACTAAAGAGGGTATAGAACAGAGCTATTTGTGAGGGCTCTCTTGGAGGTGTGTTGAAGTGGAGACTCTGGGCAGCTGTAGTTAAGAGCCCTCCAGCTTGTAAACCCGGATGTTTGGACTTTGTTAAACTCTGGTAACTATGCATTGAGATTTGAATCAGACATGGTCTGTCTGCGGATGTTTGTAACTTGTTTGTATTTGCTCTGAAGTTCGGGGTGCTGGCTTTTCCCCCTGAACTAAGTGAATATTATTTGTATGCTGGATTAAAGTAAGATTGTTAACCCCTTAACGTTGCTTTCCTTAGTAAAGCAGATGGAAAGAACCTGTGCTGGCAGCTTTCTGTGTGCTGGTTTTTGTCAGGTCTTATACCCCTTCAGTAGCTGCTAGCAGATTGTTGCGACACTTGTCAGCAAAGTAAGTTTCTATAGTCAGTTTTCTTCCATTGTTTGCTCATTTTCCCAGCTTATTACTTGATTTTTAACTGTTTGTTAAAAGTAGGACTCTGCTTTCAGGGTGGAGGGCACACTGTCCCAAACTTCAAGGGTTTTGTGCGGTTGTTTTCAGAGATACTTCTAAACACCTGTAAGTTTTTAGTTCTTCTAAGTAGTATGATCTAAAGAGAGGTGTGGTCTGTGCTCTGGTCTATGAGAGACCACAGGCACTCTTCTCTGCCCATGAACTGTGAGGAGAGTCCCCCTTCTGCTGTGGCCACAAGCTCTACTGTGCTAGTGCTCCTCCTGGCCCTGGAACTGCCACCCAGGACTGTGACCAGGATCTGAGTATAGGCAAAGCAACAGTCTTCCCTCAGTGCTGGCAAAAAGACCCACATAATCTCCTTCTGACCAGTTGTTAGACCCCCTTAAGGTCTGTGGGCTGCAAGCTCTGGAAGCAGCCACTGTGCTGTTTTTAGTGCTGATTCAGTCACCCCCCAAGGCCTGTTCCTTGTTTGCTGGGGCTGGGGCTGTGCTGGCGAAGCCTGCACTGGACTGCATTCCTTTCTCACAGTGTTACAACAGACCTCTCCTGTCTACCTTCCAAGTTGTCTTGGGCTGGAAATTTGTTTCACTTCATCTTTTTTGGGTTCTCTTGCTCAATAATTTGTTTAGAGTCATTTTTAAAGGTATTTGGATTCTACACTAAGAGATCGAAGGGCTTGGAATACGATATTCCGGAGGTCAGTGGTGCTAGAATTAAAACCAAGAATCACCTACTCAGCAAAACTGAGCATCATGCTCTAAGGCAAAATATGGACTTTTAATAAAATAGAGGACTTTCAAGCTTTCTCA
>CM053622.1:392927204-392994472 GCA_028646595.1 Phalanger gymnotis | reverse complement strand
TCTGTAATTCAAACGCATGTGAAAATCAATGCTGAAAACTAAACATATTAAAAATAAATAAAAATAAAAATAAAAAAAATAATTTCAGTAAAAAAAAAATAAAGGTATTTGGAGGGGCTTGGGGGAGAGCTCAGGTGAGGCTCTGCCCTAGGGACTGGAAATCTTAAAGGAGAAGAATATATTTTGTGAGAGCATGGGGTTGGTAGAAAAATGTAAGGTGGTGATTGGTCAGTGTAATTTTACAATTTAGGCTCTTAGACATAATGCTTTTGCTGAAAATTGTGAGGTCTATTATGTGACTATTCAGTTGTATGGGGGACATTATTGACCTTGAGAAGTCAAGTTTTTAGGGTTGTACTCAACATGAATATTTAAGTCCCAGGAATATGTAACAAGGACAACAAGGTGTTACTATCTTAACTAATGTACAAAGGTGTGTCTATACTTACCTCATACTGGTTAATGAAAAAATTCTTCTATTAAGCTTGATGTAATCAGAGAGTCTTGAGGCAGGAGGAGGTAGGTCTGAGGAATGTGAGCTCTACCAGTTGAGAGTATAACCTGCCTTGGATAAATATGACTTTTGAGGGAGACTCACTCTTGAGTTTTGTTGGGAGATTTCTCTCGCGCGTCACCACTACCCTCCCACTCCACAGCCCAGGCAGTGATAGCATCTTCTAGGAGAGCTGCTTTCCCACCAAGTGATGCCACAGATACAGAAAGCAGTCAGTGTGCTGAGCACTGAACGTACAAATAAAACAGAAAGAAAGACATGCCCTCAAGTTAGTTCCATTCTAATGGGAGAAGACAAGCCTAAAAAGGAGCTGAGTAGGGTGGGATACACACTGTTGGGGCATGATAGAGAAAGTCCTGTGAAGGTGAGGCCACAGTGTACTTAGAAAAGAATGCAAGCACAGTTGTCACTCTTTTTTTTTCTCCAGAAATATTCTTCAGCTCCTTGTTGTCTGCCGAATCGAATTGAAGCTACTGATCTCATCGTCCAAGGCCTCCCAGGTCTTTCCTACACTGATCTTTTCAGTATTATTTCATACTTTTTATCCTTTACAGTAGATTTCTGTTCTAGCTCGACTAAAATAGTCTAGCTTCATTCTCATCTTTATCCTTCCAGGCCCCTGTACTTTTGCCACATATATCCCTAGTGCTTCTACTGGATCTCCCTACTTTCTCCTGTTCTTCAACATTTTTTTAAACTTTCTTTAAGATCTTGTTTTGGAGTGCCTTCTTTCATGAAACCTGTACTAATCCTTTCCAGTTTTTCTTAAAACTTCTTACAGAATTGACTTCCTTTTCTTCCATTTTTGATAACATACATCTTCATATAAGTTATTTGTATACATATTCATGTCCTATTCTTCCCTTGTTAGATTGAATTTTTAAAATTAAAACCTTAACGCTCATCAATAAGGAAGCTGAAAAAAGAGGATCGTGTATCCTGAGAGTGTGAACTTCTGTTACATACAGTAGTTTGTGTATAATAATTTTATCATAGGGCTAACAGCCACCCTGATTAAAATATTTTATTTTCTTGTATCTCAATCACTGTCCAGCAACTCTTACTCTGTTCTCTAAGAGGTGAGTGGCAATTTTTATGATGTCTTCTTAAATCATGATTGGTCACTGCCTTGTTCTGTAAAATCAGCTGAAGAGGGATTGTTCTGTAGTCTTCTAAAGTTGTTTTCCTATACTTTATCATTGTTATAATGTAAATTTGTTTTCCTCGTTCTGTACATTTTACTCTGCATCACTTCATAAAGGTTTCCCATGAAGTGGCACAATCTGTCATTTCTTGTGACACAACTCATTCATATACTACAACTTGTCCAATCACACTCTAGTAGATGGGCACCCACTTTGTTTCCAGTTCTCCACCAAATAGTACTGCTCTATTTTTATACATGTGAGTCCATTTCCTCTTTCTTTGGCCTCTTGTTGGTATCACTGAGTCAAATATCCCCTCCTTATTAGATTTTTTAGCTACTTGAGGGCAAGAACTGTACCACAGTCCATCTTTTTGTCCACGGTGATTTGAACTTTTTTGTTGTTCTGTCCTTTTTCAGTCATATCTGACTCTTAAATGATTCCATTTGGAGTCTTCTTGGCAAAAATACTGAAGTGGTTTGTTATTTCCTTCTTCAGCTGATTTTACAGATAAGGGAACTCAGGCAAACAGGGTTAAGCAGCTTGCCCAGGGTCACTCAGCTAGTAAGTGTCTGAGACTCGATTTGAACTCTTGGAAGATGAATCTTTCTGACTCTAGGCCTGGCACTCTATCTACTATGCCATCTAGCTGCCCAGTTGGAACATAGCCGGTACTTTGTTGTTTGAACTGAATGAAATCCCTTTCATCATGTGCCTTTTCATCTTTTCTCTTAGTTTGCATCCCTCTTTCTAGTTTAGATGGCAAACTCCCTGGATGGTGACTAAAACAAATTTATTTTATTGATTCTTATGGGACTTTGCTCAATGTAATTTACTGTAATACCATTTAGAAATTGCTAAGGCACCGTGCTCTCGAGCTACCTATACTAACTATATGAAATGTGTAACTTTGGTATTGACATTTTTCTAGATCTGTTTAGTAATGGATAAATTAAGGTACATTAAAAAATCATAAGGGTTTTGTTCCTGTCTGAGTTTCAAAGATCATTGTAGGTCTTCTTATATTGTTTGATGTCTCTGAAGCATTGTGTGTGTGTGTGTGTGTGTGTGCGTGTGTGTTCGTGAATATGCTGTATGTAATGTGGTGTGTGGAGTTGTAAAATTCTGGGCTAATCTTTTGTTTTTTTGCCAACGTGATTTCAACAGAAGCCAGCATACTTTCTATGGGGCCATTTATTCTGGTCTCTAATTGATATCATGTGTGAAGCATTGTATGAAGGCCAAGTGAGTTTCAAGAATCAGTGTAGTTTCTAATCTGTTTCCCAGCAGTTTCTGGAAATAATGTGTGTGTCTCCACCTTATTTTTTTTTTTTTACTGTCTGTATCTCCTTATATCTTTGGCCTTGGACCACTAAATTGAAAAAGCAAAGTAGGAGAATATCCTAAATAAGAAAATTTTGTTGATAAAAAATTATATTAAATCTAACTTTATAAGGAAATTGTTATTATGCTAAGCAATATACATAAAATTGATACACTATAAAAAGTAGATTTTTATAGGATTTCGTCTACTCTTTGAAAGGAAGAGTTATGTCCATAAGCCAGAAATTTTTTTCCCTACATTTTTTTTCTTTTCTTTTCTTTCCTTTGTCCCTCATCCTCTCAGAGATCACAACAGGAATGTTCATTTGTCCTTGGCTCAGATCAGAGAAATCTTACAAATGTTACTGCTTAGTCATTTAGCAGCATCCCAAATGAGAAATTTAAAGGGAAGCTTATGCCCAGTTGCTAACTCCATGAAGGGTAAACCTTCCTGAGTTCTTCCTTGCAAGCAGAAAGAGACTGGTTCTGGGTATCCTAGCTTAGCACAGTGAGTAATGTAAGTAAAAATTATTTAGAGTTTCTTGGAGTTTGGGAAATGTGAAACTCTGCTTTTCTTAGGGTTGGTGTTTTGCTTTGCTTTGGAAATTGGTAGATTTCATTTAGCATAGAAATAATTTCCATTTGTCCAATGTGAGTACTGTCTCCTTAAATTCCAACCAAAAATTTTCAGTTTTCCAACGAGAAAAACAGTGGTCTTTCATTTGTTTTTTTTTCTCTCTTTTTCATTTTAGTGGCCTCATCTTTTCTTGCCACTTTTGATTTTCATATTTTTTAAGCCCTAATTACGTAAGGTTGTACTTGAGACTCTCTACTATATACTTTACTGCTCTTAATTTCGTAGGTCAGATGTTACACGAAACAAACAAAAGCTGAGGGTGTTTACTGTTGATACTCTTTGCCTGCAGAAGAACTTCTTTTCTGAGAGTTGCCTCATTTATCACTCTAGGGCCATTTAGCTAAATGACTCTTGCTACCTATATATGGGGATCCTGGAAAATTAGTACCTCCATTTATGAATTTTTCTCCCAGGGCAATTTACCAAAGCCATATAAAGTGACAGGGAAGCCTGCATATTCTGTTCTTTTTTCCCCTCCCCCAATAGCATTTCTCCGTAGATGACATTTTGAAAGTGTTGTCTATGTGAGACAAGCAAAATGCTTCCAGTCACTTGAAAGCCACTGGAAATGTTTCATGGTGATATGTCTGTCTCCAGTTGACCTTGACATTTACTGAAATTGCATGAGAAAACCTTATTTTTCTCATGCAAGATGTTTAATTTGCATGTTGAGACTGTTCATACAGCTTGCCAATCCCCTCTGGCTCCCCAATGTTTATTTTGCATTGTTTATTTTGCTGTCCTATTGGAGAATATGACTTGCTACTTGGTTATTATGCCTGTAGAGCCTCAAGATGAAGTTTTTTTTAGGGCAGAAATCAGGAAGATGGATTTATGTATTTCCACTGCCTAGACCAGTGGGTCTCAAACTTTATTTTGTTTATAGTGCAGGACTATTGTTTGCCATGAATCCTTGTGTCACAGTGAAACTTTGAGTTGACGGTAGTACTTAAGACTCAGACGACTCAGGCATACCCATATGATTGTTCTCTACAGTGTGCAGGAGACACATGCATGTGATTGGAATCATAAATTCCACACTTACATTCTATACTGTACAAAACTGAGGCATGCTAGTGTGCTGTTGTTTGAATCACCACTGTAGAAACCATCTTTAACCTCCTTCAATCTCTATTTCCTTCATCTCAGCTTCTGTGAACTCGCTATTTTGAGAGATTCATGTATAAACTATTTAAGATTAGGGATTTACTGATCATTATGCCACCCCAATATGCAATAGAGTGCTCAATAAATGTTTGTTGAATGTATAGATGAATGGCAAATGAGTGCTAAGGAACTCTGCCATCTTTCAGAAGTATGCTTTATATTCATTCCTTTTTTTTTTAACAAAAATATTTATACGTAATTCTATATTGTTTTGAGAAATCATTATTGCCTTCAGCTCTTTGAAGGAGTCTAATTTCATGTTAGGTCCAGCAGAGTCAGCTTATTGTACTTTATTGCATAGTGCTAACTGAGTCGTCTTTATTTAAAATGCCGATTTATATGCTATTGAATACTAGATCGCTTTCTTCTGACCCTTGGATATATAAAATATATTTTTCAGTGAACCGTGTTAAGATAGAAATTGACTAAGTTGTGATGAGAGGTAAATGTCCTTTTATTCTACTTAAGGATGTAATTTTTCCCCAAAATAATCTCTCTTCATCTTGTAAATTCTTTATGAGAGTGGTAAGGGCATGGAACTAGGAGTCAGATGGTCTGGGTTCAAGTCCCAGCTCTGTCACTCACTAGTTCTTTGACCTTACCTTAGGCTTCAGTTCTCTTCTTATCCATAAAATGAGGGAGTCGGGCTCTCATTTCTAAGGTTGGTTTTAGCTCTAACAATGTGTGAGTCTGGGAATTAATGTCCTTTGTTAGCTCAGTTTTCTGTGCCAGTTTATATTTATAATCAGTCAATCAGTCAGTGAAAATGCATTTATGAAATGCTTCCTCTATGCCAAGCACTGTGTGCTGAGCACCAGGGAACAAAACATGGATGACAGCTTCTACTTTCAAGAAGCTCATACGCTAATTGTGGGAGACAGTGTGGGTAAGAGGGGACAGCTACATGAAAAAGTATGATTGGTCCTTAGGTTTGAATGGTGGAGCCCAGCATTCCTTAGAGTGCACTGGTTAAGTTAGATGACAATGTCCAGGACTCTGAATCTTTTGAAGCAAGATAGGATATAGAATCTGGTTAGCCAAACAGGGGCCAGGTGGCAAGATCTGGTGGTCTTCTCTCTTACCAAAGTGATTACAGTTGGTAACTCTGTGCATTGAAGCGATGTAAGTGCCACCTAGCAAAGCAGAGTATTGGAGGTATCCAGCTTACTCCTGTTGGGGAAGGGGGTAGTGATCCCAAGGTGTAGGATGCAGGGACTCTGGGTTACCTCCCTGAAGACTGATTTGGCTCCCTGAGCTCAGAGATGGGCTACATTTGCTCTGTAATCAAGCACTTTTTTCCCATTTCTTCTGCCACTATTGCAAGTGGACACCCAAGTCTGGCATCCACTCTTTCTTTCTTACCCCTGCCCACCACATGGAGGAGGGACCCACAAAAATGGTTTTTCTAAGATTTATTTATTAAAGGCAAAAAGATAACATAACTTAGAAACTAGTTTACCAGTGTGAGGCACCTAGAAATAAAGGAAAAACAAACAAGCAAACAAACAAAACCACCAACTCTCAAACTGCCTCATTCTGGACTTCTAAATTACTCTCACTAGCTAGAGTTTCCAAGGTCTGGCTTGATTCATTTTCGCCTTCATCCATGAAGGATTCATCTCCGTTGGGGCTTCTGAACAGAATGATGTTTTTTACACCAGAATATTTTCGCGGTGATTTGAAAGTCACTCGACCAGATCAAGCTCATCTGCCCATTCTGTAGCATGCTGAGGCCCCCGTATTACATTGCAAGCGTGAGGGCATTATGTCCATATTTCAGCTAAATCACTGGCTGATTTGTCTTCAAATCCAGAAATGAATTAGTGAGTGAACAACGAGGAAATAAAAAACAAATAAATGTGCATGCTTTCACTTTGGAATTTGATTTCCAACTTCGTCCATCACTGGAAACTTCTTGCTCCAAAGTTACCAGTGATGTCTTAACTGACAAATTCAGTGGTCAGTTCTCAGTTCTCATTCTTCTTGATGTCTCAGCAGCATTTGACACTATTGACTACTCTCTCCTCATGTATGCCTAATCTTCTAGGTTTTTGTGACTTGCTTTTCCTCTTGTCTAGTTGTTCCTTCTCAGTGCCCTTCGCTGGATCCCTGTCATTCACTTTCGCTAACTGGGTGCACTCCCAGGTGTTGTCTCGGACTCTCTTCTTTCTCTCTCTCAATGGGTGATGTTGTCAGCGCATGTGGGTTTAACTGTTAATTATATGAAGATGATTCTCATATCTGTAAATCAGGCCCTAGTGTTTTTTTGCCTTAGCTGTGTGAGGACCTTGTATCTGTATTTCTGTGAAATCACTGACTGTCTAATTTGTCTTTCTTCTAATGTAGAAATCAACATCAGCAGCTGGCATTTGGACATTTCCTACCCATGTCCCATTTAAGCATTCTATGTCCAAAAAAACCTCATTATCTTTCTCCCCTAAACCCAGTCTTCTTCTGAGTTTTCTTCTGAGGGTACCACGTTTTATTCAGTCAGGTTCTTAACCTCAGCATCCGTATGGCCATTGCGAGATACCCACAGTGGCTGCTGTGAATATGGGGCATGTTCCCAGGTTTGAATCACATGATATAACAGACTGTCTTCATGGAAGACAGAACCAAGACATTCAAACACCAGAAAGCCACATCCATCGTAGTAACAAAGAAATCTATGCACATTATCAATTCAGGAGCACCGTCATCTCCCAGCTTCCTCCCCGCCCCCTCCCCTCAAACAAGCTTCCATAGGCAAAATCACCCCCTCTCTCACTCACACTAGCTGCTCTGCCTGCTCTCTCTCCCGTCTCTGACCCACTCCAACTTCCTGCTCCACCCCCTTTTGGCAAGCTTCTCCCAACACAGGCTCATGTGACTGTAGTAGGAAGGCCGAATTTATAATCTCAAATATAATCATGTATATGTTTGAATGGTTTGAAATTGCAAGGTATGAGAGATTCTCTAAGTAGAAAACAACAAAAAATTTATTTAGGCCCCAGCGCAGCAGATCCGCGAACCCGCCTCCCCATTCCGACATCTTGACAAAAAGACTCCAGGCCCAATAAGTCCCCCTCACAAGAGTAACCAGGAGGCCACAGAAAAACAAGATAGTATTTAGCCAAATCATTTTTACTGGCCTCAAGTCCTTGCTCACACTCCTGGGTCTACACACGGGTCAGCTCTGCTTCCGCAGCTTTCTGCTTCCTCAGCTTCCTGCTTCCGCAGCTTCCACTTCTGCTGTAGTTGTCTCTTGGCTGGCTTTTCCTCGCAGCTGAGCCTCTGGCGTTCTCAAGCCCCGCCTTAACAACCAGAGACCTTTGGTTCCCAAGTTGGCCCCTCTTAAGTCATTAATCTACACCCACACAGGTTTCACACCTGATAGGGCTTTGGGCCTGGGGCTTAGCACTTAACAGCTGAAAGTACTTTTACTCAAAGTAAACAAAAGCCAAACTCCTGAAGTGCTAAGGAGCCCATTCTAAGGAGCCCATTTTGCCTTACTGACACAGGCAGGTCCCATAGGCCTATTTTTATTAACAATATTCCCGTTCCATTAACAATACAGCATCATTCTCAACTCCTCACTTCTACCATTCCACTTATCCAGTCAGTTTCTGGGTTTTGTCATTTCTAGTTCTACAGCATCTCATATCTGTCCCCTTCTTCAGCATTCACCCCACTTCTTTCCATGGCATTGATATCTCTTTACAGCCTGGCCCTAACCTATATTTGAAGCCTTATTGTACATGACTACCCTTCACGGATGTCTGGCTAAACTGACGTTCTTACATAGAGTAGCATTCCATTTTCTATCTTTATTTCTAGAATGCACTCCAACCTTTCTTTTCCACTTCTTAGACTCTCTTGTTTCCTTCAAAACTCAACTCAAGCGTCACTGTCTACTGGAATGTTTTTTGATTCTTATCACCCCCCCACTTGTATTTATTTTTCACACACACATACACACAAGTGTGTTTTACACATACATGGATACATACATGTGTATATGTTGTGTCTTCCTGATTTTATATAAGCTCCTTGAGGGCAGGGGCTGTTTCATTCTTGTCGTAGCCCTAGTGGAACTTAATAAATGTTTGTTGATGTATTAAATTCTAATCACCTAAAAATAGTATGGAATACAACTCTAAAAATAGTCACTGAAGGTCTTCTGCGTCACTCAATTTTTGTTAGCTATGGTTCGATTATTAATTATTGCTTAATAATTAATTAGCAGGCCTGATGGGACAGCTATCTGAAAATAAGAATGGAATACACAGAATAGGGATGTGGGCATCAGGAAAGAGCTTGGAAGAAGAGAGGCACTGTCAGAGAAGGTGGGGGAGCACCAAAGGCTGACTTTGCCTTTTAAACAACTTTGCCCAGGTGTGGCCCAGGCCATGCTCTTCTTTTGTCACCCTTTGTATCCATGATCCCTTTATTTGAGATTCTTAGCAGTTAGCACCTTTAACAGACAGTTCTGAAAGCTCTCTCTGCTTTATATTTGTGTGTATCTGATGTGTCAAACTCTACCTACAATACCTCAGAACCAGATTAAAATGTAATTGGGAAATATTTTACAAAATAAAAATACAGTAGGACATAAATAATGTTGCTATGTAGTTTTCTAAATCAGCATGCAGCTATCAGAGATCCTTAGGCATGGTTTAGTAGCTCCTTTTTCTATTTGAGTTTGACACCACCCCTGTATACAATTACTGTGACAAAACTGAAGGTGATTTATATTATAAAGGTGGAAGAATGTTCAGCAATTGAACATTTAATAAAATTAAACTTCTTCTCCTGATGGACTCCAGCATTTGTGATACCGGATAATCTGATATTATAGATAAACTGAAGATTTTTTACCCGTATTGAAATGGATGTTATTTTGGCCAGTAATGAGCTATGATATTTCTAAAGGGATTCTGTAACCCAGTGGTTCTTAGGGAGGAGAGGCATATGACTTTGTTTTAGTTATTTAATGGAGTATTCAGTCTAGACAATCTATAAAAAAATTAACCCTGATTTGTGATTTTATTGGTGTACGATTTCCAGGGAGGTTAACTCGCTCTACCCATGCAAGTGTGCACCTTCTCTCCAACAGATAGTGTTAGATTAGCCTGAGAGGTTAAATGATTTACCCAGGGTCACATGGCCACCATGTGTCAGAAAGTGGACTAGGACACAGGCCTTCCAGACACCAGAGCCAGCTCATTATCTGCTTTGCCATACTGCCTTAAACAAATGTCAAAAAGAAAAAAAAAACAACAACTTTACAGTACATCAAAAGATGAAAACAGATATTCTGTACACCAAGGAAGGCCCTCCCAAAAGCTTGAGCTTGGGACGGCTGGAGCTCTGAACTGTTTCCCTACCACCCCCCTCCCCTCAACCCCCCTCCCCTTATCAGCTGTGATTCTATAATGGGAAAAATTAATAGGCGTCTCAGAATCATGAAGAAAAGCTCTTTCATCTTCCTCAGTTCCAAGAGTGTGCTGTATTTTCAAAGAAGAGCATTGTATAATTGAGTAATAGATATCTAGGATAGGGCATTTCCTGGGGATTCATGACCGGCTGGAAGAGTTCACTTCAGGCCATTTGTCACAGCCAGTGTTTTCCCCGGAAATGCCCTGTGCCAGGGGTGTGTGTGTGTGTGTGTATGTGTGTGTGTGTGTGTGTATGTGTGTGTGTATGTGTGTGTGTGTGTATGTGTGTGAAGTGCTATTCTTACTTTTTATATTTATTTATTTTTAGAATTAAAAGGGGAAAGTAACTTTCCTTGTTCCTCCCCCTCGAGCCACCCCCCCCCCTTTCCTTCTACACTGCCCTAACCCTTTCATTGTCCATGGGTCCCCTTCAGAGCACCATGGGGGGTGGGGGGTGATTTTTCAATGGGGCGCCGGCTGGGTGAGAATGTTTTAAGGGAGTTAGTGCCTTGTAAAAAGCAGCCAAGTGCAACTCTAGTTTTTGTTAAGGCACTTTTTTAGGGTTATAAAAATCATTTATTATGGAAATGTAATCCATTGCTACATGGCCAGCTTCCCCAGCTGTATACAGTAATGTTTCTGTCACCAGCTGTGGCTTCAGTATTTATTACGTTCTGGAAAACTTTTGCCTTTGTTTTGTTTGTGGGGGCCTTTGAGGGTGGCCCTTTTGTGTGACTTTGCAAATCTGTGTGTTAAATCTGGTTTGTAATCCACCAGAGAATGGACTTTCTTTTCTCCTGTACTGTGACTAGAGGTTATTTGTAGTTGGGATATGTTTTAATTTCTGTGCCATCCTTCTTATCTTCGTAGACATGAAAGTGCTCTTCCTAAGGCTTTTCAAATCTCTTTTGTTGCTAAGTCTTTTATACATTGCACAGAAATTATTTTCAGTTGAGACCTTGTACTTCATCTTGTTTTTAACTTCAGAAAGACCAAAGTGTTTAGTGTAAGTTATGTTTATTTTTATAAATGCTCACCCCATCCTCATTTCTTGCATTAAAAATGAAAACCTATTGGTAGATGTTTTGGGAGAGAGAGACTTTGAATTTCCGAGATGAAACTTAACTTGCCTGTGGATTTTCTCAGAGAGGATTGAATGAGTAATCCATGCTTAGAAACAAAAATATTTTTGGAAGAACTTAAATAGAAAAGGTGGGGGGAAGTGACTTTGACTTCTCACTATTCTTTAATTACTTGTTTGTGCTTTAAAAAGCACAGTGAGGCCATCTAAAGTTGAGTGGTATTCTGGAAAGTGATAATAG
This sequence comes from Phalanger gymnotis, assembly GCA_028646595.1. Lineage (NCBI taxonomy): Eukaryota > Metazoa > Chordata > Mammalia > Diprotodontia > Phalangeridae > Phalanger > Phalanger gymnotis. The sequence continues at coordinate 392,982,947 of CM053622.1, read as the reverse complement.
AAATGTTTTCAGATGAAGGTGCTGAAATTCTTTCTTCCTTCGTCTGTTTCTCTTTTTTACCCCTCTTATAGACCTTGTGGTCTCTGGTACTTTGGAACCCCAATTTTTGAGGTTGTATTCTTAATGGATGACTAAATGGAAAGCAGTTTCACTCTTTAGCACAAATCACATTTATGTTGGTTTTAAAGAATGGCAGCAAGAGTAGTTTTCGTACTTGAACTGGAATAATTATCTCAGTGGGTTATTAGGCAGTAATCTGATTGGACCATCTGCTTATGATGGAAAAATGCTTGTGTGAGTGCTCTGGGTCAACACGAACACTGTTCAAGGTTTCCAGCAGTGAGTTTCCGGATCTCAATCACTCGCTGAAGGCATTCTTTAAAAGATCAAACGGAGACGGACACTGGGAGGATTTTAATTATGCCAGTTAACATCAGAGGAGCCAGGGTCTGTGGCCGCAAATCATGCTCATCTGAATGAATGGCACTGAGCTGGAAATAATGTAATGACTCAAATGATGATAATTGTGTGCCATTATGCTATTCCAGTGAATTAAGAATATTGATTTAAGCTTATATGTGGGTGTAGGGTTTTCTTCCAGTGAAGGGAGAGGTGGGGGTGGTGGATAAAGAGAGAGAAACAGTGAAGGAAGGCGGCAGACTTGATTGCATTAATGTTTTGAAATGGTTTGGGAATTTGAACCTTTGATTGAGAATGTCATTTTGGTACTACCAAGGAAATTAATAGACCTATTAAAAAAAAAAAAACAAACCTCCTTCAATATAGTTGCTTTTTTTCCTTTAAAGACCAAGAACAGAGCAGCTTTCTGTGGTTTGGTGACATTGTGTCTGAGGCATTGAAACTCATTTTATGTTTCTTACATCCATGTGTTGATTAAAAAAAAAATTGAGCCCCTACTTCCCTCCCAACAGTTTATTTACATATGTATGTTTATATTTATATAGACACACATATGCATACATACATATACACTTACATATGTGTGTCTATATGTGATGTGATCTGTGCATGAAGAGGGCTCAGGTGGAGTTCCAAAAGTAGACGTTCCCAGGATAGACCTTGCTGTCACATGTTGTAGGCACCAGCAAAGGGAAGAGAATTTGCACAAAGAAGGGTTAGGAATTTGGATATAGCAGAGCTTTGACAGGATATGCTAAAGAACATTTGCACAGGTGTGTCAGGGAACAGTTACACAGCGCTCTTCTCTAGCATAAATGAGCCAAGTTGTTGATGCTTTTTTTAAATCTGAGACTATTTTTTTAAAAGAAGGTTCAAGTAGGCTTTTAAGGGGTATTGAGAGTATATTTATAGTCAGGAGAATAATTCCCTATTTGGGTTTCAGTTTAAAAGTTGGATGCATTTCTTGGGTGGAGCTAAACTAGCTTCTTGGGGTGAAAGGACTTTCATGTCTTGTGGTCTTCTTTGAGTCTCCATGAATGTTGGGCTTTCTCCTTGTAACAATAGCTACTGTCTTGGTATTTATTGTACCTGTGGTGTTAAATAAGGTGTTCTCTTTCTAAAGAACAGTGGCCTACTGCTGCTACCTGATGTTAATGGTCATTGGAGCAATTTATTTACTTGCTTAGGAAGTTGACAGGATTATATGACTTTCATTTGGAATAGTCTGGCTTCCAGGAAACAAAAGGAGGTCTTTGAGCATGTTTTATTTATTTCCCTTTTAGGGCTTGAGTGGGAGTATATTTCCTTGTCTTTTACCTGCTTTTTAGGCTACTTTATAGAAACTATAGAAATGTGTGAGAAAAATGGAATGGCCACATCTCATGTCTCTCAGACCCTCCTGAACCCTACCGTTAGGTGGGTCTGTTGGTAGGAGATTTGAAGAGTTGTTCACCAGAGTGAAGGGATCAGTAGATGGACAGACGGTTGGCTTTATCTTCTTGGGCATCTCTTAGACCAGTGGTGTCAAACTCAAATAGAAATGGATCCCTGCTGCTGCATATTGACTTAGAAAACCACAGATTACATTTTCTATGTTGTATTTTTAATTATTTTGTTAAACAGTTCCATATTGGTTTTTAATGTAGTTATCAGGCCTGGGAGCTCAGGGTTTGACATGTGTCTTAGAATTCTAGGTCTATCTATGCTTAGACCTAACCCCTTGGCTTGAAGTAGAGAGATGATATAAATTCCAGGCAAAGTTATAGAATAGAAAGGGCACTGGACTTATTCTCATGGCTTGTGCTTGATGCTTACTAGCCTCGTGACCAAGACCTTTGCCAAGAGAATGCAATGCCTAAGGGCACATCTTGGAATCACAGGCTCATTAGGGTTCAAAAAGGATCTTAAGGAGACCAAGGACTCTTAACTTTTTATGTGTCACAGACCCATTTGACTTCTTGGGAAGCCTTCTCTTTCTTACAGGGATGTTTTTAAATGCATAAAATACAGAGGAATAAAAAGGAACCAATTATATTGAATTACAGTTATCAGAATGTTTTTTTTTTTAAAGGCAAGTTTACAGATCCCAGCTTAAGAACTCCTGGGCTTGCTGATCTATAAGGTCCTTTCAGCTTTAATGATCTATGAGCCTGTGATTCCAAGGTATGCCCTTTTGAATTGTATTCTCTGGGTATAGGTCTTTTGACCTCCAGCTTATTCAGAAGGTGACTTGGTCTCAACAGCAGTGGATTCAGTGTCTCCTCTAACAAGCTATTATTACCAGCTCTCCTGGTTCTTGGATCTTGAAACATGCAGTCAGTTAACCTTCACTCATTTTCAGGAAAGGAAGTGGGACCTTTCACTATCTTTCCCTTTAGATAGCTGGGAACTATTAGAATTTAAGATTCATGCATCTGTAATCTGCCTTTAATCAGGCCTCACGTCTTCCTTTTTCATAAATTTATTGGCTGCCTTTCTCTTCCCCCACTTCCAGATGTAACAGGAGTTCTTAGTAGCCTCAAATTTAGCTTTCAAACAGAGGTCAAAAAGAAATTGTAGATAAAACGAGGGAGGGAGGGAGAGAGAGAGAGAGAGAGAGAGAGAGAGAGAGAGAGAGAGAGAAAGAAAGAGAGAGAAAATAAATATGGGAGGATAATAAATATCTCCTACAGAATGGTAATGGCTGTGGCTTTCTTAGGATTGAATGAGGCATTGAAGACTAACTGCATTTATTTGGTGCCGATTTGTAATAAATCAAGTCAAATCAACAATTATTAATCACCTTCTGTGTGTCAGGCCCTGCTGGAGATATGTAGCCAGCTAAAACAGTCCAAGGGTGTTGGGGATACAACATTAGCCAACTATGTATAACATAGTTTGTATCAATAACACAGAAATGAAAATTCTGTATTTATGTTCTTTTTTCCCCTTTCCAAACTTAGCAAAAAGGGAGAACTTTAAGCTGTGAAGAGACAATAATTTTTGAGTCTGAGGTTTAGACATTTAGAGAACATTGTTAACCTTCAGGCTGAAAACAGGCGTCAATGTTCATGGATGATTTTTCACCTTTGAATTGTGAGACTAATAATTTTCTCTTCTAAGCATCCATCTTCTTAGTATTCATTTGTGTTGCATTCTCTGGGTATTTATTTACTTGTGGTTTATTGTGCCATGCTTCAGCTAACTTGTCATTTTAATAATCCTTTTTCTTTGCTCTGTTCGTAGACAACTCCCTAACTTACCAACGAGTTTGAGGCCTGTCGGTTGCCCTCAGAACACACTTACTATGTGATGTGCGTTGGCTGAAAAGTGGCACAATAAATCACAAATAAATAAATAAACAAATACCCAGAGTATGCCATACAAATACTAAGAAGATGAAGGCTTAGAAGAGAAGACTAATCCAGGCCCTGTGCTAAGCCCTAGGGATTCAAAGAGAGGCAAAAGACAGTTTCCTGTCTCAAGGAGCCTCGTTTGGAAGTTACCATTCTGGCAGAAATGTCTTTTCTTTTAACTTTCCCTAAATGCCAAACACAAAACTCGAAACAAATTGTCTCATTTATGGAATCTAACCGATAGCATCTTATCATTCTTTTCTTGAGTATGTGTTAATGAATTAACTTATTTTTAATGCAAAAATTTCCTTATCTTGTGATCATAGGCTTTCTTGTGTGTAGAGAGACATGGGATAAAAAATATTCTGTTCCAGAGAAAACCACATTTCTTCTACTCTTAAGTGAAACCTCCCCAGAAAATGCCTGGTTTTGTGTATATGCAGAGTTGCAGAAGAATTCAGGAATCTGTGAATTTATCTCTGTAGGTAGGTTTGAGAGCCAGTTTTCCAAGATCTACTATGTGTTTAAGGTAATTTTACTCATTTTAATAATAATAATCGATGATACTTAAATTTATACTTTATTTATCTTAGCTTTAAGGTTTATAAAGCATTTTGTATCTCATCTGATCCTAACAACAATCATGAGAAATAGATACAACAGGTTGTATTATACCTATTTTACAGATGATACAACCAAGGCTCAGAGAGGTGAAATCATTTGCCCATGTCCCTGAAACTAGATAATAAATGCCCAGTGTGCAATTAGAGCATAAGTCTTACCTGACTCCAATTTCATTCCTATGGCTAGAAAGTTTGTGTGATTGAGCCAACCAGTGGTCATTCATTCAACAAGCATTTATTCATCATTTACAGTGTTCTAGGCATTGTTCTAAGCACTGGGAATATAAAGAAAGGCAAAAAAAGGGGGGAGGGGATCCTTGTCATTGCTGAACTCACATTCCGATTAAGGAGACAAAATACGACACTAGAATCAATCTAGTTACACTGGCCTTCTCTCTGTTCCTCAGACGTAACACTTGTGACTTTGCACCGGCCCACCTTCTTTTTGATGCATACAGCCCCTCTCTTCCTTTAAAATTTAGTTTGGGCATGCTGTTCTTGGCTAAATCTTTCCTGATCCACCTAAAAACTAGTACTCTCCATACCAAGTGCCTTGTCTTTAACTACTTTTGCATATTTGTATTTATATTTTCACTGTAAATATATTTTTATATGTAATCATTGTCTCCCCTGTTACAATGTACGTTCCTGTGGGGCATAGATTGTTTAATTTTTTATGTTGTGTGTGTCTAGCACAGTTCCTGCCATATATAGATACTTAATAAATGTTTTTGATTGATTGATGCTATTTGAAAAATACTTTGCTGGTTTGGGGATCTTCGTAAGTCAATAGCATAATTTCTCCGTATTGACAGAGTTTAGGGATCCAAGATTGCTGTGTGGGAGAGAATAGCAGCAGTTCCTCAATGTAGGAAGAATTTGGACTATTACCAGAGTGGGATTAAGGATATAATGTGGGTGCTTTTGGAAATGATAGGTCTGCTATCCCAATGCTTGTATCTCTTCGTTTAGGTATAGATGTGCTAACATAAATATTATATCAAGCTTTATGTGCTGCCAAATCTGATGCATCTTTAGTAAAAATAGTAGGGAGGGATAACAATTTGAGTCTTAGTTAATTTTGTCAAAGGCCGTCCATACACAGCACTGTAGAAATCATTAGGCAGGCCTCTTCTATGGGACCATGCTTGAGTATCTCCTTTGGGATAGATGGAGAAAACCAAATTAGTCTCTCCTTACCCTATAACGAGATCCTCTGTGTCCTTACTGGTAGGTATTTTTAATCTTTAGAGGGTAAATATGGTATCCAACAAAAAACATGCCAATGAAAGAAACCTCTTGGTACAGTGTAACAAATTCCCTTGTCATGGAGAGAGTAAGGTGGTTTTTACATCTTTCTGTCTTAGAGTCACTCAGATTAGACGTACAGGGTCTAGATGTCTCCATATACAACATCACACTTCATTTAGCTTTGAGAGAGAGAGAGAGAGAATGGGAATCAACCGTGTTTTCAGGAAAAGACTGAGGAAGTCAAAGATTAATATAAACTTAGTCAGTCAACAAGCATTTTCCAAGCTCCATCTCTGTGCCAGACATTTCACTAAGTGCTATGGATACAAATACAGTAAATGAAGTGATCTCCACCTTCAAGGAGCTTACATTCTAACTGAGGGAGAAAATAAAGTCATATGTAAATACATCCAGCATAAGTATAATGAGATAAAGACAAATAAGTACAGAGTAGTAACAGTGGTGTTACTGTGATTAAACTTCCCTGCCCATTAATACCCTTAATAGGCCTCTGGTAGAGCTAGTTAAGGGAAGCTTGATTAGGGGAGGCTTGTTTGTAGGAAGGCCCACACCCTTTTGCTAATTAGGTTGTGAAAGGTGTGAAGCCCTAGGGCGCTAAAAAGGGTATATATACTCCGAGGTTAGCTGTTAAGCTCTTAGAACTATGGAAAGAGAGGATGCAGGCAAGCAGACAACTAGGATACGTGTGGGAAGGTACCAGCAGAGGGGAAGGTTATGGGATGGCTTGACTCCCTGCTGTGATAATGTGTTTTAATTTCCTTGCTGTTATAATAAAGTTGACTTACTGGTTTTGGGATACAGTTGCTGCTATGTTGAATTGGAGTTATTGGTTTTGGGATCTGATCTTCTGGTGTCTGAATAAATGTTTTACTTCTTCTGCCTTCTATATGGAGAGTCTCTTATATTCTGTGATACAGAACTATACAGGGATATTCATGGTCACTATCGATATTGTGACACTTAACTTACAGATATAAGTAGTCAGAGCTAGGAAAGGCTTCCCATAGAAGGCAGTGCTTGAGCTGCGCCTTGAAGAAAGAGAAGGATTTGTTGAGGCAGAGGTGATAAGGGAGTGTGTTCCAGGTATGGGGGACAGCTTGTGCAAATGTATGAAGGTGGGATATGGAATGTTGTATGGGAAGACAGCGAGCATGGCAGTTTGGTTTGCAGTGTGGGAGTGGGAGTGTACAGTGAGGCTAGAAAGATAGATTGGAGCCTGGTTATGAAAGCTAAATAGCAGGATTTATATTTGATACTAGATGTGTTAGGGAGCCATTGGAGTTCATTGAAGAGAGGAGTAGCTAACTAGTTCTGTGGAGTTACAGGAGACAAAGCAAAACTAAACAAAACTCTTGTGCAGCTAGGTGGCAAAGTAGGTAGAGCACTGGGCCTGGAGTCAGGAATGTATGAGTTCAAATGTGGCCTCAGACACTTACTAGCTGTGTGACCCTGGGAAGTCATGTAGCCCTGTGTGCCTCAATTCCTTATCTGTAAAATGAGCTAGAGAAGGAAATGGCAAGGCACTCCAGTATATTGGCCAAGGAAACCCCAGATAGGCCACGAAGAGTTGGACACAGCTAAAATGACTGACCCACAACAAAACGAAACCTTTCTTGGATCCTGACTTAGCTTCATGAGTCTAAGAGTTGGAGATGCGTTCAGGTTCTCCCTAACATTTAGCACTCACTGTATAAATGGCAGCCTGTTTGTTAAATATTGAGTATGTGATGTTTAACACATAGCGACATCCGGCACACAGCTTACGTGTCCATTCCAGTGGAGTTTATGGAAGTATATGGTAGAGCCAGACAGATCTTAGGACTATGTTGGATGTAGTGTGGGACATGCTCTTGGGAGTCTTTGAAGTTCCTGGCCCTCCACCAGTCTTCATTGTGCCTATCGTAGCACCAGCATCTTTGTGAGAAAAGAGACAAATCTGTAACAGTGTGGTCTAAGGCTCAAGTATTGTTATGTACAGAAAAAAAAAACCAAACTCCACTTCTGATTTGACTTCTTATCATTAAACCCATTTTTTTCAACTGGCCTTAAATATTTAGGAACGTTAATTGGCCAGGGCACCTGTAGCCGAGGTCATGGTCAATCTTTTCTGAACTCGTGATTATTTCTGGCAGCAGCTTGACCTTGGATTACATTCAGTTGCATCTCAGACTGGTGTTCATCAGCACCATTTGCAGTTGGCTGTTATCTGGGAAGAAACCTGTGATGGACGTGTTCTTATTCATTGCCTGTGCATTGCACGTAGTTAGCAATCTTGGGAGGTAGCTGTTATTTTAGTCTGCTCAGCTTAGCTACTAGTAATTCTCCTGGAATAACTTGCAAGATATGTATTGGAATATAGTAGCACTTATTGTAGCAAAGACTTGGAATCAAAATAAGTGCCCATAATTGTGAAACGTCTGAACCAATTGTATATATAAATATAAAGGATTCTTTTTCCCTTTAAGAGATGATGGATATGACAGATTCAGTGAAATATAGAAAGACTTGTATGAACCGATGCAGACTGAAATGAGTAGAATCAGGAAAACAATTTACATGGTGTCCACAGTAATAATGTAAAGGGAATCAATTTTGAAAGACCCCAGAAATTTGACTGAAGTAGCAACCATTCATGACTTCAAGAGACAGACAATAAAATAACTTCTTACCTCTTGGCAGAGAGGTGTGATGATTTAGAATTACAGAATAAAATATTCGTTCTCAAACATGGCCAATGTGTTCTTTTATTTTGCTTGACTATATATGTATGTGGATATGTATATGTGTATGTGTGTGTATATTTGTATATATATACACACATATACATATATACACATACATAATATGTATATATGTATGTATTACAAGGGAGGGCCTCTACTTGGAGTGAAAAGTGAGGAGGGGCTTTAATGAGTAATAGATGTAAAAAGAACCATAATAACATTTTAAAAAATAAAGATAACTTGTGGGGGGGGCAGGGCCAAGATGGAGGCTGGAAAGCAGGGACTTGCCGAAAGCTCTCCCCCAGGACCCTCTAAACGCCTATAAAAATGGCTCTGAACAAATTCTAGAACTGCAGAACCCACGAAATAGCACAGGGAAGCAGTGCTCCAGCCCAGGACAGCCTGGATGGTTGCTGGGTGAGGTCTGTCGCACCATGCTGGTGGCAGAGGGGAGCAGAGTCCAGTGTGGGCCGCACCCAGACTGGGAGCCAGGCAGAACAGGCCTTAGCGCCCAGAATCAGTGAGCTGTGGCAGTTACTAGACTTCTCAACCCACAAACACCAAAGATAACAGAGAAGGTTAGTGGGAAAAACTGCTGGGACAGAGTGGAAGGAGTTTGCAGTTTGGCGGACACCCTGGGGGTGGTGGAGGTGGTACACCTCTGAGGCTGCTTCCAGAGCTACAACTGCAGTTGCTTCTGGCCTCAGACCCACCTGGTGGGAGGAGTTAAGTGGTGGATCAGAGCAGGAGTGCAGAGCCTGGTTAGATCTGAGTCATGGTCTGGGTTGGAGGTTCTTGGGGGAGGAGGAGCACTGGTGTGGCAGAGCTTACTATGTAGTGAAGATAACAACTTGGAAAAAAGCTACTGAAATATTGGAGAGCAGGGAGAGAGAGGGAAAGCCTTTACAAATATTACAAAAAAAAATTTAACACAGCATGCAAATGATAACAGTACAAATGGGTATGCTTCAAAGAAAACTATTCACTCAAGACACAAAATAATTGATAAACAATACTTAATATGAATATTTCTTTTTACTTAGGAAAGGAGACTGTCTAAATTGTGATTTATACTTTTAAGTTTCAGTATACAGTAAATAATAAATTTAGAGGCTTGATCTATTGCTTATCCTTTCCTCTCTAGGTAGAAATTTATATGCACGTATAGTACCTTGAACTGTGGGGTGGGTCACAGCTATCAAAATAAGGCACAGGTTAATAGAAGATCACCCAAGATAGACACCTAATATGTGAGGGGTTTTGTACTGATGAGGGGAGCCATGTCAAATGATGAAACTCACTGTAGCTTGTGTAGAATTCTTTCGGAATATGAGCCCTGCATTGTGGGGGATGGAGTTAAAGTTGTGGGGGAGGAGTACTACCAGTGAAGTGATGCCTCATTGAATTTAATAAAGGAAAAGACCCATGAGTTAAGTTTTGTGTCATGTGATGTCTTGTAAATTGGTTATTTAATAATGTCAAGTGGCAAAGAAAGAGGAATTTGGACAGGAGGCAAGAAAAATAAGAGTAAATTAATTAGCAAACATTTATTAAGCACTTTTTATATACCAAGAACAGTGTTAGGCACTGGGAACAGAAAAGAAAACAGTCTCTGGCTTCAGGAAGTTCACAGGCTGTTGAGGGCAACAATGTATATAAATATAAGTAAATATTCCATTATTCCTAGCTGGAGTATCCATGTTTATTTGGGTCATCTTTGAACATTAATTTTTTTCAGAGTAAATACATAGATCAAAAATCTTTAAGGAGCCTTAGGAAGTTTTCTTAATATAATTCACATAGTATCAGGCATGAGAAACCTCATTTGCTTTCTTTTCTACCTACCTCTCTTGTGCTCTGTTTGTGTGTGTGTGTGTGTGTATATATAAATATATATTTCATTCCCTGCCCCCCCCAACACCTGGACTATAGCAAAGTCATACTTCTTAAAATAAACAAAATAAAACAAAACACCTTCTCTAGGTTCTCCTGTTACATTGTTTGTCAACCAGAAGGTTCTTCCAAGAATCAAAGGGAAATCTTTTATATTGATGTTTAAAATTGTTTCCCCCACTCCCTGCCCCCTGCTTTATTTAACCCTCCCATCCCACCCCCCTTTTCTTCTGATTCTCGTCAACTTAACTAATTTGGCAGAAGTAGTTATCAGTTGTTGAATTACACTTGGTGGAGAGGTGGTGGTGGAGAAATTAGTCACTATAGCTGACAAATGGTTGTGTAAAAAAACCAGGGAATTATTCGTGGTTTCCTAAATGAGTTTCATAGGTTTATAAGCCATTTGCAAGACAGCAGCTATAGCAAACTTACCAAGTGCTACTGAAAAACTAGTTGCTTTAAGTAAGTTTTAAAGGAAAAGTATTGAAATCCATTTTTATTAGGAAAAAAGAATATAGAAAGTTGAAATTTCTATTAAGATAAACCCTTAGGCAAGCATCAATATCATTGTAGATTGTAGTGATACAAGAATAATAAAGTAATAAATAAAAATAAATAATAAAACAATAAATAAAATAAAACAAAATAAAAATAATAACGAATAAAGAAAATGAAATTAATTTTACTGATAACTATTTAGGTTCTGCCATTTATCCTTCTTTTGCCTCTAGTCAGTATCAAAAAAATGTTAGAATAGGATGGTAGTCCAAATCTATTAATGTGGAATTTCCTTATTTCTCACTCAACTTCTCTACTCCTTTGCCATTTCCAGGGACCTCATCGCTAGGAAACCTCACCTTGCAAGATCAAATCATCATCCTCTTCCCCCTCTGTTTCTCAGGTGGAGCCATGAATTCCCAAAACCTCCATTTAAGGAGGGTACTTAGGAAACACCTCTTCTCCTTTCCCATCTAACTGCCCTACTTTGAAACTTCTCTTACATCTGGGCCTGGTAGCCTTCTCCTTCCCCTAACTCCAACTTTAAGCTTCTTTTTGTGTGTTATTTTCCCCTACCGCACTGAAAGTTCTTGAGGGCAAAGACTCACACTCTCTCTCTCTCTCTTTCTCTTTCTCCCCACTCTGTCTCTCTCTCTGTCTCCCTCCCTCCCTCTCCCCATATATAACAAAGTATCTATAGCAACAAAGTATAACAATATTTATTGTATTTTCACGATAACAGAGAATAGCAAACAAAGTAAATACCCATTGGTTGAGGAATGGCTAAACAAATTGTGGTATGTCAGTATAATGGAATATTACTTACCTGGAAGAAATGATGAATGTGATAAATACAGAGAACTACTGAAACATCTATATGAACTGAAGGAACGTTTTAAAAACTATATGAATGCTGCAACATTACAAAGAACCAGCCTGTCTTGAAAGAAGAGATTATGAGAAGTCACTCTCACCCCACCCATTTGTTCAGTTAGGAGGCCCACAAATGTTCCATACTGCAGTTATTTTCAGACTTTGTTGGTGTGTTCATTATCCTGTTTTTTCCTCCTTTTTATGTTTTTGTCATAAAAAAAATTGGTATGTGAGATGACCTTATGGAAAGGATGGGAGGAATAGTATTGGAAAAGATAGTGATTTAAAAAACAAAATGAATCAAGAAAACTTATTTTTAAATGGGAAAAATGAAAAATAATGGAATTTAATAAGTTTAATTCTGAAGTCCTATCCTTGAATTTTTTAAATTGCTTTTAGAAGTATAATATGGATAGCTATAATAACAGCACTTTATGCAAAAATGATCTTGTTGGTCTTAAGAGTAAATTCAGTGCAAGTCAGTAGCGCAGTTTAACAGCCTCCAAAATGTATCAGGCTGAATTAAAAGGACCATAATGTCATGAATGAGGGAAGTGATTGTCTTACTCTATATATGTTGCTCTTTTTAGACCTGAGTTATCGTGTTCAGCTCTATGTATCATGTTTAGGAAATTTGGAGGGCAAGCAAGGGTGGCGTAGGGGAATAGACATATGATAGAAGATAGTTTGAAGGAACTGGATGTGGCTAGCTTTTCTTTTGAAGGATCTTGTCAAGTTATTCATAGAATTTCTTTATTTCATGCTCTATAGTAAATATTGGTAAATAAGCTAATTATATAATAATCATTTTGCTTATAACCACTATGAATAATACAATGCTAGGTGACCAGATATTCTTGAAAGGATGTTTCCTAATAGTTTTTGGGCGTGTGATGAATCTTATATTTTTATTTATCTTTCCAAAGAAAAACCCCAAGAGCCATTCCTCCATTTAGGTTCTTAGTATTTTCAGGTATTCAATATAGATTAGATCGTAACATGTCCCTGCCCAAGCTCTACTTAATAGCTATCATTTAGGCCCCCTGGTTCAGAGTGAATGTCAATGGTAACTGTTTCTCTTTTGACTAGCAACCCTGAGGGTCTTTTCCTCCAGTTTGATTTTTTTTCCTTTTTTTTTTTTTTTTAAATCTCATTAAAGGGACCATCCCTTGACTCACTTCTTAAAGAGGCCTATTCACTGAACGCGAGTTACCACCCTCTTAAGTGAGTACCTGAAAAGGCCTTGGCCTAAAAGGTCCAGAGTCTCCCATTGCATCCTGGGCCATCTCTAGTTGTCCAGATGAATATCAGGCCACCTGACCCAGATGGCTGTGGAGGAGAAAGTGAAGCTGGTGACCTTGCACAGCCGTCCCTTACTCAAATCAAACTGCAAGTCATGTCATCATCTCCCTGATGTCATGGTCCTCTTCAAAAATGAAGGACGAACATAACCTAATATTTTCAGGTATTCATTATAATAAGGATATCATAGGATCCTAAATCTAGACTTAGAAGATATTTCTGAGGCCATCTAATCCAGTCCCCTCCTTTTAAAAATGACAGCTGAGGCCCAGAGTGGTTGAGTAACTTCCTCAAGGTAATAAAGGGCAGAGGCTAGTCAATATTAATATGAATGAATCCATGAATGAAAAAAAGCCTCTATTAAGTGCTTACTATGTACAATCTCGTTCACTTCTTCCAATGTTTTATAGATAGAGAGGTATACATTCATTGTAGAAATAGAGAAGATTTGTACATATCTAAGGGCCATTTTGTTTTTGTCCTATGTTTCATGTGTTGCTATGGTCAAAGAATTGATCGCTTATTGACCAACCTGGTTGATGAGCCTCTTTGCTTTACAGCAGGCCAATTTGTAATAACTAGGACTATACTTTCAAGACTTCCCTGTTTCTCCGCTTAGAACCTTCCAGAATTTGCAAATTCCTCTTCCATAGCCTTTGAAGACCCAGGTTTTTGTCCCACAATAATTAGTTCTCAGAATAGAATGTAGTCAGCGATTCTTACACAAAACAATTTGCCTCCTTGTATCAAGATTTTCAGTTCTCTCTTAGAATCAGAAGCTTAGAAAAGACCTTGAGGGCTCAGAGAGGTCCCCATATACAACATCTTACTTCATTTAACCATCCCAGAAAAAAAAAAAAAGAATTTTTTTTTTTTAAAGAATGCCTTTAAAACTTCCCCGTGGGAGCAATTGGGCTGCAAGAAAAGCCTGAGAGAATCAAAGATTGACTAACAAATATTTTTAAGTATGATTTTGTGCCACACACTTTGCTAGGTGTATGCATGCAAATATAGTAAATGAAACATTCCTTCCTCAGAAGGAACTTTATTTGAATAAAAATTCAAACGGTCTAATCGTCAAGATCATATACAAATTGGTACAGAGTAAGGGATCATTGTGAAGATTAAATGAATCAATGTATGTAAAGCGCTCTGTAAACCTTAAAGCACTTTATAATTGAGATTATGATGAGTACCACTCCTTTATTCATTTATGTATATTCGTTTCAGAGCTTGGGTTCTACTTTTGGCTTTCTTCTTGGCTCTCCTCCCCTGCGAATGACTATTCCTCCATCTGGGTGCTGCTCTTCTTAGGTCCAGTTCTGGAGAGCAGCTATTCATGGCTTCTCAAGTGTTATTTCTCACAGTGCACAAGCTGCGGCAGGTCCTCCTGACCTGAAATGGCTTTGAATATAGGGACAAGGACGGACCATATGTTTATCATCTGACAGTCAGCCTTAGCTAAGTTTAGAGAGGCTCACCATCATACTGGTTGCAAGGTGGTGCAATTTTCAGCTGTAGGAACTTTTGAAGACTTTCTACATCATCGAGGAGTTGTGTTGTGTCTTAATAGCCTGTACTGGTGACATCACAGGTTGCATGTGCATTGGTGTAGGATGCACCTGCTAATGTCTGTGGTTTCTAGCTTGGCAGGTAGATATCTAGCAGCTGTTTTCTTCCTTCTCTTTTTCATTTTAAAGCCCTCTTGATTAGATTCACAAGAGTCCAGGCAAATATAATTTTACTCATCCTTGTTAGGCATACTCCATAGCTGGCTAAAAGCCCATCATTCCTATATTTTAAGCCCTGGTTCAAAAATTCAAATCCATTCTCAGGCACCATCTGCTCAACCAGCTGTTCACTTCTGAAATCCTTCTTTCTATTCTGAAGCCCTTAACTTCAGTCAGCAGTCATGATGTAGATACCACCTGCACCCATAAGGTCTTTTGTTTCTTGCCCAGGATTTCATAATCCCTAGCAAAGCTAGGGATCCTTCTGAAAATGTCATTTGTCCCTATGTCTATCCATATAGGGGTTTTCAAGCTTGACCGGTCTTGGGAGGCTTTCTGTCGTGTTTTGAGTACATTTCTTGGAAAGATAGACAACCTCTTTGTTCATATTTTCCACAAAAATATTGTGGGCCTTTTTATTCATGTTGGGTTAATCAATATGTAGCCACTGTTTTTTTTACTCCACTGGTGTATGCCAGTACCTACTGCCTCCCCTGCCCCTCCTCATCCCAGGGAATAAGGGTTCATAGGAAAGAGCCAGGGCTAGCCTCTCTGGGAGGTAGACCACCACTTGGCCAGACTGTGCTCTGTACTCCTCAACACAAAATCCTGCTCAACTAAATTCATCCAAGGCCCAAGAATTGCTCATCATAGTTCTGGCTGGAGATACTGATGCAAGCCGTCAAGGCCCAGGTTGGTTCCTAGACCACAGCTGAGAATCAGTAAGCATTTATTAAGCACCTACTATGTGCCAGGCACTGTCCTAAGTGCTGAGGATTAAAGAAAAAGTAAAAACACAGCCCCTGCCCTCAAGGAGCTGAGATAACCATGGTGGCAGGAGTCATTTATCAGTGCTTACTTATGTGTTTCATGTCTTCCTAATTTAGTCGCATTTTAAGAGTTTATTTTAAAGTACTTTGAATGAATGAATGAAAAAGCATTTAAGTCCTTATTATGTGCCAAGCACTGATAAGTGTTGGAAATAGGAATAGATAAAGAAATAGTCCTTGCTCTCTAGGAGGTTACAGTCTCTTTTAAAATTCTTGAAATGTGGGGGCAGCTAGGTGGCACAGTGACTAGACCAGCAGCCCTGGAGTCAGGAGGACCTGAGTTCAAATTTGTCCTCAGACACTTCACACACTTACTAGCTGTGTGACCTTGGGCAAGTCACTTAACCCCAGTTGCCCTGGGGTTAAGAAAAAAAATTCTTGAAATGCCTCTTACTTAACATTGATCTTCCAAGACTAACTGCTCTTTCCCACCCCCACTTGTTTTTTTGCCTCCTTGTTTGTGGAAAAAAGGTAATGTGTTAAGTAGGGTATGCCTAGAAAGACTTTGTTACAACAAGAACTAAATACCACCATGCTTTTGCACAGTAGTCATGGCTGACATCATAAATGATGCTTTGGACTTTTCAAAGCATTTTACACACATTTCATTTGATCCTTACAACCACCCTATATAGGTGCTATAGGTATTAATAGTCTTCATTTTACAGATCTGAGACTTAAGACTCAAAAGCATTAAATGATTTGCCCAGGGCCACACATCAAATAAGGAACAGAGATGGGATTTGAACACGGGTCTTGTTACACTTCTTTTCACAGTAATATCATTAATGTTCCTCTATAGCCTTTCATAAATAAACCCTGTTATTATGCCGGCAAGCATCTTCTCCTTTAGTCTCCCCTTTTCCCCTAGACCAACTGCATTACTGTTTGTCCAGTTGCTTAAGACACAAATTTAATGGTTAACCTTATTTTCAGCTGACCTTTCAATTCAACAAATATTTATTGGTCTTTTACTGTGTATAGGTTTTGTGCTAGATGCTGGAGATACAAAGACAAAATAGTTCCTGCCCTCCAAGAGTTTACGTTTTATGCGAGGTTCACTAAATGTATGTGATATATACAATATGTACAGAATATATACAAGTCATTTCCAGGGGAGGGGAGGGAGAGAGAATGTTAAAAACTTGATGGAGAGGGATATGGAAAAATCTGGACCTATAAACTATGTCTTCAGGATCCAAGAGACCAAGTTTAGAAGAGAATGCTGCTTCAACATGGGGGACTACTTATGTAAAAATATGGAGGTGGAGGGTTTAATGACATATGTTAGGAATAGCTTGCAGGCCATTTTTGTTATGAAAGACAGAGCATGAAAGGGAGTAATATTAAATTAGACTGAAAAGTTATGTGGGAGCCAGATTGTGGAAAGCCTTAAAATCTAGGCCAGGGATTTTTTGTTTTTTTTGTTAGAGACACTCTATTTTAGGAATATCAATTTGGTAGACACGTGGAGAATGGATTGGGGAAGACTAGAAGCAGGAAGGCCAATTAGCAGACCATTACAGTTGTCCAGGCTAGAGCTGATGAGGTCATGAGCTAGCGTACAAGCTATGTGAGTGCACATGGGGGTTGAGGGAGAAGGAATAGGGTCAAAGATAACTCTAATATTGTGAACTTGAACCATCAGTAGAAATGGAGATCTTTAGAAGACTGGGGCATTGGGGTGGAGGGAGGTAAGAAATATAATTAGTTCTATTTTGAACATGTTGAGTTTGAGGTGCCTATTAGAGGACATCCAGCATGAGGTGCCTACCTACCCTTGAACGCCCAGGTAAATTAATTGTTCCTAGTATCCTACCTTACTGTCATTATGGTTCTTGATATGTGCCCAAAAACACTATTGCCATGGCTCTGTCTCTGATAATGTTTGTATAATGTGGGTTTTTCATGGGACAAATGAATAAAGTTTAGTGGTGTATGCATAGTTATGATGAATGGTCATTCCTAAAGAAATATTGAGAGGGCTTATATTGTTTCACTTTGCCAGTGATTTGCTTCATCAATAAATGGTTTGTCCGACTGCAGAGTGACTCACGCTATCTTCTCTTTGGTCTTTAAATGCCTGGGCAAGGATTCTTTTATCTCTCTAATAATAATAATGATAAAAAGCTATAGCAGATCTTATCTTTTCTGTCCTTTTAACATTTGAAGTAAAAATTTAAAAAACCCCAAACCTTTTTAGCTTAGTTACTCAATGTATTTATTCTCCCCAAATCTATTAAGGTGGAAAGAAAAAAAAACAGTGGAAAGATTATTGAATTGGGCAGCAGGAGACCTGGAATCTAATTCTAACCCTACCATTAACTAGCTTTGTAGTTTTGGGCTAATTGGTTTATGCTCCCTGGTTTTCTCATATAAATTATAGTAGTTGGGCTCTATGGTCTCTAAGTTTGGGGATTCTACAGGGAAATTGTTCATTGTTGAGATTTTTCCAGCCATAAGTCAAGCAGTTAGCTATTCTGTCTAGCGAGCAGTCATTAAACACCGATCCTTTGGGTAGTCCATTGACGCTTACTTCACGATTGGTTGTAGTTTGTTAACTTTCTAGGATGCTCGAATGGCAGTGGTGATTCCTGAGATGGTTCACCACCTAAATCTTTTACCTATCGAAATTTTCCTTTGTTTACATGAATGTTTTCAGCTTTCCTGTTTATTCCCCCTATTACGTTGGGAAGCTCACCTAACCAGTCCAGTTTTCCTCATTTATAAAATGAAATGATTGAATTGAGATAATTTCCAGGTTCCTTCCAGCTTGAAATCCTATGGTCCTGTGAGCCCAAGACCCTCTTCAAGGACTTTACTTGTTTCTATGGTACTCATCTGTCTCTAAATAATTATATCTTATTCTGATCTCAGAAATTGATTCTGCCTTTGTCTATGAAGGAAAATGGATAAGTTTTCCCTCCTAAAAATCTCTGTGTGCTGGTGGTTGGGCGGGGGAGGGGAAGGGTCACTTTCATCAAACATATAATCAGGTTCAGTTTCAGCAGCCGTCAACACTGGTTATGCTAGAAGCGTATTCGTGGAGCTGCCTGTTCTCAAAATGGACTTAACTCAATAGGCATTCCTAAAAGCTTCATTTTTACAGTTTAAAATTGCTCTCTAAAGTGTTTTCGGGGCCATTGAAGTGACTGCTTAATTCAGCAATTACTTTTGATACACAGCATGCTGATTTTTCAATATAAAGTGGCACTAAACTATATTCCTCAATGGAATGGAATTCATAACAATCCCTTTATGGAATAGGTTCATAACAATCCCTTCAGCTCTTTTTAAAGCTTTGATGGATAGTATTGGATTCTGGTTGCTGGTGGAGATTCTGGTTGCTTAGCTTTTAATTTCATGTCAGCTGAAAAAAAAAGTTTATCAGCAGGTTGGCTTTGTGGATTTTAAATCGTTTTTTGGGGTTGTGTTTTTTGTGGCATTTTTGCTAATTGTAATGGATTTCTAATTTCTTGAAGTAGCATTTAAAATGACCTATCATTTGGGGGTCATTGGAGACTGTAACCTATAAACTATGGACTGTAGCCATTTCCACATTGAAGGATATTTTCTACATATTCTTACCATTTTCATTTTGGTGCACAATACAAAGGTATCTGATGAAAATTGCTGATGAGTCCGTGCGGAATGCCACATAACTGAAAAATAAACTCTCCTGTATGGAGCTCTTTGCCGAAGCACTGTCAGATCATGTACGTAGATGGATGTGACATGCGTTAGAAGACACTGCTCCCTGTACTGAGACGCCTTAGGAAATCTGCATCTTTTCTTGGGGAGAAGTGGGAGGTGGATGGGGGACGGGAGAAGAGAGATTTTACATCTCTAATTGCTGGGTATTTGGGCACTTAGGGATTTGTTAGGATGAGTCCCTCTCTTTAATGCATTTAATACATTCCTTCCTGTATTTTTGTCATTTTCCGTATTACAGATCCATGTGCCTTCCATTTACGTCAGGACCAAAGAACCATTGGTTCATACGTTTAGAGTTAGGAGGGACCTGGGAGGTCATAGTAGCCCAGCCGTGTCATTAAATAGGTAAAGAAGCTAAGGTGTGGAAAGATGAAAGGATTTGCTCAAGTTCCTGTGAGGATGAAGTGGCAAAACTGAGGTTTTCTTTCCTTTGTACCACTCCTTAACATATGCCACTTCTATGATCCTCTTGCTAAAAGAGCAAGGTGGGCTAGAAGTCTTAGTGCACGTTTGCTGGTATGTAGATACCCAAAACTGTTCATATGGCAGTAGTATTCCCATTTCTGTGGGCGGAAAGGATTCAGGAGTTAAGGAATTAATACAGACTTGAAAGGGTCCTCAGAGGTCCTCTAGTTCAACCCGTAACAGACATGACTCCACCCCCCCCCGCCACCTCTCATCCCCCCATTTTGTCTTTTCCAATTTATCTTTTATAAAATAACAAAGCAAAATTCCCTAGAACCAGTTCTGCAGACTTTATGTGAAAAACTTTCACCCCCAATGTCTTATTACCTCTAGAATTCTTCCTTATATTGATTTCCTCATATCTTCCTTCCTATGACTTTCTCCCCATAGTTCATGTTCTTTTCTCCTGGGAACAAGTAGAATAAGTCTAATGCCTTTTCTGCGTGACAGCCTTTCAGACATTTCAACATTAAAATCATATCCTCCCTAATATTTATTGTGCAGAATTAGTGTAGGAGTTCCTCATGATCATTATAACATCACCCCTTTCTGCTTTTCTAGGGCAAATCAACCAGGAAACTTCTCTTCGGTCTTATTTTCTAACCCTAGAATTCTTGAATCCTCTTCTTCACATAGTTTTTAATTGTACAGTTCAGAACTGAACATAATTCTGTGATGTTAGCTTATCGTCGGTGCTTGTTGATTGGCAATGTCTCATCAAGTCAAGTCAACAAGCATTTATTAAGCACTTGCTGTATGCCGGGCAGTGCGTTAAATGCTTGAGATGCAAAGATCGCCCGGCAGAGCTCACATTCTAATAGGAGAAAGCTTGAAAACAGTGACATAGACAGAGATAAAAGACATAGATGGGATAACCCGGAGATAATTTTAGAGAAAAGCCACTAGCCTTAAGGGGGGTTAGGAAGGGTGAGGAAGGAGAACAAGCACTTACTGTTTAAAATGTGCTGTTTGTGGTGCTAAGCATCACAAATATAAAGGACCAGTAATTATTAGCAATATATCTTGGAGCTGCGATTCTGTTTCCTTTCCCTATGCAGATCACAAACCACCTGTAATTTAGCAGGTAAGTTTTCACAAGAGTCGCCTCAGTCTTAGAGAAGTTAATGAACTTTCTTACACACACAGGTAGTAAATTTCAGAGGAAATTTGAACCTAGGTCTCTCTGATTCTAAATCTGTCACTCTACCCACTACCACATACTTATTAATAATTTGAAAATATGTGTAGTTACTGTGTTTGGCAGTATCACATCCTAGTATTATTATCTTTAAAACTTAAATTTCCGTAATGCCTTGTTCATTCTTTGTTAATTTTCAGTCCATCAGGAATCCCTACTCTTTTTCTTCTGTAGCTATTTGTGACAAGTCCTATTCTTTCTTACATTTGTATAGTTTGCTTTTCTACCCTGTTGTTGCTGCCTTTCCTGAGTTTAATTCTGTATATTTTTGGCTACTTTAGCAGTTTAAGTTGAATTCAAATCCTGGCTTTCTGGTTGCTAATGTACCCATGTACTTGTACTTAGCTGCAAACTCAATAGATATGCCTTCTCTTCCAAAGGATAAATTAACCTATAAAAACTTCTTGAGCACAGCCTTCCAAATACTTCTTGTGTCCTTCTGTCTTCATCATTGTTATCATGGTTGTTGTTGTTGACCTGACTCTTGGTGACCCCATGGACCATACTGTCCTTGAGATTTTCTTGGTAAAGATACTGGAGTGCTTTGCCATTTCCTTCTTCAGTGGATTAAAGCAAACAGAGATGAAGTGACTTGCCCAGGGGTCACACAGCTAGTAAGTGTCTACGTGTGGATTTGAACTCAGATCTTCCTGACTCCAGACCCAGTGAACCATCTGGTTGCCTCCTGCAACCTTCTAGGTTGCCATTAATCCGACTTCTTGAGTATTGATACAACTCAGTTTTGCAGGCATGTTATGACTGTGTGGTTTAGAATTTATTTTCCTTTCTCTTTCAGTTGGCATGTTTTAAAAGACAGAATAAAATTAGAGAAACTTTGATAAACCTAAACCAGAAAAGAATTATATTGATTGTTCCCTTGATTTAAATAATCTGTAACTGTCATGAGAAATCTGAATAAAACAGAGATAAAAATAAAAACACATGTTGACTACAAAAATCAGATACCCTTTCAAAAAACCAACATAGCTAGAGTACCTCCACACTTAATTACAGTATCTTTTACTTTGAACCTTTGATAGATCAGGTCACACACCCTCCATGATATAGTTTGTAACCCATTCATATCTTTTTCTTTTTTCTTCCTTTCTTTTAAAAATCTTGGTGACGTCTTTGTTTCTCATTTTAATTTCTAAAGATAACTTTCTTCCTTCCCCTACCCAGTGATCCATCCCTTGTAAAATTGTAAGAGAAAGCAGAAAAAAGGCAGTTCAGTAAAGCCAAGCAGCATGCTGTATCTGAGAGCATATACACTATTCCACATCCATCGGCCCTCCCCCACCTCTGGCAAAGAGGGGAGGGAGGTATATTTTCTTAGCTCTTTTCTCTGGGCCAATCTTAGTTATTATACTTAACTCAGCATTTAGTTTCCTTTCATTGTCCTTCCCATTTGCAGTCATTGTGTATCTTGTTTTCCTTGTTCTGTTTACTTCACTCTGCATGAGTTCATGTAAGACTTCCCACGTATCATTTAGTTGTTTCTTATGGTGCAGTAATATTCCATTACATTCATGTACCACAGTTTTAGTCATTCCCTGATGAATAGAAATTATGCAATACCCAGGGTGCACGTCCAAATAGCAAATTTTCCTCCTACTTCTCTTTAAGAAATGCCAAAGTCAGATGGCTGCTTCTCTCCAAAGCCCCCAGCGCTTCTAATCCTTGGTCACATTAAAGTCTTGAATTGTCTCCACTTTTTAAAGCAGGGTGCCCATCTTTTAAAGTTGGGCCTCTTAGCCTTTTTGTTTGTGACTTACACCCCTTTGGCAGTCCGGTGAAATCTATGGACTCTTATTCAGAATATTTTTAAATTCATAAAATAAAAGGCAACCAAATATATTCGAAGTAAACATGTAATTTTCCCCATCCACTTTCAGAGAACCCCTGAGATCGCCCCAAAGTGTAGCTTCTCTGTCAGAGAGAGCTCAGAACTGAAGCTCTCCTTCCATGCTGCTCTTGAAGGCTTGTGATCTCTTCCCCAAATTCTTTTGTCTGGTTTTTTTAGTCTATTAATAGTCTTTTTGGTATGTTCCCATTACAATTTTCTTTCAACATATTTCTCCCACTCACTCTTGCTCTTCAAATCAGTGTTCTCTACCACACTTCTCTTCGTGGGTTCCTGGATTTTCTTCTTAAAAGGAAGAGTGGAAATTCACTTGTTGAGAAGGAGGAAAGGAGGGTATCTCAGGCATAGGGGAACCATTTGAGCCAAGGCACAGAAACAGGTGAGCCCAGGGAGCTTTTGATGGGGAGAGAGTGTAGCAGTTGGACCAGAGAAAAGTTGGATGAAGTCAGGCTAGTATTGGGGACTTAAGGCTCTTAGTTGTGAAAGATATTTCATTTGATGTCAAGAGAAGGGCAAATAAGTTTTCTCCCTGTTAAAAGAACCCACTTTGCCTTGTCAAATCTTTTAATAAAGCTTTTACTTTGTTTGAAGAAGCATTGGGACAAAAAAATTAAGCTGTTCTCATGAATTTCTAGAAATAGCTTTGATTGTCAATGAAGAAAAAGATAGCTATCTGTTCCTCTTCAAAGGAACAAAGCCATACTTAGAGCACAAGAATTACTGGCAAAAACATTTCTTATTTTGGGAATCATATTTTTTTTCTCCATTGGTTGAGGCAGACAGTCTCTTTAGTGAGCTTGTCACTTTAAACTGCTGTTTTGTTGTATATTTGTAGCAATCTGATTTATTTTAGAGGAGGCTGCTTTTCTTGTAAAACTAATTTGGCATCTGGTAAGAGAAATCACAAGTGGGGAAAAAAATCATCCTTCCTATAAAAAACTCTCAGTTCAGATTAATTGTAATCTTGTGTCAGTCAAAATAGATAGGATCCTGTGTATATTTCAAGGGAATTTTTCACTTCTTTTTGGCCTCAGACAATATGAGAAAACTCGTATTTAACACTACCCAGAATAATCACATTAGCTCCCCTCGTATGTACTTGCATGCTCTCTATTTTTAGATGGTAATTGTAGTGGGGAAAAAAACCCCAAATAATTCATAGAAACATTGGGAGACTTGTATGAACTGATGCAGGTCAAAGAAAGCAATGCCAGGGGGAAAAAAACCAACCAAATATGCACAATGACTACATTAACGTAAACGCAAATAATGCTAATGGTCAATTGAACTCAGATTGAAGGTAGTAACCAATTTTATTTCTGAAAGTCTAATGATGAAACACATCTTCCCCCTCTTGATAGAAATGTGGAGAACTATCAGTGTAGACTATTGTACAAATTGTTAAAATAGCTTGTTCTTTTGATTGGTTTTGCTTAACTATTTTCCTTTGGAATGGCAGTAAGATGGGGTATTGGAATGTATTTTGGATGTAAGGTGGAACCCCCCCCCCCAAAAAAAATAAACTAATAGGCATCAGTAAAACAACAGAAAATTCTTGGTAGCTAAATAGACTTCTGGATACTCATCATTATTTGTTCTATATGAAAATGTTTGTTTTATTTGGGCCATGTTAAGTTCTGAATTTTAAAAATGAATTAAAAATAAACTAAAAAGATACCTAAAACAGAACCCTCAGACAGTAAGGATAAATGAGCAACTCTCATTTATAAATCCCAGTCACTTATAGTCCTTAAAGTACAAATTCTTTTCTTATTATAGCTTCTTGAAGATGTTTTTGGGTACTTCTTTCAGCTTTTTTTTCTGTTGTCTGAACACTCTTCTGCTGGTAGACTAACTCCAGTGGTTTCATTATTTCAGTACCCCAGGTGTGAGTGTCCCAGTAAAAATTCGTTTTTCAGGTCCCTGTTGTGTCCAGCATGAAGTCTTCTCTGTGGTTCAACCTCATGGCTGTCTTTAGGCCAGTGATGGGTGAATCAGTCTCTAATCTCCCCTCTTCTCCCCAAACCTCTGTTGTTGGTTATCTTCTTTTCTACTACTGGGGTCTCAACCATATAGTGACAAATTTGGCCTATTGCATTCTGGGTAAAACCCTCAGTCAGTCAACAAGCTATATTTTAGTCACCAAGTTATATTAAATGCTCACTATCTAGGCACTATGCTAAATGTTGGTTATTCAAAGAAGAGAAATGAATCTGTCCCTGTCTTCAAAGAATATTCATTCTGTTGGACAAAATAACATTTAAACGCTTTAATAGGTTGAACACACACACACACACACAGACACAAACATATTTTCAAAGTCAATACAAGTTAATTTGGGGGTTAGAGGCACTGGTAGCTGAGGAGATTCACTATTATGGATACTACAGTGAGAAAGCTGAAACTGTGATATCAAACTTGGAGATCTCCCAGGTTAATGGATTACATTCTTCTTGTTAGGTTCCTCTGATAAAAGGGCATTCAAAAGCAATTTTGAAATGTCAACATACTTTGAAAGAGAGATTTATTCATAATACAAATGTCAAGTCAAGGAGTGGCACCTTAAGTGAAAGGAAAAAAAAAAAAAGGAGGAAAACATGACTTTAGGGATGAGGCAGCACCAGTTCCTTCCACCCCTGTCCTAAAGAATAGTTTTGGGTTCATAGGGAGATAATGTGTCGGGGAGACAGATGAACACGGGGCACAGATTCCCTTGGTCTAACGATTATTAGGATAGTAACAACCGCCCCCCACCCCCGCCCCCACAAGACTGTGTTGGCCTGTGTTCTCAGTTTCTATTGGTTTAATTTATATTTAGGTTTTTGCTAATTTGAAAAAACTTTTTAGCTAATGCTGAATTTTGCATCCCCATTTGGGAATCTTGATATTTTCCTGTATCTTTTCAGAAAAGTCATCAACTACATGGTTTCCTTGTTGAGTTGAGATTACCCTTGTTAATGAGTCTCTTTTTCCCCCTTTCCAGGTTGTTTGCATTCGTTCCACATGGAGCGCCCTCTCTCCAAAGCTGAGTTGTGACACACGGCCTCTTATATTAAAGACGCTAAGTGAGCTGTTTGCTCTGGTCCCGTCACTGACAGTGAACACAGCTGAATATGAGGTATGTATTTGGGACCCATAGAGTCCTTTTTTTTTTTTTTTGTGGGGATGGTTATGTGTATGGTCATGACTTTTGATAGTCTCTTTTTTCTCCTTTCTTCAACAAATAATATTTGGTTTTGAGAACAAAGGTTTGCACCCTACAGAGCCTGAAATTTGACACTTTTTCATCTGTATTCATCCAGGATTTTGACCACATGTAAAGGAAAATTGACATCTTAGTCTTGCACTTTAATTACCAAGCGATATTATCAATGCAACAAAATCAATCTTTTTATAATTATGGTAGAAAAAAGAAACCCCAAATAGTTTTTTAAATAATCTAGTGCATAAAATTTTTGCTAATAATCTTAATTCATCTTATAAATGTTTGAATTCTAAAAAATAATTCCTCAAGGCCTCATAGAAAGCAGGGTTGGATTGCCTATTCAGGGCCCCTATGTCTTGTGTATTTCTCCTTTATTGCCATGCTTACTTGGTTGGTGACATTTATTTTACTGGAGGGTGGGAATTTAGGCAATTGCTCCCATTCTATTGATGTAGGAAGCTGAAATATTTAGTAGGAGATAGAAGGTACCTTTTTTATAAAATTTGTCTACTGCTAGTTGACATATTATTAAAATTATATGGCTAAATAGGGTTAAAGTAGTAATAGAAATAACATTTATGGGACACATTAAGGTTTTATAAGATGCTTTGGGTACATTATCAATTTGAACTTCATAATAACCCTGTGGGATGGTGTCTATTATTATTGTCATCCCTGTTTTACAGATGAGATAATTGAGGCTCAGAGACCTTATGTGGTTTGCCTGTGGTCACAAAGCTAGTAAATGTCAAAGTTTGGATTTGAACCCGGTTCTTCCTGATTGTGAGCCAGCAATTTTATTCTGTGCTGTGCTGTAAAAAGTCTACATGTGTGTCTATTTCTGCATTCTATCTTCTTTCTCTTTTCACCTGCTCTTTTTTTTCATTTTGCTCAAAGAACAAAATTTTATTTCACAGTCTTAAAGAATGAAATATTTTGTTTTACTTGGTATTTAATATATTTTTGCTGTCTGTCATCTCTGCCCGTTAGGGTTCTCTGTATTGCATCTTAGATATTAGAGATAATAATAATGATTAGATAACATAAAAGGGAAGATTTGTTTCTAAAATAAGGTTAATTTTGTATAGAATATAGTACATGAAGATATTTTTGTCACCTAACTCTCACTTAATATGATAGTTTGCATCTATTTAAAACCAAGAGCCAGAATTATATGTATTAGGGATAAAACAGAGAGTTTCCAGCAAGAACAAGGATGAAATCAAGATGTTCATTATTATAGCTATTATTCTAGATACAGTGTTAGAAATTCTGATTATATCAATAAGACAAGGAAAAGAAATTGAAAAAATAAGCATGGACAAAGAGGAAACAAAATTATTACTTTAAAAATGAATTGATATAGTTAATAAGTATTAAGATATATTAACAATAAAACCAGACAGGAAGAAATAGAACGAAATTTCTTTCAAGATAGCTATAGACTGTATAAAATGTTTAAGATTCAACCCACCAAGACACATAGAGGCAGGTAGGTGGCCGAGTGGATGGAAAGCTAAATTTGGAATTAAGACCTGAATTTGAATCTTGCCTCTGACACTATCTTACATTATCAGCCTCAAATTTTCTCATCTGCAAAATGGGACTAATATATCACATACTTCAGTGGATTGTTGTTAGGATCAAATGAGATAACCTATGTAAAGTGCTTTGCAAACCTATCAATACTCTATATAAATTCTAGCTTTGTTAATATAACTCTAAAACACTTTTTGCAGAAATAAAGATGGATATAAATAAGTGGAAAAATGTGAATCCCTCCTTAGATTGAGCTAATCTAATAAAAATAACAATAATATCTAAATTTATCTATTCAGTACCTTATTGATCAAGTTATCAAATGATTTCTTTATAAAGCTTAGGAAAAAATAACCACATAAATCTATGGTAACAAAAGGCTAAGAAGATCAAGGGAAATAATGGAAAAAAAAGTGAGAAAGGGGTCTAAAGCAGCAGCAAATTGCCGACTATACTACCAAGTAGTAGGCATCTAAACTATTCAGTACTGATTAAAAAGTAGAAGCCCAACAGCAGAATGGATGAGATAGATACACAGCAGACAGAAACAAACATAGTATTGGTGTAGCGTTTGTTAAATCCAAAAATGCCAGCTATTAGAATGAGGGCCCCTGCTGGGAAAGCTAGAAAGTAGTCTAGCAGCTCTTGAGGTGTATGTAGACTAACATTTCACCCAGTATACCAAAATGAGCTCCAAATGGTTGCATGGCCCAGACATAAAAGGTTACATCATACACAAATCACAAGAGCAAAGATGAAATTTCCTTTTGTGTCTGTGGCTAGGGAAAAAGATCGTAAGTAAATAGTGAGCAGAGAGGGTCACAGAAGATAAAGTTGACAGTTTTGATGACGTAACAGTAAGAAGTTTCTGCACAAACAAAACCAGTGCATCTAAAATTAGAAGGGACACTGTAAACTAGGGGCTTGAGGTGGGAGGGGCAGAAAACTTTGCATCAAGTTTCTCTGATAAAGCCTCATTTCCAAGATGTATAAGGAACTGATTCAAATTTATAAGAACATAAACAATTCCTCAGTAGATTAATAATCTAAGGAAGTTTTTAAAGAAGATGTCCAAGTCGTAAACATCCTCATGAAAAAACGCTCCAAACCACTAATAATGAGAGAAATGCAAATTTAGCAACTCTGAAGTTTAGCCTAACACCTTTTGGCAACAATTACTAAAAAGAGAAATGATAAATGTTGTGGGAGCAGTGGGAAAACAGATATACTTGTGCACTGTTGGTGGAGCTGTGAATTAATTTTTCTAGTTATTTTGGTAACTGCTTTAGAACCATGTCTACCAAGTGAGGTCAATGGCTGGGAATAGAGCTGATGTTCAGGTCAACTCAGGAAGTCCTTACAATTCAACTGACATGTATTAAGCACCTGCTGCCCTCAGGCTAGATGCAGTCTCTGCTTATTAAGGAGTTAGTTCACCTTCCTGTAGGAAAGGAGGGAACATTTATTACATTTTTAATTAAACATTTATTAAATGCTTACTGTGTGCCAGACTCTGAGCCAAGCACTCTATAAATATCTCATTTGAACCCTGGGGAATAGGTACTATTATGATCCCCATTTTACAGCTGAGAAAACTGAGGCAGAGGTTAAATGACTTGCTCAGGGTCATTCAACCCACCGTTTGTAAATATTTGAGGTTGGATTTGAACTGAGGAATTTCTGATACTAGCTCCCGTGTTCTTTCCACTGAACTACTTCAGCTTTCTCGTCTTCAACTACTGGCTTCCTTTAAAGTCCCAACTAAAACCCCATCTTCTAGAGGAAGCTTCTTTGTATTATTTCCTTTTTATCCTGTATATTGCTTGTTTGTACATATTTGCTTATTGTCTCCACCACTAGATTGTTAGTTCCTTGAGGACAGGAACCATCTTTTGACTTTTTTTGTATCCCTATCACTTAACACAGTGCCTGGCACATAGTACATGTTCAATAAATGTTTATTGACTAACAGATAGATGTGTGTATCTTTTGACCCAGCAATGCCACTACTAAGGCTATACCCCAGAGATATCAAAGAAAGGGAAAAAAAGGCTTACATGACCAAAAATATTTATAGTCACTATTTTTATAATGGTAAAAAATTGGAAACTAAGGGAATGTCCATTTGGAATTAACTGAATAACTTATGATCTGTGAATATAATAGCATATTATTATTGTGCCATAAGAAATGATGAAAGGAATGATTTCAGAGAAACCTAGAGAGACTTTGATGTGCAGAACCAGGAGAATAATCCCTTCCTTATGCCCTATAGTATAATATGATCTATAATATGATCTGTCGAAATGCTCATTCAATTCATTTGGTGTTTATTAAGTTCAGGATATTAAAAAGGAAAGAAAAATGGCTTATGTTTATGTTTCAAATAAACATAAAGGGTGCTATGGATTTCTTTTCATGCCAATACTTTTGACTTGATGGCCTGACTTGATACCAGTCGAAAAAAGTTCCCATTTCTACAGCACTTTAAGTTTTCTAATTTGATGTTCATAGGACCCCGGAAAGAAGGTTTTATCATTATCTTCTTTTTAGTGTGTGACGCTCAGAGAGCCAAATTGACTTGCCCAGGGTGACACTGCTAGTATCTTAAATGGAAGTCAGACCCACGTCTTCTGTGGCCCTTTATTCAGGTCTTTAACCACTACACCGAGTTGTATCAATTTTCAAGTGAAGTTCTCCAATTCTGATTTTTTATTGGTGCCATTCTTAGACTATTAGAGCTGAAGAGCAAGTTCTTATGAATCGCACAGAGCTCACTCAGTTAGGGTTGCAGACTAGACCTGTGACCTTGTGAGTATAGGAAGCTTCCTTGTGAAGAAATTGCCACTCCCTGTGCTGGGTAGAACCTTATTTGCCCCTTAGGCAGTTACTTAGAACATTGGATGGTTAAATGGCTTGCCAGGGGCCACACAGTCAATATGGGTCATAGGAAGAACTTTATCTACTACACCAAGTTACCTGTCATTTGAGAAAGCCACCTTTAATTTACAAAGCTACTCAGGCCCTGAGCAGTTCAGTGGCTTTCCCAAAGCCATTTTCACACCTAGCTGCCTCATCTGCCTCATGTACCATTCAGTTCAAATTCCCCATTCTTTAAGTTGTCAGCCTGTCATTGCAGGATTGTGGAGGAGAAATGCACTTTGTGCCTCCCTAATGCACTTAACCATGTGATAATGTGCATTGTGTTTATCTGTGTTTTTGTCTGGTCCTCCTACTGGATTCCATCAGGGGATTCTGATTTATCTAAGTCTTGTATCTTCCCCCAGTGCCTTGCTCAGTGTTTTGCACAGTAACTACTTAACAGTCTTGTTGAATTGAAGGAAATCATACTTAAAAAAAAAAAAAGAGGAGGCTGGCTGTTTGCTTTTTTTCTCTGAAGCTAAAAATCGCATCTTTACATTTTTAGTTGATTAGTTTTAATGAGATATGTGTAAAGTGGCTTTAGGCATTCGTTGTTTCTGACGTGTGTTCCTCCAGCATTGTGAATTTTCTAGTGGAGTAAATTTTATTGGCACTTGGGGACTTATCTATTTGTAGTCTATTGATTGTAATCCATGTAAATGTTAAGGAACCTCATTTGGCCTGAGGAAGGTTGCTATTGAAACAGTTTGTCTCCTTCCTTTGCTCTTGGTACCCCATCGACATGATTTAGATTGCTTTTTTCAATTTTTCCATGTAAGTGGTTCCCCCACTCTCTTTTCTAAATTTACCCTACCATCATTTGACCCGGGGGTAATAACACCTGCTTGCCTACTCGACGAAGTTGTGATGAGACTCAAATGAGCTAATTTTTACTAAAGCATTTTGAAAACTACAAAACGTTATAAAAACATATGGCGGTTTTGTTATTTGAACAAGCTGAAGTGCGAGCCTGAGTTTTCTCAATTCTCAAGTGAGGAAGTTGTACTAAATGGCTTCCAAGTTTATAAATATATTAGAAAGATAGTAATTTCCTTCCCTAAATCCATGATTCCCATGATCTTTGAATTTTTTTCATGATTTCTGACTCCTATTGAGATTATTTTGTCAGTTGTGAAATAAATATGATGACTCGAAGTTTAGATTTACTATTAAGCCAGTGTTCTTGTAATCATTTGGTATCTTAAACTCTTACAATTTCGTTCTTTCTTTCGGCATTGATTTATTATATATTTATTTTTTAAAATCATTAATGTTTTTAGTTTTCAGCATTAATTACTATGTATTTATTGTGTATCAGGTGCAAAATACTCTGTAAGATGCTATGGGGGTTTGCAGAAATATGCAGGGTGCCCTCAAAGAGCTTAGAATCTTGTTTATATATATATTTTTTTTGTTCAGATATTTGATTTTATTGACACAGGCAACTCCTAGTACATAAACTCCCTTTGAGAGTATGATGGCAAATTTTTAACTTAAAACTTTGAGAGTTATCTAGATCACTAAGAAGTTCAGGTTATTTTCCTGGGGTCACATAGTTAGTGTCTGTCAGAGGCAAATCTTTTTGTCTTCCAATCTTGCCCTCTATCCTCTACACTATGCTTCTCTTAATCTGTTGGCCAGTAGGAGAAATAAAATGTACACAGCATATTCAGGTATGTTGTAATGCAAGGCTGAATGTCTTTGGTACCATAAGAGAGAGTATCAACAAAATTTTTAGAGGTGGGAGAGATCACAGATGATTTGGGGGTGAGAGTGGTGAATTTGGAACTTGGTGTTAAATTCTCCTTACACATTGAGAAAAATATGCTTCTAAATTTGTCAGATTTTTTATGTCACTTGCATTTGTTTTCCACATGGTAGATCTGTCAATCAGATGAGTGTTTATTAACCACCTACTCTGTGCCAGGCACTATGCTAGGCTCTGTAGACAAAAATGAAACAGTTCTTACCCACAGGGAGCTTACATTCTAATGGTAGATTGGACTTGTTTGAGATTTTGTGTTTATGACAAGTTGATGGCATCATTCTAACTATTCCTTTCAACAAATTTAATATACCTACTACATACTGAGTGATTTAAAGGTTAAGATACAGTCACTATCTCTGAGGAGTTTACAACCTAGTAAGGACAATGAAACATCCAGAGATAAATAGAATACAAATTAGAAAATGATCTGTGCATAAAAGGAATACAAAATGACGTGAGATCACATATGCAAGACTTCTTGGTGGAAGTGGCATTTGATCTGAGTTTTTGGAATGGGTAGGATATGAATGGGCAGAGATTGGAGGGAGGAGATTTTAGCCATAGGGAATGGCGCTCTAGAAATACAAACTGAGATTTATTCCCACTTGACAATAATTGAACTTTTGTAACTTTGCGTATGTTTGTATTTACTAAGCCTAGAAGGTCTGGGTTTAAGTCTGTCCTTTGATATGTTCTGTATTGGGCAAGACAATAAACTTTTCAGTGCCTCAGGCAACTCTTTGAGATTGGAAAGTGGCAGATTTGTAACGAGGAAAGGAATTTTGACACTGGGAGTTTCCTCTTAGATGAAATCATAGGTCTAATTACCTGTCCTTTCAGACTCAGTCCTGTGTTGTTTGGTTTCACAGAACATTTTCTTTTAAAAATTTGTTTTTCATAGTGGGGTAATAGGTAAGGGATGATAGAGGGTTATTTCTGGGTATGAAAGTGATGTAAAAAGAAAAGAGATAAATAAAATTTTAAAAAGATACATTGTTGGTTCAGCAACATTCATTCACCCCCAATTATATGTCTGTGTTGGTGCATACATCCTGTGTGTACACACGCACACAAACGCACACACACGTGTTCAGTTAGTGATGTATATGTTGACTTTTTGTCTTTCTTGACAAAAATTTAATCCCCTTTTTGCTGATTTTGCAGAATTTTAAAGTTCAAGTTCTCAGCTTCCTCTGGAGTCACTCTCAAAGCAAGGTAATATCAGCAGTACCAGCGAAAGCATAATAAAAATGGGGAAATGTTAGAAAATGTTACTAAGGTTTTTAAAAAAATCTTTCAAATTGTTTACTTTGGGGGAATTGGAAGGCGGGCAGAAAGATATGTGGATATAAATACATAATTATACTTTTGTAATTTCTCCCCAATTTTTGTATTTTGCAATATTTTTAAACTTTGCAATACTATGCAATCTGTCTATCCATCTATGTGTGTTTTTATATATACACATATGTACCTATACATGTGTGTGTATGTGCACATCCCAGTGCCATAGTCTTCTCTTTCAAAGCGTATTTACTTTTGAGCAAAGTTTTCATGTCTGAAGACTGAATAACAATTTCTGTAAGGTCCCTTTGTTTCTTTTGAAGAACTCAAAGTACTTTTATGTACATTATTTTTTTTGTTCTTATAATCTTGTGATTTAGCAAAGACATAGCCATTATTTTTATTTTACCAGTGGGAGAATCGAGGCATAATGGGTTCCTGAGAATGTTAATGGTGAAACCATGACTCAGACTCTGGATGCCTGATTAATTCTCCTAACTAGTTCTTTTCCCTTGAAATGCTGCTATCTCTAACTTGGAGCAAAGGATGTAAACCAGTACTCACAAGGAGCATAAAATTAGTAAAACTTTCTTTCTCTCCCTACTTAGGTCCTTTCACTTTAACAAATGTAACATCATAATTAGAAATTCTCTGACCCTTCTTCTGAGATCAGAAAGATATGTCTTTGATTTGGAGAGCCAAAAACACCATTTGTGATAATACTGATTATAGAAATTAGGAGAGAATCCATCATCCATTCATTTCTTTCCTAGGGGAGAATGTGGGTTGATTTCCTTTAAATTATGCTTTATTCTCTAAACTAGCCACCAGTCTTCTTTGATCTATACATTTTCCCCCTTCTTGCTAGGACCCTACTGTGGCAACGGCTGCATATAAATCCTTGTCAGCATTTGGTTCAGAAGAGCACACCATTCTTCATCTCCCTGAGGAGGTAGGCGGTTCTACTTTTTCATTTATGCTTCTTTGTTGCTGAATTTTTGACTTGTATTTGTATTCTATTTGGAGATTATCCTTGTGATGTATTTATAACTCCAGGTTTGTTATGCACAGTAATAATAATGAAAATTATTTCCATCACAATTTAGATTTGTAAAAGCTCTTTTCTTATTAGATGCCAGGTAATTATTCTCATCTCCATTTTACAGAAAGAGCCTCAGAGAGGTGAGGCGACAACCAGATCACTTGCTGAAAAGTGGTGGAGATGGAATGTAACTCAGGGGTCCTTATAGCAGGCTCACTGGTCATTCCATTATGGCACTCATTACAGATCCAATTCAGGAAACAATCCAGTAAGCATTTATTAAGTGCCCACTATGTACGAGTTACTGTGCTGATACAATACTGGGGATACAATAATAAAAAGAAAGACAGTCTCTTCCCTCAAGGAGTTTACAATCTAAAGAGGGGGACAGCTCATAAAAAAGGCAGGAAAGTAAGGAGGGAAGGTCAGTGAGGAGACCACAGGGGTACCTGGCACAGGGTAATCCTATTCCATGGAGCTGAACCAGGCAGAGCAGCAGAAACAAAGTGGAGGGAACTGAGAGTTCAATATCTGCCCTCTATAAAGTAAGACAGTGGGAGGAGTTTGGTACTGTACTCTCCAGCCCTAGGAACAGACAGGAGATGAGGTAGAGTCGATAAAGTGTTCAGTTAGCATAGTGGTGGAGAGTTTAGAAGTGATGAGCTTATCCTGAGAATGGCATCTTATTCTGTGAAGTTGAAACCAGGCAGGGCAGCAAATGTGAAGCAGAGTGAAAGATAAAAGTAAATATTAATTTTTTGGCTTAATCCATGAAAAAGTGAATAGAGTACATAACTAGCAGCATATTACAATGCAAAGAACACCAAATCTAGACTCTGAGGTTCATATTTGGGTTCAAATCCCACCTCTTTCATCCTGCAGTATGCTCTGCAGCAGCACACTCTGGACCACTACACCTCCAGATAACATCATATGAATCCCCACAGTAAAAGTGCAGATCCAGTGCTAATCCTCCTCTGGGGGAGTTTAACCCTATCAGTTTTGGAACTTCTACCATGTGGTCCATGCTGATCTATTTCATAAGTTAATTAAGTGCAAAAAATTACTGTATCTAGCCAGCTTCAGCTATATTTCACATTCCACTCTGGCCATCTTCTTGTCATGTACCGTGTCCAGCACAGTGGTACATACCCTTGCCCTACACTCCCCTTTTTGCCTTTTTTTTTTTTTGTGAACCATAGTTATTTCACTACTCCGAGGGCTACTGGAAAAGGTATGTTGATCAACTCTCCTTTGACCTCACACACCCTACCCAAGACTTCCCAAACTAAAACCCTCTCCTTGGTTACCTTGTCCTCATATGTCTTACCTCCTTCTATATTAATATAAGTTCCTTGAGGAGCTCGTCTTGCTTTCCATCTGTATCTTCTGAGTTTATCACAGTGGTCCGCACTTAGTAAATACTTAACAGATGGCTTTTCTCATTCATTCATTCATCATTCATTCCTGTATGACTTTGGGCAAATCACGTAACCTCTTTGATCTTCAGTTTTCTCATATGTAAGGGAAAAAAAGAGGTGTGTGATGGGGTGGGGGTGGGGGGTTGGATGAGATGACCCCTAGCATCCCTCTGAATTTATAAATCTGTGATCTTTTGAATGGGTAATACATAGGACATTTCTTAGAAGTAGATGATCCAGAGACTGTTGCTATGCATCTGAATTCCTGTTCCTGTTACTGAATTCTTCCCTTTGTTACCGACTAGCTGTATGACTTTGACCTCAGTTTACTCTTCTTGTAAAAGGAGAGGTTTGGACTAGATTAGAGGTTCTTAATGCGGGGGGAGGGGCTTAGTCTGTTAATTTAAAAAAAATATTTGTGTAACTATGTTTTAGTATAATTGGTTTCCTTTGTAACATTGTGTATTTCATTTTATGCATTTGAAAACATAATTTGGAAAAATGGTCCATAGCTTTCACCATATTCCTGACAGAGAGGTAGGTCAATGACACAAAAAAGGTTAAGACCCCCTAGACTAAGTGATCTCTAAAGTATCAAAGTTCTATGCATGCGTGCATGCATGCATGTGTTTGTTTGGGAGAGAGGGTTAAGGGGAACAGAGTCTGTCAGTAGTGGATTAGAAACCACCTTCATGGATCAGAAATGGATCAGAAATAAGAAAAATTTTACTGAGTTGACTTTCCACTCATACTCATGCATGACTTTCTTGTGCCATGTATACCTTTAAATATGTATGCCAGTATACCTTTAACAGAATTCCCACTAGGCTTAGTCTACAAGCAGTGAACTTTATAGATGCCAGCCACGAAATAAAACCTCTGATCAAGTCCAAAAACCAACCTTGTACAGGAAGAGTAAGCGGAGGCCCAGTAACAGTTTTTATTTTTGTTTTCAGAATTGCACTGGCAGAAACTGCCTTCTGGTGGCCCCTGTGGTAAATAAACAATGGAGGATCTTGCCAAAGTTTTCTTTACCCCTTGAGGGCAATTGGCATATTCCCCAAAGCCTGAGATTACTTTCATATCTCTCTCTTGTGAAAGTACTTCCTCCTCCTCTCCTTCTCACCTTCTGAAATAGAACCAGAATAAATGTGTTGAACGATGTCTCTCTAACCGTTTGGCAGAAGTCTGAGACGATGACTTCGCTCACATACACTTGCTCCCTTTGGCTACCTGAAGTAGCTTTAATGTGTGTAGACCTATATTAAACCATATTAGTGAACCTATAGGGTGTTTGTACTCTCAGTAGAAGTAGTTTAGGTATTAACCCATTTTTGCAGAGCAGAGAACAAGAAAAAGAGTTAGCTGGTATGAAAGGAGGAAGGGGGAGGAGGGCGGACTAAGAGCAGTACTTCAAAGATGAGGAAGCCGAGAGTGAAGTAGTGCCAGTGGTAAAGGGCTAAGTGGAGAGCAGAAACAGAATAAAGATGCTACTTTCAGATGCTCAGGAATTTAAAAACCACATTTGTTGTGTTGTCATCTTTTTTTTTTATCTGTGATGGATTATTAGAGAGCTGAGTGCAGAGGTTTCGTATTGACTCATAGACACAGAAAATAGAAGACTGATAGTCATTTTAAATTTCCGGAGTGAATCCTGGCATGAGCATTTGAGAACTTCTTAGGTTGCCCATTGATTCTAATGTTGGGAGATGAACACATATGATTCTCTTTTGGTTCACGTTCCTGTTATTTTCAACTCTGTTTTATTTTTGCTCTTTGCTGTCATTCCCAATCTGTTATAGCACCAGTAGGACCAGAGGATTGGTTTCCTGGTTTAAAAAAAAATTAGTGAAGGATAAACATTAAATAATACATTGACTTTTTCCTCTGATTTGGGTCTTTCAATTAGACTCCTTTCATTATAATGATCATAAGATTGCATTATTTTGTGCAAATTTCATAGGGTAGGTCTGGAAATGAGTGTTAGTTTAAAGAATCTGACTGTATCCAGGTTGTTGCAAATATGGAGTCTCCATTTGGTTTTGATTTAAGTGAATGCCTTTGCTTTTATTAATAGTTCTTTTATTTTCTTTGTGAATTGCAAAGATAACTGAGAATTCTCTATATTTGACACTGGCATTTGTGTATGGGTGAATATATTGGCATAGGACTCATGAGTAGAAACATGGAAGATAATTTTATGTCTTAGAAACTTTAGTTGCACATTTTTCCCAATGAGGCTCCAAGTGTTTAAGCTGAATTCAAGTTTTAATTCATCATATAATTGTATTTTCCATCTATATCTCTGCTTTAATTTTTACAAAAAAGCCTAGCGGCACATTAATTGTTTAGCTTTTTCGATGTGTATATTATTTCCCTTCCATGTACTTCAGTAGCTAATGGAATATAATTGCTGTAATTTTGCACCTATTATGGGCAGCCTCCATATAAATTTCCTCCTCGCCTTTATGGTCAGATTCATTTTGTTTGTCCAAAATACAGTACAAACACTCTCTAGAGCCCCCCAGAGGAGAAGAACAAGTGTATGAAGAGCTCAGGGCAACCAGAAGGAGAAAAGAAATACTATTTTCAAGGGTGGAAGCGAAGGTAATTCAAACCACAGCCCCTCACGAGTGAGCTGGGGCTACCAAATCATCACGTGGGAAGGAGTTAAACTCTTTTCCTTTGGATAATAGAAATGAACAAAGAAATGCTCTGTTATAAACAGGAATAATATGTCTCCTCAGAAGTTCCATTTTGGTATCATATCCTGTTATGGATATAGTTTGCATTCCCTACAGAACTGTGTCTATGGGAAGCGAAGAGAATATGCATTTATATAAGACCTACTAGGTGCCAGGCATTGTGCTAAGCACTTTACAAATGTTATTTCATTTGACCCTAACAGTAGCTTTTGTGAGATAAATGCTGTTATTATCCGTGTCTTATAGTTGAAGAAACTGAAGCAAATGAGGATAAGTGACTTGCCCAGGGTCACACAGCTAGTATGTGTCTGAGGCTGGATTTGAATTCAGGTCTTCTGGACTCCAGGTCTGGTATTTTATCCACTGCACCCCCCTGCTGCTTCTAGCAGAGCACTAGCTGAGTAGTTTTCCCAGACTTGCATAATTGTAGTCTGAGCTCAAGTCTAGCTGTGTTTTGAGAGCCTTGTTCATAGGATACTGGCCATCGCATGATAAATATTTTTGGGTGCAGCTTATAAAGATCATGTTCAAACATCTTAGTGGAGTTATAACTTTCATTTGTAGAAGAAGTTCTCCGCCATTACTTAAATATTCTTCATAATATCCATGGTTTCACCAGTGTTCATATTCCTGCTGCTAATACAATTGTCATTGTATCGACGCCTCATCGGTTACTGCAGCCAGAAATGTTCATTCCTTGGCGGTAAGCCTTTTAGCGATGGCTCTCTCTAAACTTAGTTAATCTAGTCTTTGAATGAGTGACTTAGTTTCTCTGGCAGTGAGGTAGGATAGAACTTGGGACCTGGGGTTGGGAATTCCTAACTTCAAATCTGACCTCAGACTCTTACTAGCTGTGTAACCCTGGGCGAGTCACTTGACCTCTCTTAGTCTCAGTTTCTTCATCTCTTAAATGGGGATAATAGTAGTCTCTAAGTTTCTGGGGGTTGTTGGGAAGACCGAATGAGATAATGTTGGTCAAGCGCTTTGTAAACGTTAAAGAGTTATAGAAATGATAGCTATAATTATTGTTCATTAAGTCCATCCTTGAAGCTTCGCTGCTGAGTATAGGCACTGGTTAGATCCCATTCTTTACTGGCATAGCCTTTGAGGATGCAGGGTCGCATTCAAACCCAGATCATTTGCTAGTGGAGGACTTAAATGAGATTCACGTGAAGTGCCCTTAAAATGTTTTCTTCTAAAAAAAAAATGCACCATCTGTATGAAACATGCAGATTTATAATTTTCCAATATAGCAACATTGACATGAAAATAGAAGTAAGTTGTGTATGCATAAACCAGTGGAAATATGAACTTAGGAAGCAAATTTTGAATTTATTATTGTTGCTGTTCATTCATTTCAGGTGTGTTCAACTCGTTGTTACTCCATTTGGGGTTTTTGTTTTCTTGGCAAAGCCACTGAACTGGTTTGCCTTTTCCTTCTCCAGCTCATTTTATAGACGAGGAAACTGAGGCAAACAGAGTTAAGGGATTTGCCCAGGGCTGTGGTCACATAGCTAGAAAGTGTCTGAGGCTGGATTTGAACTCAAAAAGATGAATCTTCCTGACTCCAGGCCCAATATTCTATCCCCCTGTACCACCTTGCAGGAGTTGAGAATAACAAACGTGCGCTGAGATATCCTTTTCTAAGTCTCTGTAATCAATAGACTCATAGTGACTCTGGGAAAGGTTTGATGCCAGGTTCTAGTTACCACCCAGGGACGGTGTTAAGTAGGAGGCTGGATGAAGAAGAAGAAAAATGTGGAAATGTGGTTGGAAGCTACTTATTTTTATAAATTCTAGATCAAAGACATCAGGATATTTGGCGTGGCTCACACCACAGGTTGAGCCAATTTGAAGCTCTTTGGGGTATAGGACTCATGCCACTTTTGGGCACCTGATCAGTCTGAGTGTAAATGAAGGGTGTCCCAGAACCTTCATGAGTTAGAGCACTGGAGCTTAAGTCAGGAAGGTGACCTAGGTTCAAATGCTGCCTCAGACGTTAGCTGTGTGACCTTGGGCAAGTTACTAGACTTCTCAGCCTTAGTTAACATCACATGTAAAATGAGGGGTTCGAACTCCACCTGGGAAGTTCTTCCAGTTCTGAAGTGTCATCCTAATAATAAGAATAGCAGCCAGCCTTTGTAAAATGCTTGAAGGGCTGCAAGACACTTTTATTCTTCATTTCTATATTCTCTCACTTGATCCCTGCCAAGCAACCTGTGGTGCTATTATCATCCCTATTCTACAGATAAAGAAATTAAGGTGGAGAGTGGTTCAGTGACTTTCTCTGAGGTTATACAACTAGTGGCTGAGGCAGGATTTGAAAAGTCTTTCTGATTCCAAGTTCAGCCCTCCAAATACTGTACCAGTGGTAGCAAATAAATACAAAAACAGATCCTAGCAACAAATTGATTTTAGAAAACTACAAATTAATATGTGGCTGTTGGATTGTATTTCTATTTGTTAAACATTGTTAAATTACATTTTAATCTGGTTTGGTCCTGGTCCTCCTCAGAACTAGGCCCTGAGCTTGACAAACCCTGTAATCTAGCACCTAGTTGCTTCCTCTATCATGAAAGCTGTAGAACTGGTTCTTGGTCCTAAGAACTTCTCCATCACTGGAGTTTGGCCTTTCAGGATCTCTCTGAGGAAGATTCCCCGTGGTTTCTCAGGCTTACTAAGCCTGGAAATCTGGTGTAGGCTTTGTGTGTGGGCTGCAGCAGCACCTGGAGATCTGGCTTATGAAAGCCATGTGTTGTCTCAGGAATCTGGGGCACAATGAAATGGGCAAATATTAGAATAACGTTTTAGGAGAGGCATCAGAACTTGCCTCTTCAGCTGTGGCTGGCTCTTCCGTGTTAGAATTTGATCTTTGGTTTTGAGTGGAACTAAATCTTGTCTAGGAAAGTGCTGGTACGTTTGTGCTCCTTTAAACCAAATAAAGCAAATACTGGTTTTGGTCAAATGGCTTCTTTAGAATGGAGCGTATTATACTTAAGAGGAGCATTTCCCCTCTATTTTCCCCCTGACAAGAATCCTGACTCAGAGCAGTTCCAAAACAGAACAATACTTTGGGGACCCATGAAGAAGTCAGTCTGCAAGAATTGTTAATTATATCTAAAAATAACGCGAGGAGACAGACTCATTTTAATAGCTGGGCTCT
The DNA here is from genome assembly GCA_028646595.1 of Phalanger gymnotis. NCBI lineage: Eukaryota > Metazoa > Chordata > Mammalia > Diprotodontia > Phalangeridae > Phalanger > Phalanger gymnotis. The sequence goes on along the minus strand of CM053622.1, from coordinate 392,941,158 downwards.
AGCACTTTATGGTTATGGTCACCACTTTTGTATGTTTTGATTTCCTTTGCTAATGTTTAATTGGCTCCATGTGGGCATTAGATTGGTTAGTCATCGAGAGTATTAAAAAATGTAATTAATTGTTTAACAGTTGTACCTTATGGAAGCTGCCATAGAATTCATCCTTTTAAAAAAAAATAGAACTCAATGTAACTGATCTGAAAGTAACCACAAATTCATGCAAATTAGCTTTAATGAGGTAGAGCCATACAATTAAGGACTTTCTTTATGCCTATTCACTAGAGCTACAAAATACTGAGTTCAACAAAAATGAAGTGAAGCATTTCAGTCTCTCCCCTTTCTTTGCTTCCTTTCACACTGAATCTTCTAAAATGGTGGCATTAGAAAAATGGTAGAAACCTGCAAGTTAAAGTGTCTGAATAAAGCAGATTTCTAGTTAGAAGTTAGAAAACCACTCTATAAATTGAATGTTTACATTTGTTAACTTTTTGATTTGAACATGAGTACTATGCAATGTTTTACTATTATTGTAACATTTTCTTGCTTAATCACTTGCTTCTGTGTCTAGGAGGACCACTCGTTGTAATCTGTTTTGACTGAATAGGTTGATTGATTTAGTCAAATAACTGATCAGCTTAGGCAAAACAATTAGTCTGATTCCCTTTCCTTACCTTTGAAATCTTTGGTTTCTTGGTGTGTTTTGATTTTATTTTTGGTCAGATAGGAAAAAATAAACAAGCAAACTTATTTACAAATTCTTAAATTTTCTGTCTGTCTCTGCCTGTCTGTCTCTCCCTCTCTCTCTCTCTCTTTCTCTCTCTCTCTCTCTCTCTCTCTCTCTCTCTCTCTCTCTCACACACACACACACACACACACACACACACACACGTTTACTAACATAAGCCTATGTTTGTAGTCATCCTCTTTGTAATGGTGATGCCTTTATTATTCTAGGTAAGGCCAGAAATTGATCCCCCTGAAGAGTTAGATGGAAATGAAGAAGAAGAAGAAGAGAAGGAGGTAGACCTTTCTGTCCCTGGTTCTTCTTATATCAAATTACTTCCACTGACTACTCCTTCAGTCTTTCCAGGTGATTTCCTTTTTCAGACCAGATATGCTTTATTATAGCCTGTGATTTTGAATGTTATACTTACTTTCCAAGGACATGTATGTTATATTCCACAGTTTCCAATCAAAAAATAAATTCACTTCAGTGTAAAAAGCACTTTTAAAATGCTTGCTGTGTGCCAAGCCATTTAATAAATGCCCGCTACATGCTAAGCATTGTGTTAGTTACGGAGAAAAGAAAAATGAAACAATTCTTGCCCTCAAGGAGATTATATTCTTTTCAATGAGATAAGGCAGGTGAAGTTGAAACTTTAAAAATACATTTGTACTTGTGTATTGTAAAAAATGCATTCGTTACTATTTCTTAGTCTCAATGTAGTAACCAATAATAGGAATAAATATTTATTATTATTACTATTTTTATAATATTGCCTTTCTTTATATGTTGTGTTTTTTTATTTCTGAACAGTGCATCACTTGTCAGTCAGGCATTTATTAAACACCTGTTACATGAAAAGCACTGTGCAGTTATCCCTTCTGCATCACAACTTTCCCCATTGTGTTAGATATGTCACTGGTCGGTGTAAGAAATTAAATGGGAATTTTTTGGGGGTGTTGTGGAAGCTGCAAATGACATGTGAAGGCTAGAAGACAGCACTGAAAAATACTTAACACAAATTTTACAATAAGGTACTATAAACACCTCATAAAAGAAAAAAAAAATCAGACTTCTCTGGTACAAAGGGAGGGCCAAAAAATTTATGCGTATTTTCCAGATTGCAGGGGCACCTCCCCCCTCTTCCTCCACTCCCCCACACCCACAGCATGGAAGGGATAACTGTACTAGTTGCTGAGGATACACATGAAGGAAGAAACAGTTTGTACTGTTAAGGAATTCGTATTTTAATTGGGGATTGGGGTTACATAAAAGGTGGATACAGAGTGGATGGAAAGTAGAAGGTACCAGTAGCTCAGGGGACAGGGAACAGCCTCTTGAAGATGGTAGAATTTGAGCTGAAGCTGGAATGAAGCCAAGGAAGGTTGAGAGCTGGAGATGAGGAGAGAGAACATTTCAGGAAATGGGGGACAGCAATCACAAAGGCAGGGGTGGAGCCAGGAGAGGAAAGTGTTGGCTGAGGAAGAGGAAGAAGGCCAGTATAGCTTACTCATAATTTGTATAGAGGGGAGTCAAGAGTAGAAAGATTGGAAAGGTAGGAAGGAGCAAAATTAGGAAGAGTTTTAAATTCCAAGAAAGGACTTTATATTTGATCCTAGAGATAATAGGGGAATGACAATGTCAGCATTATGCTGTATGAAAATCATTTTGGCCACTGAGGAGAATATATTCAAAGTGGGGACACTCTTGATGCAGGGAGACAATGTAGAAGGCTATTGTTCTAGTCACTGGAAACATTTTAAAAAATTCCTCTTTGTAAAATAAAGCTTCCATGAAAATTTTTCTGCAAATGTATCTTTCTTCCCTTTCTGTAACAGTTTTAGGATATAGATGGGTCATTGAGCCAAAGGATATGAACAGGTTTTTTTTTTTAAGTTTATTTTTCCTGATTTTTTTCCAAAACAATTGACAATTCACAACTTTGCCCACAGTTTAATAATATTTCTCCATCTCCAGATTCTGGCAGCCGTTGAATTTTATGTGCATAAGGTTGAATTTCAGAATTTCTTTAATATGCATTTCTCTCATCATTAGAGAGTTTGGACAATTTTTCCAAGATACAGAAGAATTTGTATTTTTTTTTTTTTGGATCAAAAACTACCTATTTATATACTTTTACTTATCTACTGGGGTCTAAATCTTGATGATTATAAATTTCCGTCAATTCTTAAGAGCTCTTGGTGTCATTTATTTATCAGAAATGTTTTTGGTAAAGGGTTTTTCCCAGTCTGTTTTACAGAAATTTTTGCCCTTATATGATTACATTAATCTGCTCATTTAATTTGTTACATAATTAAGAATATTCTTCCTCATCACAATTGTAATAAATAAAACATTCTATTTCCTCTAATTTTCTAATGATCTTTTCTATATTTAAATCATTGATCGACTTGGTGGTTTTAATGGTGTATGTACGTGTGTATCCATCCATCTTTAGGTCTTATGCGTGTTTTTTTTTTCACTAGGCTATCTGTAACCCATGTGACACATTTTGCCATTCTAAATAGTGTTACTCTATTATTTAACAGTAAACAGAAACACAGATTTTCTTAGATTGTTAGATCCTACTGTCTTGTTAAAGCCACTAAAATTATGATGATTCATTAATATAATATTTTAAAAGAGTACAGATATTATTTCACCCCCCCCATTGTTTCAAACAATGTTTTTGTTGAGTCTCCTAGAGTTTCTTGAGGTTTAATTTGTTTTATATGTTTGCTTACTGTATTAATAGTTTTTTCTTGCCTCATTTGTTATATGTGTAAGCTTAAAACTTACATCAAATAGTGATAGTAGACATCCTTGCCATCTAATTATTATGATTAGGATTCTCCATTACCTATAACGTTAGCTCTTAATTAATTTTATTTCTGTGTTATAGAAAAATCTTTCCATAGCTTCATATTTTTATGTTTTTTCTAAGACCATCCAGTCCAACTTCAATTTTGCGGGTGAAGAAACTAGGCCCAAAGAGGCTAAAGAGATTTTCCTCTGACTTTAATTCCAGCATTTATTCCATTGGATATTTGATCATTAACCTTTTTGGGGGGCTTATGTTTAGGATTTTTCATCTTTATAATTTATTACACTGTTTTTCTGATATTGAACCAACCTTTTATTTCTGTATAATCTTGCTGTATTATAATGAAATTTTGTATATACTTCTGCATTGTTTGCCAGCATTTTGTTTAATAGTTTATATTAAGATTAACTAGTATCAGCCTATAGTCTCCTTTTTTTTTTCCTGCCTTATGGTTGCCGGGCTTAGAGATTAAAAACCATATTTCTCTCATGGAATGAATTAGATAGAATACTATCTATTTCTGTTTTTGGAAGAAGTTCATATAACATAGGTTCCTGGAGTTTTTGAAAGCATTACTCCTATCTCAACTTATAATTGAAATTTTTCCTCCTAAAGTTGGTTTATTTAGGGTTTTCTATTTTCTTTTTAGTCTATTTGGATATTTTGTACCTTTTTCTTTTGTAGTCCTAGATTTTGTTTTGTTTTGGGTTTGTGTGATTTTTTTTTTGGCATGTAGCTAGCTATATGTAACATTTTCTATGGTTTTGTTATGTTTCTCCATCCTTGTGGTTTCTCTTTTTTCTGATTCTAGTCATTCAATTTTTCTTTTTTTGTTTAAAATTGGTAATGAATTATCAGTTCACCTGCATTTTCAAAAAATTATCAAACCTATTTTCAAAAACTTCAATTAATTGATTTTTTCCTTGAAAATTTTTTTCTTTTTGTGTTTCCTTTTTTATTTGGTTTCTGTAACTCATTAAATTTATGCCCTTATGTTTACTTTGTTTGTTATTTTATTAACACAAAACCCAAATGAAAGGAAATCTGATTTAAACTGTATGGGAAAGCTGATGTACTGGGCATTTTATTTCAGCATAGTATTTGTATTAAAATAGAATTTTAGCTTACATGAACTTTCAGCAGAACTGGTTGGCAAGGAAAGGATGATATTGTTTGAAATAATGGATGGGGCTTATACATTTAAAACTGTATAGGGACAGAATCCTTCACTAAAGGCCTCCTCTGATCATAGTATGAAATTTTTCCTTCAGTTCTGGAAGGTTATGGAGAACAGTGAGGAAAAAGCATTGTAAAGTCCCGCTGAACTGAAAAAAATAAACTTCTGTTATCCAACAGTAAACCAAACTAAGATCACAGAGGACCAGTGCTAGAACCTTGATCACCAGATGCATCCTGGGCCATCTCCAGTCGTCCTGGTCAATATCAGGCCACTGGACCCAGATGACTCTGGAGGAGAAAGTGAGGCTGGTGACCTTGCACAGCTCTCCCTCACTGAAATCAAAGTCATCTGTAAGTCATGTCATCTTGATGCCATGGTCTTTGAATGAGAGACAAACACACAACCAGGTGGTAAAACTGAACTGGTTAAAACGGAAGTAGCTCTAGAAAATTATCTCCTTAGCCCTAAAGGGGATGTAATCTACATCACTGGAAGGAGTATATTTAGCAATTAAGTATATCTCGTATACTAGAATATATAGCAACTAAGCTTTTGAAGTTTGGAAAAAGAAACAAAAAAAACCCAACCTGTTTTCTTAATGAAATTTTCAGGTAGATCATTGCTGCTATGATATTTAGTCTATAGACTAGCTTTCATATATAGTGTTGATTGTTAAAATAACTGAACTTGAGGCTTTTATAAGAAGATTAAATGCAAATACGATTCAGCCTCATTGACATCATCTCCTGAAAAAAAATTGTTGAATGAGTCTGAAGAGGAAAGAGTTTTTCCAAGTTCAGTGATGACACTTAAGAGCCTCACTGACATGAGCTTCCATCAATTGTTCCGGCATTTCTGGCTCTTATGAAGGCATAATTCATTATTTGATGCAAATCTTGAGTGCGAATTCAGTTTTTAAAAATCACATGTTTCTCTGTGTCAGTAGAGTATGATAGCAAGCACAGGATCTGTTCACCATGCCTGTGGAGCCATATGTGAGGATGTACAGTATGCTATTACTTGCCCCTCTAGAATATGTGTTTTTGGCTTGAGGTTGTGATTTAGTTGTACACGATGATTTACTCTATAGTCAGTTAGGTAACAGGCATTTATTAAGGACTTAAGTATTTGCCAGGCTTTGTGCTAAACACTGGGAATACAGATACAAAGAGAAAGAAAGATCCTTTTCTCAGGGAGGACAATGACAGTGCATAAAATGGGAGAGAAAGACAGAATGAGGTAGATTGGGGATCATAGAGAATGTTCCAAGAGTTAGAAATGCAACTTGAAGTGGAATGAAAATATGGATGGTCTGGGTGTTCTTCGAATGGAAATTCATGGAGGAACAGACAATCAGAAGAGGCCCTGTAGGCAGATGGGTGGAGTGAGTCCTGGTGGAGTGTGCTTCCAAGGTTAAGAGGTTTCTCCAGCATGATAGACAGTTTGGAAATTCAGAAGTGTAGATTTGAAAGGAATAGGACTCTCTACTCTAAGATCATAGTATCATAGATTTAGAACTGGTTGGGATTATACAGTCTACCCCTCTACCTCATTTAAAAACCAAAAAATACCCAGGTATTTATTAAGGATGGCCAAGCATTGTGCTTGGCATTAAGGGTGCAAGTACAAAGAATAACACAAACCTGTGAACTTTTTAAAGCTCTGTCCTCTAAAAAAGACAATGAAATGAATATACTGCATCAGATAACTAAAATCCTAATGTAAGCAAATTGGATTTGAGTTAATATAATTAAATCCAATCCTTGGCAAAATAAGCATAGTAACATTCAGTCTTTTGATCAGCATTTATTAAGTACTTACTGTGTGCCAAATACTGTGGTGAATGCTAGGAATACATATATAAAGTAAGAATTTCTCTTTATACTTCACATTCCTGTGCTATGTTTAAGACTTACTCTCATAATCAAACTTGGGTGTGAGCTATGAGGACATGCTGCAAAAAAATTGTGGGAAAAACTATTCGTTAACTAAAAGATGGTAAAGCTAAACGATGATAAAATTTAGGGTGATTAAGTCAGTTCCTTCTATTGCTTAGATCTGTTGAGTTACTAATGGGGCAGAAGGTGGCTAAAAGTTTTATTTACACAAGAACTTGACAGATGGAGTATATTCCTATGCCCGGATTAAATCTTCCCTTCCCCTATTTAGCCTGTGTGTTCATGGTTAAGTGTTCATATCTATCTAGATAGGAGTTAGAGCTAAAAGGCATCTTGGAGATCCTATGGTCTAACTTTGTTTTGTAGATAAAGGAACCAAGACCCTAAAGGGTTAAATGGCACATCCAAGGTAAGTGTAGCAGCCAAGATTTGGAGATAGGTCTTCTTTATCTAAAATCTAGTCTTTATACTGTTACGTAGTAACAGGCCATTTTTGCAAAAAAGCATGAAAATACAATTCCCCACAATCAGTGGCTACATCCAAAAAAGGAGGTATGTGCCAGCCAAACTTGAAATATATTGCACGTGTGAATATATATTCACATAGAATATTCACACATTCAGTGGAAGATATATAAACTGATGTTGGCTGCAGTTCAACTTTTTTTTTCTTAGATAATCTGTGGGCAATGAATTGGTAAGCTGTTGTTGTTTTTTCTTTTTTCTTTTTTGGTAGTCTAGAGGGAGTACGTGGTGGACGGGACGAGGCATATAGAAAGTACTCATTGAATACTCACTGAGTCAGATCATTCTCCTCCTAAATAAACTTCTAGACCTGGGGGTTCTTGAGAATTAGACTTCAACACAGTTAAGAAAATCCTGGCTTTATTGTGCCTGCAAAGGTTGCAGACTGGTGCTTCCCCATTTTAAATGATCAGATCTGTGGTTTCTCCTTTGGCCTGTTAGAAAGTTTCTCTTTCTGTGTCTGGCAACCTCTAGTGGTGCTGAAGAAAATGACAGTTCTACTTTGCCTGTCATAGATGATTGGCATCTTAGGGAGGAGCCCTGAATATTTTGGACTTGAACCCCCTAATTTTACAGATGAAGCAGCTGAGTACTAGAGAGATCAAGCAGCTTCACTCAGATCACACAGGTATTAAGTGAAGGATGTGTGGAGTCTAAGCCACTTCCTTTGACCCTAAATCCATTTCTTTCCACTCTACGATATCCCTTCCTTCCTCCATCTCCATCTTTCATAGTACTAAAATACTAAATAACGAAGGGCACAAGCCTTAATTAGAAGCACCATCACAAACAAGGGAACCAATATTCTCTTTCTTTTTGCCCCTCCCTGAAGTGTGTTAGCAGTCATAAAATAATCAGAATAGTGAATTATTCGTCACCCTATAGGGATTCTAGTTCCTAGGCAAAGCAAATCATTTATGTCTACATTCCCTTTATGCATATACTTTTTGTCTTAATATAAAACAGTTGAGTTATAAATTCTTTTAAATCATTCCTTAATAGATGTGCTAACAGACTCTCTCCCTGTCGCAGTCCTGTAGGTGTTGCTCTAATATGGGCCGCATGTTGGACTGCAGAAATATGAAGCCTCCTACCTTCTCTTCCAACTACCACCCACATCTACTGGCCATAAAGATTCCTTCGCTCTGATTTCACAGCCAAGTACAATAATATGACATTAATTCTTTACAATCCAAACACAGCATGAACTTGAAAACCCAGGGCCCCTCAGAGCACACACACCCTTATAAATAATACATACCTCCATGATTCCTAAAGTTGAGGAGTAGGCATTGGGTTTAATGACTACCAATCTTAAAGACTCTTTAAAGAAAAGTTCTTTATTGACAAAACTAAATTATGTTTCTCTGCAGAGTAGTCTTATTATCATAGATCCGTGATTTGCTGTATAATAGTAATACAAAAGGAATATTGATCAGCAAGTTAGATGGTTGAGGGTAGTTTTTTTTTTTTACACTTAGTTAAAACATCTGACATCACTTATTCAAAACTTTCTGAGCCAGCTTTTGAGCATGAATGAACTTGGTATTGGTAATGAGTTCTATGCCCACAGAATCTATCTGGTGGCCGACTTTAAGAATTTGCTCTACACTTGACCCCATATTCTACTATGAAACCATTGACCCTTCCTTATAAGTCACTTCTGAACCCAGACCACAGGTGAACTTGGGTCCTGACCCACAACTGACCCCAATTTTCTGCCCTATGACTGATATGTTACCTCTTTTCATAACTCAACTCTGATCCCAGCCTACAGCTGACCACTAACTACACTCCAAGATTGATATTCGATATTTCTCTATAGCCAACCTCTTAACCTTCCCTAAAGCTAGCTTGCGATCCTACCCACCTTCAACCTTACCCCATACCTGATGCGTAACCTTTCTGCACAACTTAGATCTGACTCAGTGCAGAAATGACCTCAGACTCTACCCCATTGATATGCTTTGACACCTTTACAACACCAGAGCTGACCTGTGACTGTCCCCAGAACCCACCTCTAAGAACCTACAGTTTACTCTTCATGTTGATAGACAATTGCTATCTAAATCAGCTTTCTGGGCCTCTGTTTTCTTAGTTGTAAAAAAAGAATAATAATACTTTGAACAGAATTATTAGAAAGACAGCATGTTGTAAGTCTTAAAGCAGTATATAAATATGGGTTTTTATTGTTCAATTCAATGAATTTTTTTCATTGAAGGCATCTTTGAAATAAAATGTATTCATTCTGCAAGCACTTATTAAGTACCTATTATGTTCACTTAAAAAATGTGTACATCAGATGTAACATGCTTTCACTGCTTTTCTTGTCCTTGTCCCTTCTAATCTTTTTCTCTTTTCTGTGTATTTTTAAAAGATTCATTGATAATTTTTTTTGAGACGTTATCTCTATGGTTTTACTCCCGCCCCCATAATAGTCCTCTCATTCAACTTAAAGCCCTCTCTTGTAACAAATAAGTACAATCAAGAAAATTTATTTTTTATTGGTTATATCTGATAATGTATATCTACCTATAATCCATCCATCAAAAGGTAAGAAGCATCCTTTATCGTCAGTCTTCTGGAGCTGTGATTAGTTATTATGTTGATCTAAGTTCCTAAATCTTTCCAAGTTCTTAATCTTTATAATATTGTAGTCAGTGTATAACTCATTCTCCTTCTGCTTATTTCACTATATCATTTTGTATGTGTCTTCCTATTTTCTTTGAATTCCTCCTTTTTGTTATTTCTTATGGTATAATAATTGGTGTGAAGTGGAACCTCAGAGTTGTTTGAATTTTTATTTCTCTTATAATTAGTGATTTGGAGCATTTTTCACACGTTGATAATAGTGTTCATTTCGTCTTTTGAAAATTGCTTGTTCATACCCTTTGATCATTTATCTGTTGGGGAATGGCTCTTTTCCTTATAGTTCCCTGCAAGTCTTGGATTGTAGAACCTTATCACAGAAATCTGCTGCAAAATTTCTTCCCTTCCCCATCCCTCAGTTAGCTATTTCCTTTCTAATTCTGACTTCATCGATTTAGTTTGTGCAAGAGCATTTCAATTTTATGTAATCAAAATATGATCCCCTGTATTCTTCTTTTATTAAGAACTCTTCCCAAATCACATATGATCCCCATGTAATTGTGAAAGATATTTCTTTCTAATTTATTTAGTAGAAGGGATAGGGGATAAACCTCTGATCTCATTGATGTAGGGAATCTTCTGATGATGCAAATGCCCCTACCAGTGCAGATTGGCTTCTTCTCTGCAAGTTATTGCCTTATAGAGTTTACTAGGGCATGGGAAGGTAAGTGACATGCTTAGGACCCCACAGCCTGTATGTTTCAGAAGCAGAAATTCAATCCCTGTCTTCTTGACTCTGGGGCCAGCTTTCGATTCACTCTGCCACATTCCTGTTTTACATCACCTTTAGTACATAAGTCATGTATTCATCTGGACCCTATTGTTGTTTATTTGGTCTTAGTTTAATTTCTCCTAGGCCACCTTTTATTTTTCCTAGCCTTTTTTGTAGAGTAGTGTGGCTCAGAACATTCTGCTCTTACATGGTTCACTTATTTGTGTGTTCTTGTATACTTGGTCTGCTCCACTGATTAATTCTTCAATTTTTTAGCCAGTACTGAATAGTATTGTTGATTACTACTTTGTAGTATACTTTGAGGTTTGGCACTTTTTACTTTTTTCTCATTATTTTCCTTAAGAGTTCTTGACTTTTTTTTTTTCCAGATGAGTTTCATCACTAATTTTTTCCCAGCTCTGTAAAGTAATCCTTTGGTTTGGCACAGAATCTATACATTAATTTAGGTAGTATTGTCATTTTTGTTATGTTAGCATAGTCTAACTGTGAGTAATTAATTCCTCTCCAGTTATTTACGGCTTCCTTTATTTGTGCAAAGAAATTTTGTAATTATATTCATAGGTTCCTGTAAGAATCTTGGCAGGTGGATTCTAAGATATTTTTATACATTCTATCTAGAATGTGTTACTTGTAATGAAATTTATTTTTCTCTCTCTTTTGGGTTTTGTTGGTATGCAGAAAGGCTGGTGCTTTTATTTATAGCTTGGAACTTTACTGAAGTTATTGTTTCTTTTAATTTTTTAATTGAAATTTGAGAGTTCTCTAAGTAAACCACAATATCATCTGCAAAAACTGACAGTTTTGTGCCTTCCTTGTCCGTGCACTCAGTTTCTTTTTATTTTCTATTGCTATAATTATGTCAAATAGTAGAGGTAACAGTGGTTGTTCTGACTTTATTCTTGATCTTACTGGAAAAGCCTCTAGCATTTCTCAATTACAAATAATGCTACCTCTTGATATTTTATAGATACTATTGACTATATTAAGGGAAGGTGCATTTATTGCTATACTTTCTAGTGTTCATGAAAAAAGATTAATGTATTTTGTTTAAAAAATTTCTGTTTCTATTGATATAAATCTTACTAGTTTTGTTTTAAATAGGTTTATACTGCTTATAATTTTTTTTGAACTAATCAAACCTACATTACTGATATAAATCCACTCTGATACTCTAATGTTTTTAATGTGTTGCTGTACTTTCATTCCCAATATATTAATTCAACATTTTTGAATGAGTATCCATAAAATAATCATTTGTGATATTTTTTCTCTGTTTTACTTCTCTTAAATTTGGGTATCAGGTCATTAGTCTTATATAAGGAGTTTTTTAGAATGCCGTATTTCCCTATTTTTACCAACAAATTATGAAAAATTGGAATTAGTTCTTTAAATATTTGGTAGAATTTACTTTTAAATGCATCTGGCTTTGTGGCTTTTTACTTTAGAAGTTCATTTATAGCTAATTCAGTTTCTCTTTCTGAGCTTGGCTTATTTTAATTTTTTATTTCTTACTCAGTTACTATGGGTCATTTGCATTTTTGTAAATATTCATCTGTCCATTTAAGATAGCAGTTTGGGGGCATATAATTGAATAAAACAGTTTCTAAATAGTGGCTTTTATTGTCTCTTCATCTCTATTTTATTTTATTTTATTTTTGATTTTGGTAATTTGGCTTTCCTCTCTTTTAAAAAAATTGAAATTAGCTGTCTATTATTTTTCAAATATATATTTTTATTTACCAATGTATATTTTATTTTGTCAAACTCATGTTTGACTTAAAAAATTTCTACTTGTGGTAGATTTTTAAAAATGTATTGCTCTTTTCTTTTAAGTTCTAATATTTTCTTCAAAGTCCCTTTACTGATTATAATTTTTATTTCACTGAGTACAGTCAATAGCGTGTTTAATTTTTTTTGCCTTTTCAACATTTGTTTATGAGGTTTTAATGCCCTAGTACAGGGTTGGGAAACGTGCTGTTCTGTGAAGTTTGGATTCAATCAAAGGGCTGCACTTGAGGATTCAGAGGGCCACATGTGGCCTTGAGGTAGCAGTTTCCCCTCCTCTGCCATAGTCCATGGTCATTTTTTTTTTTTGTGAAGGTGCTGTGGATATCTTAGCAATAAGTATATTTCTTTTTATTCCCATTCAGTAACTGTCAGGGATCTAATATATATATATATAGTTTCTAAAATCATCTTCAAATTCTTAGCTTCTATCTTTTTAACTTTTTCTAGTTCTGAATAAGCACTTTAACATCTCCACCTATTATAATTTTTCTGTCAGCTTCTCGCTTTAATTAGATTAGTTTTTAAGTAATTAGTTGCTATGCTATCTGATAAGTGTACATACATACATATGTATGTATTGATATTATTTCATTATTTGTGATTCCTTTAAGCAGAATATAGTTTCCCTACTTATCTTTTAACAATGTCTATTTTTACTTTTGTCTTTTCTCATACTTGGATAGTTATCCCTGCTTTTAAAAATGATCACTTTAAGTGTAAGTTCTCCTCTACTCCATCTTAATTCTATGTAAATCTTTGTTTTAAGGGTATTTCTTGCAAATAATATTTTTTAAAATTCTGTTTTCTAATCCTTTTCGTAACCCTCTTCCATTTTATGAGTGACTTCATCCTATTTTCGTTTATAGTTTTGATTATTAATTACATTTTTTCTTCCATTTTATGCTTTTTTTTTTCTTTGTCACTGTCCTGTTCCTCTCTTCTCCCATCCTCTTTTACAAAGAATAACGTCAGGAAAGGAAATAATAATAGCTAGCACTTCTATAGTACTTTAAGGTTTTCAGAGGGTGTGTGTGTATATATATATATATTTCATTTGGGCCTCACAGTGCTATTATTATAAAAGGAATGCAATCAGCATTAGTAATCTGTGATTGAAGTGGTCCTATTGCTTTGCTCTTTTTCTCTTCAGCCAAATCAAACCTCAGTTACCAGAGCTTACTTTTTTTGACCAATGCTGTTATTTTCTCTGAGTTTCTACTTTATCTTATTGTGGAATTACTCTCTTCTTCTGGGTTTACTTCTTGGGCTTTTCTCAATCCACAGTATTCTAGTATTTCTTTATCATATTTTCATTTTTTTCCTACTTATGTATCTATAATTCCAGGCTCAGTTTCTTTTTTTTTTTTTTTTACTTCTGAACATCTATTTTTTTAAAACCTTGAGTTCCAAATTCTCTCCCCTCTTCCCTTCCCATCCACCCTCCCTAAGAAGTCAAGCAATTCAACATGAGCCTCTTGCGTATCATTATGTATAACACTTCCACAATACTCATGTTGTGAAAGACTAACTATATTTTGCTTCTCCCTAACCTATACCCCTTTATTGAATTTTCTCCCTTGACCCTGTCCCTTTCCTTTTTTTTTTTTTTTACTTTTGAACATCTGTTTTACTA